>JAJMSF010000004.1:0-591893 GCA_030558275.1 Chernovozyma palmyrensis
CCCACTAACACCCAGATTAAAATTGCAAGCCTTCCCTCTTCTCTGCTGGCCAGATGACGTTCGAATACCAAAACTCGCTCAAAAAGCTCCCCATTCCCCCCTTAGCACAAACATGCAGTAACTATCTCAAGGTGTTGAGACCGCTCCAGGCGGACAAGGAGTACGAACAGACCGAGGAAGCGGTTCAGCAGTTTCTCAAGGACGGAACGGGCGCCTATCTCGACGCAGAACTCCGCAAGTTCGCTGAAACACGCAGCTCCTACATCGAGCAGTTCTGGTACGACGCCTACCTCAACTACGATTCGCCAGTTGTTTTGAACTTGAATCCCTTTTTTTTGCTTGAAGATGACCCTTTCAACAACGAGACCATGAGCGTAAACCCGCAGGTAAAACGTGCCGCCTCGCTTGTGTTGTCAAGTTTGAAGTTTGTAAGGGCACTCAGAAACGAGACGCTCCCGGTGGACAAGCTCCGCAATGGTCAGCCCTTGTGCATGTACCAGTACCAAAAGCTTTTCGGAGCTTCCAGAATCCCCACGGAGACCGGATGCATCATGCAGACCGACGCTAACTCGCACCATATCGTAGTCATGAGCAAATCGCAGTTCTACTGGTTCGATGTTCTTGACAATGAGAACAACATCATCTTGCTGGAGAAGGAATTGGTGGTCAATTTCAACTCCATAGTGCACGATTCGCTCAAATCGCCTCCCTATGAAATTGCAAAGTCCAGTTTCGGCGTACTCACCACCGAAAACCGCCGTATCTGGGCCAAAATCCGCAACTCGAAGGCAATCATCGACAACGACGTCAACCGCGAGATTTTGTCCATTGTCGACTCCTCGCTCTTCATTTTGTGCTTGGACGATTTGGCACTCGACGACTTGTCCGACCTTGCCCAGAACATGTTGTGCGGGCTCCTGATTCTTGACAAGGGAGTCCAGGTCGGAACTTGTACCAACAGATGGTACGACAAGCTTCAGATCATTGTGACGCAAAATGGGAAGGCTGGGATCAATTTCGAACACACTGGAGTTGATGGCCACACCGTGTTGCGCTTTGTGAGCGATATCTACACGGACTCGATCTTATCGTTTGCCCAGTTGATCAACGGCAATGCTCCGCTGCTCTGGAAAGATCAGGACGGTAAGAGGCTGAGCACGGACTCAGACGCCCAGTTGGTGACTATTCCTCGCAAATTGGAATGGGAGCTCACCCCTGACCTCTCGTTAGCGCTTCGTTTCGGTGAGACCCGGCTTTCGGACTTGATCAACCAGAACGAGTTCCAGCACTTGGAATTCAAAAACTATGGTCTGGCCAGCATCAAAAAAATGAAATATTCGCCGGATGCATTTGTTCAGATGGCCTTCCAAGCCACTTACTACGCTCTTTACGGGAAGGTAGAATGCACCTACGAGCCCGCCATGACCAAGCAGTTCTATCACGGCCGTACCGAGGCCATCCGCACCGTCTCCAACGAGTCAAATCTCTTCGTTCGCAAGTTTTTCGACCTGAATATCTCCAACAGAGACAAGTTGCAGTTCCTCTCGGCGGCGTGCTCCAAGCACAGTGAACAGACTAAAAACGCGCTGACCGGAAACGGAGTGGATCGTCATTTGTATGCGTTGTTCTGTATCTGGAAGCGTTACGTTTCCGAGGACCAGGAAACGCCCGCTTTCGAGGCCACTGACCTTGCTAGAGGCCAAGAGTCTGTGCTGACCATCAACGGTTACAATGACAGCCATACAAGCGCCTCTTCGGAAGACACCATTGCTGGGCATGACCCTCGCTACAGAGAGCTTCCTGCCATTTTTGCAGACCCAGGCTGGGACCGCTTGAACAACACTATCATCTCCACCTCCAATTGCGGGAACCCCTCCTTGCGCCTTTTTGGCTTTGGGCCAGTTTCGGCAAATGGGTTCGGTTTGGCGTACATCATCAAGGACGATCTGATCTCGATCTGTGCCGCCTCCAAGCACCGTCAAACGAAGCGTTTTTTGGTTACTCTTGAGTCCTATCTCAATGAGGTCCAGCGCATCTTCAACCAGGTCACAGCACAGCCAGAACCTGTGCATGCTATCTCTTCCACCACGGCTCCAGCGCCAGTTGCCGCCAAGAACCAGGCCCAGTTAACTACGTTGTTGGGTGGCTACGGCTACTTCGACATGGGTGAAAATGACATCAAGTCCAGGGGCCAGAGCCCCGAGCTCCCCTACTTGAACAAAAATAACAGCGGCTTCTCGTTGCGTGATATCGGCAAGAAGCTCCGGCTCAGCGAGTACTGAGCAGTGTCACTATTTATTCCTCATTTATTAAATACATATTAAATGTCATTATCGTAAGTCTATATTCCAAAGGAGCCTTGATTAAATGCAGCCCGAAGGCCGGCCTTGTCCTGCTGCTTGTTCTTGTTATACTTGTTGGCCTGTGGCATTCCTAACACCGTCATATCACTGGTGGAGTGCTTATCTTTTTTGGGCTGCGAGAACGGCATAGGGTAGCCCATGGGTGGGGGCTGGTAGGGGTACTGCTGAGGGTAGTACGGAGGGTAGTAGTACCCGCCAGGAGGCGGGGGGTAGTAGGGCTGCTGTGGGTACCCTTGGGGGAGGGGAAGGTGACCCTGTGTGGGGTTTGGACTGTGGTGAGGCAGCTGCGCTGGCGGGAACTGCTGTGGAGGATATTGTGGAGGATACTGGGGGTACTGCTGTGGGGGATACTGCTGCGGTGGATACTGCAGGGGCGGATGCTGGGTATACTGCTGGGGAGTGTGCTGTGGTGAGGGGTGGTGACCAGAGGGAGCGTTGGGTTGGGGACTGCGGTGTTGCGACGGAGGCTGTGGGTATCCGTGGGGATGCCCCAGAGCTGGCGCAGAGGCAGGTGGCGGAGCAGGAGCCGTAGGCTGAGCCGGGGGACTCACACGAATTGGTGGCGTCGCAGGGCTTGGACTGTGATGTGGGCGAACGGCCCCTGGACCAGAAGGGAGAGGTTTCTGTCCTGGAGCTGGCATTTCATGAGGCCCGGTTGGAAGAATTCCATGCAGAGGTTCTTGTAGTGCGGGAGCTTTTGCCTGTGCTGGAGCCTGATGTGCCATTTGACTCGGCGGGTGGCCGTACGACTGAGGGGACCGGGGCATGTGCGTCTTACCACTCTGAGCGGGTGACCTCGCAGAGTCGCTGCCTACCAGTGAATGAGCAGGAGACGGGGTCTGTTGCGGCAGTGGGGCCAAAGAACCTCCAGCCGGCGGGTAACCTTGTGGATACACTGCCGGGTATCCGGCAGAGGGTGGAGGAGGAAGGTGGGTATTGGCAGACGAGGGCAATGCGTTTAGTTTCCCGTCAGTATACTGACCACCCGTCAGAGCAAGCTCTTCTTGCTTTTTCTGCTGCTGCTGCTCCCGCTCCCGCTGCTGCTTTCTCTCACGATGCTCTCTCTCCCGCTGCTCCCTCTGTCGATGGCGCTCCTCTCTCTCTCTCATCTTCTCCAAGTCTTCACCACTCACCGTGCCAGCTGCTCCACCAACAGCCTCGGCGCTCTGGGCATTCGCATGGCGCAATTCACGCTCGCGTTTCTTCTTTTCTCGCTCCTTGCGTCTGCGCCTGCGCTCGTCTCGCGCCTTCATTTTCTCCTCGATCTCGTCAGCAGGGAGGTGCTTGTATTTCTCGGGAATTCGGTCCGGCGACCGGGATCTCAGCCGAATCAGCTTCTCAGGCGAGGAGATACTGGCAGCAGAGTGGTAATGCTCCGCGTTCAGTCCAGGAGAATGATGCAAATTTGTAGGGCCATTTGTAGCATACTGCTCGGGCTGTGGGCTACGTGTGAGCGGGAGAGACTGAGGAGGGCCCTGTGATAAATTCTGAGGCTGCGCAACTGGCTGGAGAAATTGCGAGGGCTGCGGCGGATGCTGAGGATGTGACTGGGGCTGCTGGTAGTGCGGCTGATGCTGATACTGCGGCTGATTCTGGGGCACAGGCCCGGGCACTACTGGAGCCAAAGACAGCACCACATTTGGATTTGGTATGAGATGAGCAATCGCTGGGTCCGGAGAGCGCCGCGACCGCATCTCGGGGGATTTTTGTTTCGGAAAGTCGACCGAGGGTGGAATCAAAGATTTGACAACACGAGGAGAAGGCCGAGGATCAACAGAAGAGGCTGTGGGTCTCAGGGAAGCATCTGGGGTTGGGGCATAGGTAATACCGTCACCGCTAGGAAGACCCTGCGCTTCTGGCAGTCCCATCGGCACGTACTGCTCCTGCTGCGGCGCTCTCTGTACCGCTGTGCCGGGAACGTACAGGTCCCGGTTCGGAGAGGTGGGGAATCTGCCACTGGCGAGCGCGCTCATGAGCTCAGGGGAGTAGATGTCACCGTAATCGAGCGCTACGGGCGACTCAGAGCCGCTGGGGGCAAGGTGAGCGGAAGAGCGTGCGCTAGGACCCAAGGGACTAGATAAGTTCGGCACAGACTGCATGGACTCCTCTTGCATTGGAGGAGGCCGTGGTTTGGATAAAGAAGAGCCCCTGCTCTGCTGGCGAATGTGTGTGTTCTGGAGCCCTGTGACTAGCGCATCGGCCCCCTCAAGTCCAAAATCCTCACCCATCTCCATGCTAAACTCCGCGGCGTTGAAGCTGATTTGCGGGAGAATGCCGCCATCTTTGGTGGGGAGGGGCGGCGGCGGTAGCGACATGTACTTATAGCGGTCATCAAGAGGGGGCGGCGCCTGAGCGCCAGCCACAGAGGACACCTGTGCCGGTGAAGCTCTGGGGAAAGCTGCTTGGGGAGCTGGAGCTGGGGAAGGGGCCGCTGACAGTGGGGCCGCTGAGCCCGTGTTTGCAGGCCGTGATGGCGCAAGACGCGGCGTGTACAGGGCCGTGTCGAAACTCTCGGCATACTCGCGCGGCGGAATCACCTCTTCGGAGATTATGAGCCAGCGCTCGAAGCCCTTGACGCCCGCTTCCACCACAATAGAGCGGCCAAACAACTTCTTGTTCTGGAGGCACTGGTCCGAGCCCAACGACGAGAGCCATGCCCAAATGTAGTAGTCCTGAAGGGTGACGTCGGTAATGCGTAGCTGGGACATTAGTGGCACCTTTTCGCGTGAATCGGGCTCGCTGCGGGCCCAGCCGGGGTAGACGCCGTAGTTTGAAGCGACGGGCTCCGCTGTGAGTCGCGAGATGATGCGCCGCGACTCGTCGGTGAATGTGGACACGATGTCGCCCGTGGTGGGCTGGCGGAAGATATTTTTAAGGATCGAATAGTTCTCCACCGAGACAAATGCGTCCTTCTTGTCAAAGGAGATGGTGCTGCGGACCTTGCTGAGAAGCTCGTACGGCGATGCAGAGCGCTCTGTGGACCGCACCAAGACACAGGGGAGCGTGAGCAAGTTCTTGATGGAGTCTGAGCTGGTGGGGGGGTACGAGTTGGAAATGAGCAACGACTGCAATGTTTTCGGGAGCTTGAGGGTCTCCAGCTCGTCGTCGGGGAGCATTGCGCGGAGAAACGAGAGCAAGAGATGGAACAACGCGTCGCTGGTCTGCTTCCAGGCCTCTAGGCCGTCGATAAAGTTGTTTTCGAGCGGGATGGTGGCGTCGTAGAACGGCGACTCTTTCTTGTGGGCCTGGGACTTGGCCAAGGAGCTGAAGGCCCAGAGACTCGCCATCTTGGCGATCTTTCGGCCACTTAAAAAGTTATACTGGGAGTTGGAGGCGATACTGATCAAGAGATCAAGGAAATCGTACACTATGGAGGCATGGGCGGGCGATGAGAGGCATTTGGGCATTATGGAGAGGAAAGCATTGCGTGGGAAGCCAGCAGCTTTCTCCTTGCGCTTGTACTCAAGATACACGTCCCAGCCGATGATCTCGAAGTTTGGGAGCCGGGACCAGAGGTATTTGAGGGCACAGATCAAGGTGAAGTCATCGGCCGCTTTGACAATGGGCGAGTACTCGTCGCGCAACACCAAGATGCCCTTGGGGAAAAGTTGGGACAAGAAAAGCTCAAGTTTTGCGTCGTCGATTCGGGAACGGAACGGGAGGAAAATGTGGGGGGTCTTGGTGCTGCGCTGCTTGAGTTCGCCCGTCACCACATGGATCAACACCTTCAAGTTCTTGCGGGTGAACTGATGGTCCTCGATGATCAGGTCGGCGGTACTTCGCGCCCCGGTTTTCGGGGTCTGCGGCGGTAGCTGCGGGAGCTCAAGCTTGTAGTCGATGGCCATAGGTGTGCGGTGCAACTGCCTCCTATGGGCCTCTTGTTTCTGAGATCGGTGGAGTAAACAATTGGGTGCCTTTTGCCCATGCAGGAACCGTCGGACGGGCCTGATGGAACGCGCTCATTGATGCGATCGCTGGGCTGTGCCTGGGCGAAGTTTGGCCTAACGTTTGTCCGTGCTCCCAACGCGGGACAGCGGAGGGTGGGTGAAGGTGAGAGGGAGGGAAGAGGCACGAGCAGGAAAGACGAGAGCAGAAGCTGAGAAAGTGAAGAAGTTGCCTGTATGGCCTCTCAGGAGCATCTGGTGCCGGCTGAGAAGATTACGACGCGTCCAGAAGGTGGGAGACGGGGCCTAGGGCTGCCTGGTCATTGGCGATGTCAGTGGAATGTAGCCCGGATTGGCCGTTGGTGATGCTCAGTGCGATTTTGCACCAGATGATGCCCGCTGAACGCCAAACGGAGCGGTATACCCCGAAACAACCCATTGCTCAATGGCCAGAGACATAACTGATGCACACAGTAGTTCGCCTAGGCATCGAGTCGATGCTCTAAATATTTCCTACTCTCTTCTTTGCGATGATGCCCATTGACACGCCCCCATTCTGCTCTCCTACACTCACCTGGCTAAGCCCCTGTCACCGTCTGAAGGCTCTAGTAACATGCTAAGTGTGCCGCTATCCAGGGCAAATTTCGCCCTGGTTGCCCCTAGCGACTACCCAGCCTACAACGCCAGCACATCTAGTCTAGATCCACATTACTCATTCCTATTTATGCCCCAAATCTATCATACTGGAGCCTGGAGCCATGGAGAAATCGCCGTCCAAAGGCCCTCCCACGGCTCCCCGTGATACGGCCGCGCCTTGCTCCGCCAAATTTGACATTGAGTTGATGGAACGCACGTAGTCCGAGGAGATGGCGCCCTGCGAAGCCACGGCAGCAGTGAGGTCCGGGTGGCTGTGGTGACTGGAGATGTGGCCCGTGCCACGTCGGTACGAGACCTGGGAACGGGGGTCTTGCGACGACTCCGAGTGGCTCAGGAGCACCCTTCCGTGCATGGAATCAGAGGAGGAGATTTCTGCACTGGGGAGGGCGCTCGCCATTTGCTGGGGGATGCCGGCCCCCGCAGGCACCTCCTTGGCCATAAATCGCTCGTTGTACGCGTCCTGGGGGTTGTTCAAAGTCGTCGGGATCGTCGTGGGAATAGTCGCCACCTCGCCAACATTGCCCCCTAACTGACAGTAGTAGCTCGTCTGCTGGAGGAGCCCGTTGAGATTGTCGAAGCCCCCCACAGAATTCACAAAAGCAGGACACGTTTTGTGGTTCAGGATGAGCTCATTCAATGAGATCATGTGGCTCCGCATCTGGGTCAACTGGCTCACCACCTCGCGGTACCCGGTGGAATAAAACGCAAGCTCGTCCTCCATCTTTTGCACGAGCTGCTTCTTCCGCTGGCGGCACTTGGATGCCGCCACCCGGTTACGCTCAAGGAACACCTTACGCTTATCTTCGTCCTCGCTCTTCTCTTTGTTGGCCTCTGCCTTCGTTTTCTTTTTCTTCGGTGCCTCTTCGGTCCCAGACCTGTCGCTGCTCTTCCGGCGCTTCGATTCCGCTGTTTTGGCCGCTCGTGCGCCCTTCTTCTCTGCAGTTTCCGCCGGTTGCGTACCGGCGGCAGTGCTTGGGTGGGGGTCTGAGCTGGAGCCGCTACTCGCCCCAGTAACCTGCCCGTTCGCTGTAAAGCCGCCCCCAGGTACCGCCATCTGGCCCATGGCATTATTTCCGGCACTAGGCATCCCCAACATGGGCAAATTGCCGGAATTTGCGCTCTGGTTCATGCCGAGCAAGCTCGAAAGCCCCGGGGTAATGGGTCCGTTGAGTAGGCCGCTCGGCGTGGAAAGCCCGGGGAGCGCAGCGTTTCCAAAGGGGAACCCGCCCGTACCGCCAGGGGTGAGTCCAGTCCGGAGGTTGGACTCATTTGGCGTGAGCCCCGTTTTGCGGACGTTGCCCACGAACAGCGGAAAATTCTGGGGGATGAAGTTTCCGGAACCGGCCTGCTCCTGGGAGCCTCCGGGATGCGATGCAAGCTGAGAGGCGTTCTGTGAGTTGTGGAGGTTCAGGAGCGGCGCATTGTGAGAGCCGTGGGCCTGGCCCTGGATGATGTCGCCCTGCGGGTGTGTCCCCGTAGCGTTGAGGAGGCTGTTCCAGAGATTAGAGCCCGGGGTTTCTGTTGCCGAAAGCGGTCCTGGCGAGAGCCCTATGGGGGGCAATTTGCGGTCGCCCGGCGTCGGGATGCTGGGCGTGAGCACCGGCAACTTGTGATCCTGGCCATTCAACCGCAGCAAGTTGGGGAGGCGGAGGTTGTGTCTGTTGGAATTGGAGGCATCCTTCTCCGGAGCAAAGGACCTCTCGAAGGGATTGGGCTCGAGCTCAAAGGAAGATTTCTGGAGTTAGTAGAGAACAAGGAAAGGGGTGGATTAAGGGAGAAGGGGGCGAAGAGAGGAGGATGGGACTCGGAAAAAAGTATGAAGGGAAGTAGACTGGAGTGGCGAGTGGCTGGAGAGAAATGGGGCGGAGTGGTAAGATACAGTAGGGCTGGTGGCCCTCGTCTGGCGGCCCAGGTCTGTGGCGTCCTGAAGCAGAAGAGCTCTGGAGTGGCTGGGAGCCCAGGGAACAAGCCCTAAGACGGCACAGCTATCATTTTCCCATAGGTCAATGCCAGCGGGCCAAATCCAGCGAATGGAGCCCTAACTTCCCCAAAAAAACATCTGCTCCTCCTCCGTCCCCACTCATTGACACCATCTCGCAGGGTCGTATGTTGGTGAAAATGATGTCATCCACCTACAGAGCCAGATCTTGCTCAAAAGGGCCCTTTTTCTCTGCAAAAACATACCTCGCTGCTCATGATACCGGGGAAAATGCCGCCTGTGGCAATTTGAGCGCACCGGAAAGAGCTGTGCTCGAATGGTGAGCTGATAAAAGTGTCAACAGACCCTTAATAATCTTTTGAGATCGCTGAGTTGACGTCATGGTCTCAGACAAAATAACATGGCGCGCACATGCATAACATCGCGCAAAGTTAGTGAGCACTGGCCCCTAAGTTGGCGGGCAGACGCTAACGGTCGCGCCTGGCCCCTGAGCATCTTCGCACACTATTCTCCTCAGCCTCCGCTCTCCTACGCCCCCAACCACCGCAACTATCTTACTCTTTATACTATCTTCCTTCTTTGTACTATCTTCAGTCTTTGCATTCTTCGTACTATCTTAATTTCTTCTACTACTTCATTATACTGCTTCATCCTTCTTCTGCTAGATTTGGTCGAGAATCTCTCTCACTACCTCTTCTTTCTCCTTGAGTAGCTCACTATTCTCCTCAACAGCCTCCTTGGCCTGCTCATCCACGGGTTTATTTACAGGCGCAGCCTCCGGAGGGTGGTTTTTGTCCACCTTCACGGCAGGTGGGGCGTTTTTGGACCCGCCTGACAGTTGCCTGGGGTCGTCGTACGGTCTGGACCAGCCTGTCTTGAACAAGGGCTCCATCTCAAACCGAGGGAAGGGATGAGCCTCGGTATTGAACACATATTTGTCCAATGGCACCTTGTTGTCATCATCAAACAACAAATACAAGTACTTCAACGTCTCAGCCAACCAGAACAGCTCCATATTATCCCTCTTTCTGGCTGGTACCTGGGTCACATCGTCTAACGAAGTGTAAGACACCTCGCCACTTGGGGAAACAACCTTGGTGTGCTTCACGAAGTTCTGGAAAATCTCGTAGCCCCATTCCCGGTATTTTTCGTCCTTGGTGATGCGGTACAAGTAAAAAAGCGATTCCACCGTCTCCGGTCTCTGGATATTGTGTCTGTCCAAGGGCTTGGTGATGAAATCTCTCACAATCTCCGGCTGCTGGTTGAAAATGGCAATTTCTGGCGACAACCCGGTCTTGGTGTCGTGGTACATCTTGTAGCAGGTGTAGGTCAATTCTTCGGCCAATTTGAAGTCAGACTCCTTATCCTCGGTCCAGTCGGGCAACTTTCTTGCCTCCTCTACCGTGAGCCCATTGGTGGCTCCGAGCGCCAACAACCCACCGTAAAAACAGACCAAGTGGTCCATTTTGGGCGACAACCGGCCCCCGAGACCCTCGTCCAACTCACCAATGAAAGTCAAGCCGTTTGGCTTGGTCTTGCCCAACATGTTCTTCTTAACACCGGCCACCGATTCGCGGTACATGTCCCAGTAAATCTGCTCCTTTCTCTCAGTCAAAAGGTACTGCTTTAAGAGATACTCGTAGTAGGAGTCACCTCTAGAACCAAGGCGGATCAAGTTGCCCTGATACTTGCCGCTATCGGGCTGTACGTAGATAGGCACCAAGCCGTCAACAGGGCGGTTAGCGTCTAAAACCGCCATGACCTTCTCGGCACTGTCCCAGAACAAAGACTCACCAGTGAGCTTGGCCAAGTATTTGAACTCCAATTGCAATGTGGCCACCTCTGCGGTGGACGAGGCGCCGTTATCGACGTGGTTCTTGATCCCCTCGCCGGTGCCCAAGTTTACCGACGAGTAGGGGATGCCCGAGCCCGATTTAAAGGCCCCCATCATGGCATTGGCAAGATCTGCGGCCCGGTCTAAGTATAGATCGTCTTTTGAGAAATGGAATGCCGACAAGAGTCCACCTAGCATTCTTATAGTGGTCTCGAACACATTGACATTGTAGTTGAAATTGTAGTTCAAATCCTTCTTGATCCACTCTCTGGCCCTCTGCACCTGCTCTGGACAGTCCATGATCATGAGGGTATCCAAGGCATCCACAATGATCCACCCCAAAGGCTTGGGGCCCATGTTTTGGCCTCCCTCCAGCACCGGATGGTAGACGTCCATACCCCAGCCGTGGTTCTCGTAGGCGGACCAAGACTCAAGAAAGACATCCTTGACCTCCTGCTGCTTCTTTGCCCACGAGTTGTTGGACGATGAAGACATGAAGTTGGAGTTGAACTCCAAATTGGTGGCATAGTAGAACACTATGTAGAGAGCCACCGAGAGCACAAAACCTTTGAAAAGCATGATCAATTTTGCGCTGTGGTGCAACGGTGATCGAGGCTTGTCTTTGTAGTAGAGCGGAAGGTCTAGTTCGGAGGACTTAGGCTTGGGCTTCCAAATGTGACTGTTGCCAAATGCCAAGGACATGTGAGCGGATGTTGATGAAGTGGCTACGGGAGCTCAAGGACGGGGTTTTGCAGTGGATCTCGACAGCTCAGCACTTAGAACTCAGCACCTAGGACCAGGGTACTTAACTAACTGAGGTGGGGCCCACTAGGGAGAAGAGTGGGAGGAGAAGAGAGGGAGAACGAGAGGAGGGAGTGGTGAGCTGCGACGCGCTTTACAAGGCGTGTGCAGGAGTTCTGTCAGCACTTGGATGGTGACCCAGAGCGTGAGCCCTGACGAAGGGCGTTAGCAAACAGCTGTTTGAGGTGGTTAGGAGCGGGAGTGGAACGGTGTAGAGCAGGGGATGAGAAAGCACGAGGGGTAGAGAGCGGGAGGGGTAGAGATCGGGAGTGGTGTGGTAGAGCAAAGGGAGCGTTAGGTCTGTGCACCACCGGTGGGCTGGTGCGGCTAAGGGTCCGACCACAGTACACGTTAGACCTCAGCCTCAGACCTGAACCTCAGTCCAGAACCTCTGTCAAAACGCCACCTCAGTCCTCCAGGCCCCCAGCCCACGCGATACAGTACCACATCCCATGAGCGAGCTACCACGACTTCTTCATGGGGTCCTCCAGAGGCGGGGGCTCGGCAAAAGCGGCCCATGTTCCGGGGTGAAATCCTTCACACACGACGTTCGCAACCGGCCCGCTCCTTCGCGCCGCTTGCTTTCGCTTCTCAGTCTCCGAGCCCCACCCCAACAGCCCCTGGAGAACTGTGCTGTATTTTCTGGAGTTAAGAGTACGCAGTCCTAGGCGCCAGTTTCACACAGGAGGCAGAACAGAAATCGAGCGCTCAGAAGCTGTGAGAAGAGGCAAGGAGCAGTGCGCAGACACAGCGATCAGCGGGAAACAAGGACCATCTCCAGTCAGCAGCCGGCACCCAGCGCGTAGCAGAAGATCAGAGGAGACCCTAGAAGAGCCAAGACAGAGCCAGAGTTCTAAATTCACTTAGCGTCGGAGCCCTCACTGAGTCAGAGCCTGAGATCAAAGGGTGAGTACACGCGACCAGGCACAGACCCCAGCTGCACCCTCCACATTTCCGCCTACTCTTTTCTCATTCGCAATGACACCCAAAAACATAGACGACGATCTCCCGGACTCGGAGAGCGATCACACGCCCAAAATGCCGAAAAACACTCGCCGTCCCGTGGCGTGCAAGAGCTGCCATTCGCTCAAGGTCAAGTGCACGCCGGCAGACCCCCAGAACCCAGCGGGCCCCTGTGTGCGGTGCTTGAATGCCAAGCGTGTGTGCGAGATCGACCTCCACCAGCCGCGTAAACGGCGCCGAAAAACGACCATGAACCCCGGCCTTGGGGGCGTCTCCGGGCCCGGATCTACGTCCAGCCTAGGGGGTGTGTCCAGCCTAGGGGGTGTCTCCGGCCTAGGGGGCGTTTCCGATGCTGCCTCCCCCAACCGATCCACGCCGCCAGGCCAGCCGGAGGGAGGATCCGGGGGGTACGACCTCGGCGGTTTTGCGAATCTCGGCCCCGGGCAGGGACCGCAAGGGCTCCCTGCGCCCACGTCCATGGCCGCCACTGGCCTGCTCCCGAACTTCAGCGCCGGCAAAGACCAGACAATTGCGCGGCTTGAAGAGCAGGTGCGGTACCTCTCGGCACAGCTAGCGCAGCGGAACGGAGCGGGCTCCGGGCCCTCGAAGTTCATCTCCAAGACGGACTTGGAGCATGAGATCAGCTCGTTGTGCAACTCGTCCGCGGTGCTCACGGACATCACCACGTCGCTCCGGCAGACCGCCGACCGCAGGGCGTATCTTTTGCGCGGCAGTGCGCCCGCAGACATCGTTAGTACGGGGGTGGTGTCGATGAAAGACGCCGAGGAGCGGCTCGATCTCTACCGCCAGAAGATCTACACGCGGCACCCGTTGGTGGAGATCGACGCTGCGGTCACAGTGGCAGAACTCCAGAAAACAAAGCCCTATTTGCTCAACGCCATCATGTCCGTGACCAACGCCGTCTACCTGAAGCCCATCAACCCGGACGACTCGTTGGCCATCGACAACGCGGCGATCCAGTCGATCTCCAACGAGGTGTTGGTGATCGGCACGAAGTCGGCGGAGTTGGTGCAGGCGCTTCTTTTGCTCTGTCTCTGGTACAACACGCCCGAGTTGTTCCGCCACCGCCGCTACCACCTCCTCAACGTGTTGTCGGTGACGATGCTCCACGACCTTGGGATTGTGGGCAAGCCCTCGTACATCTACAACAAGCAGAGCGGGGCGGTGCGGGTCGACGATGCTCCGCACGCGGCCCACGACCTCTCGTACCGCAAGCTCATCATGGTGTTGTACTTCTCCACCGTGAGCATCTGCCTCATCCTCCGCCGGACCATCTACATCAAGTGGACGCCGTATGTGGAGGAGTGCTGCGTGCTTTTGGAGAACAGCAGCGACCAGATCTTCCAGCAGGTGGCGCTCTTTCTGCGGTTGAGCCACCAGTTGGACCGCATCCACCAGATCATCCACGCGCCCGACGTGCTGCACTCGTTGAACTCGCTGAAGGTGTACATCACCCAGGAGCTACAGAACCACTTGAACATCATCAAGGAGAAGATCCCGCCCGACAACCACCCGATGTTGGCCTACTACTACTCGGTGGAGGCGTATCTCCACGAGCCCATGTTGGGCAATGCGCTCACGGTGGACCCGGACCAGACCGCCGAGATCTCCCTCAGCACCGAGGCCATCAACTCCATCGGCGTGTGCACCTCCTCGTGTCTCAATGCGTTGGACGAGTTCAACCAGATGACGTCCGACCGCATCGCCACCATCCCGCTCTTCTACTCGTCGCGGATCATCTACACCGCGGGGATGTTGCTCCGGCTCCGCTACTTGATCCTCTCGCTTCCGTCGCACATCGAGCGCGACTTGGTGCCCCAGGAGGCGGTGTTTTCGATCCAGAAACTCAGCGCCCTCGTGGAGGAGGCCTCGAAGACCCACCACAGCAACCATTTTCTCAAAAAGACCCGTCTCGTGATCTCCTTGTTCATCCAGACCTACGCCACCCAAGTACAGGAGTTGCTCAAGAAAAACGGCCAGACCCCCGACAACTTCCGGGTGCCGTTTGCCTCCAAGCGCGAGCGCTCCGAGTTGTCGCGGCTCTCGTCAATGTACGAGCACCGTGGCGTGGGCGGCCAGTTGACGAACGAGCTGGGCCAGTCGTTCCAGCCCTCGATGCCGCTCGCCGTCTTCTCGTACGCTACCTCCTTCCGCGGCGACTCTGCGCGCCCCAACGGCTCCCCTGTTCCCGAAAACAACAGCCCCAAGCCTCACGAGGCAGGCGGGTCCCCGGTGCTTCCCCAGCTCCGCTACCAGCCCAGCAACGGCTTCCCAGCGCCATTGAAGGAGCCCTTGGTCCCCTCTCTCCCGCCGATCCAGGGCCGCCGCTCCTCCTCCAATGCGTACCTTGGCTCGATATTGAACCCAAACTCCGCTCTAGGACCCATGGATAGCCCGCGGCCTCACCTGAACCTTGCCAACGCCGACCAGCTCGAGACCTCGTACTTGGCGCTCAACGACGAGTTCTGGGCCGACTTGCTTCGCACAGACCAGGACAAAATCAACTTCTCCAGCAACTTCAACTCCCAGTCGAACAATGAGGAGCTTTTCTATATGTAATATAATAAACGATAGAGGTAGAGGTAGAGGTGGAGGGAGAGGGAGGAGTGGTGAGGAGAGGTAGGGAGGCGTGGTGCGCGCTATTCTAGCGACCACTCCTGCGTCTTTTCTCGCCATTTTTCCAGGTCCTGCTCTCTGTTCCCACTCTGCCCCCTCTCTCTTCCCACTCTGTTCCCACTCTGGTTCCTCGCTGCTACGTCACCCGCACCCCTGATGAAGCCACGCGCTGAGTCGCCCGACCGGTTTGGGATCACTGATTTGGCCCGAGTCGTGGCGGGTCTCTTGCTTTTCAGCAGTCTCCTCTCGTACTGGCTCACGGGCACCACCACCTGGGGCTACCAGGGACGCTACAAGGACCCGAGCTACCTCAAATTCCGTCTTTTCGGCCACTACTTGAACATAACGTCCGAAGAACTTTCTCTCTACAATGGAACCGACCCTTCGCTCCCGATCTACATCGCGATCAACGGCAGCATCTACGACGTGAGCAACTCGCGGGACACTTACGGCCCCCGTGGCAGCTATGCCTTTTTCAGCGGCAGAGACGGAGCCAGAGCCTTCGTTACAGGGTGTTTCTACAAGGAGGACGAGTTCACACACGATCTCCGCGGTCTAGACCCCGAGGAGGCTTGTAACGACATCGCTGCGTGGCAGCGTTTCTACGACAACCACCCACGCTACTGGTACGTGGGCCGTGTGAACCACCGTGAAATCACGGGGGACCCTCCCGCCCCTTGCCAGCACATGAAGTTTCCAGGCTAGCCCTGGCGTTTAATTGCATTCGGCGCTGAGTGCTGAGCACTAAGGCTACCAATATATAATAGACATGACATCCTTACTGATGTATTCTATCGCTACTGGTCTCTATGGATACTGTTGGTCTACAAATGACACTGCCTACGCTAGTTTCCTATATCTATCTTTCAAATTTTCTACTTCTTCACCTGTCTACCTCTTCGGCTACCGCCTCTTCAGCTATCTCTGTGCTGAGCCGCCGCTGTATCCAAGCTCTTTTTCAAAATGGCCACTAACTCGTCCTTATCTTCCAACCCCACGCTGATTCGAATCAAATTTCGATCCACATCCCACTTGGCAATTTCCTCGAGCTCCAGATAGTGGGCCAAGATTGCGTAGGGGCACGCCAACGTGAAGTTGGTGCCCAATGATGGGCCCTTGTGGATGTTGACTGCGTTGAAAAAACACACCGCGTCGTTAGGATCATGGAACAAAAACGAGATCAACCCGCCGTAGCCACCGTTGGGAGTCATGATGGCGTCGTAATGTGCCTTCAGCTCCGAGAGCGAGGGGTAGTACACCTTGGAAATAAGAGGACTGTGCGTGAGTAGCTCCACCGCTGCCAACGAAGTCTCGTTGATTTTGGCGGACCGCTCGCTGAAATCACGCGAGTTGCGCTCCAAGTACAACGCGTCTTCGGCCCAGAAACAGTCCTCGTACTCCTCGTCAAAGTACTGCTTCAACTGGCCGTACATGGGTGACGAGGGGTTCAACACGAGTGACCCGGCCATCACGTTGGAGTCCCCGGAGAAAACTTTGGTCAAAGAAGACGCCACCATGTCCGCATAGGGCAACACGTGTATGTTTAAGAAGTTTCCCACCGTTTCGTCCACAACCACCGCAAATTTGTATTGGTCCGCCAACTTCCGGATCCGCTTCAAATCCGGGGTCTTGAGCAATGGATTCGAAGGACACTCACAGAAAAGCGCCATGATGTCGATCTCTCCCGATTCCAATTCTTTCTCGAGCTGGTCTAGAGATTCATCGTCGCCCATCCCCAAAAAGTGCACTCCAGGTCCAAACTTCTTCAAGATGTTCAACGTGTCCACGTACGGAAACCCAAAGCAAACAGACTTCAAATCAGGCTTGATAACACTCAAAAGAGCCTGATGAGCATTGAAAATGGACGCCATACCGGACGGATATAAGTAAACATCGGTCTCGCTCAAGTTCTTCCCTCTGCGGGCCTTCTCCATCTCCTCCTTCTGACTGTGCGATTTGTCCACCTTTCCGCTGATTCTTCTTCTGAGCGCTACCTTGGCCTTGTCTGCAAATTTGAGGTCCAAAACACGGCCGTATTTTTGCTCGATAAACGCCTCAGACTCCTCGTCATTCTCGGCCATGGTCATGGAGCTCTTGGAGATGGATGGCGATTTACGCTGGATCTGCTGCGCCTGGATCTCCGCTTTTAGGCTGCCGGACCCTCTGCTCAGCTTTGTAGACAGCTCAATGAGCTCTTTCAAGAGATATTCCGCCATTCGAGACGAAATTCCTTCTCCCAGATGCTGCCAGTAGTTCTTAGCCAAGGCGAACTCCGCCATGGGGAAAAAAACAACGCCAACGTTTGTCTCAATGATCGTCGATTTCTCCTGTTCGTTCTCGGGGGCCCTAGTGCTCAATTGGAGCACTCGAACCAAAATATTGTCGCTGTTGCTGTTCTTTTTTATGAACTCACGGCACCGCTTGGCCACATTATACGTCGGAAAAAGCATGCACCGCTCACCCTCCCGGCCATACTTGGCCTCTACTTCCGAGGCGAGCTGCTTGATCAACTCGTGGATGAAAAACCGGGGGTATCCCGACCGCATCTTCGAAACGACCCAGTCCTCTCCTTCCTCATAGCCAACGGTGGCCTCCCAGGTGGGCAATGTGACTGAGACCGCGTGCGGAGTATTTGCGGGAATCAGCTCTCCGATCTCTTGTGAAGGCGGCATACTGCAAATTTTGTGCTGTGCTGTAGCTGCTGGGAAATGGGCGGCTGTCTAGGGTAGGTGGTTAGTCACCGCTGGGGCCCGATGGATCAGTTCGCAGGTGTACGGGTGGCGATTGTTTCGCGAGCCGGGGCTCTCGTCCCCGCCCAATCTGCTGGGAAAGCCAGAAGCAGGCGCAAAGATACGGGTCAAAATCTACCAGCATAAACATCAGCACTTTGTTAGCACTCAAGTTGGGTACTTGGGTAAAACTTTCTGCCACTTTCCGCTGTTCGGTGGCCCTTGTGGTCACCGTTTAGAGAACGAGCTTCTGGCCGTCCCTGCACCCAGCCTGGGTGCAAATTATGCAAATCGATGATGGAAAGAGCCGTATTTCTACCAAAAAAAAAAAAACTAGAAAAAGTATAACACACTACCTGCCTCAAATCTCCATTTTCAACTTCATCTGGTCACAAACGTTGCATCTTACCTCTATTTCACAGGCGATAAACCGACATAACCAAGCGTACTGCATATAAAATATCTCCACGGGCCCTCGCTCCTCAAGCTTCTGGGCCACCGATTCACTATTCTTCCTAAATCTTCTACAACATTCCCTTGTACTGTACATTCATGCTTAGATTAAGAGCGGATGCATGTGACGGAGCCCTCCTTGAGACGCTCGATTTCCGCTGCTGAGAGGCTGGCGGGAGCTGGCGTAGGGGCTGCCTTAGCAGGCGCTGCTGCTGCACCGGCACGATTATGGGTCATGTGCGATTGCACAAGGTGGCCAGCAGCCAAAGCTGAACAGAGCGAAAGTTCAGCTGCCAACACGGCCGAGGCGATGATCCGGGCCAATTGTCTGGCATTTTCACCTGGGTTGGTGGGGTGAGGACCCTGGACCCCAAGTAAATCGAGCATTGCTCCCTGGGGTTCCAAGATAGTACCTCCACCAATAGTGCCGACTTCAATGGACGGCATCGACACAGAAATCACAAGATCTCCGTCCACGTTGTCCATCAAAGTGATGCAGTTGGACGAAACAACGTTCTGCGCAGGGTCTTGGCCACAGGCTATGTAGATAGCAGTAAGAATATTAGCTGCATGGGCGTTGAACCCACCAATGGCTCCAGCCATGGCAGAGCCAACCAAGTTCTTGCTCACATTCAACTCCACCAAGGCATCCACGTCGGACTTGAGCACCTTCTTGACCACATCGCTGGGGATACGGGCTTCTGCCACCACAGATTTGCCTCTTCCTTCAATCCAATTGATCGCAGCGGGCTTCTTATCAATGCAGTAGTTTCCTGAAATGGAGATCACCTCCATATCGGCCCAATCGCACTCTTCGACCATATACTTAAGACAGTGCTCAACACCCTTCGAGATCATATTCATGCCCATAGCGTCACCTGTGGTGGTGCGGAACCGAATGAACAAAAGCGATCCAGCCATTGCGGTCTGGATCGTCTGCAATCTGGCAAATCTAGAGGTGGAATTGAAGGCCTTTTTAATCTTGGCTTGACCCTCTTCCGAGTCCAACCAGATCTTGGCCGCTCCTGCTCTGACCAAGCTTGGGAACCGCACACAGGGACCTCTGGTCATCCCATCCTTGGTCAACACCGTCAGCACACCTCCGCCACTGTTTACTGCCTTGCATCCACGCATTGCAGAAGCAACCAAGCACCCTTCGGTGGTGGCCATGGGGATATGGTAGGCGGTGCCGTCGATCACCAATGGACCGGCAATTCCCACAGGAATCGGCATGTACCCGACAACATTTTCGCAACAGGCTCCGTACACACGGTTGTAATCGTAGCCCTCATATGGCAATCTCAAGGTGTCCAAAACAGGCGCGTCGGCCAATTTAGCCACGGCCTTTCTGCGCACAGCAACGGCACGTGTGTTATCGGCCAATTGTTTCTCTAAAGCGTACAAAGGAAGTTTGCCAGACACCACAAGCGAGGTCACTTCATTGTCATTCAACTGGGAGATTTTGTTCTCCTTCCACATCAGGATGCACTCGTCAAGTGGCAAGAGTCTCGATGGAGCCACGATCTCCAACTCCTCGGAGGAAGAAGGCGTCAATGCCTTGGCGGATCCGTTGCCGTGAGCCTTGGCTGGCTTTTCAGCAAGTGATGCTCTTCTTTTCTTGGGCTCTGAAGACGCTGAAATGCTCTTCTCAATCAATTTGTTGGTGGCAAACACTTGGTAGCGAGACGCATTCAAGAAGTAAGCGTTGGTGAAGATCGACACGGCAAAGCCAAAAAGTAAGCACTTGGAAATGATCTTGTCCCTGATGGCCAAACTGATGGACTCAAGGCCCAAGAAGAAGAAGTCCTCCGCCTGCACCAAAAACCCCATAGGCATGTACACCCGGGGCGTGAGCAACGTGACGATAGTGCCGTTGGAACCCACCTTTATGTGCTTAGCAATGGATTTGGACAACAAGTTGGATGGAAGTAAAGGAGATGCCGAAAAACCAGAGCGGCCTGCAAAATTACCGTCTCCCAACCAGGAGCCGCTTAACCAGAAGAAATTGAACGCGACAAAAATTGCAATCATCGCCACCTTGAAACTGAGGATCGAGAAATCCTTGGAGCCGAACATCGAGGCATCATTGGGGTGCTCGTTCAAGGACGATTTCAGCGCCACATCGGTTGCTATCAACGAGGACACACCGTCGTCCTCTAGCGCTTGTCTCAAGTCGTCCGTGCGGCGGGCGCGGTTGATTTCCACTTTTAACGCCAAGATGGCGGAGTAAAACGTGTACACCAAAAGCAAATCAAAGGCCAAGATCAAGGCACTCAAGATACAGAAGTTGGAGAGGCCTTCCAATTGGGGAGCAAAGAATGAGCACAACACAAGGGCAAGAATGGCCACCAAATTGTCTCTCAACAAGCTGACAGTGTGGGATGCGATGGCCTTGGAAACAATAGCAGTGACCTCCAACTTGGTGTTCGTGTTCTTTAACACCAATTCTGAGATCGAAATCTTGTGTTTGAAGCCAATCACCGCCACCAAAAAGGGGATCCCTTCAACAATGCTCATAGGCGACACCTTGGTGCCTAATATCTTCGTGGACACTACCAACGCAAAAAGAAAAGCAAAGGTGGACGAGGTCAAGGTCGAGAACGCGAGCCAGAAGTTGGACCCGACGCTTCTCATGTCAAAGAACACCTTAATGAGCGTGTACCACATGGCCACGTAGGCGAGGGCAATGAGGCAAATGTCGAAGTTCTCAGCCCCCTGGATCGACGACTGGATCTTCAGCACCCCGTAGCGCACGTACTCAATGTAGCGGGAGATTCGGTTGTTGTGTCTGGCCTTCCAGGTGATGGAGGCGCCCTTGGGTCCAGTGGCGGAGATGGTGTCGATCAGGGCCAATTTCTGGTCCACCGAGTCGGATGGGATCACCAAGACCCTCTCGTTGTCACTGGAGCCCGTGAAGGAGTTCTGCAAATCCGGTATTATGTTGTTGTGGGTCCTCTTGAACCGCAAGAGCGCCACAGACAAGTGGTCTGCCTCAGGGTAGCTCAGCACGTCATTGACTTTGACCCATTCGCTGAAATCAGCAGAGCCTCCCGGGTGGTAGTAGGTCACGGTGCTGTCCTCGCGAAAGTACTCGGGCACGTACTGGTCCACCACTGAAAGGTAGGCGATCGATGCGAGGAGCGAGGTGATGAGAATGAAGTGAATTGGACGGTGTGCCGACACCCGCGCAAGCGCCGCGGTGCTTGTTTTGACAAACGTCAACATCTGAGAGTTAGTAGAAGCAGAAGAGGAGAGCAGGAGCTGGGCGCAAGAGAGGCCAGTGCTCTCAATAACCAGTGCTCTCAGTAGTCAGTGGTTGAGCAGTCGCGCAGAGGGTCGAGCAGTAGGTCGAGCAGTCGGTTCGACGGGCTCAAAAGAAGCTGGACGGTAGCCAAAAGCTGAAAAATAGCTTCAACAGTCAGAGGACCCAGTAGCCATCAGAAAAGTGGAGATTCTGCCTCCATGGGCTGTGTGAATTCTCTGTCACTCACGGTGGCTCACGGTCACTGTGCAGTGCGACCAAAACGAGCCCTCAGCTCACCGAACCCAAAAAATTCACCAAGCGCCCTGCGTCACTGTATCCCAATACTTACGTCACTATGAATCTTCCAGCAGTACCCGCTTCCTGTGGGCGTATGGTACGAAGAGTCGCTCAGCTGGAGGTCTTTTACGGTCCATCAAACTCAACGCAAAAGAAAAACGCGACCGTTTTGATTGGTGTGCAGGAACGTACGAGCTAAACGACTGGAAGCTAAGGACAGAGGCTGGGGGCTGTGAAGGGCTACCGGCAAAAGGTCACAGGGCCAGGTCACGCAGAAACATATGGAGAGGAGCCGGGGAAAATATTGCAAAGAAAATCCGTAGAGGGCATTTTCGGGCATTTTTCAACATTTTGTCGCTGTTTCGCTTTCACCCAATATTGACTAATTTGCACCCAAAATAGTATAAAGATGAGGTAGAGCCTAGAGCCCAGGTAACTCTCGACGTCCTAGATTGCACATTATCAGGTCGTCAATCAAGTATCCAGCTGAATAGTCGAAATTGTTGTGGCTCCACAGTTTTTACCCAGACGCTGTTCTCTGCTTGCCCCCCTACTAACTCTCATCCTCACCTCACTCTTCCCTACTCTTATATACTTAGTCCTAAATCTACTTTGAACACTCCTTATAACCCACTCCAATTCATAATCTGCTTTTCAATTTATCTTCAGTTCTCGACCGGCTTCTCCAAGTATTTAGCTTCTCTATCAGCCCTCATACTCTACACCCGCTCTTTTATTCATTTCATTTAGTGTCACGGCCAGCGGCTATACCTATTTAATGGACACCAACTTGATGTCGAAAGTGAGCTCGGAGTTGGCTGGAATTCCTGGCAAGGCCTGGCTACCATAGCCCATCTTGGCAGGGATCACCACCCTTCTCTCGCCACCAACAGCCATGCCGGCAACACCAAGGTCAAATCCCTTGATGCACTCTCCCTTACCCAAGCCAAAGCTGAAGGGCTTTCCAGAGACGTTTTTGTCGAAAACCTTACCGTTTTTCAACTTTCCAATGTATCTGATAGAAACCTTGTTGCCTGATTTGGCGGTGGGTCCCTTACCCACCTTTCTATCCTCAGTGACAACACCGCCCAAAAGCGTCTTGGTGGGGAACTTCTTTTCCTCCTTTTCGCCCTTGTCGGACTTCTCCTTGGCAACAGCAGCCTCAGCCTCCTTTCTGGCCTTCTCCTTCTTTTCTTTCTTCTCCTTCTTGGTCTCCTTCTTGTCCACAAGGGTGGAGCCGGTGGGTCCTTGCTCCAACTCCTTAGTGAACTGAACCACCTTTTTCTCATCCTTTTTGGAGGACTTGGACTTCTTGGCAGCTGGCTCTTCTTCCTCCTCCTCTTCACTGCTTCTCTTCTTCTCATTCTCCTGGTCCACCAATTCCTGGATCTTGTTCTCGACATCCGAGGCATCCTCAAGGTCCTCGATGTCGTAGAGAAGCTCATCTTCATCCGGAGTCAAATCGTACTCGTCACTGTCTTCGTCAAACTCTTCCTCAGAGTCCTCATCGTCGGCAGGGTGCTCCACGTAGTTACCGGTGAGATGGATGGGGTAAGAGCCGGTCACAACGAAGTAGACTTCCTCTTCGGGGTTGATGGTTATGTCAATAGTCTGCTGGTATTGGACCTTGGGCGAGAGGGTGCACACCACAAACTCAGAAACCTCGTCCTCGTCTTCGTCGTCAGAGCCAGACTCACCCTCTTCATCGTCCTCCTCATCCTCTCCCTCTTCGGCCTCGGCCTCAACTTCGTCTAATTCGTCCTCTTCCTCCTCTTCTTCGTCAGCTTCCTCTTCGTCCTCGTCTTCTTCATCGTCCTCCTCAAAGTCATCGTCGTCATCCTCAAACAAGTTGTTTCTCTTCAATAACCGCAAAGTGGAGGGCTCGGCCTTGTCGTCCACAGCCTCGGGGTCCACGGCCGCCAAAGTGATTCTGATGGTGACCGGGAAATCCTCCTCAATAGCAGGCTCTGGGGAAAAAGGCTTGAGCGCTAAGTTGTATGTAGCAAGGGGTAATAATGATGCCATTTTGGTTGTAGAGAAGAGAGTGGGAGTCTTTTGTTGCTCCAGTTAGCGCGATGAGCTTCAAAAATTTTAGGGCGCGAGGCTGCGCTGGTGGCGAGACACCACGGGGCCAGCACACGCCCCGGCCTGGAGAGGTTTATAGAGAAGGAGAGCACTGACAGCAACGGCAACTACGTGCTGGACAAAAATAAAGAGGACCAGGCCGCTAGGGGTCGAGATAGGTGGACTTTGATATTAGGCCCTGTTATGGCTGGCTGGACCCTAACTTAGTGTCTCAGCGCAACTGGTGATGGCGCCATACGCTAGCTCCTTCTTCGCCTTATCTTTACAAACTCTCGTTCAAAATGTATTAAATATACAAAGTACACTATTAAAACTTCAATAAGTGTGGCTTGTCACCGCTCTTCAAGGAGAAAGAAGCAGATAAGTATTGCTTCAATAATGAGGTCTTCTTAATCTCAGCTAACAAAGCAGCATCAACAGCCTTCTGGTCAGCGACTCTCTCAGCTTTGATTTCTTTCTTTGGGGCAGATTCGTCGAAGAATTCCGCCTCGGATTTCTTGGATCTGGGGGTCTTTTCTCTGGCAAAGTATTCGACGTTGAATTTGGAAACGTCAACACCCTCAACGTTAACCTTGGTAGAGGTGGCAATGACGTAACGAGCGTTAACTCTTCTTAATGGAACACCGTTGATCTTGAAAGGACCAGAAACCAACAAAGTGTTGTCTTCCAAGTTCTTCAAGTACACAACTCTCTTACCTCTGAATCTACCGGCCAAGAGAATCAAAACGGTACCTGGGACCAAGGAAGCTCTCAACTTCTGTGGGCGAGAGGTCTTTCTGGTTTGCTTAGCCACTGGAGCGTCTTGAGATTGGTACCACTTAGGAGCCTAGGCGTTAGTAATAGTTAAAAAGAGATGCTGAGTGAAGTAGCGGAATATGATATTTCGATGGGGAGGGCTGAGCACAGCGACTAATACCCACTGTCTCTGGAAAATCGTCCTAAATTTGCCCCAGGGAATATGTCGGATAATGGACCACGTAAAACCTCACAGAAAGTTTTTCAGGTGAAAGGGGACTCCTCGTGCACCGATCCATGGATGTTGGTCATTCTGCCTTATCTTCGGGTCATTTGCCAGCCATCGAACCGGTTTCTTTTGAACTCCTCCGCTGTAATATCATCTTCCCACTACTTATACATTCATTCCTATGGTGTTCACATACTGCTTGACTCATTTTGTTGTATATATCGTGCTGTCTAACAAAGCAGGTTTAGAATTTTTTGTCTTATTTTTCATCTAAGAGGCCTCAGTCCGAAAAGAATTTCGGGAGTGCATAGAGGTAGTGCACTTGCAAAAGTTGCGGTCACAGTCACATCAGGGCTGAGACCTATTCAGATCTCGTCTGACCTTGTCTGACTGCTCATCACGTGCGCACCTAAAGCGCCCCATGGCTGCGATTAGCACTGTCCCCCAACCAACTTCACCTACACCGCTGTATAATTCAATCATTACTAAGCCGCACAGCTATCTGTTACATTGTTAACAGACTGTGCTTTCTCACTCCTCTACGTAGCGAACATTCACATTGAGACTGCCCCCGCCAATCTCAACCTGGTGGTTCTCCCCACCAGTCAACACTTGTTGCAAAGGTAAAGTGGCAGTACCAACCACAACATTCTTTCCAAAAGTGTGCTTTTCTCTCACTGTAAAGACAAGACTTGTATCTGACGACGCCTTGAAAGGAACAGACTCGTTCCAGCTGAACGACTGCGACCGGTCCGGCTTGATCTGCCTCGTCTTAAAGATACTCTTCTCCTTGCCGCCTGCTGCTGACAATTGCACCTTCACCTCACAGGCTGCACTGGAAAATCCATTCCCGGAGACGATATTGACTCTGCCGGGGATTGACTTAGAGCCTGGTCCACCAATAAAACTGCTGCCCTCAGTGTAGGTACTTGAGGAACGCGAGTGGCCAATGTGGGGCCGTTGGGGAGGAGGCAAAAAGTCGGGGTTCACATTTGGGATGGTATTCCCAGGAGCTCCCGATCTCAACGAATGTAAATCGTTGGCATACTGCGACTGAGACGTGTCATGTGCCCTGAACGTGTCGCTGTTGGTGGTAGTATCATGGCTATACTTCGAGTTGTTGTCCGTGTAGGATGTATCTGCCTCTTCAGTCAGCTTCTTGTTACTTGCCAGCTCGCTATCCTCATGCGATTTCGAGCTATTCAGGACGCTGCTGTTATCGCCCTTCTTTGTCTTCTTTGATCTGCCAAAGTTCTTGAGAAGAGAGCCTCCCTTGGTAACAGTATCCGCAGCAAATCCTGCCGTTTCACCTGCTGCATTTCCTGCAAAGGTGGCCACACCTCCCACCGCCTTCATTGGAACCGCTCCAACTGCTCCAAGGTCAATTGGTAACCCAGAATCACTGCTGAGCTTGGGTCTTATATACTCGGGCTTGAAAGTGGCTCTCAAGTCAATCCGGCCTTGAGTATCCAAATCAACGGAAAACTGCGTCGATTCGTAGGGTGGAATGGTAGATAAATCCAAATTGACACGACCCAAAAGCTCATCGTCATGCGTCAAGTCCCAGTCGTAGACCTCCAACAAAACAATCAGCCGTGATCTAGACATTATGGGGAATTCAATCGCTTCGTTCCAGGTGGGGTCTAATGTCTTTCTCTTTTTGTCTGTCTTGAAGATTTGAACACCATCAAGTTTCACCACGCAGAGAGGGTCGGACTTGCCGTTAGAGTCAACCGATTTCAAGTTGCGGGCCCCAATGAGCTGCAAATTCACCTTTCCAACGTCCAAAATCGTGTCCAAAGGCGCTAACTTGACATGAGAGGGAATCCATTCCAATTGAACCTTCACGATGTTTCCATCGCTTATTTTCAAAGATATCGGTGAATTTTGAGTTTTCTTGAGTACTTCGAGAGTATCAAAGATCTTTTCATTATAAATCTGATCTGTCCTGTTAATCTCAAAATTTTTGCCTAATCTTAGAACCATTTTTGAGTTGGGCAAGTCTCTAATGAAAGATTCTGCGGTTGACTCAACATCAAGAGACCGTCCATCAGACTGAGGAGAAACACCAGAGGGGTACGCCTGATCATCAAACAACGTGTGCACATAAACATCGGGCTTGTCAAATTTCCCTGAAATCAAATGAACCAAAACATTACCACTCCTGTACTCGATAGCCTCTTGGAATGGGATCCTTTGCTTAGGAGCATCAGGAATATTGTCCACATCGTCAACCTCAACAAATTCGTAATCATTGGGTTCTTCTTTGGCCAATTTCTCTGCTTCCAATTGCTTGATTTTCGCAAGCTTCTGTTTCTCCACAAGGTGCAATCTGTACTGGTCAAAATTGTCAAGTTGAGCCTTAGAATAGACGGGAATTGTGGGAATAAACGAAACCGAATAAGCCAAATTTCCGTGGTTGGCACCATTGTACAAGATAGGTTGCTCAACAATCTCATTAGACCCATCATAAGCCAAGTAATAGCCCTCACTGTTCTTGTGCAAGAAATCATACACGCTAATGGCGCATGACCCCAATGACCGGTCCTTTCCTTCTGGCTCCCAATCCATAAGCTGCAACAAAACGTGTTGATGCTCGTTGGTAATGGGAAGGAAATATACGTCGTTGAAGTTGGGATCCACCGTCTCGGCGTAGGTCTCCGTCTTTGCCCTCAAGTCACCATTCATGATGACTCTCACATACGGATCCACCAAACCCACCGATTCCAAGTTCTTGACGTCAGTGGCATAACGAATATGCAACCTAATAGCTCCAATAGAAGCACTGGCAAATGTGCCCACCTTGCCTTGGTCCATGCCGAGCGGCTTCCATCCAGCGGTGATTCTAAATCTTGGTTTGGGGATGCCCTTACCTAAGGAGGAGCCTTCTAACCATTGCTGACCTCTGGATGTCTCGAAAACAATATCGTGCAAATTGGTGTGCAACCTTCCAACAACAGCATCACTAGCCGCATCTTTCACTAACACCGTGACATCGGTCTTCGACTGCTCTGTGATCAAAGATTCAAAATTTTGCACCCACGAGGGCTCGTTTGTCTGTCTCAATTGGCGACAAGTCTTGACAAGTTCGTCGTTGATGTAAATCTCTGCATAGGGGTTCAAAAGTCCAACGATGGCTTTAGTAATATCCAAGTTTCTTGCTTCGTGCAAACATAACTTCAAAATACCCACTTCAGCACTCAAATCGCCCTCCTTTGTACCATCCTCCAACACACGGGGTTCAAGCGACGGGTAGTACTGTACATCGAACTCGACCTTTCCCATCGTTTTTCCACTCTCCGTGATGCTTTTCGCAAGATTGGGCTGCGACTCTTCCTGTAACAAGTCTACCAATTGGAACTGGACATTTCCAATCAATTGATCCTCTGGCTTGTCTGAAAGAAAATTGTAAACGTTGAAGTTCAAGTGATTACCTTCCAATTTGTTGACCAAAAGGTACTTTGTTTCCATGAAAATGGGGTCATTGATACTTTTCTTGATCTTTGTGGTCTCGGTTACTTCACTATTGTTCTCAATTGTCAATTCCACGTAAGGGTTAAGACTGTTGGCAACAGTCTTGGCTTTGTTTTTCAATTTGGTACAACGCTTGACCTTGACCGCCACAACTCCAATAGAGTCATTCGACTGTTGCGCCATAATATCCTCCACGTCAATGTCGAAGGAGTTAGGGGCGTAGAACATAGGTCTCAAGGTGGAATGGATCAAGCCATTCACAAATGTGGATAATCCAGGGATAAACGACATGATATCAAGGCCAAAAGTGTCACCTCCCACGGGTTTCAAGGCGTAGTCAATGGTGGGAGCCTCCAAAAACTGAATAGAAACAGTCTTAACGTGGGGGAAATTCAAGGACAACTTCAACTTAATGTTCATTCTGCCCTTGAACGACATATCTTCAACCAAAATGGGCAAGGACTTGGAGATAAAAGACTTACCCACAGTAACACCTAGAGCCACCTTGGGGTTGATCTTGCGCTTAATTTCATTCTTGGTCATATCATCGGTGTCATTAGGCGCGAAAGAAAAAGCCCAGTCCATCTCGATGTGATCGTGGCCCTTTCTGGAGTAGGACTTGATGCTATCGACCCTTGGAGCCTTGGAACCAAGTGTGAATTCGTCCAACGACAACGCCTCAATTCCGAAACCTGGAGCCTGGTCTTTCAACACCTCGTTGGTCTGAAACATCACAGTTTCCGACAATGCGGGCATGTAGATGACCCAGAACTTGGCCAAAAAGGAATTGAGCCACTCCATGGTCTCCAACTCGTTATCCAAGCGGTTCACTGCTGTGGTTCTGGTCATATCATCCCTGACATTTCTGTTGAATCTTCTTATCTCAGCGCGGTACACCGACTGGGCGAAGAGCAAAACCAAGCCCAAAGAGAGGATACCGCCCCCAATTCTACCAATAAGCCACGCGAAGAAACACGTACCGACAGCAATGGCCGTGTTCCAGTACCAGTCACTGTACAAATGGTCCACAATGTAGTTCTCCACAGACTTGACCAATTTGAGCGCCTTTGTCTTATCTTTCATGATCTCCTTATCCCAGGGTCCCACGTTCTTCCAGGAGAAGGTTGAGTTGGACCTGATGGAGACATTTTTGGAATGGTGGGACTTTTTGTCCTTCCTGACCCCCTTAACGTCCGAGCCATCCACCGCAACACTTCGATTGTTGACGTTGGCGTTGACATTTCGGTTGTATTCTTCCACTTCGCTCTTGCTTGCGCCCGGAGGGGGCTTCTCATTGACCTGGGGTTAGTAAGTGGGAAAGGGAATGATGCAGAGAAAATAGAGAAAGAAGAGCGTGAGCAGAGGGGTTTTCCAGTACTGGTTGGCCCCAGCCGGCCAATTCCTGTTTCATGGAGGGCCAGAGCAAGTGCTGGCTCGCAGCTGGCCACATTGACAGCTCGGCCCAGTTAGCGCTGACCCGCCATTGAAGCATTAGGCTCCCCCAATCTCTATCTCTGCTCAATTGGCGCCCAGAGTCCAGCGATACATACCGATCCCATCCTGGTGTTGGTGTTCGAAAACTGCTTCTTGAAGGTGACAACAACCCCAGCAAGTGTTCGTTTGTGCCATTTAAGCGTCGTATATGCCGGATTTTAAGGGGAACATTGTTCTCTGGCCCTGTCGCAACTTGCGATTGCTTTGGCAGGGCCACACGTGTAAGTCAGGGACCAGTTCCGAGAACGGCGACTAAAGGGCAAGTTCGAGATCTGGCTTCACGGGATCCTAGGGCCCCTTGTGAAACCAGATCTTTGTATTTACTTCAGAAATATCATGTATATCATGCTAATTCAGGGTTCTAGCGGCGCTAGAGCCGTATAAAATAGTGCGCGAGAGCGAGAGAAGGTACGAAGGGACAAGGGGCGGCAGATGGTGGGAACGTAGTGACAGATAATATCGAAAGATAGGACCATAAGCCGAACGGACTGCGAAGATAGTACATTACAGATATTCCGAAGAGAACATCACAGATACATATAAAGCTGCCACTCGTTTAACGGTTCCTACACCCACTCTATGAATATAATATATTATACTACTAATTTAAACAGTTTCCAAAACAACGTCCTTGAAACCAGCAGAAACTTTCTTGCCCTTCTCCTCGGTAGAGCCCTCACCGTGCAAGGCCAATAAAGAACCCAAGTCGAATTTGGGCAGTTTCAACAACTTGACCTTTCTGATGTGAACATTTTGCAATGGGAAGATGGACTGGGTGGACTTCTCAATCTCACGGCCAATCACCTCAGGGATCAACTTGGAGGTTAACTGAGCCAAGGTGCTGTTGGAGACCTCTCTCTGCATGATCTCGATCATCTTCTTTCTGATCTCTCTCAACTTGGAGGACTGGGCGTAGGCGGTCTTTCTGATCTGGTTGGCCTGCTTCTTGGTGAAAGCAATGGCGAAAATTCTCAAAACATAGTCGTCGGAGGTCTTAACGGTGACGTTAGCCTCAACGAGAGATTGCCATTTTCTGACCATGGATCTTAATTTGTCAGTGGTGAAGTCGATACCGTGGAAGTTGGTCAACAAGTTCTTACCCTGAACTTCGTCAACTCTCAACTTGACCTTTCTGTGAGAGTGGTCCTCGGAACCCTGGAGGTCAGCAAGACAGACCTCGACGATACGGCCCTTCAAACCATCGGCAGCATTCTTCAAACCGGTGGACTTGTTGATCAAAGTCTTACCAACGGCTCTGTTCTCAAAGGTGGAGGGAGCCTTGATGTCGAACCAGTCCTTTCTGGTGAAAGGGTCAACAACCTTCTTCTTCAATCCCTTCTTTCCCTTGGACAATCTCTTGTTCTTTCCTACAGCCATGATGAATAAAGTCTGTGTTTGAGTCAAAAAAAACTTTAGCTGAAAACTTTTTTGGCGAATTTTTCACTTAATTTTTCCTCTCAGAGAGCGTAGCAGGGAGTAGGAGCGGTGGTGAGGAGTTACACAAAGCAACACGGGTTTCGAGCGCGGACTTGCACTTAACAGCTGGTCAAGGACAGGCCCAGCAGAGAGAGACAAGGAGAGGCGCTGAGATGTACGGAGAAGTGGCAGGCTTGCTGGGAGCACGATGTCTATATGCCGTTTTAATATTTTCAAATTTGGGCTATTTGCCGGGCATTTGTTGTGTTCTCTCTGCCTCCCTCTCGACTGAGATGCGCGGTCAGCTGACGTGCGGACAGCGGAACGTGACTCCAAGGGCTCGGCCCTGGCCACTGTAAACAACAACAAGCATCTCCAAGACGATAACACACCCAGCACAGCAGCCATGGAGGAACAGAGCAACCAGTGAGTAGACATCGGGACATACGCGCAATGGCCAGGATTCAGCAATGTACTAACCGCCAGGGTCGCCCTAAAGATCGGCCTCATAGGAGACTCCCAGATCGGGAAGACCTCGCTTATGGTCAAGTACGTGGAGGGCTCCTTTGACGAGGACTACATCCAGACCCTAGGGGTCAATTTCATGGACAAAAAGATCCACATCCGCAACACAACCATCACGTTTTCCATCTGGGACCTCGGAGGACAAAAGGAGTTTATAAACATGTTGCCATTGGTGTCCAACGACGCGGTGGCCATCCTCTTCATGTTCGACCTCACCAGAAAATCGACGCTCAATTCGATCAAGGAGTGGTACAGGCAAGTCCGCGGGTTCAACAAGAGCGCAATTCCGTTTCTTGTGGGCACAAAGTACGACCAGTTCATAGATTTATCGTTTCAGGACCAGGCAGAGATCACTCAACAGGCCATGAAATACGGCAATGCCATGAAGGCGCCCGTGATATTCTGCTCCACGAGCCATTCCATCAATGTGCAAAAGATCTTCAAGATCATATTATCGAAAGCGTTTGATCTCAGGCTCAATCTCGACGAGATCATCAACACGGGGGAGCCCATCCTCGTCTACAAGCGGGAGTAGCCCATTAGCATACATCTCTTTTGCCTGGCCCGATCTGGCATCAGCACAGGCGTCAATATAAGGGATTCATAGCATCTGTAGGAATTTCTGCCGCAGCCATGGGCCAGAGGCTGTGGCTTTGGACACACCGGCGGCTGTATGACGCTCCGCCGGCGCCTACTCGGCGAGAGCCACTGCGTGGTGCTCTGCTCGCTGCGCTCGTGCTCTGAGCTGAGGGAGATGTTCGCATCATCAACCAGCGCGTACTGCGAACAGGCGCTCCGAGCCTGATCCACAGTCAGCACCCAGCACCGACCGCTCCTTTGCCAACGCTTCGCCAGTTTCTGCCAATGGCTCGCACTCAAAAAGATCTCCAGGGCTGGCTGTACGTGCTCGCGGAGGGCACCAGTGAGGACCCCTCAACGCCGTCCAAGAGAGCCACGCGCAGGAACAGGGGCAGCGACCAGCTCACGCTAAAGCGAGAAGCAGACGGCCTTGAGGTGTCACGAGGCGACCTATTGCTAATCCAGCAGCCCGGAGTTGACCCTGAGATTGCCATAGTCAAAGAGATCCGGCTCGGGTCGCTGAACTTCATCGACGTGACGGTGCTCTGGTTCATCAAGGCCCAAGACATCGACGCCGAACATCTTCCCAAGGGCGAAAATGGCGAAAAGGATTCCGAAATCACCGCCAGCGAGCTCTTTGCCACCGCGTACGCAGACGAGATCAAAGTCGCCGAAATTGTCCACAAAGTGCAGGTGATCTCGCAGGACGAGTGCCGCTCGGAGGTCGAGATCGACGACTCCAACCGCTCCACCACCTTCGTGTGTCGGCGAGGCTGTGACCCCAGCGGCGAGCGATTTACGCAGCCGTTTGAATTCCGAGAATTGCACCGGGCCTTTTGCCGTGACCCGACTCTGTACGTCGAGCTCATCACGCGGGAGACTACGGTTCAGAGGCGGAGGAAAGCGCAGAGCAGCCCCGCTATAAAGTCAGAGTCTGGCACCCCTAGAGCGAGAGAAGGCAAAGGCAGCAAAGAGAAAAAAAGGGAAACGGACCGAGGGTCTCCAGAGGCCCTGGGGTCCGACGCGGAAATCTCCAGCTCCAGCGACGTTCTGGAGCCCTCAGACGATAGCGACGAGGAGCACGAGGAGGTCTCCCCACGGAAGCGCCGCGAGAGATCGCGAACGAGCACCCCACGGCGCAAGCGCCCGGCGCTCGGCTCCTCGAACGCAAAGAAGCTCAACAACGAGTCGCGTCGCTACTTGAACACGATGCTCTCGCCCCACAAGCGGCGGTTGCGTCTCAAGGGCGACGTCTCGAAGCCGTCGCTTGTTTCTGTTCCTAACGCACGCCAGCCGAAGATGGCGAGCAAGCGACGGCTTGAGTTTGCGGACGGGCCGTTGGCGCTTGATTTGACGTCCGAGATCTTCCGCGAGATGAAGGCCAAGCTCCACACCTCCTTACGGCTCTCCTCACTTCCCTGTCGCGAGGACGAGTTCACTGCGCTCTACTTGAACTTGGAAACCGCCATCCAGGAGCAGACAGGCTGCTGCTTGTACGTGAGCGGCACTCCCGGGGTCGGAAAGACCGCGACCATCCGCGAGGTGATCACCCAACTCCAGGAATTGGTTCCCACGGGGGAGCTTGGTGCCTTCGACTATATTGAAATCAACGGACTCAAGCTTTTGACGCCCCAGGTGGCCTACGAGGTGCTCTGGGAGAAGATCAGCGGCCTAAATGTGAGCGCTTCGAACGCGGCGGTGCTCTTGGAAACTTATTTCAAGCAGGAGACGCCCGACGAGTTCCGCCGGCCGTTGGTGGTACTAATGGATGAATTGGACCAGATCGTGACCAAAAAACAGAACGTCATGTACAATTTCTTCAACTGGCCGTCGTATGCCAATTCCAAGCTCATTGTCATCGCAGTGGCCAACACAATGGACCTTCCTGAGCGGGTGCTTTCCAACAAAATCTCGTCGCGGTTGGGGCTTCGAAGGATCCAGTTTGTCGGCTACACCTTCGAGCAGCTTGGCATCATCATCAGCCACAGGCTCAATATGCTCGCCAAATTGAACAAACATAAGGTGGTGGTTAACCAGGACGCCATTTCGTTTGCCTCGAGGAAAGTCGCCAGTGTCAGTGGCGATGCCAGGAGGGCGTTAACCATCTGTCGGAGAGCCGTTGAACTTGCGGAGCGCGAGTTTTTGTTGGAAAAGGCCGAGTCTGGTGCCCCAGAGAAAGACTCCTATAGTGTTCTGATCTCGCACATCTCGCGGGCCATCACTGAGACTATCAACTCCCCCATTGCTCAGCTCCTTGCCAGCCTCTCCTTTACCCAAAAATTGGTCTTGGTGGGGGTGCTTCTTCGCACACGACGTTCGGGCTTGACCGAAAACACTTTGGGTGACATCATCGATGAGATGAAGAACTCTCTAGCGCTCATGACTTCCAAGATCGAGCCCAAGAGTCTCGAAGCTCTCGGGGTCAGCCTCACGGAATTGCTCTACGGAAGCGCCCTTTTCCCAGCCCAGGATTCACAGAGCTCGAACATCCGCGCCCTAAGGTTTGCCGAGGTGGCCAACGAGCTCATCGAGGACGGGATTTTGCTCTCACAACACGTGAAGGGCGAGAGGCGCCGACTCATCCGCCTCAACATCTCCGAAGAAGAAGTCATCACAGCCTTGAGGCGCGATGACGACGTCAATGGCATGTTGTGAGACAAGGACCTTTAGCCATTTGGTCCAGAACATTCTCTGCTGACAGGACTGCTCAGGGGGTGGTGTGGATCATTGCCATAGTGCACCGCTAGAGAACACAATATGCAGGTCATCACGAGAGGCCTTTCAACGACTTCATTTTAGAGGTAAAGGGGTGATTTTTTGGGCCAGATGAACTTGAGGATCCGGTTTACAGCATCTAGACTATGTAATTTACATTTTTCTGGCGTTTTGGATCGATAGGTGGGGTATTGTAATGAGTCGAGTAGTGTTACATGCAGGTCTATATATTGACACTTTTTAGAAAGGAGGCGGGAAATGGAAGGAAAACTGCAATTGGGCTGAATTGAGCGGATATAAGTGCGACAAATGATTAGATTGATCAGAAATGGGACTAGCAGCCGAAAACCTGAACGTGCTGCCATCACGAGACCAGCAACGTAGGACTGGGTAAGTCACATGACCTTTGCCTCTGCAGGACCTCATCGCAATTGCCAAATTTCCACCTATTGCTGTCCTACCGACCCCAGCAGCAATGGCTACGATAGACCCTACGGATTTTGTGGAGGCTCCGGAAGGAGCAGATTCGTTGCGATTTGGAGATGAAAAGCAGCAGGCCAAGTTTGAGCTTGGTGTGTGCATGGCGGTGTATAAGTGGGAGGAGCTTTCCACCGCAGTGGATAACTCGTGGGGAGGGCCCAATTCAGCCGAAAAAAGAGACTGGATCTCGGGAATTGTGATCGAGTTGTTCAATGAGAAGATTGTGGACATTCAGCTCATCGAAGAGACCCTTTTGTATGCAATGGTGGACGAGTTCGACACCGAGGTGGACAATGACTCGGCGTTGGAAATCGGCGCGCTCGTGATGAAGTTCTACCACGACGTGGAGGCCAAGCGGTACGGGGCCATTGACGAGCTCTACAGCAAATGGCTAGCGAAACAGCAAAGCGGCGCTAGCAAATCGCGCGTCGTGGTGGAGACGGACCCCAATAACCCGAGCGATGATGACGACGACGAAGACGAGAGCGACCACGTTGACCATAGCGACCACGCCCACGATGCGCCCATGCTCGTGGATTCCATGGAGCTCGACGAGCCTCAGGGGCCAATCATAGACGACGATGGCTTCCAGGTGGTGCAGAAAGGTCGCCGCGGAAGGCGCTAGACAAGGGGGCAAGCACTTGCTGGGCCCCTAGCGTTGCCGGTTGAAGATGTTGATGGAGTGCAAAGAAGAGACGGAGTTTCGTTTATGGAGAGGCTCCGGCTCCTCTGAAAGCGTCGGAGAGCTCACAGACGAGATGCTGGTCCTGCTACCATTGGACAAGCGCAAATCGCTCACTCTTCGCGTGAGAGCCATGTCGTTGGCGCCCGGCGTTCCAGGGGCTGAGCCAGGGTGCTGCAGAGAACCGCGAAGCTTGGCGTAGCTGAAGGAGTCGAAAAAGCCGTCGCTAGAGACCTGGACCCGAAAGAGCGTCACGTGTGTGTGGGCCCAGTGATTCAAGGTGGTGAAAGCCCGTGCCACCGCCTCCAGCACCTCGCGCGCCTCCTCCGCCGAGTTGGAGCCGGTGAAGCCCCACCCCGCGGTGATCTTACTGAACGAGGCAATGGAGGACGTGATGTTCTTCATGATCTTGTTATCGCTGCCCGTGTAACTCTCCACGCGAGTGATGGTGTTGTAGATGTCGCCATATAGCAACGCGAGGTACCAGCCCAACGAGAGATGATTCCAGCTGAACCTCAAGGTTTCGATGGGGGTGCGTGGCAAGAAATCGCAGCTCATCTGCGTCCCTGAGCGCTCAATTATAGCTTCAAAATCAACGTTTTCGATCTCCTTGAGTAGCGCAAATGTGTCGGGGCGAGCCACCTCGGCTGCCTTGAGCTCCGGCAAAACCACCGTGAGGATTACCCGGAGGGCATCGTTGCCGCCCCAGGACCGTCGGAGTGGCGCATCTCGCGGGAGTTTCTCCTTCGCTTTGGGAGACATCCCCGTCGGAAGCGTCGGCCTGAGGGCCATATCAATATATTCCGTTTCCAGCTCACGAGACTCAGTCTCTTGCTCGCCCCTGAGGTCCTCCGGAGCATTCAAGCTCACAACCGAGTCTCTCTTGGGAGTTCCTATGTGTATGGGCAACTCTCTCTCGGTGTCTGAGAGCTCGTCGGGCAGTGCAGGAAGGGTCAGGGGCTCCGGTTCGACCACTGCTGAACCTAGGAGCGTTTCGCCGCTGAAGTACTCAGTTTTAAAGCTGTTGATAGTGTTCCAAATGTTCTGATAGACCTGGGCGTTACGCAAAATGCTTAGCAAAAGCATTCGGGACAGCCCTGGGTTTTTGAGAACGGCGGTGCAGATGGCGCGCACAAGAAGCGCAAGAAGATCGCAGTGGAAGGACTTTTGAAGAAGAAATTGGCGGCTGGCGAAGCGGGAGAGCACCTGGGTGAGAGAATTGCAGCTGGCGTGTGAGAGCCCGCCAAAGGGGTTCGCATTGGCGGTGGATTTGGCACGCAGTTCCGCAAAATTGGCGTTCTCTTTAGCCACAACAGGCACCAAGTTGTATGTCACTTCTACTAGTGTTCCCATCAATATATGGCTGGTGGTGCTGGGAAAGTCGGCGAGCTTAATCAAAAGAGCGCAGATCTGGCACACCATGAAGTCCCTGGTGGTTAGTGGCACCAGCCCACACTTGAAGTGGTTCGGGAGGGCGCTGTAGTACTGCTCGTTCATTGAAAAGTGGTCGCAGATAGTGGAAGTCAACTGGATGTCCGACGACAAGTACAACAAGAAATAAGCGCATATGCGCACAAAACTGGTCTGGGATGCAATATCGTGGTAGGTGTGGATATGGTAGAGCAAAGTTATGAAGAGCCGGTTCACGAAAAAAGGGTCTGCCGTTAGATACCGGCGGAACGCCTTGTTGCATTGGAAGAGCTCCCACAAGAGCATAATGATCTCGCATGACCACACCTGGGGCTGTATGCGCCTATTTATTAGTGAAAAGGCGCTGGTTTCAGCTCTTTTATGAAGGGTGATGGGGTGAGTTAAGGCATTGATGAAGTTCTTGATAATGAAAAGAAGCTCGTGGTCCTTGTAAAGCTTGCCAAAGTAGAACCGAGCCAAGTTATAGGGCTTAGCAGAGTCCTGGAGCAACTGCAATCGGTGCAAGAACTTCAAGTTATCGCTGGCTGGGAGCGGGTACACTATGAGCAAACTGAGAAGGTCCATCGAGTAGCAGACGTACATCAACTTAGCCTCTGCCGTGCGCAAGTCGTCGGATTTTCCACTCTCTGGAGTCGTTGATTCCTTAGAGACCCGGCAGACCAAATTCACGATGGAGCAGATCAATTTTAGGAGCCCGATCCGTGGCGTAGTGGTCACAAAAGTGGTGAGAAACCGATTACCCCTGGCCACCAACTTGGATGTCTGCAGATAGAAGCTGGTGGAGAACAATGTGAGCAAGAGCTTGACAAGCTCTGTGCGGTGAGACTCGGCCACTAAGTTGGGGGTGGCGTATTTTATGTGAACGGACCCGATGCCGGGCTCCCAGAGCCTGTCGTTGGAGTGGCCGTCCAAAGTGAAGCCCGGACGGAACAAGAGCGAGAGGATAGTTTTTATGAGTAAGTCTCCAACGACGGGGCCTGGTGAAGTTTCCAGAGGCTTAGGTCTTGGGGTCTTGATGAAATCGAGAGGGTCGAAGCGTCGGTTCCAGAACACCAAAGTCTCGGTATCGTCGTCCGAGAGCTCGTAGAGGAATGGGAGCATCTTCGTGAGTAGCCGCACGCAGTTCAACACCTCGGAGGCCGAAAACTGGCGCCCTGAGGGAGAGTCAGGCACCGATAAGGGCCCGGTCGGCGGGTCTGCGACATGGTCATCGGCCCGGTTCAGCGCCTCAGGCCCCCCGGAGGATTTCTCCTCAGAAGTCTCCTGACCTTCCACCTCCTCACAGAGTCGAGTACTCGTCACATAGATGAGAGACACAAAATTGGCCAAGTTCTGGTTTCGGATGCTGATGATGTCGTTGGCGGTAAGAAGCTCGAAGATGTCGTTGATGGAGTCCGGCTCGGACCAGAACACGCTCCAGAATGCGGTGTCGTGCAAGGAGATGACTCTGCCCTGCGCGAGCTTGAAGAAGTGAGCCTTGTAGAGCTCCTTCTCCTCGAAGCTGAGCATCGGTGAGCTGGCGGTGGAGTCCCTGGGGCTGTCACCTGGCGTCAATTAGCGAAGCCAAAAGTCGCGCAAGCCCGCACTGGCAGGAGGACGGCGAGTTGGCGAAGGAGACCAGAGGATGCTACGCCGAGTGTCTACGGTCTAGAGGCGCCGGTGCGTGTATTAGTAATGGACAGTGGGGCCGTTTTCGAGCTGTTTACCGCGGGGACCTGGACCAGGCCTTAGGATATGGGCGGGGTCACCTCTTCTTCTTCTTGGCCCCTCCCTCTGTCTCTTCGCTAGGTCTCGCCACGCCCGCCACGGGGCCGTAACCAACATCTACATCCATTCCCGCCTCTCCCTCAGGAACTGCGTCCTCGTCGTCGCCCAAATCATCAGCGTCGCCCTGGTTGATCCACGTGGCCGGGACCGTAACCAGCAGCTGCTCGGTTCCGTCAAACCAGCGCCCGCTGTCCTCGCCGTCCTCTTCCACCTCGTCGAAATTTAGGGCCGAGCACCGGCTCATGGCCTCGAAGAGCTCGCCAATTGTAGACGCCTTTTGGCCCTCGAGTAGCAGGTTAGGGGCCGCCGGGGGCCCGCTGGCGGGTTCGATGAGCACCTCCACCGTGCGCTCCAACTCGGGGGAATCGTCGCTATCTTTTGCCCCTGAGCCCAAAAGGTCGCTTGACAAAATCTGGAGGTACAACCGGCCCTCTTTGAGGGCATGCAACGATATGCTTTGGTAGGGGAGCTCCAACCCTCGGTTCAGGTCGTTGAACCACACCAAAAAGTGCCTGTTGAGGACATACAACGACACTAGGGCGTCTTTCTGCACCGGCTCGGAGACATAAACGTGCAGGGTTGGGTCATTATCGAGCACCTGGAACCGGTAGCTGGGCCCTCCGCCGTAGAGCACAAGGTTGTCGTCCTCGAGAGAGAACTGCGCCGGGGACGACGACTGGTACACACTGGAGAAGATGGTGTTTTCCACACTGGGCTGCTCCTGCGCTATTCGTGGCGAGAACTTCATCTATGGGCTCTTGGAAGTGGGAGGTAGGGGGTTCCTGTTGGGCTCTGTCGGGCAATAGCTGGTGACATGTGTTCGATGCTCAGACCCGTGCGCAAATGGCACGAGCTTCGGTGCAATCGCGCAGGGCGACTACAAGGCACCAAGTTGCGCTCAACAGGCGCTTCCTGACCCCAGCTCCAGTCTTTGCGATGAAGTGCCCATCTGATGCTAGCTGCTACTGATAGGATGTACCCCGGTCTCATTGCTGGCACCTCCGGTTGCACTACTGGCACTAGGTCTCATCACTGACACCTCCAGTCTCTCACTGACACCTCCAGTCTCTCACTAACGCCTCACGCCCCTTTACTGGCGCCCTCCCCTACACAGATCTTCATCAGTACGTTACTAACTCTGCGACAATCTTCGGATCAACCGCTGGAAAACCGGTCCGCTGTTCTGCGAATTGTTGATCTCCTTCTTTATCTTCTCGCTCTTCTCGCGCTCGAGCTGAGCGAGCTCTTCAGCCGATGGCGGCAACGCCTCGTTCTTCAAGTCGGCACGCCTGGCCTCCTCGAAGGTCAGAATTGTGCGTTTCAACCCGTCGCTGCCGTGGAGAAGCGAGCCCTTGGGCAATGTGCCACTGTTGAGCTCCTTGAGGTGTGCCACGCTCTCGGACTCTTGTCTCAACACGTGGTACATTCTGGACACGCGGCCAATGGCAATCACCTTGTTGCGCAACGCCTGTCTGCGGGCCTCGTAGGTGTCGAGTCGGGGAGCATCTGGGGCCGCTGCAGCAGAAGCAGCGGATTCAGCGGATACAGCAGCGTTGTCGCCAAAGGAAACCACAGGCTGAGCTGCCACTGAAGCTGGCGCCTTCGACACAGCATCAGCTACCTCGCCTTCGCCGAACATCGTCTCGTCGCTGAGCTCTTCCTCGGTGCAGATGTTCAAGATTGACACCAACATGTCGGTGACCTTCTCGCCCACAAAGGGCAACGACCACGAGAAAACGTCCATGAAGTTGGGAAGCCAGTAGGGGTGCGGAGACGCGTTGAACTGGCGAATGTTCATCACATTGTTCTCGTACTTCAAGATCGCCGCCTTGTTATTGTAGTTGTCCAAGTAGTTTGGCGCGCTGAACATGGTGAGCAACGAGGGAAAGCCCATCGTTTTCGTGCGCTTGTACATGCGGTAGCCCATATCCTGGGCCTCGTGTGCCCGAATGATCGACAAAAGCCCCGTGCGCTCCAAAAACTGGCACGAGGCCTTGTAGGTGAAGGCATACGAGCACCCTCTGACGCTGTTTCGGACGTAGGTCTGGTCCATGTTGTCCTCATCGTAGTCCTCGATGGGATCGGCCCAGAGCAAATCGCACATCAAGCCCTTGGTGGGAGGCTCTCTGAAGCGGTTCAACTTCACAAGGTCGTCCAAAGAGCGCAACTCAGGCGATATTCCCCCGTGCACACAGAAAAACTGCTTGTTCATGATCGCCGCTAGCGGGAGCGCATTGAACGACTTGATGGACTCCTCGTATAACGTGGACGAGTATTTGTGGAGACACTCGGTCTTGAAGGTGAAGTACTCGGTCAAGTGCTTGCACTCGTGGTTCCCTCTCAACATCCAGAAGTTGTCTGGGTAGTTCAATTTGAGTGCGTAGAGGTAGAGCAAACACTCGATGGAAAACGACCCTCTGTCGACGTAGTCTCCCAAAAAGAGGTACAGCGTTGAGCTGGGACTGCCACCGACTTCAAACAACTTCATGAGATCGTAGAACTGGCCATGAACATCGCCACACACCGTCACGGGCGCCGGCACAGTCAAGAGGTTGGGCTCACTGGACAACAAGTCCGTGGCGTCCCTCAATAGGCGAATGGCCTGGTGCTCATGGAGGCGGCCCTCACGGGTAAAATGGTCCTTCAAGAAGTCGCAGTTGGGCAAGCCGTTGGGAAGGAACACCTGGCTGTCGCTGGGCTTGGTGGTGGCTGGGGGAGCCACTGACTGCACCGCTCTCTCGGTGGTGCGTATTATTTTGCCGTCCTCGCCCGTGTATTGCTTGAGGTCAATGGCGGGCGGGGCGTGGACCTGTTTTTCCTCTATCGCCTTCAAGGCGTTCGATATCTTGGTGGAATTGGCTACCGGGGCAGACATGGTGTAATTTGGGCTAGCGCTGGAGGTCGCGTGAAGGAAATCAAGAAGAAGAGCCAAGGCAACTGAAGAAGTTGGCGCAGCAGAGGCGACTTGGTGAAAGAGACCGGGAGAAGGCGCTTCAGCTCGGCGCGAGGATGTCTGCACTCTGGCGGAGCTTTCCGGCAAGGCAATTGCTTAAACGGCGGACAGCTACTCAATGGGCACGGGCTTGCTGACACTCTGGCACTGGCTAAGACTCAGTCACTGACCAGGCGATCCTCGTTTTTCTGTGACACCTTGGCCTTACGTAAGCGCAGATCTTATCGGAGTTGGGGAGTAGTGTGGGCTGGAGTGGGTGGGAGGAGAGCGCGGGATGTGTTGAAGGACTCTTCGGGGCACAGAAAAAGCAGAGACTGAGTTTCCAAAAGAATAGGGCGATCTCCGATGAAGATGCTGGCAAAATTCTGGCGTCACAGGCCGTTTGGATGAGACGGTCGGGGCCTGTTGCCCGGTACTGCATCGCTTCAGCGGCTAAATCGACGGGAGAGCCTCACCAATGAGGCCAGCGTCAGAACGAGCACGAGATTGAGCCCAGAGCGAGTCCTAACAAGGCCGAAAATAACTCAAAAATGACACTCAACAGACCAAGACCCGGAGCTGCCAACCAGAAGCTGGTCGACAAGCGAGTGGATCATGACCTGAGAACTATGGGCAATTCATCTATGACCTTACTCTTCCCCCTATTCTTCCTTTACTCTCACCCCTACTCTTCCCTCTACTCTTCCTCTTACTTACACTTCCACAGTGTCATACTCTATTATCCAGGCTAATTGCCCAGAACAACATATATAACCTCGGCCGTGTTCTTGAACCCATTGAAAGAGGTCGACGCGGCCGAAGTGTAGGCTCCCAAGTTGGGGAAATATAACCAGTCCCCAACTCCAACATCACGAGCCAAACCGGTCCTGCTGCTGACGCAATCCAATCCGTCGCAGGTAGGACCCCAGATAGAGAACTCATACGAGACGTCGTGCTGCTGCTGGTACACGAATTCGTCCCGATGGGTCAAAACATAAGCCTGAGGGTTGTAGTGGTCAAAAAGGATACAGTTCATGTTGCCGTAGACTCCGTCGTTAATGTAGAGCATAGGCGCAATGCCGCTTTGCCCCTGGCCCCCGACATCTCTCCGGGCAATCACATGGGCCGCAAGAGTGAAGGCATTAGACACCATGAAGCGCCCTGGTTCAGCAATGAAGCGAACAGGACCAAAGTCTGCAGGGAACCATTTCTCCAAACCAATTTTGACCATTGCCGAAGAACTGGCGAAGGAGTCCTGCTGGAATCCCCCGCCAATGTCCAAAGTGTCAACAGCAAAGCCCTGCGCAAGGGCGGCATCAAAAACGATTCTGGAGTCTTCCACTGCCTTCAAAATCGAGTTGAAGTCAGTGGCACCGGATCCCACGTGGAACGCGACGCCTCTGACGTTCAACCCAAGCTCCTTGGCCAAGGGCAAGAGCTCCGCAACGGCAGTGTGGACAGAACACCCAAATTTGGTCGACAATCTGCACTGAGCAGTCTCGTCATCGGTGGCGATTCTGAGCAAAATGCCGCACCCAGGGTGGGATTTTTTCAACTTGTGCAACTCCTGGCAATTGTCCACGGTGGTCAACTGAACGCCGCTCTGCTTCGAGCTGCGGATGAACGAGTTGGTCTTACAGGGGTTGGCATAGACGATTCTCGAAGGAGACACGCCCATGGACAACACAATGTCGATTTCCGCCTTGGAAGCACAGTCGAAGTTGCAGCCCAAATTGGCCAACGTCTCGATCACCTTGCGGTCAGTGTTGCACTTCACCGCGTAGAAGGGCTGGACCATGGGAAGATGGTGCTGCCACAAGCGGTACGCCCTGGCCACCTCGCCGAGATCAGCCACAAAAAACGAGTCCTCCTCGCCAGGCTCACACTGCTCGTGGTCCACCGTCGAAATGTGGTCCAAAAGCGCCTTCCCAACAACGGATTGGGGGCCGTGGCTCGTCAAAGTGTCACGAAATTTTGGCTTGAATTCGCCCGCCGTGAGCCCGTCGCCAAATTGAGCTCCAAAATTGGGCTCCTGAACAATAACCGAAGGCGCCATCGTGATGATCTATCCCCTGAGGCTCTGTGTGACTCTACCTGGATTGGCTCCGCTATCAATACTCACTACTTGGTGAGTATCTCTGTATAACCCTTCAAGCGGCAGCTCTCGTGATATGTGGCGCGTAGTTTCTTGGAAAGTACGCGGTTGGAGAGAATACAACAAAAGTAGCTTGCAATTCTTTGGTGAAAGAAGAAAAGAGGGGGGTTTTCCGAGCCATCGGAGCGAAAATTTGAGCAACCCAGCGCGAGGAAACCGCAACCCACTCACCAGCGCCCTGGAAAATTGCGGTGCAGAGAGGCGAAAAAGACCCGGCACTGGTGCTGGGTACTTTCCGTTAGCCCAATGTGAAATCGGGCGATTTCTGCCTTTTGAGCCATGTGCGCTTGAAGTGCCCACAAGTCCCTCGTTGAAGACTAAGCCTCAGCCCAAGTCACCAAATGTTTCGCATTGAACCCAAACGTAGAGAACTTACCCACCAGAAACTCCCCCGATACACTGAAAACCCTCAAACTTTCTGAGCCAACTCTCAAATTCCAACAAATCAAGACCTCCCTACACCCAAATATCTAGTGACCACTTCCCTTCCTACACTTCTTATGCCGTCGTTATATTCAGAGCTCAATCAAGGGCTCCTCCACATATGTCTTCGGTGCTGAAGCAACTGGCGGAAGCTCCGTTACTGAGGGCATGTTCTCCAACTGCTCCACCTGCCCTAGCAGCGGAAACTTGGACGCCACTTTGTCTTCATTTTCGTCCTCTGGTACGCTGCCATCAGGGTACGGCGCAGAGCCCCCAGTTGGCTCGCTGGCAGCGGGCTCCAGGGGGTAGAACTGCTGTGAGTCGTCGCCGCCGCTGAAAAATTCCTCCTTGGGATACGGCTGATTCAAAGGAGCTGCCAGACTCTCGCCTCTCTGCTCGTTGGTGCCAGCCTGGTAGTCAGCTCCGTACGAGTATTGGCCCTCGATAGGCGGATAATTTGAAATGTTGGAGAACTCCGAGGGCTCGGAGGGGCCACTTGGAGCTTGCTCTTGTTCGGAATAGTACTGTGCTTGGGGCGCGTAGTCCAGCCTGGGCGACTGGCCTGTCCTCTGCGCATAAACGTCATTTGGGGGCACGCTGGGCTGCTCGTAGCCGGTAGATTGCTGACGAATCTCCGACTCGTAGCCCACGGCGCCTCCGGACTGGTAGCTTCCGTCTGCTTGTGCTTGCGCGTACCCCGCGGGCAGGGAGGTGTACTCCTGTGCCGAGTAGGCGCCTGTATTCTGCGGCCGTGGATATCCCGTTGCCTGTGCATACTCCCCCTCACGTGGGTAGGCCGAGATGCTGTGGCTGCCATATGCCTGGGCCAACTTGTTCTCCAAGAACGTATCGTATAGGCGCGTGATGGTGGAGATCTTGTTGTTCAACTCCAAGAACTTCTCATACTTCTCCACGGACGCCCGCAAAGACTTGTTGAGCTTCGGCCTGACCTGCAAAATATTCTTGTGGAGCTCACTTAAGTTGGCATCGTAGAGGATGTTTGCCTGTTTCTGGGGGTCATTCTTCACGTTGTTCATCAAAGTGATGAAGAGGTTGATGGATTCTTCCTCCTGTGGTGTCAAATCGTCGGTAGTGGTCTTCTGAGCAGACGTATTTGCGGACGGAGGGAACGGCGGCTGGAACTGCTGGCCCTGTTGAGCCTGCCGTTGAGTCTGTTGCGACGCAGCATCGAAAGGTAAGAGGTCGTTGTAGAAATCTTCCTCCTGCTCCTGAGGGGGGGCCAGTTGTTGCTGGTACAAGTTTTCTTTCTCCTTAAACTCCTTCAAACTCGCTGCAATCGCCGCTCTCATGTCCTCGTCCTCCTCTTCCGGAGGGGGCGATTGCGGCGGAGGCACGTTGGGACGCGAAACGGGTACCTGGGACTCGCTCAAGCTCAACTCGATGGCTCGGCGAAGATCCTCGTCCTCTTCTTCGGCTGTCGGCACCACGCCGGAGCTGTCGGACCTGCCGTGACTCTTTTTGATTTTGCTCAAGCTCAGAGAGTTCCTGGACTTCACCTTCTCGTAGCAGTTATCACAGACCCGGACAGGCTCCATGATCCCAAGCAGAACCAAGGGGACCGAGTGGGACGAGTGCTGCTGGCAGAAGACCCCGCCACATGATCTGCAGTGGTGCTTTCTGTTGATGACAGAGAAGGCGTTGTAGCAGATCATACACTCGTCTCCATCGACCCATTCCGGCGGCACTTCCGAGTCCACAAACTGCATGAATTCGCCGTTGTCTGTGCTGGAGATGGGAGGCTCGTATCCCTCTCGAAGGAGCTTCTTGTACACGGTTTCGACGTAGCTTAACTGCAACTGGCCCTTGAAATAGGCCGTCCAGTCCTTGAAAAGCTGGAGAATTGCACACCCAACGTCGTATTGAGCAGGGTTATTCTTGATGGCATGCTGCTTAATGTCATAGTTGCGTTTGAACATGTTGTCTTCTAAAAAGTCAACGAACTCCTTGGAAGATATCTCCACAAGGAAGTGGTAGCCGCCGTTCTTGACACAAAGATCGGCCAATTGAAGCGTCAGCTTCATGAGATTGGGATTACGGACTACCGACGAAAGCCTCTTCTTGAGAGCTCGCATGCATTGTTTGGGGGGGACCTTCTTGCTTCTGATCAAGTCGGTGATCTCGAGCGCCACCGAGAGCTCGATGTCGCCGTTGGGGATCGACTCAGAGGTGGCCTCCTTTATTTTGGCCTCAAGCTCATCGACGGGAGATGAACTGCCAAACCACGACATGGTGCGAAGTACGAGGCTGGATGCTGAGTGTGTAAGGACTGGGTCCAGTGGAGCTTTGGGTACGGATCTCTAGGGGCTCTGAGGGCAAATACCATAGTGAGGCGCTGCTGGCTGTGCACGACCGATAAGGGGAGGACGATAGGTGGCGAACGTGAACAGAAAGGGACAGATCCTTCAACTCTGAATAGCTCTTCCTCCTATTTCGGCTCTACTCTCTACACCTAATAGTCTGACCCTGTATTGGTTTTCTGTACTTGTGGTGGTACCTAATGCCTAGGCGCACTGCTCAGAGCATGGGACGAGATGCGCACCCACTAGCGGCCTACCTTCGCACTATCTCTCCCTTCCACTCCTTTGCCTCTCCAATTCTCACTTATTCTCTCCTTCTCCAATTCTCTCCTTTTCTCCGCTCTTCTTCCCTCGCCTCTCATTTCATAAATAAAGCAAACGAGCCCACACCAAGGAGCCCCACAAGACCCCACCAGTACAACTCGTGGTGGGCCGGCGTCTCCTTGATGGCCCTGGTCCGGTACTGGTTCTCCAACGACCGGCGCCCGTTCAGCGCGATGGTGGTGGCCGTCTCGGAGGACGCATCTGTCGGGTTTAACGCAGTGGTGGGCAACATATTGGGCGGCTTGTACGCTAAGTACAAGGGCTGCATGGCCGAACCATCGAATTGGTACAACCTCAAGGTCCATCTGCCGCTGTAAGCGTCCACGTACACCTCGAATCTCTCAAACCACGTCATCTGCACGTACCTTGAGTACACCGAGTTTTCCGAGTCGGTACAGGGTTCACTCAAGAGCTGCCTGCCGTCCACAGCGATGGGCTCGAGCACCAACGACCCGTTGGCCAATAATGTGTAGGTGCCATGCTGGAAGATCAACACAGCAGTGGGGCACGAGTGGTCCTGGGGGTTGCCTGTGACTCTATACAAAGCCTGCTCCCAGTGCCCGTCTGATGTGAACGAATATGATATCCCTGGCAAATCGGGCTCGATCAACAATTCGTCGACGGGGTCGTAGAACCCGGACCCGGTGAACACAGTGTTTGATTTGGACGACCAGGTGCCCTCGAGGTCCGAGGTGTCTGCTGCAAGTGTGCGCAGCAACAACAAGGTGATACAGGCAAAAATGGATGCTATTTGGATCATGGTGTGGTCTAGTTGTCTTGTTATAGCTGTCGTGTGGATGTCTTAATACAGCTGTCTATGGTGAGGTTCTTTGAAATCCCTTCGGGCTGACCTGGTGGTCTGGTCAAATGTGCGCTCTGATACAGAGTATGGTTCTGGAAAGATTTGGTGTCTTTTATAAATCTGGGAACTTCTGGAGATTCGGCACGAACTGGATGCCGTGGTCTGTCAGAGAGGCCAGAAAGTCTTCGGGTGATGTGTCTGATCCTCAGGTCTCGAGTATTTTCTCTCAGTCTGCCTCTAAATTTACGCTCCACTGGCTGCGTAAAAATCAGACGCTGATTTGAGGTCAAGGGATGAGTAGTAGCCGTGGTGCCTGGGCTGTGTCTGTTGTCAATGATTTTGAAGGAACACAAAAAAAGCAAGGAGCGAATTTGGCGTGCGACTGCACAGGGAACAGGGCAGTGCTGGGGCTCAGACCACGTCGCTGAGAAGAGCCCGGGCTTCTTTGAAGAGGACGGCCTTTGTCCTACCTGAACCTTTCTACTTCTCCCTCTGGCCTCTGAAACAGGAATTTGTCATTTTTGGCATTTGGCTCGGATGGAGTACTCCCCTGTCACAGGATGCGGTAGGCGATGGGTTATTCTTAGCCCCTCGCATCGCGCGATTCCCACACCTCTCACACACCCTCTTTCTCTTGTCTCTCTGTCCTCGCGTTCCTCTGCCTTTTCGCCGCCTACTAGTGCCTCACTCTGACTCCCCTAGTCTCTACACAGATTCTATCATTAAAATGAATTTTGGTATGCAAATAAAATCGACTGTGTCGAATGCTAACGTCTATCGGACCTGAACTGAAGTCATTACTGGTGGACTACGCCATTTTCATCATGGCCACGAGCGGTGAGCTGTCCTCACTCATGGGTGTGCTGGCACTGCAAGCACCCAAGTGGCTGGGATCGTCAAAGATTGAGCCGCGATCACGCGACGAGCACTGTGAAAGCAAGCTGGCCTGGCTGTTATTATGGCCGTGGGTGGGAATGATTAAGGGGGCCAAGCGCGCTGACGGGGTGGTGCTGTGACTGCTGCTGGCACTGCTGCTGCTGCTGCTGAGGCTTCCGTGCTTCAACAAAACACTGGGGAGCACCACTGGCTCGTATATGGACTCGCCGAATGTAGGAAACAAGTTGTAGTTCTGCAGCAACTGGTGCGGAGCAGGAATGTGGTGCTTGGTGGGGCCCTTCTTGTAGCCGCTAGCGGCCATAGGACGTTTTCTTGCAGGCGGTGGGAACCTGGGAGCAGCAAGGCCGCTGGCCAACTGCTCGCTGCTGCGACTGGTGTTGTACTCGTACACGGCGGTGTTGAACACCTGGAGAGGGCCAGCAGAGTCGAAAAGGCGCAACATAAACTCGGATGTGTTAACCACCGCTTGCTTCAAGTGTCTCCGGATTGTTTCAACAGGCATTTTGCTGGCCTCGGCGGGCTGGCTCGGACTCACTGCTCCCTCGTAGAAGAACTCCTCTCCAAATTCCTGAGTGAAGTTTACGCGCTGGTAGAAGCGCTCGTTCTCGTTGAGGTTCAACAGCTCGTTGGTGATGTCACAGATGGCACTGCTCAACTGCACCACATCTGCCTCGATGAGATCGTGAGAGTACAATGCCACGTAACTGAGGAACTCCTTGGTTTTGAAGATTTCTGCCTCGATCTTCGTGTTGTAGGAGGAAGAGGAGGCCCCAGTACGGAACTCGCTCAGCCGCACCAAGAAGTCCTCAATTGAAGGATCGTTGATGCTCCACTCCAACGTCGACAATACGTGGAGCTCCATTTGCTTGAACATCCCCAGGTCATATTTGCATTTTGCACCGCAAAGCTTTATGAGTTCATGCAATTTGGGCAATCTGAAGCGCTCGGTGGGGCCCAAGTAGCGGCCGCCTGAGCCGTACCCCAAGTCTGAGATGGTCTTTACATCAGTGAGTTTTTCGATATTACTCAAATTCACAAAATGGTTATTGCCGCCCTGGACCTTGGCGGCCATCCAAAGACACGTTGTGATAATCAACTGGCTCTGGTCGAGCAACACCACTCTCTTGGAGCAGTATCTGTCGAAGATGCGCACAGCCTTGAAGAAAACAAAGGGCAAAATCTTCAATCTGATGGACATTTTGAGAAGAAAATCGATCAACTTGGCTCTTATCGTGAACGTGAGATAGGGCTGTTGTTGATAGAGGTCCATATTGGCTCTGCTGCGGCGAATTGACTGTTGAAGAGTAGCGATGATTTCATTATGGTACTCTGCAATATCAGCAGAATGGCGCTGGATTTCCCGGTGGTAAAGCGCAGGGGAATATCCAAGCTGGGCGAATTGTATGGTCATAATCGAACGAGTAATGAAGAACTGAAAAGGAAGTTTATAGAACTTGGAATTTTGAAGGGCTGGCGAGGTAGCCAAGCAAGAAGAGGCTGACGTTTTAACTCTAAACTGAAAGCACTTCTCCAAAATATGAATGGCTGAACGCTTCTATGGACCAAATCCCAAACGACTCGGTGGCTGAAAAAATATTCAGGCGATTAGATATTCTTTATAGTTGAGAATGGGCCGTGATATTTTAAGGCTGTTGAAAATTCCAATAGGGTCAAAAAGGGGCCGTAAGCAGAACGGCTCGTTGTCGTAAAATATTAATGTAGTATCGGACTCGTCAAAATGGTAGACGATAGTGTAACGGTTTTTTGTAGGAACCGCACCAAATGAAACACGCAACAGTTAACAATGTCTATCTATAATAAGAACAATCAGACAATTTGCACCGTCAAAGAATAGGCTTCTAGTGGTGCAAAATGTAAAATGGATGGTAGAATAAGGCAATTTTGATGAGTTAGTCGATTTTAATTCCCCGGATATTGCTGATTATGCGCTGGCGTAAAATGGTGTTATGGTGAAATTTTTTTGAATAAAATAAAGGTGCAAGAATGCCAATGATAGGGGGGAAGAGTGATAAAGACGCCTCGTTCTGGTAGAGAATATACGTATTCAAACCTTATCTTACCAAAGAGTATCAGGATTGACCGTTTTTCTGAATTTCCTCAACTTTTCACTCGAAAAGATTTTAGATGGTACCTGTAAGGGCACCAGATCGTTAGCTAAACGAAGTACTCGCTTCAGTTAGTCGCCGATAAAATTCCAGGTTGGGGCCTGTATAATGCCGCTCGTTCCTTAGTGGCGCGTCAAATATGCACGAAACTCCAGTGGGACTGGTGCGATCAAGTACTGGGGTGATAGTCAAATGGCAAGGAACGAATTCGAGGAAAGAAGGTAATAAATAATAAGAAGGGCAAAAGCAATTCAACAGGACAACCCAAATTATTGCTTGATGCACAGAAAGGCCCAACTTCCGGTGTTATATACTTAGTCCTGTGCCTGATCTTTTGAGGAGGAATCTTGCATGAAATGCATACGCTCATGCTGGGCGGCATAAATGTTGCAAAGGGTATGTAGTCTAGACTTTAACGGCTGGATGGGCGACCAATAATGTGCGTATTTTCTCGGACGTTTTGTGTGTTGTGGTTTTCTTGGCTTTTGCCTATAATATTCCATTCTCAGCCATCCCTTTTCCCTTGTTTTCGCCTTATTATTTGGTTTTTGTAGATCCTCAGTATTTTGCTTTTTGTCGTCAATGCACACGTATATCATTTACGAGAAGCTCAAGGCCCGCCCGCCTCCAAAAAAAAATAAAACCAGCTCAAAATGTATTGGTTGAGGCTGGACCATGCAGTCCCGTGCCTGGATTTTAGTTTGATGCGCTGTTATAATGCCCAATAAGGATCAGGGTCTACTGCATTGGGATTCATCATTGGCTTGATCAAATTACACGACAGCACAGGCAAATCAACGCAGACACTATCAATCCAAGCGCTGGAGAATGTTCCCGTCACACCCGGAATGTGATATCTGATGAAATAACGGAATCAGCTTGCTTGCCAACAGCTGCTTTGAGGAACCCGGTGTAAATGTATTCCCTTGACATGTAGCGCTAAAGGACATGGTGGCATCTATTGCAGTACATGGCCGCCTGGTTGACCCCTTGAGACCACTTGGCGTTTAAGATGCATCTTCTACGAAAATACGCCCCTTCCACTGGCAACCATCCAGCACACGGGCCCCCTTCTTGGCCGCCCTTGATCATCTTTTTTTCTTTGCAGTAATCCATGCGCTGGAGGTTCTTTGAGGCGTCTGCTAGCATCAATTCTATTCCGTGATATTTTTTTTCTTTTCCGAACGACGGTCATTGCAAGCAGAATGCATCGTGGAGGACAAGCGGAAGATGGTGTATGAGTGCGAAATCCGGGGTTGGGTCTGACTAGCAGTGGCTTATCTTGCGGGTAAGATGACCACAGGATGCGAACCGAACCATACTATTGACCATTATTGTTCTGTTGATGACTACAATTACGGACCATGGGGCTGTATTTTGGCATCTACACTATAGCTAATATTTACAGATGTCAGAAGCTAGCGGATACAGCCTACTATAGGAAGATTGGGTTAGGAAGGCCACTCAAAACTATTGAAATGGAACTGAGAGTACAGGGAGGTACCTCAGGAAAACTGTAATGTCCCTGGTAATTCTTCCTCCCGTGTTTCGCCCATTCGTTATCCTGACTCTTTCCTTGACTCTTTCCTTCTCTTTCCCTCCTAGTTCCTTCACCCTTACCTTCACTCTTTCCCTAGCTCTATTGCCTTCGTTCTATGCGTCTTCCTTCGCACTCTACTCTTTACCACCTCACTCCTCAGTTTGACCGTCGCCCATTCCGTCTCCCAACGCCCACAGCGCATCATTGTCAAATCGGCGCATTTTAGATGCACCGAATGCCTCGCGTCGTCCACGTTCGTTGCCGAGCTGCTCTGCCAAATCGCAGCCCAGAGGCTTCGCGAAGGTCGCGTCACGTCGGTGCTTTGTGTCGTACACAGAAAATATCAACAGGCCCCAAGTAATGGCCCCAATGGATGTCCATTCCAGAGCATTGCCAGCACATCGCCCATATTACGCGCCTGCGACGCGATTATTTTAGAGCCAAACACTTTCGCCAGAGCGGCTGATCAGAGGCTGCGATCAGAGGCTGGGTAGAAGCGGCAATCAGCTCCGTGAAACAGACGCCAGGCTGGCCCAGTGTCATGACACCCCCTGGGTTTCTCCTGAGGACCTACCACAGTCTCCTTGGGTCTCCCACGCCCATAATCAATGAGCCCACCATCGACTACAACGTCATCATAGACGCGGCTAATGGCCGTCCTCGTCGCTCCTCTGACTACGAGAGCACCATCGACTCCACCCGCGACTTTCGGTCTCTAGGTGCCCAGCGCTATGGGTCCTCGCCCCCTAAGTCCTACGCCTCCTCTAGGCCCCACCGCCTCTCTGAGTCCTACCGCCCCTCAGAGCCATATCGCGATCTCTTCGAGCGGTCCCTGAACCGCTGGTTGGACGAGGACCTCACCAACGACTTGCGACTGGTATACGACCAGCACGACCGCACAGCGCTGAAGCTCGAGCGCTTGCCCTACAATTACCCCGGGAATTTTGTACTGGGCAACCGACATTCAGACACGGTAGAGCTGAATATCAAGGGCCTCGCGAGAGACAATCTGTACGCAGACTCTTATTCCAGACGGAAGGAAGGGGCCATGTTCAGCCACATTGATCCTCTGGGCCAACTTGACAGGGAAATCGCTTCTTTGGAGCGGGAGATAGCAACAGACAACGCCACAGACACCCAGCTCCGGCTCGCAGAGCTCAATGCGAAGCATCACACCCGCCCAAGGCTCGCACAGTTGGTCCAAACAGCCCGCGAAAAGAACAGGGTGCTTGCCCAGGTGAACGAGCTTGTGGACATCAGTTCACGCGACCTCGTGGGCGATTTAAACTCGAAATACGAACAGCTATACCGTGAGTACACCGACGAGCTTGCCAAGTGCAACAAGTTCTACGAGGCGTACTATAAGCTAGCGTTCAAGTATGGAGAGCTCCGCAAGGAGGTGAATGTACTCCGCAGTTCTAGTGCGGATACCGCCGGGTTGATGGAAAACGTCCGGCTAGTCAAGGCCATCTCCACCAACCCGCTGATTGTGTCGAAATGCGATACGATCCTTGCGGAGGTCTCGAAGCTCAATGCGAGGGATGATGCTACGCGCCGGGAGAACGAGAGACTACGAGAGGAAAACCAGCGGTTGAGCGAGCAGTTGGCTGTATCTGAAGCCAAGCTCAGGCTGATTCTGGCCAAATAGGAACAATAAGTACCTGGGATGACGGATGTAGGTCGTACGAGAAAGAAAAAATAGAAGGGCAATAAGTTTGGCAAGAAGCGCTCTGCGTAGTGGCATGTTACTTGGGTCCGTGACGGGAGGACAACACGAAAGAACAACGTGAAGATCTCAATCTGAATATCTATTAGTGATGTATGGGTCCTTCTGAATATTGAAAGCCACTACGTAGTGAAGTGATGTCTCTTGAAGCTGGAGACCATGACGGTTGGAGATCTCGCGCCATTACTGTGTATCTACACAGCATAGGAGCTCATACTGGGCACTAGCGAATGCGCATCGATGGACACGCCTTCTTCGATACCATCGCTGATACACTGAGCCAAAACCTGGTCCCAGTCGGTTCTGATCACGCAGAAAAGTTGGAGCACCGAGACGATAAACAACGCAGTTATCATACCGATCCATAGACCCACGAGCTCGAGATCAAAATGAAATGCCAACACCAACGCAAAAGGCAAGGCAATGCAGTAGTAGGAGAACAAACTTAAGTAGCCGCCAATCTTCTGTCTTCCCTGGCCCCTCAAGACGCCTCCGGTCGAGCAGGAGAGACAGTCGTTGACCTGGTACGCCGCGCCGATGACCAAAACTCTTGAAGCAAGCTTCAGGACCAGGACGTCATTGGTGAAAAGGCGGGGCAAGAAGTCTCGCAAGGTAAAAATGAGCACCCCATTGAAGAGTCCGATGATCAAAGACAAGAAAATGGCGACATTTGCGGCAATTTTAGCGGTGCTTTTAGAGGCCGCCCCTACATACCAGGCCACTCTAGTGGCAACAGCAATGGAAAAAGCAAACGGGATCTGGTAGAAGATCACGCAAGTGGTGGAAATGATCGACTGGGCCGCTAGCACCTCGGTGCCGAATTTGGAGGCGGCAAAGGTGACAATTTCAAAGGCGAACCACTCGGCTTCCACCATGAGCACGCCGGGGACTGAGAGGTCGATGATTCGGCTCCAGTTGGTGAAGCAGCTGGCGCTGAACACAGACTCCCGTGGCCAGCACTGGTAGCCCCGCACAAAGAAAACGTAGGCGTAGAGCATGGCGCACATGACCCAGTTGGTGATTACCACCGAGAGTGGGGCACCTATGAATCCCAAGCCAAAACGGGCGTCCCACACCAAGAAGTAGTTGAGAAACGCGTTCATGGGAGCACAGATGACCAACACATAGGTGGAAGCGTGGAAAATGCCCTGGCACTGTAGGAAGTGCTTGCCGTTTTCGAACAACATGAACCCCGGGAGGCCCATGCTCAACACACGCAAGTAGCTCGCTGCAAGGTCACATAGCTCGACGCTTTCAGGGCCAATGAGGCCCAAAAGAATGCGTTTCGAGAAAAAGACCCAGAGCAACATCATGGGCACGTATAGCACGAAGAGAAGGTACGTGCATCGGATGAAGTTCATGCCCACCATGTTGTAGTCCTTCCGGCCATACGCCTGGGCGCACAAGGTGTCAAGGCACGTGGAGACGCCCTGGATGATGGCGTAGCCCGAGATATTGGCAGTCATTGACGAGAGGCTCACGGCGGCCAATTCGGTCAGCCCCAATCGGCCCACAGAGAACACAGACGCCACCGTTAGTGAGTACTGGAGCAAGAAGGTCACTGAGAGCGGCGCCGAGAACCTTATGAGCGTGCGGGCCTCGGTGGCGACATCTGTCTCTGGTTCCGCCAAGAGCTCCGTGTGTTGCGAGATGATATCGCTGACGTCGATGCTCTTCCTCCGGAGAGACAGATGCGACCTGAAGGTGGAAAGGCCCCTGTCGCCTGGATCCACTGGGCCTCGGAGACTGGCCCTACCCAAGCCGGCGGGCATAGTGTCGGTGCCCACGGAGATGATGGAGGCCCTGCGCTCCTGGATGTACGAGATTACGTCCGCCTCATCAGAGGGGCCGTACCCGATCGGGGTGGAGGTTAAAAGAGGCGATTCCTCCCGCATGGTGTTTCAGGAGTGCAATCAGCCCGCTGGCTCGGACTCAACGCTCAGTTTGACTCTGGGCCAAAGGGTCGAGCGGATGCAAGGAGAACGAGACAGGGAGTGCAACGGCTGATGTTCCGCTAAGGCTATCGGACAATAGCCCACGCCCCTAAAAATAAGCACGGGCCATAGATAAGCGACGGACTGATCGGGACACGAAGCAAAACGCGCCCTTTGCGGGCCCCTGAGCACTGTGGATAGGACCCGCTGAGCTCGAGAGTTCTTGAGCCCTTGGCCTGTCGCAGCCCTTCACGGCGAGCTACTCGGCCCGTGGGCTTCTGGGAGCATCTAGCCGCGAACAGGAACATGCCACAGGCGGCACGAGAGCCACGGACAAGCTACCGGCCACTTGCTGAATCGATGATTTCTACCGATCTACATCTCTGGCTTCTATCTCTGAGCTCTATTTCTATTAAAACTTTCCATTGAGCAAGTTTCTGCCCATGTCGTACGCAGTGAAGTAGACGGTTCTTCCAAAGGAGAAAAAGTCCAAGGTCGAAGTCAAGGTGTCCAAGAAACCAAAGGGCAACATGGCCGGAATCCAGCCCTGGGCCAACTCCAAGGCGAAAGACTCGCTGGGCATGGCGTATTGCTTGATCTGGAATTTTTCCAAGTGATTCACGTCGCCTGGTAAATACACCTCTGGGGCGAGGGCGCCAGGAAGAGCGGTTATCTGTTTTCCGGCCAAAATCGTGAAATAATCGTCAGCAAAGTGAATTCCAGAGTGGCCCTCAGTCCCCACAGCGGTACCAAAGAAGATCAAGTACTCGGAGATGGAGGCGTGCAAGATGAACATGGTGCCCATGGCGCCACCTGCGTTGTTGTAGACCCAGTCGTCAAAGTTGAGGTCGTTGATGGCCTCGCCGTACTCGGCCTTGATTTTGGGGGCCAATTCCTGCAAGATGGCGGTAGCATTACCGTCCGGGTGGTTGGCGATGGTCTCGCGAGCCAACGACGCTAGCACCTCCTTATCGAAAATATACTGCGAGGGGAGCCATGTGTAAAACAAGCGGTCAAACACGGCGAAAAGTGCAAGCAGGATAGCAGACCATAACAAAAACTTGTGACCGAACATGATGATGATTTTGGCTGGCAGAAAAGAAGTTGGGGTGGTGAGCTTTTATGGTGGTGGGCCGTATAGGCGTCGTATAGGAGCCTGCTATATACGAGCCGAGAAACTGCGAGCAGCTCCGCAGAGCGGAGGATGAGAGCTGCTCTACTGCGAGCAAAATTTGGTTTCTAGGACTGAAAATCGACGAGTCCTTCCTCATAGTCTGCCCAAGTCCCCTGCTAGATTCTGTAAAGATTTTGCCACTTCATTCAGTCCCAGTCTGTCCCTTGCTTCACATCAGCACTGCCTTAGCTCCAGTTCCTGGTCTCCCTGCAGGTCTCCTGCGTGCCACAATGCGTACCCGTTATCACAATTCTTATCCCCGTTGATCCCTACAACTGAGGCACCAGGCAGCCCACCAGAATGGCCGAGATTGGCACGATAATAGAGGGTGAGCTTGATCTCCAGAAATTGGCCCAGGTGCGGTCTCTTGTCCGCACCGACCCTCTAGCAGTCGCTGAGCTCATCGAAGTCGCGCCCCTGCTGAGCGGCCTCTCCGACCATTCGGCCGTCAAATGGCAGCTATTGAAAATTGAATTGCTCTTGAGCTCGGTATCAGGTGTCACCGGGTCCGTCCAGAGCGCAGTGGACCGATTATTCAAGCAGCTCCAGCCCTTCTTGGCGCGCGGCCAGGCAGCTTTCACCGCTGACGCGGCCTCCGTTTACCTCAGACTTCGGTACGAGGATTTGCACTCTGATTACCAATATTTGGTGGCAGAGAAGGGACGCTGGAAGCTCATTGATTTGGTCAACAAAAAGTTGATCTTGGCCAACAATGTGCCGCTAACGTTGGCTAATGACGCCGAGATCTTGGACCAGTTGCTAGCGATCTACAGTAAAGCAATAGACTTCGTATTGGTTGCTGGCAACGATTTCTTGAAGAACAATATCATGAAGCATCTCAGCGATAGTTTGGGCATAGCCACAGAGCCTGCTGGGTCGGGAGAAACGGCGCTCAGCCCGTCATTGCTTGAAGCTCTACACCAATCTATGGGCCCCGAGACCCGTAATTACTTTGCAAAAACGCTCCAGCAGCGACTAGTTCCTCTCGAGGAGTTTGAGCTGTTTTTGTCGTGTGCTACAACGCCCTTTGTGCGAAGCTTACTGGCCCCAGTGCCTGATTGCATCATAGAAAACTACTTGGAAAACAACATAGCCAGTCTCCCACGCTACTACGAGAACATCAGCATTGCCAAAATCAGAAAATTGCTAAAAGTCCCCGATTCTATCGAGCTCGAGTTGCTCATAGAGACCATGATACTGTCAGATAAGTTGCCAGGGTCCACGATCGACCAGCTCGAGCTGGCCATGTATTTTCCCCTGGAACCAGCGCCGCAGTTTGGAGATGGGGTGAAAGAGGTGTGTGATTTGGTGGACGAAATAGCCACGCTTATAGAGTTCCGCGAGTCTCGCTAGGCGCCTGTCACTGTGTGCATTAGATACTACTCAATAGCTATTTATCATACTTCTCGTACTCTTTGGTCCAGTACAATCTCAATTTCTTTTGCAGACCGAGTTTCGAGATCTCCTCGACCTCGGCTGGGGTGAGCTCAAACTTGAAAAGCTTAGAGGCAAATCCAATAATTCTCTCCTTTTTGTCTGAGGTTGTCACGGGCAACACGTTGTTCTGAAGAGCCCATCTGAGGAGAATCTGGCCCTCTTCTTGGTCATACTTAGCAGCCAATCGAGCCACATAGTCGTCAAGTGGGCCCGGCTTGCCTCTGGTGAGAGGAGCCAATGTAGAATAAGACTCGACCAAAATTCCGTGAGATTGGGAGAACTGCACAATTCCTGGGGTCTGGTTCTGCAAGTAGGGGCTGTACTCGATCTGATTGACCACGGGCTTGTGCTTAGCCACTGCCAAGATGCGCTCGAGGTCCTCAACGGCGAAGTTCGACACACCGATGTTCTTGGTCAAACCAGCGTCCAAAAGCTTCTCTAAGTACCCCCAGGCCTCCTCAAGGGTGAACCCATGGCTCTCCTTTGCGATAAATGGCGAGTGGAGGAGGTACAAGTCCACGTAGTCGACCTGAAAGCGCTTCAACGAAGCTTGGAGAGCCTCGTAGGGGTTACTTGCGGGCGAGTGTTCAGCAAAATCCAGGCTGCCGGCAAAGTATTTGTCGGTGAGAAAGAAGTCTTCCCGCTTGGCCCCGGCTTTCTTGATTCCGAGGCCAATCTCGTTGTCAGTGTTGTATACCTCAGCACCATCAATGTGGGTGACGCCTAATTCCAAAGCTTTGGCGATATTGTCGACCAAGTTGTTGTCAATCTGGTCGTTGCCCTTTTTGAACCACTTGGTCCCGGTTCCGTAGCCCACAGCTGGAATGAGCTGACCGTTGGATAACTTGAAGGAGGTACCGATTAAGGACATGGGAAGAGAATCTGCGTTGATGGAGTGTTGATTGAGTGTTGTCTGGGTATCAGCGCAATTGAGTATGCCAATTGAGTCTGAGTAGAGTCTGGATGAAATGAGTTAGCCTTTTCAATAGGCGGGGCTTGGGGTATTTATGTGGTACGCTGAGTAATGGTGAGCGCCGCAGAAATATTGTGCGATAAGATTGAGCGGAAGGTGACACGAGCAGTGGGGCAGTAGCAAGGAAGACGCAGAAAGTCGGAATTGGCTTCCACGATGGCTTTAATGACATGGAGTTATTCTTCTGACCATATCTGCCAATTTCTGGCAATTTACCTCCATTTCTGGTGGAATTGGCGGTCTCTGTGCTACGGGGGCAATCCTCTGAGACCGTTTTTCAACGCTCCCACAGCGCCTCAATGGGCCACAGTAGAGAAATAGCCACCACATTCAGGGACAGATGAACTGTGTTGCGCATCCTGCCTCTCGAAATCTCATGCCAATTCCTGTCTGCTTCTATCGCCCTCTCTATCTGCTCCTTTGTTTTTCTGTCTGCCCCCATCCTCTGTCTGCTTCATTTCTCTGTCTCCCTGATTCGCTCTCTACATCACTGCGACCTTCTATCTATATTACAACATAAACATTAAGCATGGCCCTTAATAGAACCCAGAGCCAAGCTGGAGCAACGACTTGGCCACACTGAAGGAATTGGGTGTTCCAAAGGCCCCGTCACGGATGGGTGAGGAGCTCAAAACATCTTTGGATACCTTTATCGATCCGATGGTGGACTCCTTGATAGGTCCATCCTCGTCGTCATCTATGGTCTCGTCGGTGTTGAGATTGGACTTGTTGTATTTGCCCTGCGGTAAGTAGCGGTTCACCAAGTCTCTCGAAGAGGACTTGAGCGGCGTCTTTAAGATTTTGTTGATGGGTGGTAGCTGCTTGTTTATAGAGCTGTTCTTCAGTGCTGGGTTTATGTTGTTTAAGGTGACACCAGAGACTGTGGGGACGGTGTAACTGGCGCTGAAGCCGACATTGTCGCACATTGTGCCCGTGGATGTGGAGCTGGTAGCCATGGACAAATTGACTCCGGCCTGTCTCGGCAAGAAGGTCTCCGATTCAGGGGTCAAGAGCATCATTCTTCTGTCGGAATAGTAGCGCGAGTCCTTGCGGATGGAGTATAGCCGCAACTGCTGTGAGTTTCTGGAGAGTGTGCGGTTCTTGTCGAATGCAGTGGCCGAAAGCGACGGCTTCTTCCTGGTGAGGGCGGCTCTCGGCTTTGGGGTGGATCTCACCAACTGGAGCGGCTTCGATTCTATGCTAGTACTGGAGTTTTTGAGAGTTGCCTGGAGGTTTATGTTTATGGAGGAGGCAATAAAGGAGCGTCTGGGTGACTTTTTGGGGAAGAGACCTTTCTTTTGCAATTTGTAAAGCGCCAACTGAAGCTTGAGCTTCAATTTGGTAGCTGCCAAGCTCGCGGCCGCTGTCTTGTCGCTTCTGCTCGGCGAGGACTGCAATGAGGGCGAGTTGGAGTTGGAATTGGGGGTGAGTCTCAGATCCTTGAAGCTGACGCTGCGTGGAGTGGCCACCAATCTCTCGGTCTCCTGAAGGCCATTGGGAGTGAGCGGTATGAAAGAGGGGGTCAGAAACAGCTTTTTGGCCTTAGGGGACGAGATATTGAGGCTTGAGTCCTTGATTGGCGCCAAAGCTGTTCTGCGACTGACTGACATCTGGGGAGGACAAGCGAGTGACTGATGTCTCCGAAGCAGGGGAGGCTGTGCGGTGGTGCGAATGCTAGAGGATAATGCCACGAGGCTGATGCTGGAAGATGCTGGGAGGATGCTGGGAAGATCAATTGCTGGGTTGGCCTGTTGTGATGGTGACCCCAAGCTCTATATATTTTCCATAACGCTACCTACTCGATATGGTTGTTTATGTTTACGTCGCGTGGAGAGCGTAGATTTGGGACAGATGTGAGCTGGGCCAACGCTGGAGCCAGCGCTTAGCGATGTTTATGTTTTGCCAGATCAGAGCGCGTCGCGATCTGGCCATGACAAAATATCATAGCTGGGTGGTATTACGAGGGCGTTATTGTTCTTTGGGCTTGGTGCGCTCTCGCTAGAGACAGGCACCCGCGAGCAGGCTGAGTGTGAGCAACCCCTTGCGGAGGGCGCAGTGCCGATCTGGGTTTGATCTTCTGACGCTTGCTCAGGTAAAAATCTCAGTGTCGATGGCTCTACATATGACTCGATACCATCGCCATTCCACTGACTCCCCTCCTCTTCCTTGGCCTGCCCTCATGAGGCTCGTGCCCTACGCTCGCTTACTCGCGACCCGCGCCAGTATTTTGGCTGCCTGTTACGGAATTGCCAATTAAGCTCAGGCGCGCGGTGCCGAGCGAAGGCCCAGGCACACGGGAACTCTGCCAGAGCAGTGGAAATGGCCACGTCGACCATTGCTACCGGCCTCTGCGATTCAGATTCTGTTTCTGTTTTTGTTTCTCCTTTCTGATCCTAATTTCGGACTCATTGTGGGTCCTTTTTGATCATTCCAGTCAGTTCTGGTTTTCTACATTCACATACGCAATTGTGCTCACCGTAGTCTCCACCCGCTGGCTCGCTTAGATTCTGAAACAAAAGCTCTGAAACCGCTGATTGTGTGCCTCGGACTCAAGTGTATTTGGCTTTGTTTGTTTCTTTTTATACACCGCCGCCGCTGCAGAATGTAGCTAATTTGGCTCCATCGGGATCTCTTAAAAACAATGTCGCCTCAGAGCAGATCGCTGCGAGGCTCAAGAGCCATGCGTGGGAATGCTGAGCGGGAGGCGCTGGAATTCGTGCAATTTGGCACCTAAAAAGGACATCTGCTGTCTGCGGGGTACATGATGTGTCAGGAGTGGTCTGTGTGATTTTTGGAAGTTCTGATACTCTGGGGCCTGAGTAGTCGCCATCTCTCTGAATTGTATTTTCTGGCCCATCGCATATTTTCCCAGCAACGTATATTTTTAGGGTGCAGAATCCACCGCATGTGGACCATGCGGGCGATGTCCAATTGGGCGCGAAACCATCCCGTTAGGGTAATGCCTGAACTAGACTCCCAGAGAAGAGAGGATACACCTAAAGAGCCCCAGAAAGTGGACCTTGACCCTATCACTCAGAGCCCCTGCTCCAATCCCGCTAGTACCAGACCATCCACTCTACAATACTCCATTCTCAGAATCTGGCATTTGTCCCTCACGCGTCTGAAACACGCAGTGGCAGTCCGCACATAGCTGCCCTACCCAATACCCTCTGCTTGTTCCACTCGATGTCTCTCGGCTCTAAATAGGCCGCATCCTCGCCGCTTCTTCAAGGCGCTCCTATCCTTCCACCTTCTCTATACCCAAATGTGGTATGCAGTACCTCTCCTGTACACAGTGTCTGCGATAAGCATCATAGGAGGAGGCGTTGTAGTCATCTTAGACACCACAGATACAGGCACAAACGTTCCCTTCACTACTTTCTGCTTCAGACCGCCTGCACCGGCTAATTGGACGGTTCCCGTGATCTTCTGTACTTTATTGAGAAATCAGCGCATTTCTACCCGTCGTCATTGTCCCCGAACCGCTGCTTAATCAGCTACCACACTATGCTTCGCTCAAAATTGTCCTCTCTCAGAGAGTATCTCACTCCTATCAACCACAATTCCAATTTTGCCACCACTGGCGAGGTTTCCCCAGAAGAATTTGTGAAGGCAGGCGATTATTTGGTGTACAAATTCCCTACTTGGCAGTGGCTGCTGGCACCCGAGAAGCTAAGGAAGGACTTCTTGCCCCCCGAAAAGCAGTTTTTGGTCACAAGACACGTTCCGTCGTACCAGAGATGTGCCAATTACTTGGGCGCAGATTTGGAGGAGGAAGACGAGGTGGACGAGGATGGCTGGGTCAGATCGAAGCCGATCCAGAAAGTGCGTCCAGAGGAGGCGGAAGAGGTCAACGATATCGACGATTTGGTGGATGAGGATGCAGAGGGAGACCAGTCGAATGGGCTCGAGGATGATGAGGATTTTCAGCAACTTGTTGAAGGCGCGAGCTCCTCCTTGCGCAAGTATGATCTCTATATCACCTACTCCACCTCCTACAGGGTTCCGAAGCTCTATCTCGTCGGGTTCGACTCTAACGGGATCCCCCTTCTTCCCCGCCAGATGTTTGATGATATTTCGGGAGACTACCGAGATAAAACTGCAACTATAGAGAATCTTCCTGTTTCTTTCAATACCACCTCTGTGTCCATACATCCGTGCAAGCACTCGTCGGTGATGAAGGTGTTAATGGCGCACGTGAGGAGCCGGGCTAGTCCCAGCGCCGAAGGTGGCGACTCAGAAGGTGCAAATCCAGAGCCTCTGATCAGAGTGGACCAGTATTTGGTCATTTTCCTCAAGTTCATCGCCAGTGTGACCCCAGGAATAGAGTACGACTACACTATGGATGCGTTGTGAGTGGCAGCTAATGGAGTATGAACGACGATGTGTAGAGACGTAGGGAGGAGAGGGCGGTGAAAGTAGTGAGAGTAGTGAAGCCGTGGGAGACTGTGAGACTGGGCTAGGGTGGATTAGAGGCTGTGGGAGTCTGACAGCGGCTACTGGAGCCTGTGGTCAAGGTCGCTGGATAAATGATCTGCCCACTCGCGCGCTCCCTTGGAGTCTTCGCCCGCTGCTGTAGAGCGCCTCCCCTCGTATCGCGCCGTTTCGCATGTGTTCTAGACCCTTGCTCCACTACTGAATTCCGTCCTCTCTTCCCGTCTCCACTTCCTCGCTCATTGCCCGTTCTCAATCCTCTCGCTTCAAATTTCCCCACACTCGAAATCCAATGGGCAGACGGAAAGACGCCTCCAGCAACAACAACAAGGAGGCAGTAGCCAGCGGAGCCGGCGGAACTCTCCAGCCTGTGACCGTGCCCAACAGCTCAGAGGAGTCGTCAGATGACGACCAGGCGAAAGATGAACAGGAGGTGGCACAATTACGGTCCCAGCTCCGTTCCCAGCGGCTGTTGTCGCCACACATCTCGCATCGTCGCCACCACAGCGGCTCCGACGACGCCAAGCCCAAGAGAAGCCTTCTGAGCTCCCGAAGGTTTGTGTTTGTTCTTGGTGCAATCCTCGGACTAGCCCTCACGGTATTCTTTTCTGCCAGCTCCACAGACTCGCTCATACTTGAGCAATTGGTCAACTTCGACTCCGTGTCGGGCATTTTGGAGGACTGGAAGGATGTGATTCCCTCGTCGCTCCAGTCCATGCTCACGGACTTGGATATTTACGCGGAGCGTGACGAAAAGAAAGGGCTGCTTCACGGCTCCGCAGAGTCCTTTTCCGTGGGAAAAAGGATGGTCGCCGCTAACAACCTCAGTGACAAGTACAACGTGATCATGGTGCCCGGGGTTATCTCCACGGGTATCGAATCTTGGGGCTTGGGGAACTCGTCGGACTGTCCCCTGGAGGCTTATTTCCGCAAGAGGTTATGGGGCTCTTTCTTCATGTTGAGAACGATGATCTTGGACAAGGCATGCTGGCTCAAGCACATCATGCTCGACCCTGAGACGGGCTTGGACCCTCCCAACATCAAATTGAGGGCGGCCCAGGGATTTGAAGCAGCCGATTTCTTTGTGGCCGGCTACTGGATCTGGAACAAAATTCTCCAGAACTTGGCGGTCATTGGCTATGGGCCAAACAACATGATTTCTGCTGCATACGACTGGAGATTGGCCTACTTAGATCTAGAGAAAAGAGACGGCTATTTCACCAAATTGAAGAATCAGATTGAGTTGATGAAGAAAATCAACGGCGAGAAGGCTATAGTTGTGGGCCACTCCATGGGATCCCAGGTGATCTTCTACTTCATGAAGTGGGTGGAGGCCAGTGGCGAGTACTACGGCAATGGAGGCCCCAACTGGTGCAATGATTACATTGCCTCGTTTGTGGACATCTCAGGCAGCTCTCTAGGGACCCCGAAGGGCATTACGGCGCTTCTTTCGGGCGAGATGAAGGACACGGTGCAGTTGAATGCACTTGCGGTTTACGGTCTTGAGAAGTTTTTCAGCAGAAAGGAGCGTGTCGATATGTTGCGGACGTTTGGAGGAATCCCCAGTATGATCCCCAAGGGCGGGGAGCTAATTTGGGGTAACTTGACCACTGCGCCTGACGACCCGCTTCGCGGATCAAAGGATGACGACTCTTCCTTTGAAATGAGCCACAACCAGTCCTTTGATTTGGAGTCTTCGGACCCAGTTTCCTCCGATTCTTTTGGCACTTTCATCAGGTTCCGGCCCGGAGCAAAGCACCCCGAAGAAGTACAGCGCAATTTCACCATGAGCGACAGTATCGAGTACCTTTTGAATACTTCGCCCGACTGGTTCTCCAAGCGGGTCCGGGAACAGTATTCCTTCGGGATTGCACAAACGTCGGAAGAGTTGGAGAAAAACAACCACGACCACTCCAAATGGGCAAATCCGCTCGAGGCTGCGCTTCCTAATGCCCCAGATATGAAGGTTTACTGTTTCTACGGGGTAGGCAACCCCACTGAAAGGGCCTATGCTTACCAGGCGGCAGACGAATCCACAAATTTGAACGTTACCATAGACACAGATGCAGAGACGCCTGTATACTTCGGAGACGGCGACGGCACGGTGTCGTTGTTGACGCACTCCATGTGCCATGAGTGGCAGAAAGGAAGTGGCTCAAGGTTTAACCCAGGCAATATCAACGTGACCATTGTGGAGATCAAGCACGAGCCTGATCGGTTTGATATCCGTGGAGGTGCCAAGACTGCGGAGCATGTGGATATTTTGGGGTCTGCTGAGCTTAACGAGCTTGTGCTCAAGGTAGCGGCAGGTCAGGGGAGTACCATTGAAAACAGGTACGTGAGTGAGTTGAAGGACATAGTACTGAGGATAGAAATATGAATTTTGGTTTCAAATCTATGCTCTGATGGGCAGGTATTGGACAATTTTTACCACTGGATCACTGGATCATCACTTTAGGTCTGTGTTTGGACTGCCCTTTTCCGTCTTATGAGCTTAGAAGCTGTAATTTTTCTTTCGTTAGTGCATAGTTAACTACCATACGGTGAGAAGGTAATAGGTGGTCCAGGATATCAGTGAAATATTCTGACATTCGGGTGCCATCTTCTGGTTGCAATAAATCCGCCAAATGTTCAATTTGTAGCATAAATATCATAGCACTCACGGCTGATTCTAAATCTCAAAATACAAGTTTGCTACAATATCGCTTCAGTTTACACTATCTCGTACTGCAGCGTCTCTAATATACAGATATTTATTTCATGCCTCTCTGCCAGAGTACTCTGTTCTCCATTGCAACACCCTGAGCTAAGCCGAATCCACAGCCCCGTCCGCGCCCCTCCTGTATGCGGTCTGTCGGTGGAACGACAACAAGCTCCACATTTATCGAACACGGAAACCACCTATCCTCTGACATTCTGAATAATTGAACCGTAAAATCATTTCAGATGAGGTATGTCTATTTTTAAGCATTCTAGCACCTCTACTAACGATGCAGTGGAAAATTCGTGAGAGCGTCCAAATATCGCCACGTCTTCGGCCAGGCCGCCAAGCGTGAGTTGAGCTACGACAACTTGAAAATCACCAAGAACGCGTGGGACTCCAACATCATCCAATCGAACGGAAAGTATTTGTCGGTTAACTGGGACTCTTCAGGCGGCGGAGCGTTTGCTGTTATTCCCTTGAGTGAGGTGGGCAAAGCCCCAGACAAGGTATCCCTCTTTAGAGGGCACAAGGGACCAGTTCTTGACACCGCGTTTGATCCGTTCAACGAGAACCAGATCGCAAGTTGCTCTGACGACGGAAAGATTTTCATCTGGAAGATCCCAGAGGACTACTCTTTCCACAAGTACCGCGACGAGAATGACGAGATCAAGGACATCGTGGAGCCTTACAAAGTACTCTCTGGACACACCAGGAAGGTGGGCAAGGTCCTTTACCACCCATGCGCTAAAAATGTCTTGGCTTCCTCTTCTTTGGACTACTCGGTCAGGATATGGAACGTCGAGACAGGAAAGAGCGAGATCGTCTTGCAGCACAAAGACTTGGTCACCTCTTTCGATTTCAATTACAATGGAACTCTTTTGGCGACTACCTCCAGAGACAAAAAATTGAGAATTTGGGACATCAGAACCGGTAAGGTGATTTCTGAAGGTCCAGGCCATACTGGCGCAAAACCGTCACGCGTTGTATGGTTGGGCAATACCGATAGAATTGCGACCACGGGATTCTCGAGACTTTCTGACCGTCAGGTGGGTATCTGGAATGTCAATGATATTGCTGCGGGCCCAATCGATGGTTTCCTCGTGATTGATGCTTCCTCCGGTGTTTTGATTCCGTTCTTCGACGACTCTACCTCCATTTTGTACCTTGCCGGAAAGGGAGATGGTAACGTTCGCTACTACGAGTACGAGGTAGACAATTTGTACGAGATATCTCAATTTGCCTCCACGGACCCACAAAGAGGATTTGCCGTCACTCCCAAATACTCCGTGAACGTTAAGGAGAACGAAATTTTGAAGGCCTTCAAGACCGTCAACGACCACTGTATTGAGCCAATCTCCTTTACTGTTCCCAGAAGATCCGAGTTGTTCCAGGAAGATATCTTTCCTGATTGTCCTTCCAAAGAACCAGCATTGAGTGCTGAAGAATTCTTTGCTGGAAAAGAGTGCAACGGACCCTTGTTGATGAGCATGGAGGCTTTATATGAAGGCACTGAGCCTTCAGTGAGACAGGCGGATCCTGTGACAATTATTGATGCCAAGAAGGAGGAGGCTGAAGCCAAGGCCGAAGCAGAAGCCGAAGCTAGAGCGGAGGCCAAGACTGCGGCCAGCGTTGCCGATTCGACGATTCCTGAGCCAAAGAAAGAAGTCAGGGATGCCTCAGGAACTTCTACACCTAAAGGTAATGTTGACGAGTTGTTAAAGAGCTCCAGTCTGGTCGACAAGTTGCTCACCAAGGTTAATGAGCAGTCTGATAACGAGGACCCTGAAGGAGAAGATTGGGAGGAGGTCCAAAAGCCGTCACCTGTTATAGAAGAGAAGAAAGAAACTGAACTAGTGACAAAGAATGAGCCAAAAGCCGAGTGGAAGACTGAAGCAAAGACTGAAGCAAAGGCCAAGACAGATCCTGCCCCAACTGAAAAGGCAAAACTGCCTGTAGTCGAACCAAAGAGCCCAGTCCAAGAGCCAGCCTCTTCAAAATCGACCCCGGCGCCAGAACCTACCCCAAGCACCATCCCAACTGGTACAGCTACTGCCGCCTCAGGGTCTACAGCAAAGTCAACTGGGGCTCCTACTCTTAAGCAGGTAGTGGAAAAACTCAGCGATCTTGTGTTGAAGTTAGAGACCCAGGTTGTGACCTTAACGGATTCAGGTTTGGACAAGGATGAGCGCTTACAGGCCTTGGAGAAGAGAATCGAGGAGCTTCTTAAGAAATGAACTGTTTATTCGATACAATAATATCAATTATGGAAATTACTCGTTTCTTATGTCGTAGAACTTTCTGAAAATGAAGCCCACAAAATTTTGTGTATCGAACGAGACCATTCCGTCAAAAAGATCAAGCGTTTTCTTGCTCTCATATTGCAAGCTCAAAAGCTGGTCAAGAGTAACGGTGTTGTGGGCACCAGGGATAGCAACCGAGCCAGAGGCAGCTTCGACTGAAAAAATACCCACCTTGTGACAGCTGAACATAAACTCGAGCTTGGAAGACGAGGCATGTTTTTGACCAACAATGCCACCAAGGTCTTTCAAAATGTCCTGGTCCATGAGCTTCTTAGCTGAGTATTTGTAGGACCCGAACTTTGGAAGGCGGTTGCTCTTTCTAAGCTCGCGATGATAGAAATACTGTTTGCTGAACACTGGAATGACATTGAAAATCTTCTTATCCTTTGGCTTCAGATGCATCTGAGAAAGAACATTCTCCACATGGTGATTATAATCGGCCAATTGTTTCTTCAAGAACTTCTCTTTCATCAAGAGCTTTGCGTTGGAGGCGCGGGCTATCTCCATCTGAGACTTGCGAGTAATTCTCTGCGAATGCTTGGTTTTGATGTCGATTGCAATTTCATTCAACAAATCCTGGTAGCTGTTCTTACGAGTAAGAAGGTGCTTACTTTCAAGCTTCAAGATGATTTCAAGAGCCATTTTCTTAAGGTCTCGATACGTCAACTGCGTTAAATCTCCCAAGGAGGTCTTGTAGTAGGGGCGTTTTGTCTCATTGGTGTTGCACCTTTCGGCCTCCTTTCTCTCCTGGAACACAATTTCCTTGAATTTGACCTCATGCGCAGGTGAAATTCCCGATATGAGAAGCTCAAGTAACCCTGGACCGTGTTGAATTCTGATTATGTACAACAAACTGCGCTTCGCCTGGGCAAAGAGCATTTTGTTTTTGGAGTCCAGCACTGACTCTTTTTGGTTGGTGGGATTCAAAACTAAGTTTACTTGCCCCAATTCGGCAAGGGTAACAAAATCTTTCGCTGAATCGGACATTTCTTCAAGTTTTGTTATGCAGATGTGTAGCTGGTCATCAATAGCAGGAGCCATTAACTCCACATTATTGCGGGCCAACTTCACTATTTGAAGCATATCATGAACCTTCAACGAAAGCACTGGCCTCTCATGGGCAATCATATCTTCATACTGGTTCATCGCGTATTCCCTGTCAATGTCTTCAACCTGGATCAATTTTCTGATTGTAGAAGCTGTAGAGTCGCTGCTACTCACAAGATAATCGTTCAAAGGCTTCAAAAAGTTGTCGTTGAAAGGCCTGAGAGAGAATGCTTGTAGTAAGACTCTCGCCAAGTGTCTAAGATTATCCTTTGATGTCGTGTTCAGGTAACTTCCATAGCCAAGAGATCCTCCTCCAAGTCCAAAGTTCTCAGGATATGAGAAAATTGCCGAGACGTAGTGCTTCACAAAAATCACCCCCGCCACAGCCAAATGCTGCTGCTCACTCTTATCGGCATGGCTGGCCTTGGACAAGTCGTACGCATGTCTAGTGACCACGCGGACATGCAATGGCACACGGTGGATATTTCTGTGCAACGCATCCATCGCCTCGGTTGCACACTCCCGAAGAGCCATGAGATTTTCCACAAATTTAGCAGATACTTTCAGATCTTTGATGGCAACATGAGGAGCTGCTGACTCGTCCATAGAGCTCGCGCCGTTGACTTTAATTTCCCGAGCTCGAATGCTATTATAGATTTCACTGGGATTGGACTCGAATTCAATGGTCTCATCGTCGATAATTCCGCCCACCACTGCTCCCATAAGGTGCTTCAAGTGCTGACGCTGGTACGTGTGATGGTTGAGCTTCAAGAAGTAGTCGACCCACAAAACATTCTGGGTTTTGGTGATGTCACTAATGTTATGACAGCGCTTGGACATATCGCTCCGCATCACCGAAAAAATGAATTTAATGAAAAAATACTCCTCCCGCGAATGGTGGTCGATAGAGGTCGACTTCAATGGGAATAGCACTGAAATCAAACCACACAATAAACCTGGATCTTGCGCAGACTCAACTAACCGAGTGAGGTAAACAGGATTTGTTTGGAGGAGGTAGAAAAGAGACTGGTACAACTCGAGCTTTTCCCTCGAGGACTTCTCTAAAGTACTCTCATTGATGTTAAGTCCGTTGGAGAGTGGGGAGATCGAAGAGCCAGTAGGTTTATAAGTCTTATACTTGTTTTTGTGCTTTACGAACTCCTCGATCGAGATTTTGTTCTTGTCCAAAAGACTCAACTTGATGTCCAAGTTCTCGATCTGCTGCTCCAACTCCTCGTTGCTCTTAGCGGTTTCGATTATTTGATCTTTAAGGCCAACCAAGGTCATTTCTTCTTGGAAATCAATATCGTTATCGGTCAAGAGATAGGCAAACCTCTTGATAACGTCAAGCGGGGGGTTCTTCAAATTTATCAATGATTTATACGCTCTTTGGGCAAAGTTGCTGGTGATAATCGCTTGTGCTTTCATGACCTTGCTGATATTCTGCTGGTAGTAATCCTCAATAGCTCTGAACCCATTTCTGGTTATGGAGCCTCGCGCAATCGATTGAAACTCAATGAGCGGCTCAACTGCTTCATAAATATCCTCGAGCTTGGACTCCCTCTCAAACCGGGCCAATATCCCTCTGAATGTAGATTGTACGGGAATGATAGACGTGTGAGTAACTTGGTGCAACCGATTCTTCATGAAAGTGATTCTTGAGCGAATCAAATTGCCTCGGACAACTGCAAAAAGCTCGTTAAACTGGATATCCTCCTCGATCAATGTAAGCAACACACTATTGCACAATTTCGTTCTGGTGATGGCCCCTCTGGCAATACTTTGAAGCTCATGAACAGTCTCCAAGGACTTATAGAGCTCAATGCGTTTCAGCTGAAGATCCTCTCTGACAAAAGATGCTCTGATGAGGGACTGCAATTCCACTACTCTGCCGCTATTCTCCAAGTTTTTAATTGCGTTCGAGTTCTTGAATCTGCGATAGAGGCAGAGCCTGGCAAAGGACTGTATCTCCACAATTATTGGCTCAATTGCAGCCCGGTTGCAAATAAGTACATGGTTAAGCCCATAGATGCGGTTCTTCCTTATCAATGATTGAAGGGAAATAACGCCCAACTCACTGACTCTGAGGTTTTGACTCGTGCTCTGGCATCTCCTCCTCTCAATGTTGCCTCTTATTATGGACTGCATTTGTAAGACTGAGTGCTCGAATCTCGAGACATTGGTCCCATTTCTCTCGTTGGATAGAAGCTTTCTTCTAGCAGCGGCTTGCAATGTCACAATTTCGTTCCTGAAGAAAAGCAACTCCGTTCTGTGTTCATGGATCGTTCTCATTCTCGAGAAGTTTCCTCTTACTATCGAGGCCAAATGGGTCAATTCTTCGTCGAAGGACCTCAAGAGAATCCTGTCCACAAACATTTTATAGCGGTAATTGGACCCCCTGGCCAAAGCTTGAAGCTTAACAACGTTCAACATCTGGTCCTCAATTTCGGGTGTATAATAAATGCTGGAGGAGTCAGGAAGAGAGTAGGACACACGGGTAGCGCTCGCAGTAGTTTCCAAAAAAGGATTATCCTCCGGGGTATCATTGGAGATTTTGGCCTGGAAAGATTCAGGAGCCTTGGGTTGGGGCCTTGGCGGGAGTTTCAGACGATTTATTTCAATTTTCAAGTCCTCCCGGACGCCCTTTATAGGGGAAAGTGCTGCATTAAAGTAGCTGCTGTCGCTCTCGTCAGCATTGGAGAAATTGGGTAACCCAGCCCCAATCAAGGATCTATTTGAAGTTTTGATATCCAGATCAGAGAACTCCAAGGTACCCACCAAATTGGTCATTTGGGGAAAGCTTGAGTTGGACTTGTGCACCGTGTAGCTCAAGGCGTGCAAGCAGAACCAAACTTTGGGCACATTTTTTGCATCGTATAAGTCTGTGAGCTCAAATCTAAACAAATCGGGAACATTCATATAGTCGAGCAATTGAAAGAAACGGTTGATGTTTTCTGTGTGCTTGAACTGCAATTTGGAATCGCTCATGAACACTTTTCGTGAAGTTGGCAAGATCAAGTTCGCAAGCTTGGCCAAGTGGATTCCATTGCGGATATAGGAAATGAGTTCGACGGGAGACTGAGTGATGGGCTCCTGTAGCACTTCCTCTAGCCATCTTCTTATGGCTTCGATGCGGCAAAGGTACTCGTAGCCTTGTGAGTCTTTCTCTTTACTGGGAGACTCCAGCGGAAGAGACTTGGGCGGTGGAATTTTTGAATTAGCTTGTTTCGCTCTGTTGAGTTCGAGGTTCTTCATCCACGCTGGCTTGGTGGGGGTGTCATTGCCGCTGGATCTGGGAGAGCTTTTGAAGGAGGAAACAGTTGCGGACGGCGACTCGAAGTTGGACCGCAATAGGTTGGATTTTGTTGGAGACGAGTTGGTTAGCTCGCTGGCCAATTGGTCGAGGTCCTGGTTCCTGAACTTGGACCTGGCTGGAGATATGTTGCCTTTGTAGGAAGGCTGGAGGGGGAACCGTGGTGAGGTATCCACCGACTCTAACGACTCAATGTACTTTAAAGCAACCTTCTTCATTAACTGGGAATATAGAAACGGAAGCAGGGAACAGAGGTTGGAGCGATAGTTGAGTTCATCTGGAACATTGGGCTGTTATGGCTCTGGTATAATAGAAGAGCTTCCCTGATCCGGCGAAAGGTAAACATGTCGTAAACTGCTGTTTACCGGCGCCGCGCCTGCCAGGTAGCGCCCCGGTAGCAGCGGAAATCTAGCGGCCAGTTCGCGGCCAGCTCAGCTCGCGAGATAAAGACACTTGTCGCTGGCCAGCAGGAACCACTGGCATTTCTCCTCTCCGCCTACACTGTCCACTTCTATTGTCTATTGCGCGCTCCAGCCAGCAGAACGGGCTCTATATACACATCATACTCTCTTGTTCAACTCCTCAAGGAACGCTATGATCTCGTCTAGACGATTGATCTCCGCACGCAGCTCTGGAATCTGCTGTTTCAAATCTCGCAACCTCAACAACGTCTCATTGTAGTCCTGTTCCATTGTATCGAGCCTGGGAATATCTTTAGGCTCCTCCAGTTGCTCTGGCTGGTCCAAGTCTCGTAGTATCTCCGTCACCTCGTTGTCTGTTCTGGCCACCAAATCCTCGTACAATTTCTTCGCTTCCTGAGGCAACTCTCTCCTGCTCCTGGTGACCTCCACAGTTTCGCGCTCCACCTTCTCCAACAACTGGCGTAGTTCGTTGTTGAGCTCAAAGTCAAACGGCTCCGTTTTGTCCCGCGTCTCAATCGACAATATCTTCAAGAGTTGCGCCTTCTGGTCACTTAAATCTTTACCATCCACCACCAACGCATCCTTGGCCATATCAAAGACCTCGAGCAAGAACTCATCGAGCACCGTGGCTACGCTCTTCTTCAACAGGTCGTTGTTGGTAGTGGGTAGATGGAGGTCGAGCTTGGCGCTAGTATCATTGTAAATTTGGCTGTAAATGTACTTGAGGTCCTGCTGCGATAGCTGGAGCTTCTCGTAGTCGTTCGTGTTGTTCATGGTGCAGCCTCGGGGGGACCGTGTTGTTGTGATGCTGTGGAGATCGCTGTTGATATCAGAGGTGGGGCCTATATGCAGCACCAACTGGTCCCTAGGGCCATGCCCAGCAGCGAGTGCCGCTGAAAACACTTGGATTCTACCAAATTACTCAATTTCCTTCTAGAGTACCAGGAAGACATTAACAAGCTTGATTTCACTCTGGGCTCCTTTAGCACTCGAGTGCAATCCTAGTACTCCAGTGCAACACTACTCCGGTGCAACACTACTGCAGTGCTCCCCGGCCAGACGTGTGTGCACCGACGTTCGCTACCCGCTCCTTTATCTCACAGTTCAAATTGGCCTCCTTTAATAGACCAACATCCATTGCTAGTGCCCACAATGTCCGATTCTTTAGGTGATGAATACACCCCGGGCTTTGCTCCTTTCTTGGGCTTTGCTGGCTGCGCTGCTGCCATGATTTTATCTTGCGCAGGTGCCGCCATAGGGACCGCCAAGTCCGGCATTGGTATCTCGGGTATCGGTACTTTCAAGCCGGAATTGATCATGAAATCGTTAATTCCTGTGGTCATGTCCGGTATCTTATCGGTGTATGGCTTAGTTGTGGCTGTCCTCATTGCAGGTGGACTTGCACCCAACGAAAACTACTCCTTGTTCCACGGCGTGATGCATTTGGCCTGCGGATTGTCCGTGGGCTTCGCCTGCTTGGCATCTGGTTACTCCATCGGAATCGTGGGAGATGAGGGTATCAGACAGTACATGCATCAGCCCAGACTTTTCGTGGGAATTGTGTTGATCTTGATTTTCTCAGAGGTTTTGGGGTTGTACGGAATGATCATTGCGTTGATCTTGAACACCAAGGGAAGTGGTTGAGCCCACTAGGCTCCGGCTAGTTCAAAGTCACAACTTTCTGGCTACTTCTTGCTCAAAAATTCACGCCCAGTTTCCGCCATACCTTCATTCCGTTTAACATAGATTATAATACATACTAAAGTACGCCCAAATTTTTCTACAGTGCAATGTATCTCTAAGTACTCATTCAGCGCTGTTCAAGCTTCAATTTCCATCTTGTCCTCAGTTGCAGCAGCGGCACCCTCAACCTTGACACCATCACTTCCGTTACTGTAACCAAAGGTAACATTGCCCTGCTCGTCAATGAACAGTTTGGCATTTTCTTCCAAGTACTGGACCGATCTGTCCGAGTCGAAAAACAACATGTACGCCCTTTTGATATCCTCCAAATCAACCACATTGCTTCTCCTCTTCAACGCAATCTGCTGGGAGACAGATATCAAATTCGAGGCGTATCTTAAGCTTGTTTCCTGTCCAATCTTCGTCAACAAGGCCACTGCGTCGGTGGACAATTCAACCTCTTCCTCGCTGGCCCTGATCGACAAAATAGTCCTAATTTCATCAGCATTGTAAGGAGAAGTGTGGATAATAATGGATCTGTCCAACAAGTCAGCAGGCAAACCATGTGGAGACTTGTAGTCGGTACCTCTAGTTCTGGAAATACCTCTGTTGGTAGCCATGATAACGATGGGCGAGAAGTCGTCCTCCAACGCTCTATTTATGAACGAAAAACATTCAATATCAAGCATGTGGACCTCGTCAATAAATAAAACACCAGGTACAATTTCGGCTTTTCCTTCCTCTTTCCATTCTGCCACTTTGGTGTTGATTTGGTCTCTTACTTCAGACCTAATTTCACCAGTGTCACCACTGAAAAGAGCAAGGAATCCCTGTTGCCTTGAATTTATAACGTCAATTTCGTGTAACGAAACGGTGTGTACCACCTCCTTTCTTTTCTGTAATTCTCCTTCAGGGCACTGAACAAATTTTGTGTCTGGGCCCATAGCGTCGTAGTCTCTTGCCCTGGTGAACGACTTACCCAACTTCGTGATCTTTCCGCTTGCTTTATCAATGGATATGACATCACCAGCCAATACTTTCTCTTTAGTCAAGCCCTCAATCATCTTGTTACCCAATTCATAGATCGTTTCCATGTCGGTGGTCTTGATGGTCAACTTTCCCTGCTTGTGGCCACCAGTGATGGATCTATCGATCTGAATTTCGACCACTTCTCCCTCGATTATTTCTGTCTCCTCCTTGATCTTGATTCCAATCGATTTGCGGAACGCTTGCGTGAGCGATTCGGTCTTGGAGATCTCCAAGGAGAAAACTTCACTGCCCGCAATCGACGTGAAGGGCACGTCGGCGCCCAAATTCTGCGACAAACCCATCGCAATAGCCGTTTTTCCTGTAGAAGGAGGTCCAGCAACCAACACTGCTCTGCCAGCGATTTTTCCGGCCTGTACCATCTTCAAAATGACGCCAGCTGCCCTCCTTGCCTTCAACTGTCCCACCATCCCCTGCGCGGACTCTTTTGGCTTGAGGTTCTCATCCAACCCCAAACCAGAAATGTGTGAGTGTGCAGCTATCAACGACAAGCCGGATAAATCCTTGGACTGAACTTTGGTAGAGATATTGGTGGTCTGTGGTTAGTATGGGAGCTGGAGGTGTGAACAAGATATCCAGTGAGAGACATGGAAAAATGCCAAATAAAAGGCTCGGAAGTAGGGCACCCGTTAGCTCCAAATCTACCACGTAATTACATTCAAGGACAGACTCTCACATACCATTTTGCTACTGATGACTGTGTTGAAGAGATGTTGTTGTATGAAGGTTTTCAGTTTGAGCAGAATCTTGGTACTATGTACAGGAACATATCAACTAAAGGCGCCAGGCCAAAGACGCCCACACTAAGGACTCTACACGAGGGCAGAAAAATCAATATTCCCCCTGTATCAGGATAATACGCTGGCCCATTTACACTGCTACTACCAAACTGCTCTACACTATAATCCGCTAAATATATCTATTCTTGCATGCTATAACTTGGCCACATCTTTCACCAAGGAGCCCTCCAAGTACATCGCATCGATTTGTTCCTTGAAGAATTTGCTGGCGATCGGTCTTCTCAACTTCATGGTCGGTGTGACCACATCCCTGTCTAAGCGTAAGGGTTCGATCTCGCAATATATGTTGTGGATTTTCTCGAAGCCCTGCAACGCCGTGTCTCTGTTCACATTCTCGTTCAAGTTCTTCAAGAGTAAAGTCTTGTTGGTCTTCTTGTTAATGTGCTCGACCACTTTGTCGTCATGCTCTAGTTCCGCCATGGCCACCAAGCAAGTCTCGTGGAGAAACTTTCTTGCCATTTCCACCTCAATTCCCCCTATCGCCACCAAATGGTTCTTCATAGAGTCCCCGTGGACAAACAACTGCTGGAGAATTGGGTTCGACGAGAGATAGGCGTTTTCAACCTTCTCAGGAGTCACGTATTCACCCTGGGCCAATTTGAAGAAATTCTTGACTCTGTCGATGATATAAATTTTCCCTGTGTTGTCGATTTGAGCCACATCTCCCGTATAGAACCACCCGTCCTTGCAAATGGCCTTCTCGGTCTCCTCGGGGTTTTTAAAGTAGTGCGAGAACATTTGCGGCCCTCTAATCAACAACTCACCCCGAGGCCCGTTGGGATCGGTGAGACGGTACCCCATCTCCGGTAACTCGCGTAATCTGACCTCAGTGCAGATCCCTGGAGGCCCACAACTCCCCGGGTTCGAATCGTGCGGAATTGTGAGCGCCATCCCAGCAAAGCTCTCTGTCAAACCGTAGCCCTGAGACAACCCAACGTTAAGAGCAGCCTTCAAAAACTTGACAGTATGCGAGGAGATTGGAGCCGAGCCCGTAATTGTGAAGTCCATGTTGTCGAAACCAAACTTGGACCGGATTTTCGAAAGGAAAATCTTGTCATAAATAAAGTGGTGACCGCGGTGCTCTTCCGTCTTTGACTGGAGGTCAAGCTTGGTCTTAATGATCTTATCGAACAAACTGCGGGTGAAGGCGGAAGTGGGGTGTTCAATGGTAGCGCTCTTAATGGCCGCCTCAAAGCGTGTCAACACCCGCGGAACGTTGGTCATTTCCGTGGGCTTATAAAGCTTCAAATCCTCCACTAACGTGAGCGGAGTGCCGCCCAATTGGGGGAATCCAACGTTGCCCGCATAGCTCAACACGAATGCAGTGTGTTGTCTCTCGAAAATGTGCGCCAAGGGCAAGAAAGCAAAGCCCTTGCCCTGCGGATTTGGTTTGATAAGACCTAAGACGAACACAATCCCGGCTGCAGCTGCCTTGTGAGACAACACCACACCCTTTGGTTTCGACCCAGTGGTTCCAGAGGTGAAACTGATGGTATAGGTGGACTCTCTAGTCGACGTCATTTCGCGGGTAGGGAACAACTCGCCCACCTTCTCGGTCCTGTCCATGTCTATGAGCATCATTCCCAACTCCTTGGCATTTTGAACAAAGGCTTTATCCTCAAAAGACTTGGCCTCGTTCTCACCTTCCAAATCCAAGGGATCCATGGAGATCAAGAGGATCAAATTGCCCAAGTCTTCAGGGAACTGCTTCTTCAAATTGAGCACTGCCTGGATGTTGTGTCTGTCCAAAACAAGCACAGGGGACTCGGTCAAGCTCATGATGAAACGGGACACGTCAGGGCCTAAGGTATCGTACAAGCTCGAGTTAGTGATGGAGAAAGCAGCACAGGCCAAATCGGTCAACACCCACTCGTACCGGTTGGGGGCAAAAATAGTCAAGACGAACGACATTTTGTCCTTGTCATAGGTACCATAATTGGCGATATGGGAGTCAATTTTAGCGTGGCTCTCATATTTGGCCGCGTTCTTGAAGCAGTTGTTCTGCAACAAGTACAAGATTCCGGAGCCGAGGTTCCTTCTTCTTCTGGCCACCTCTGCATAGGTGATACTCGTGTAATAGTTGGCAGACTTATTCTGGATATAGTCGTATTGGCGGTACGAAAAGCAGGGGTTGTTTGGTTTCCTGGCCACAGACGCATTGAAGAACTTGTCGTAGGTGTCCAATTCGGGCGTGATGGCACTTTTGAGGGCACCAGGGAAGGCACTGTTACGGTAAACAGCACTGAAGCCATTCTGGGCCGTCCCAGGAATCGGCTCCGACAGGTTGATTTTTTCGCCCTTCACGGGAACCAAATTTTCGTAGATCTCGGCCACAGAGGCCTTGATATCTGAGCGGATCACATACTCCGAGTACTTATCGAAGTGGGCCATGGTGGGGCTACTGTAGATGAGGTCTTATCGCGAAACTTATGCGGGTCTATAGCTTTCAGTCCACTCCTGTGACGGTCTCTATATTGAAATCACTATCTTCACTCCCTCAGGAGGGAAGGCGGCCTTTATAGTGGAGCCTTGAAGGACCGTGGAGTGTGGGGTAGAATGTGTGCAGGACTCGGCAACTTGAGGAGAACGCTTTCGGGACAAAATCGCGGCCATTTCTCGGCCAGTCTGAGCCAACGTTACAATAAGCGCCCCTCGCGGCCCCGCTCCCCGCCTGCGGGCAGAAACCGCCACTTTGGACCCTAACGCTTGGGTGTTTGTATTGGGAAATTTAGCCGACACCGCGCTGATCTGGATCTGGAACTTCTGTGTGGAATTAGCTCTGTGGGAGTCGCAGTTCCACCCCTCCGGTTAAATGTCGGATACCCACTAAGGACCGAGCGCTAGGTCCCACTCGGCCCTTATCAGTTGCTAGAACCTCCGTGGGGTTGCAAAGCGTGGGAGTTCGGTCCGAGCGGTAGGTGAAGGTGGGGCCTCCCGAGGCCGCCTTCTTCAGACCTTGCTCTCTCGGCCGAGCTCTACCCAGGACCCAACCCCCACCGGGCCAACAGGACCCTGAGTTGCAGCTGCTCGGATCCTGTCAATATACTCGGCCTGCCTTCTCGCGCCTTTTGGCACACAGCCTTCACCCACTCGAAACTGTGCCCATCGGTACCTACCTGCTGGATCTTGCTGGTAGCACTAGGGTCAGAGAAATCGTGCGCTATCATCGGGACTTTGGAGCAGCTTGCTCCTTTCTTTTCAGCAGTTTCTGCCTCAGCCTCTGCTCCGACACCTTCACCTTCTATCTTCGAAGACCCCTCCACCACTGCTCCAGGATACTCGCCCACCTTGATACTGTGGCAATTTTCCATCACAAATGTGTCATTCCCCACATGGGCGTAGATGTGACACTCACGGACGTTCCGTAGCCGTAGCTGGTGGGAGTCAGTCACTAGAACCAGATTGTGGGCGTTCTCTACAAAGAGCAGGCCGCTGCATTTGACCCAAATAACGCTCTCACTGGCGTCCGTAATGTGGACCTGCCCAATGTCCCCCGCGGACCAAAGTAGCGACCCATGCACCCTCTCGACGTAGCTATTCTTTCTCCTGATGCAGTAGCACGAATTTTGAAGATCGGAGATCTCCGCCAGGGCCACGTCTTCTGAGGGCGGTCGAACCTGCTGAGGAAGGCTCACCGTTTCTCGCGGCACTGGCGGACCCCTGAATTGGAATCTTCTCACCTCTAGCCCACTTCGTTTTCCTCTAATAACCCCATAAAGCTGAGCGAGTCGCTCGCTACATCTTCGAGTCTCAAATTGACCCAAGTTTTGAAGCTGTGCCTGGAACTGTTGGTCTAGCTCTGTACACCGGGCCTCACATAACCTCAATTGATCCAAGGTCCTGCTGCCAGCAGCTAACTTTTCCAATGCTGGCGGTTAGTACCAATTAGACCTAGCGCCGTAAGCTGACACTTACCCTGAAGCTCTTCGCTGAGTTTATCGTACGGAGTCATCGATGGCTTGTGTTCACTCATCTCCCTCCCGCCAGAAACGCGAGGAAAATATGGGTGTGCGGATGGTATATAGGGCCAGAGCTGGAGCTCAACTAGAACATACTCTAGACCTACCCATAAGAACTGACAAAATCAGCTTTTCGAATTTTTCGATATATTTCCCGATAGTTTACAGAAGATAGGACAATAACTTAGGTATTAAACTCTGAAGTGTGCTTCTGGGTGCATCCATGATTGCGCCCTGACACCACGTCATAAACGTCGAGGGACCGATTCCAGAGCCCAACTATATACTCAGATACTTCCATTTCCTCAGAAAACAAACATTCACCTACTGGGCCCGCTACATCTCTCAAATATCAGTGTCTTATGCAATTTGAAGGCGCTGGCTCCTTCACTTGCTGAAAATCTTCGATCTACCCACCAACTGATCGGCGATCTCACGGCTGGCAGCCCAGGAGATCTTCTTGGGCATTCTCTTGCCGAGCTCAGTCTCAAAGTCATACAACTGGCGCACAGAGGTGAAGCGGATGTGCGACAGCTTGACACCTAACACGGAGGCGGTCTCAGACACCCGGAGGTCGGTGTAAGGGAACTCCAGCGCATCGCGGTACTGGGTGATCACGTCGCTGTGGGTCTCAATGAACTCGATGGCCTTGATGGTGTAGCGAGCCGCTCTTGTTCTGTCCATGGGCGAGGGCAACCCGCCCTGTTGCACGTGTCCTGGAATGGCAGTTTTCGCATCAAAACGGCCACTGGACTCCAGCTTCACGATCTGGGCAAGCACCTCGGTGGTCAATACTTTGGACGCATTGGTGCTCTTCAAAATCAACTTTCCAGAACGGGCCATGTTTCCGTCGATTGAAAACGACTCACGGAGCGACTTGATGTCCAGCTCGAGCTGCGCAAGCGAAATCCCTTCCTCGGGCACGTACGACGCCTGGGCGCCGCAACAAAGCGAGGCGTACGTGGCAATGTAGCCCGAGTTTCCGCCCTGGACCTCGATCAAAAACACCCGGTCCCGTGTGGACGATGCTGACTGCTTAACGATATCACAGTACTCCATCAACGCATTGAGACAGGTGTCGGAGCCCAAGGAGTACTCCGAGCCCGGCACGTTGTTGGAAATGGTGGCCGGAATCAACACCATGGGGATGCGGAACGCCGGGTACACCGCGCGGGCCTTCTCCAATTGGTCCAACGACACGAACGCCTCGAATCCGCCCACCATCACGAGCCCATCAAACTGGTACTTCTCGAAGTAGTAGGCGATCATCCCGATGTCGGTGTCTTCGGGCGTGGACCGGTTGGTACCGATCTCGCACCCGCCAATGGAGTTCCAGCCCTCGATATCCAACCACTCCATCAGGCGCACCGACTCGTGGCGGGCAAGCCCCGCGAATCCGTTGTGGATGGCGTAGGGCGTGTGTCCGCGAGACATGCAGTAGGTGGCCATGGAGTAGACGGCGCTATTCATGCCGCCCGCGGGCGCCCCCACGCAGATGATCGCGATCTTCTTGCGCTGCGCCACCGGGAGCGACGGCTCGTTGTGGCCCGCCGAGTTCATGGCAATGAAATTGCTCAAGTGCTCCACAAACTCCAGGTCCCGGAGCAGCATCGCCTTCTCGAAATCGCGCAGCTCGATGGCCGCGGCCACCGACTGGGTGATCCGCACCGCCTCCACCAACGGCTTGCGCACGATTTTGTTCTCGTCGATGGCAATGAGCGGCGACGGCGTGTCTGGGGTGCAGTCCAACACCGCCTCCACCGCCTCCACGCCCTGCAACGTTGCGATGATCCGATCGTAGGCCACCGCCGTGCCTCCACGCTGCACGTGGCCCAACGTCGTCACTCGCGTGTCCAAGCCCAACTCTACGAGCACGTCCTTGACCTCGTTGGCCGAAATCGGCTTGAGGTCCGACGTGATAGCGCCTTCGGCCACAATCACAATCGTCTTGCGCTTTCCCTTGGCCCGGTGCTTCGATACGATCTCGCACATCTGCTCGTGCCAGCCGCGGGTGGACGACGGCTTCTCGGGGATCATTATGTAGTCCGCACTGGTGGCGATTCCGGCCATGAGCGCCAACCAGCCGCAGTGGCGGCCCATCACCTCCACCACAAACGCGCGGGAGTGCGAGTTGGCGGTGGCGTCGATGTAGTCGATCGCACGGCAGATGCGCGCCAACGACAGGTACGCGCCGATGGTGGCGTCGGTGGTGGCCATGTCGTTGTCGATGGAGCCCACGGTGCCGCAGATGTTCAAATGGCGGTGTGCCTCGTACTGCAGTGCGGAAATCTGCCCGGAGTCCCGGAGCTCTGCAATTAGCGACGGCCACTCGGCCCGGAAGCAGTCCGCGCCCGTGAGCGACCCGTCTCCTCCACACACAATGAGCGCATCGATACCGGCCTCGATCATGTGCTTGCACCCCAATAAGCGCCCCTCCCGCTCCTTGAACTTCATACACCGCGCGGTTCCGATGTTGGTCCCGCCCTCGGAGAGGTAGCCCCGCACGTCCTGCCACAGCATCTGGCGGATGTACTCGGGCCCTCCGCGCACGAGGCCCTCGTAGCCCTCGCGGATGGCAAAGGCCTTGCACCCGCGGAAGATGGCTGCGCGAACAATGGCCCGCACGTTGGCGTTCATTCCGGGGGCGTCGCCGCCCAGGGTCATCACCGCGATGTTTCTGCGGCGCCGGTCGCCGTGGCCGTAGAGCTCCGACTGCGCGGCCGACATCGGGGCCGCGGCACCCGCGGGCTGCGTGAGGATCGACACGGGCGGCACCACCGTCATGGGGTTCGAGCTGGTGGAGAAACCGATGATGGTGCCCAAGGGGTCGATAGTGTGCACCTCGTAGGGGTAGAGCTCTTCGGGGGTGATCTGCAACGGGTAGCCGCGGGTCCGGAGCGCATTGATGAGCGAGTTCAAGTCCGACACCTTGAGCGACACCAGCAGCGTGGACAGCCGCCAATCCTCGTGCGCACAGAGCTCGAGGAGCGCCTGGCGCTCCCGCTCGTTGGCCTCCACCGACCGGCCGTCTTTCGACTGCGATATCTTCACCGTGAACTCGCAGTCGGCAGTGCCGAGCAACACGGCGCCGTTCTGGGTGGTCTCGATATCGAAGCCAACGACGTCACCGTAGAACGCCACCGTCTCGTCGAAGAGCGCCCGCTCGGAGCACTTGAGCTCCAAGCACGAAATTCCGTTAACAACTGGGCGGACAACCATGTGGGGCACTAGGCTCGTGTAAAATAAAGCTTAGTGTGAAAGAAAGCTCAGCGTGAAATCAAAACTCCCGGAAGCAGGAGCAGCAAATGAGGCACTGAGGGGCCTATGGTAAACTGGGGCCTAATGAAGGGGCAGCCAGGCAATTGGATGCAATTGAGTAGCCAGTGCTAGAGCGTGTACTTCCTGGGACTGGCTGAGAGTAGAGGGCAGGTCCAGGAGCTGTGAAGTCACCGGCGGAGGGTTGGGGTCGTTCTTTGTGCATCACCAGATCCTCACGGACTCCTTCGGTGCGATAGCGTGGGAGCACCGATAGGCCGGGTAAGCCGCAGGTGGGAGAACGGGAGGAAGCGAGGAGAGAGGGGGAAGAGGGGGAAGGCCAGTCGAAGAAAATAACTGAAGAGAGCTACGGGGCACCTGAGGTCTTTGGGACACTTTGGCCCAATTTGGGCGACGTCGTACAAGGGAGAGGGTGGATCATAGAGGGAGTAAGGTAGAGGACTGGGGGTGGGTAGAGCGGGGCCTGTGTATAGTAGTCCCGCGGCCCTTGTGTGCAGCGATCCCAATGTCGAGGACGGTCTCCAAATGTCGCACCACCGTCGCACTGACACCACTCCCTCGCTGTGCCACTATTCGCAACTAGCGACCAACAGACACTCAGTGGCACCCCATGGCACCAACTCCCAATTATTGACTTGTAGCAGCCTGCTGTTTCCCATCAGTTATCTGCCCACCTCTCCTCCCTTCCGTTTACCACTCCCACCTGTGGCCTTTCCCGCCCCTGCCCCTTCCCACTCTCCACACGTTCCCAGGCTTACGCGCTCCCCGTTCCCGCGTAACATCCAGCACCGCAAATTTTCATCTTCCAACTCCAGAAATCGCTGAACCCAAGATTCGCCTCCTCCTCTAGCAGCGCCCAAATCAGCTCCTATTTCACCATGTCCACTCCTCCAGTTCCTGGTTCCGTGCCAATAGCCGACTTGTCCAAGTTGAGCATCTCGTCGCTTCCCCCCGTGACCCCCCAATTGCCCAAGGTCAACGGCTTGTGGTCCTCCAACCCCGTCTTCTCCTACTTGAACGATGTCTACATCAACATCAGCGAGCACCGCCGGTCCCTTGGGCTCGAAAACCCGGGAACCATCGAAAACTTGAACAAAGAAGTGTCTCGTGATGTATTCTTGCAGCAGTACTTTTTCACCGGTCTCAGGGCTGATTTGAACAAGGCGTTCTCCATGTCTCCAGCCTTCCAGACCTCCCACACTTTATCCATCGGTTCCAACGTCTTGCCTCCTTATGCATTCTCCGCTCTTTACGCCACCGACGACTACTTTGTCCAGGGTAACATCGATAATGAATTGTCTTTCTCTGGTAGAATCAACTACGGCTGGGACAAGAGCAACATCTCCAAGGTGACCTTGCAAATAGCCCAGAACCAGCCTTCCATGATCCAGTTGGAGCAGGACTACCAGGCTTCCGACTTCTCCATCAACTTGAAGGCTTTGAACCCTTCGTTGTTAGATGGCTCCTTCACCGGTGTCGCTGTGGGGTCCATCTTGCAGTCCTTGTCGTCCAAGTTCGCCGTCGGTTTGGAGACCATGTACTCCAAGCAGCTGGTGGCTACCCCTCCTGATGCCGCTGTGTCCTACGTCGCCCGCTACAATGCTGGAAACTGGATTGCTTCTGCGCAGTTACAGGCTCAAGGTGCCTTGATCGCTTCCTTCTGGAGAAAGGTCACCGACAAGGTCGAGGCCGGCTTGGAGACCCAGATCTCCGCCTCTGTCAAGCCTATCACCGACAGCTTAATGGGCACTCCTATCGGATACGAGCCTGTTGTCGAGGGTCAGACCACCATTGGCGCCAAGTACGAGTACCGCCAGTCTGTTTTCAGAGGCCAGATCGACTCTGTCGGCAAGGTTGGTGTCTTTATGGAAAAAAGAGTGCTCCCCACCGTGTCGATCTTGTTCTCGGGCGAAATCGACCACTCTAAAAACACTTCCAAGTTGGGTTTGGGCTTACAATTTGAATCCGCCGGTAACGAGCAGTTGATGATGATGCAGCAAGGGTTGATCGATGCCAACGGCAACCCTGTTCCCGGGGCTCCTCAGTTGTAGAGGAGAGGAGAGTAGATGGTCTTCCAGAAACTTCGTTATATAGATGGCTCTGCTGACGGTTGTATATATTTGTCGAATGGAGTGTGTCTGTAGCTACAATTTTTGTCTCGAGCTCTATTACTACCAACCAAAAAGCCTGGAGGTGAAGCTGGTCTGTCTTCGCTCCTCAGACTCCTGCTTGCTGTTAGGCCTGTTGCGCCGCAAAAGGTCGTAAACATCATCCGAGTTGAGCCCCCCTGGACGCTCGCTCACCACGCTGTTGGTGTATTTCGGTCTGCGTGTCGTGCCCCCGTTGAGGCGAACTGGTGTGAACGCAGACCGAGAAACGGGCGGGTGGCTGGGACGGTGCACGTACAGCCGCGTCGACTTGACTGAGCGAGTCTCGTCGTTCTCGAGGTTCTGTGCCAAATTTCTCTCGGTGATAGTGCGGTAGATCTCACGGTACGTGCTGCTGAGGTCGTTGTTTCTGTAAGAAGAGACGCTGTTAGCAATGCTGTAGTTCGATCTGGACTTCACCAAGTGCGACGACATGTGCTGGGAATGTGATGCGTTCGACCAGTTGACCTCGCCCCGCGAAGATCTGCGCGACCGCTGGCTGCCGTTATGGATGCGGTTGTATTCCGAGAGCGACGTGGTGGGAAATTCCTCGACCTCGTCCACCCCGCTCTTGATATGGCCCTCGAAAAGTGCTGGCCGGCTATGCTGGAAGTGCGGCACAACATGCGACGTCGAGGCTCTCGATTGGGGCCGTGAGGGCGCCCTAGAAGGACCCCGTGACTGGGCATTTTGCATCATCGACTTTGTTGTGGTGATATTTTCTTCATACTCGTCGAGTAGCGAATCCATCGACGAGTCTGATTTTGGTGCTGGCGGCACCTGCGACTTGTGGGCCAACGGATAGAACTGAGTACCACCGTATCCAGGGGTTTGTTGGAACGGATTCGAGTGAATGTTTTCCGAGAAGCGCTTCGGCTTCGGCTCCACAAGTTTCAGGGCAGGCTGCTTCTCTCGGGGCCTGTCGTTTAGATCAAGACAGGCCATCGCGGTGGTGAAAGAGTGGCCCGAAGGGAGCTTCTGAAGTGGCCACGGCCCCAGAGCCTTACCGTTTTTTTCCGGAGATCCAAAGCTGTAGCTCGAAATCTCCATGTTCTGATGTGGAGAGATCGGCGCCGAGGGCGGTGTGTCCGGAATCTGGCTCGAGAGAGTGAGGTGGAAATCGTTGGAATGCTCGAGCTTTGGGGTCGATGTCAAGCGGTCCATAGAGAGCTGATCCACAGCCTGCACCAACTCCGCGCGCTCTTTGGCCTCGTCCAGTCTGCCAAAGTTGCTGAAGTCACCAGGGGAAGATTTCGGGCCAAGTCCGGTACCAAAAAAGAGGTTTCTGTATTTCACATTGTGTTTCAAGACCTCCTCAAGTTTGGAAATGATATCGTGATCTTCAGAACCTACCAGGATCTTCCAGTACCGCTCGGGGTTCACTAAGGGAACAATAAAAGTGTTATGACTGATGCGAAGGATTCTGAGCTTTGGGAGGAGCGGGTACACGAATGAGTTCCCGCAAGACAAATAGGTGACGTTTCCATCGTGGAGCTGGAACACCTGCAATTCCCCGTGTCCCAATAACCTACCAGAAGTCTTGGGATCAGATCCGGAGGGGCTCTCATCCTTCAATTGTTCGTCAAACACCAAAACCTTGGAGCTGTGATGCGTGAACAAAACTGCCTTCTCTGTCTTTGAAAAATGGGCCTCCGGACTGACATCCTCGTCCAAAACGAGCAGATTGCGCAAATTGCCCTTGGCCTCGCTGATGAGCGACTCATTCATGCGCTCGTCGCTCTTTTTGTAGCGCTTGAGGCTCTGCTTGCGCGGGCTCAAGAGCGTCTCACCCAAGGGCTTGAAGCTTGGAGCTGGTGCAGAAATCTTTCCGCTGGATCCAAAAGCATTGCCGCTGTCCATTGTCGGATTTTTGATTCGCCCATTGTAGGGAGACCTTTGGTGGGGCTCAGGCTGGAGCTGGGGTATGGACTGCTGTGAATCCTTTGGCGTCGGTGGGGGCGGTTGTTCCAATGGCACAGTCGTTTCCCTGTCCACACTTCGTGCTCGCGAAAGCTTTCCGTTATAAGGGCATACAAGTGGCTGGGACACCGGGTCATGTTGACGCTGGGGGCTTGTTTCCCTCTGTGGTTTGTTTTGATTTTGTTTTTGGGCCCGCTTCTTCTTGCGTCTTTTTGATTTGCCGCTGAATATTCCTAAACTGGGCTCACTTTTGCCGTTGCTGGAAGGTGGATGCTCATCTTTCCTTTGTCGTCCAAAGTTGGCTCTACTCATAAAAAGGCTGCCCTTGTCCCCGGCTGCCGGCTCTCGGCCCCAGCCCGCCTCCGCATTTTTGGCTGAGCCACCGGCCCCGGTGTCTCCACGGGTACCCGTACCCAAAGACACCGATGCATCGAGCATTTCTTCCGTAGCCATGGCGCTGATGTTGGTAAGAAAAACAATTGCAGAGCTCGTTTGAGGCTTATTTCTATGGTGGGGTTACGACTGCAGATAGCTGAACACATGAAAGTGCGGCAACGGCCCAGGCACCACCCTGGGGATGTGGGCCGGGACCCTGCGGCTGGATTCAGAAAGGGGTGGGTGGGGCTTCGGCACGGATAGTCTGAAAATAATTGCAAAAGGAACAGAGCTGTGTATGTTGTGGTGTCAAGACTGTCTCTGGCGGATAGGGGGGACCCTGGCTAGGGTCTTGCGCGTACTGCCAGAGAGAGATCGGCCGCCAGAGACAGATCCCGTATTTCCAGGCTTGACGCCCAAATATCCAGATAACAGCTTTTAGATATTCCTAATGAGCTGCCAATTTTAAGCTTGCCATTTCTAGACGTTGTCTGGCTTAATTTGCCTAGACAACTGGTATTTGTGTGGGCCAATGGTGTTGCTCGCACCTTGGTGGCCATCTTGCACAATGCGGTGGTCTCAGTGTCCCACACACATTGCTACCCCCCCCAGCACGATCTACACCTGATTTGCAAATAATTTATGTAATGCAGTTTAGACTGATCTTTTCAGCATTTCTAAAGCGTCTGCTGTAACCTTACCTCGTCTATATCCCCTAGCTCTGGCCCTCGGAAGTAGCCTCGATGTCTCTGGAGAGGATAGGATTATAACTCACATCACGAAGGCTAACTGCCTCGGTTTCTCGGTAGAAAATCACCACCCCGTCCAATAACGAGATCAACTTGTGTAACTTTGCCTCAATAAACACAACCGCTTTCAGTGGAGGAAAAGCAAGCTTCAACTTGTCCATGGCAAGCAAGTACCCCGAGGTGATTCCAAATAAGTGTCCCCAAAACGAACTGCCCGGTAAAATAACAGTACACGCAATCAAGAATATAAAGGGTGAGTACAACGTGGGCAATGAGTACTCTCTGCCCTGAATCTTGAAGGTGTATATGATGGGCGTCGTGGTGTGCTCCTTGTAGGCAGTGAAGGCAAGGAACAGGAAAACGACACCTGAGAGTCCAATGACATGTGTTTCAGGGTAAAGAAAGTACCCCAAAATCAGAAATTGAACAGCCGTAACCACCGCAAGGATGTTGAGAGTGATCCCAGTGTACACCGTTCCGTGGGTGCGCTCGTAGATAGACAAGGGGGTCAACAAGCCAGCAATATTCAATGCCCAATGAATGAAATCCCTGTGGTAAAGCAAGTAAAACGATACTCGATTCAAATCAAGACCAAATATAGCCCCTGGGTACAAGGAAAACTTGGTACTCAAGGCGTTCTTTGTTGATAAGTCAATGATGAGAAGCACAAAGGTGAAGATGGGGAGTCCCACGGTGAGGGCGGGATACTCCTTCAAAGTGGCCAAATTCGGCAAGGCCACATTGTTGAAGTTCAAAATGTTCGGCATAGCAGGAATAGGACGAAATGGAGCCTCTCTTGCGGAATAGCCAGAGATTAGCCCACGCTCTGCGTTGATAAAAAACACACGCGAGATGTGGGATACTGCACATAGGAAATGGTGGAAGGTCCACGGAGTGACTGATCGTGACACTCTTGCAAGGAGTTGCAAGGATTTTGGGGTGTATTGTGGTGTGATATAAGCAATGGAGAAGCTAACGTAATTGAATTGGGGGAATGTGCAAAAATGTTCGGTAAAGTCCAGAAAACGGCCCAGAGGCTGCCAGTTCCCCGTCAATAAGACTCATTATCCCGTCTCTCGGGACAGTCTTCCAAGTTTTAACTCGAAACTCTCCTGGTATCCGCGCTTCTCAGTAGCAAGCCTCAGCTCTCGCTCATGGCAACATCTTCCTCGTTGTATCTCTTCAAGCCGTTCAAGAATGCGATCTTCTTCCTGTTGCTTGCCTCCAATTTTCGAATCTGTTCCTCTCGCTCACTCAAGTTCTGATTGATGTTCTCTATCAGCAGGAGCTGCTGTTTTATTTGTGTTAACTTGAGTCTGATGCTGCCGGCGTGGTTCTCGAAGTCCTTGGCCAGAATCTTCCCGGACTGGAAGTCCTGGAGAAGGCTGAACAACTCCGGGAGGAGCTCCGTATTCTGAATTTTTTCTAACGTGCTGGACGACATCAGCTCTTTATATAAGTAGCCGGTAGCTGCAGAAGCTTTTCTGTGATCTGGAGGCCCCACGAGTTTAGATGAGCGACGACGTTCAGTGAGTGCGCTACGGCTAGAGCTGTCACTCCAGGCGCGCACCAAAGCCTCCGATTAGCCCCCTCCATAACCGCCCCAATCCCTCCACAACCACCGCCTACCGATGGAGATTGTTCTTCTGATTCTTGGCAAATGCTTGCCCTGCTTTCCAGACCTCTCGCTGCCTTCGATTCAGATAAACAAAACCAAGTACAGGATCCTCCGATTGCTTGGAGAGGGCGGCTTCTCCTATGTGTACCTTGTGTCCAACTCAGACAACGGGGTGTTTGCCTTGAAGAAAATCCGGTGCCCCTTTGGCAGCTCTGACGAGACCTACAAAAACGCAATCAAGGAAATTAGGAATTACCACCGATTTTCCCGCTCCAGATCGCCTTATATAGTGCAGGCCATAGACGAGGTGATAGCGAATGAGTCGGACGGGTCCAGGACGATCTATATCCTTCTCCCCTATTTTGAGAAATCGCTCCAAGATGTCATAAACAGCAATGTGTTGAACAACAAGACGCTACCAGAAGCAGAGATCGTGAGTCTAGTGGTGGGAATCAGCAGAGGGCTACAGCTGATGCACAAGTACAAGGCTGTGAGCAGAGGTGATACCAGAAACGAAGAAGATGAACACGAGGAGCAGGACTTGTTGTTGCCGCATTCCGAAGAAGATGAGGCTACTGGCACCACAGAAATGCTGGAATTGATCCCGTTTGCACATAGGGACCTCAAGCCGGCCAATGTGATGCTTTCAGCTGAGGGGCTCCCAGTGCTCGTAGACTTGGGCTCCTGTTCAAAGGCGCGAGTGTCAGTGAAGACCCGCCAGCAGGCGCTCACTTTGACGGACTTTGCCCAGGAGCACTGCACGCTCCCCTACCGAGCGCCTGAGCTTTTGGATGTTTCTACGTCGACCGAGATCACCGAGAAGACCGACATCTGGTCGTTGGGGTGCTTAATCTACGCACTTTGCTTCGGCTATTCACCCTTTGAGAAGCTCGAAATGGATCAGGGGGCCTCCTTGAACATTGCCATTCTGAAAGGAAAATATTCGATACCAAACAGCGACTATTCTGACGACTTGGTCAGCTTGATAGGCAAGTGCTTGATGATCAGTAGCGAGGACAGGCCCTCCATTGACGAGGTGCTAGAGGAGGCGCTTGCCCTCCAGCAACGAGCGTAGTAATGTACGAAGGCATCATTTCAGATACACCAGAGATGTAGCCCAGGGAGCTGTTGTAGGCCAAGCGCATGGCCATGTGCTGAGACCCCGCGCTTGTTGAGCGATTTCGCGTGCTGTTCTTCTCGTGTCAGGTGGCACTACAAAGGTGCGACGTGTTACCTCTCAGTTCTTTAGCCACTACCCGAAAATGCTCTCCAAAGCTCAAATGGGGCACCCCGTCGAGGGCTGGAACGACTGCCCGGACATTGGAACCCGCAAGGTGAGCGGGGGCAAGAGAAAGAGACCCCAGCGGGTGGCCCATGACTTGGGCTACTCCTCTGACACATCTACGTCAGCCGCCACCACACAACCTCCTACCAGAGAACAGCTGCCGACTATAATCTTGCCAAAGGCGCGAGTGACCGCTCTGGCTTCTCTGTCAGGCACTTCGAGTCAGTAGCCACATGGGCTGCGCTCCTTACATCAATAGAATAGCATAGAAATGAGATAAATTCCAAAACCAGGTAGTTTTCTCTTTTATCACATCTACACGGACTTTAGCTTTCTAAATTCTATGCTAGAAATAGTATACACATAAATCAAACCCTCTTCCTTCTACCAATTTGGGCCTGGAAACCGGTCTTGATCGAGGAAACAGATCTAGTAGAACCACAAGCCTTACAGCTCAAGAAATGCAATCTGTTAGCAGATTCCCTCTTCAACTCGGTGTTCATGGACTTACAGGTTTTGCAAGTAACATACTCGATGATGTATCTTCTCAAAACCGACTCCATTTGTTTGGGCTGGAACTTACCCTTCAAGATCAATCTCTTCTCACCGTCGATGGAACCGGAAGTACCCAATTCAGCGAACAAAAATTGTATCAAATGCTCGGGGGACCTCTGTAAAACGGTTGCAATTTCTTGAACATTGGCGAAAAGCGTTTTCTTGGAGCCTTCTCTTTGGCAAACCGGGGGAGGGATTCTGAATTTGGGGCCTGATCTATCGCCTGCTAACTCAGGGTTATTCTGCTTTAAAATGGTGAAGAATCTGGACAAGAGCTCTTCGTAGGATAAGCCACCCACGGCATTCAAATCCTGAGATTCGTGGTCGTCAGAGGTGGCAGCCACATCTTCAATGCCAGCCTTCTCCAACTGTTGCTCGAAGGCGGTAGCGTCCTTCGTAGACTTCTTCTTCTTCTTTTTCAAGTTGAGATCGCCAAATGAGGCACTCAAGTCATCTCCTGGAGAGGGAGAGTTCTCAGCCCCCTCAGCATCAACCTTCTTGGACTTCTTCTTCTTCTTCAACCCGGAGAACATGACATCCACGTCAGAGGAAGGAGCTGGGCTTGCCTCGCTGAGCTCATCGGTCTTCTTGGACTTCTTTTTCTTTTTCAAAGTGGGGTCAAATCCTAAGTCACTCATATTGGATACAGCTAGTGAATATAAGTGGAAATAAGTGTCTTTGATGGGCTAAATCTCTCGTGACTGATTGACCTCTGATTAATCACTAGCAAAAAAATTTCAGAGTGCGGGAGGCAAATTACGCGTGCGTTGAGTCACGCGTAGATATCGGTATGATCTTTAGCCCCTACACCCAGCGCGTCTAGACAGAAAGTCGCTAGGCTAGGGGCTGCTCTAGGGTCCCACCATGCTGCTGCTCTCCTAAGGATATTCTAGAGTTCAATACCCACCAGAGCAAAAGTGTCTCTGAGATACGTACTGAAACCGAACCACTGACCATTTCTTTTACAAAACCTCTACACCCAGCTACTCTATCATTATATTGAGGTCCCGATCATTATATTCAGGCCCCGAACGTATCAGCTTATGGAAAGCTGTTCTGTCTTTTCTGTAATTTTCTCAGCAGCTACCTCTGTGCTCTCAGCAGGTGCCTGTGTGCTCTCAGGAGAAGGCTTCTGTTCCTTATTAGAAGTCGCTTTAGCCTCAGCAGCCTTTTCAACGGCCGCCTCGGCAGCATCGTCCATCTCCTTGCTCTCCTTCCCTGTGTTGTATGTGATTTTGGTCTCGTTGTCGTCCTTTTCAATCTTCAAATCGTAATCTTCCACAGCAAATTTCTTGAGGAACCACTCGTCGATCTCTTCTTGGTTGCTGTTCTCAGCCTCAAAAATGGCATCATGGCCAGCCTTATTCTTCACGAAGGGGTCTGCCCCTTGCTCTTCCACCAAATATTTCACCACCTCTAAATGACCTGCAAATGAAGCCCAGTGCAAAGGGGTATTTCCACTTTCATTTGGGACATTAGCAAGTGCCTTAGCTTCTTCCTTGTCTAGCAATGAGAGTAAATACTTCACCACTTCGAGGTGTCCGTTGGCAGCCGCCATGTGAATAGTTGTGCTAGAAGATATATCATCCTTGATGGTGAGGAGGAGTTTGGAGGGATATTCTGCAAATATTTGTTGGAGAGACTCGAGGTCACCTTCTCTGGCGTCATATATCACACAGTCCATCTCCTCTTGTGTGAGCGTAGTCGGTTTGGGGTCTGCCATCGTGAAAATTCAAACAATCTCAAAACAAAATTACCGAGAGTCAAGGAATGGACCCCTATCAAATAACCAGCTATACCAAAGGCCTAGGTCTATCACTCAGCTACAGGCGATGTCTCTGCTCTTCGCAAAAAAAGACCAGTCTAGTTCCTGCACACAGGTGATTTAGATCACAGAGGCTGATAAATGCTGCACCGGTCTTCTGAATGATCCTGGCGCTTCAGTATGTCGCCCCCCAAGATTGAGGTACTTGATGCGCCGGCTCCGGTGCCACGAGCTAAAAACCCTTTTGCTCCGAGGGAGCCGAAAAAACCGACCGTTAGGCGAGATCCAGCGGAATTAGACCCTTCATACCGCCAGAGGCGAGGCCTTAACGAACCCCAAATTGCCTCCAATGCTCCGTTGGACTTGCTCTTTGCAGATTTGGCACTGCGAATACTGAGTGCTCCTATAGAGGAATATTCGTTGGTGTTTTTGGCATCTAAGCTTGATGCAGCCCCTGATCGTGTTGCGGTTATTGCCAAACTTCTCCAGTACTTGCTTCAAATCCAGCAGATCTCGCTTACCAACGCTGCAAACTCCGATATTTCCCACGATTTGATATCGATATCATTACACGACATTAGAACATTCAGTACTTTGGTCAACTTGATCATTATCCACGGAGTGTACCCGGCTATAGAGCACTACCATATAGGCATACCCTTTGCTAAAAGGAGGCTCAATGACTTCTCCAAAGGTAAGAAACCCATAAAAATTGAACCATTGCTGGGAAATGCTACCGAGTTATTACTTCTCATTTTCGAACAGTTTAGTAAGGTTTTTTCAACCGATTCCGACGTCAAGGATCTTTTGCTTAGAGGTACGGGCTACTCCGATTTCTTGACAGTGTACCTCACTTTAGTCACCGCTCCTGACACCGATGAACATACCAAAAGAAGTCTCCAAGCGCAATTTTCGGAGGTTATATCAATTCCTGATACTTTTGAGCTCTTCCAGACCTTCACCTTGTTGATGGCGACGCCCTCGCCTGCCTTCTTCAAGATGTACATATCGGCGCAACTACAGACATTACATGTCAAGGCGCCTCGTGAGGATGGACTTCTTACACTTGTTGAGTTTGTTCTAGGGCTCAGGGAAAACGAAGAGATAAATGTCGAAAAATTTGACCATGTGGCTAACGTTGTTCTTCTTAAGCCCAAATCGGTGACTACAGTTGAGTACTTTACAAACATTGGCGATCAGGTGTACAATCTATTGATCAATATAAACAAGCCTGTGGTGAGCAGCTGTCTCTGCTTTGTTTTGGAGAAATTGTGGGCACGCAACCAGTTGGTGGTGAAAGATTTCTTCCTCAAGAAGATCTGGACCAATTTTGACCCTGAGGAAACCACTAGTGAAGCATCACTCAATAACGCTGTCAACGTGCTTATTTCACTTACCAAGAATAATCCCTCTCCAGGTTTTCTCCACGCCACATTCAGACCCATCGTCGTTCCTCTCTGGGCATATCTTATGTTTCTAAAGATGAATGATAAATCTACAGGGGTCATAAACGGTGTGCTCGTTAGTTACTTTATGGTGGTACTGACAGACTCTGAACTTGCCTCTGATGATATCTACGGGCTTGATGCGGTGGTGAAAAATCTCCTTTGCGATGGAGGGGACAGCTGGGAATTCGCTATTGGTAGCAATGGCTTAGTGGAGATCGTGACCCGCACGCAGTCTATACTGGACGACAGTAAAGACAAAAGAATGAACGTATTCTTAGACTCGCTAGACAGAGCTATTTCCCTCTTTACAGAGCTTTTGGCAGAATTGGAAGACGACGTCGTGCAAAAGGTGTTTATTAGAATATTAAGACGATGGTTACACATTGACAACTCAAATGTTATAGAAGAGGATCCTACATTCATGTTGATCGAACTAAAACTTTTAGAGAGTCTAGGGGAGAAGTTCAGTGAGAGCTTGGCGAGTACACCTTTCGAGATGTTAGAGATAGTGGACAATTTTCTTTTGGTCGAGAGTAACAGCGCAGAGACTGAAGGAGAAGATTCTGACGACGAAGAATCACCAGATTTTGCACAGCAGACCCTTCCACTTCTTCTTGAGCTTCTATCTGCCATTTTATCAGAATCTCTGCGCTCAGATTTGGATGAGCGATGCTTTCAAGTTCTCAAGGCCATGAAAGTCAAATTACAAGCCATAGCTGGTGGTCTTGGTGCCACCGCCACGGCGTCCCAAGCTTTATATGAGCGCATCACAGACCTCATGAACGATCAAAGACCACCTACCACTACCAGAGAGGCGCATGAGAAGATCCTCAAGCGCGCGATCACGAGCTTGAACGACCCGTTGGTGCCTATTAGAGCTCATGGACTTCATCTTCTCCGCCAATTGATCGAGTGTCGGAGTGAGGTTCTTACTCTTGATTTTGTGGTCAACTTACACTTGATCCAGCTTAAGGATCCGGAACCGTTTGTGTACCTTAATGTTATCAAAGGTCTCCAGCTGCTCATTGGCTGGGATGAGACCCAGGTGCTCCCGATATACGTCAATATATACACGGACTCGACCATTGAGCTCGACGAGAGACTAAGAGTCGGTGAGGTCTTGCTCAGATACATACAGGAGTCCAACGAGCTATTCTCTGGCCAAAGCGCAGAGTTGGTGGTTGAAGGCGCCCTAAAATTGATCCACAGGGGCGGTGAAGACTATCCGAAAGTTGATAACACTCTTAGAAACTCGGCAATGTCGCTCTTGGGGGTATGTTGCAATACTAACCCGCTTGGTCTAGTCAATTACCTTGACGATGTCCTTGATTGTGCACTAGGTATATTGAAACTTGAGACTTCCAAGGAAGAGGCCGTCATGAGAAGATCAGCGATCGTCTTGATTCACGACTTGCTCTTGGGAACTTCCAAGACGGATAAGCTCCCATTTCCCGAGCTGTACAGAACCCAAACTTGGAATTGCTTGCATTACATAGTCACTACAGATGTTGACTTGCTTGTGCGGGAACAGGCTCAGAGCGTACTCGATACTATTGATGAACTTGTTAGACTATCATTAGAGAAGCAAGATTTATAACTAAAACTTTAAGGCTTACAGATCTCAAAAATACATTATATACAAAATCATATTCTTCATTATTAGTCTATCATTAGAGAAGCAAGATTTACAATTAATACCTTAAAGATATTAGACCTCAATATTCATTATATATAAAATCGTATTCTTATTTATAACGTAGCAAAGTTTCTCCCACTCTATTATACTTAATCAACTTCTTCCATAGCAGATTCAACGACTGGCTCGCTGGTCTCAGTAGAAGTACCGACCTCGGCTTCGACTGGCTCTTCATCTTCGTCGATGTTCAAGCCCAAGGAGATCAATCTGTTGATTCTGCCGGCGAAAGAGCTTGGCTCTTCCAAAGTGAAACCAGAAGTCAACAAGGCGGTTTCGTACAACAAAACAGTCAAGTCCTTGACGGTCTTGTCTTCAGCACCGTCAGTCTCAACCTTCTTCTTCAATTCCTTGATGATAGAAGATTTAGGAGAAATCTCGAAGGTCTTCTTCGAGGACATGTAAGAGGACATGGTGGTGTCTCTCAAAGCTTGAGCCTTCATGATTCTCTCCATGTTAGCAGACCATCCGAATTGGCCGGTTCTGATAGCAGCTGGGGCATCAACCAACTTGTGAGAAACAACAACCTTCTCGACTTGGTCACCCAAGATTTCCTTCAAGGCCTTTGTCAAAGGCTCGAACTCGGCAACTTCCTTCTCTCTCTGGGTCTTTTCTTCTTCGGTCTCTTCCAATTCGAAGTCCTTGGTGATGTCAACCAATTTCTTGTCCTCGAACTCCTTCAATTGAGTCATAGCGTATTCGTCAATTGGGTCAACCAAGAATAAAACTTCGAAGTTCTTAGCCTTCAAAGCATCCAAGAATGGAGACTTCTCGACAGACTTGATGGATTCACCGGTGATGTAGTAAATGTTCTTCTGGTGCTCTGGCATACGAGTGACGTAGTCAGACAAAGAAGTGTACTCTTCGGTAGACTTAGTAGAGTAGTATCTCAACAACTTGGACAAAGCGTTTCTGTTCTGCTGGTCCTCGTGGATACCCAACTTGATGTTCTTAGAGAAGGCAGTGTAGAACTTCTCGAACTGGTCGTGGTCTTCAGCAATCTCATTGAAGGTCTCGATGATCTTCTTGATGATGTTCTTCTTAATGACCTTCAAGATCTTGTTCTGTTGCAACATTTCTCTGGACAAGTTCAATGGCAAGTCCTCGGAGTCAACAACACCTCTGACAAAAGATAACCATTCTGGAATCAATTCTTCAGCATCGTCAGTGATGAAAACACGACGAACGTATAATTTGATGTTGTTCTTCTTCTTCTTGGATTCGAAGGCATCGAAAGGAGCCCTCTGAGGAACAAAGAGAATGGCTCTGAATTCCAATTGACCTTCAACAGAGAAGTGCTTGACAGCCAAGGGGTCTTCCCAGTCGTTGGAGATGGACTTGTAGAAAGCATTGTACTCGTCCTTGGTCACATCAGATGGGTTTCTGGTCCAGAGGGGCTTGGTCTTGTTCAACTCCTCGGTCTCAGTGACGGTTTCCTTGACGGTCTTAGTCTCTGGCTTCTCTTCCTTCTTCTCTTCGTCCTCCACTTCTTCCAACTTGGGCTTCTTGTCGTCGCCCTCCTCCTTGGATTCTTCTTCTTCCTTTTCAACTGGAACTTCCTTCTCGACTTCCTTAGTGACGACTAATTGAACTGGGTAGGAAACGAACTCGGAGTGTCTCTTGACCACTTCCTTGATTCTCTTTTCTTCCAAGTACTCCAACTGGTCATCCTTGAGGAAAAGTCTGAGAATGGTACCACGACCAATCTTTTCGTTTTGCTCGTCGAGAGTGACAGTAAACTTGCCACCAGCGTTCGACTCCCAGACGTACTGCTCGTCGTCGTTGTGCTTGGAGATGACCTGGACGTGGTCAGCAACAAGGAAAAGAGAGTAGAAACCAACACCGAACTGACCAATCATGGACACATCGGCACCAGCAGAAAGAGCCTCCATGAAAGACTTGGTACCGGACTTGGCGATCGTACCCAAGTTGTTAACCAAGTCAGCCTTAGTCATACCGATACCGGAATCTCTGATCTCGAGAACCTTCTGGTCCTTTCTTGGAGTGATTCTGATGAACAATTCAGGCTCGGATTCCAATTTAGATGGGTCAGCAAGTGCCTCGTAACGGATCTTGTCCAAAGCATCAGAAGCATTGGAGATCAACTCTCTCAAGAAAATTTCCTTGTTAGAGTAGACCGTGTTGATGATGAGAGACATCAACTGAGAGATCTCAGCAGTGAACTCGTGGGTTTCAACCTTTTCTGGCATTTTGTATGATAAACTGAAATGAGTAACTTGAAAGCTTAGTCGGTTTAGAAAAGCCGGCAGTGGTCAGATTGCGAGTTTTCCGCCCTTTATATGTGCTGCAAATGTCGACACCGCAGAAATCACGGAACGTTCCATGGGGTTCCATCACGATGCAGGAGTGAAAAAGGACTGCAGGTAGCGTATGCTCCGTTCCAGAAGGTGCGGTGGCTGAGGAACGCGTGGGGCCGGCGAGCAATGAGCGAGCAATTAGAGGGTGCACCCAGCCAAACATGAAGTTGCCCCGCCCTCGTAGTGACACCCCATCGCTACGTCAGTGAAAAGCCAGAGAGCTACGGAGTACGCACACAGTCACCTGACGCCTCATTATCATTAAAGTCTATAAATTTCACAAAAGTAACTCTTCTGTCTCCAACCCGCAATCAATACACCTTCTCTTCAAAGTGTCCCCCAAGGTCACTGGCTCAGACCAGTCGTGCACATGTCTGTAGCCCAAGGACTCGCCATTGCGAAGTTTCCGTGTGTACTCCTCCGCTCTGGTCTTTTTTCGCATCTCTCTCAACTTCTGCTCGTACTTTTTCTCCTTCCTCTGGAGACGCACCCGTTCTCTGTTCTCCCATTCCTCGTCCAATTTCTCGGCACCTCCCCATTTCTTCCACGCGTACTCCTCTACCTGCATCCTCAAGAAAAGTTGCATCCTGGAGTACCCGTGGGGGTTGGGCTTCTCGATTCTCGGAAGAAGACTCACATCTCGTAGCTCGGGGTCAGTCAACAAGTAGTCCTCTCGGCACTCTGTTTTGGTAAGAAGAGAGTACTTTTCTGGCTTGAGACGCGCACACGGACGACAAACCCGAATTTGTCTAAAGTTTTGGTAAATATTCTGGTCGATTTCGAGCGACTGGCACTCATAGCATTTGGGCGCACTCGAGATATCCAAAGGCGGGGGTAGCTCCCGTACCACCTGCTGCTGTTTTTGTTTCTCTTTCCACTCCTCAAGTGTTTTGTTGGACTCGGCAGAGCTACCAATAGAGTCTTCGAGTGAAAGAAACCCTCCATGTGAATCCTTCATCGTGGAGAAGTCGTACTCAATATAGTCTTTCTTGTTAATCGAAGGCCATTGACTCGGCTTAGATGTCTCCTTAGCGGCAGAATCTTTCGTTTCTTGGGGTATTCTCACGTTCTGTGCCACCGACGGCATGGCCTCCACGCGGGCACCGTCTCTGTTGTTTTGCTGTCTCTGCTTTTGAATCTCGAGTGCCTTCTTCCGGTTCTCATCTATGCGTTTTTTTTGCTCCTGTGTGAGCTCTATCCTGGGTCTTTTGAGAGGAGAGCCAGAAACAGCGGCTGAGACCTTCTCGGTGGTGTTGGAAGGGACACGAGGACCATCGTGGCCATTTGCCACCGTCTGTGATGGGACAGCCGCAGCACCTGAAGAGCTCAGGGTTTCCCCGGAAAGCCTCGAGACTCCAGAAGAACCATTCTGAAGTACAGAGGTAGTTTTTCCAGTCCGATCTGGGACTTTTGCTGTTGCTGGCACTTGTGCTGGCTCAGCTAGACCCTTCAGCTGGAGCCTGGCCAACGCTCGCTGGCGATTTGCCTCCTTTGTGTTAGTGAAATGATAACTAAAAGAAACCTCCACGATCCTTTTACTTACTATTCTCGCCTTCTGCTCAGGTGTGAGGTTCCCTCGAACAAAAGCCATAGCGTGGGTTGCTCTGGGATGATCTGGGGATGGGGCTCTTTATATGATGTTCTGTATGCAGGCCGTATAAAATTGCAGCCGATAGAGAGGGGGGGGCGATAACGGCAGCTTTAGGAACAAAGCAGAAGGGCCACGGTATTGAAACAGGGCGCTAGGGTAGGCAGAAACATTTTGAAGTGAATCGCGTCTACAATTTATAACAATGGACACTGTTAGAAATTACTGCTCGAGAGCATTGGCGGCGAAGGTCGGCAACACAAAAGAAGCTTCATGGATCTTCTTGTTGTAGTACTTCAATTCCTTCTTAACAAAGTCATCAGACCAGTCAAATCTGACAGGCTTGGACACGTCAGCATTGGGGTCCTTGGAGCACACCATGAATCCAATTGAGCCCGAGGGGTAGGTGGGGATCAAAGTGTAGGCGTACTCGGCCACGGGGAAGATCTCCTTGCAGTCCTTCTTCAATTTGGAGATGATTGGCATGTGGATGAGCATATTCTCAGCCTGGGTGGTAATGACTCCCTTTTCGGTCAAAGCAGAGTTTAGCAACTCAAAGTAAGGCTTCTGGAAAAGCGACTCAGCTGGTCCCTCTGGGTCGGAGGAGTCGGTGATAATGACATCGAACTGGTTCTGGTACTCGGCCAAGAACTTGAAACCATCACCAATGTGGATCTTGACCCTTGGGTCTTGGTAAGACTTGGACATTTCGGGCAAAAATTGCTTGGAGACATTGATAACTGTCTCGTCGATGTCGCAGAGCCAGGCCTCTTCAATGGACTCGTGCTTCAAGATCTCTCTCAAGACACCGCCGTCACCACCACCAATGACCAACGCCTTCTTGGGATTGGGGTGCGAGTTCAACGCCAAATGGGCAATCATCTCCTGGTATGCAAACTCATCCCGTTCGGTCACCTGGATACAGTTGTCCAACACCAACACATTGCCGTAGTCGGTGGACTTGAACACCAACACATCCTGGTACTTGGACTTCTCGGCAAACAAAACCTTTTCGACCCGGAGTGACATGGCCTGACCGGGCCACATAGTGTCGGAAATTTCGGCAAACCAGCCGTCTTTAATGGAGGGGTGGGTGAGTTCTTGGGCCATGGTAGTGAAGCAAAGTGGTGGGTGCTGGTTGCTGTCTGAAAAACCCGCACCGATGAGATGCGCCCACTGGCTCTCATTGGCGCACCAAAAAATACAGCCCCCCTAGCGCTTAGCAAACTTTGTGGAATTGCTAAAGCTCACACGGTGCACTTGGGCTGCGGCGAAGCAGAATTGAACCCCAGATCTCGGGGTTATGTAGACGCCCACTTTTTGGCTCGTCACCCTCCCTGAGAGGCCGTGCGCTAGGCTTTCCGGAATAGCCCAGCGCCGGAATCGCGCTACTGCCCAATGGCGCGGTCTTTGCCTACACGATCAGGTCCTCGCTCCACCTCTCGCTGCTCACTCTCCAACAGCCTCCGTTCTCTCGCTCTGTGCTCGTCCGGGTATGTCCTTCATAGAATACCGAGGATTCGACCACGTGTGGCAATATTCTGGCCCCTGGCTCTGGTACCTCATTGCCTTCTACTTGTCACTACCCATAGTCGCATACACCGTTCTCCCCTACGTCATGGCCAGAAAGCGGTACCGAAATAAGAGGTCTATCACTCTCTTCGTCCTCGGGGACTTGGGACATTCTCCCAGAATGTGCTACCATGCTCGCTCGCTTGCAAAGCTCGACTACCTCGTCACACTATGTGGTTACTTGCAGACCTCGCCACCTGAGGACATCGTTGACGATGTGAACATCGAAATCCAGCCAATTCAGCCCATACTCAACACCTACAACTTGCCCTTCATTTTATTTGCCGTTCAGAAAGTGTTGCTCCAAATTGTGCAGTTATTCTCGATCTTGATCAACTACGGCACTAGCGATTACATCATGATCCAAAACCCCCCCAGTATTCCTATTCTTCTCTTGGTGATAGTGTACAGTAAATTGTGTCGGATCCACACTAAAACCATTGTCGACTGGCACAATTTGAACTACTCCATCCTCAACTTGAAGTACCACAACGTTAACCATCCCATGGTGAGATTTCTTCGCTTCTACGAAAAGTTCTTGGGCTCCTTCGTCGACTATCACATCACCGTGACCGCCACCATGAAAGAATTCCTTGTTGAAGAGTTTGGATATTCCGATTCGAACATCTTCGTGCTCCATGATAGGCCAGCTTCCGGCTTCGAGCCTTTGGAGGCGACCGGAGTCACCCCGTCTGAGGTGCTCAGAAACCACGAGATCTTCGAAGGTATCGAGGACTTGGAGTCCTACAAGCTCTTGGTCAGTTCCACCTCCTTCACAGAAGACGAGGATTTTAATGTTCTCTTGGATGCGCTCAAAGTCTACGACAACACCCTGGACCACCAATTACCTCCTCTTCTTGTGGTGATCACAGGAAAGGGTCCTCTCAAGGATCAGTTTCTCCAGCGAGTGGATGTGCTCAATTTTCTGCCCAGAGTGATCGTTAAGACAGCGTGGCTTTCGTACGAAGACTATCCAATAGTTTTGGCTGCGGCGGACTTGGCCATTTCGCTCCACACATCATCCAGTGGCATCGATTTGCCCATGAAAATCGTCGATTTCTTTGGCTGTGGTGTCCCCGTTATCACCCTCGATTTCCCAGCTATTGACGAGCTTGTCCATGATGGGGAAAACGGATTGGTTGTCAGGCCAAAGGATGCAGCAGTGGAGCCCGCGGATGAGATCTTCAGGTTAATCTCTGCTGCTTTTACTGACGAGTTGCTTTACGGGAAGATAAAGGCCGGAGCTCTAGCCGAGAGCACTTTGAAATGGGACGCAAATTGGGCCCGGCTGCTCCAACTGTTGTTCTACGAGTCCGATGATTAGCCCTGTAAATATATATAGATCGACCAGGGCTTTCTGTAACTATTGACCCCCAAAATGATGCAATATCGAGTCTTTCAAGCTAAGTAGGTACTCAGGGTCGTTGTCATCTTGAGCTCTTCTCGGTGCCCGATTTTTCTCACTCCAAAACTTGAATCCACTTTCCTGGTAATTGTCCCAAAGGCTGTGGTCCGGGATCTCGTCCTCGAGCTCTCTACCCATTGCAAGGCTTGTGATGTGCGCCCAGAATTTAGCCGTCTCGCTGTGGTTGTAGCCTCCCCCGCCTAGTAGTAGTACCGGAGTGGTTCCCAAAAACCGGAGTAATCGCTCCACTACTGCCCCATAGCCCCCAATGGTCAAGTTCCACTCCCTGTAGGTGTCAGTGGCTAGTCCGTCTCCGCCAAGCTGCAACACCACCACAGAGGGTCCCACGCTTTTAATCACAGGACATACGATCTCCTCTACAATGTAGCGGAGACCCAGGTCGCTAAGGCTCTTCCTGGTGGGGATATTCACAGCTTTGGAGTCTGAGCGTGCACCGGTGCCGGGATAGAATCCCACGTCATATCTATGCACCGAGCAGGTAACCACTTTAGACGAAAATTTGAAGGCGGTCTCAACACCATCACCATGGTGAAGGTCCAAATCGAGATAAAAGACCTTAGGATAGTGATGGCGAAGGACGTTGATGCCGAGCACTATGTCGTTGACGTAGCAAAAACCGTTGGCCCTGTTCTTGGCGCAATGATGCCGCCCCCCATACCAATTGATCGCCACCAACTGCTCCAGTTGGGAGCGGTTTCTCACAAGATAATTAGCGGCACTTATAGTGGAACCTGCCACTAGAGTTACATAATCCGCCATCAAGGGAAACGGATAGCAGTCGTGCGTCAAGCCATAAGGCTCCAAGTGGTCCAGCTCCGCGTCTTCAAAACTTTGCGGGGCATGCTCTGGTTCATCAACCCCCGATTCTTCCAGCTTTTCTGACTCCTCTAGGCTCTCTTCCAGGTCCGCTTTGGCCGCTACCTCCTCGCCGAAAGCAGTGACGTCGAGGCGTGAGGGAACTTCCCTTTGCCTTCCAGCAGGGCGCTCTCGCTTCCTCGAAGGGCCAGCAATTCGATCAAGTTCAGGCCTTGGCCGGAGCAAAACATTGACAAATTCGGAGCCATGGAATCGCTGGAGATCGGCTCTGGACGCTCGTCGGATGGCGATGGGCTCGCACAGCTGATCCAAGCCATAGGCGCGAATAAGCCCATCCACGAGCAGCAGTCTGTTCTCGTTGGACGGGAGATGATCGCACACGCTCAGGACATCGTCAGATAAGGCGAGGCCTACCCTACGGGGAACTTTCGGGAACATACAGAAGCAATGGGCTTTGATTCTTAATTTACATACAGGAACAGCTCCGAGTCGATGTTCCTGTGGGTGCAAAATCGCTCGATAGCAGGCGCGAACACCGACTCGAAGATCCTACTCCAGTCGCTAAAACCCTCGCTCACAAGCGTCTGTGACTCGCTGGAGCCTTCCAAATTGCCAACAAGCGCTTTCTCACACTCTAAACGCGTTCGCATATACTTTAAAAGTAGCTGGGCGCGTAGGAGGTCATCTTGCTGTAGGAGCTGCTCAAGGTAGTCCGCAAACATGAGAACATCGTCCATGTGGGGCCCGCCCTGTGTTAGCGAGGATTTGATCCACTCACAGAGCAAGATCTTCAACTCCGTGAGCGATGTCTTTCTGTTCTGAAATTTCGGCGTCTCCACAAGCCGTCTCTGCTGATCCAACCACGCCACCGAGATACTTTCCTTCCCTCGCTGGGGACTTTCTTCCCGGCTCTTGAATGCTAGATCTCGCAACACTTCCTTTTGCACGGAACTGGGAAGCTCATTGAAGATTGTCTCATCATAGGAGGACTCGGTGTAAGAGACTGTCGGTTTGCTCGGCAGGGGAGAAAGCCTTCCCTTGGCGGGGGGTTTGAAGGGCAGCCGCTTGGAAGTTTTCCTAGGACTACCCTTCGTTGGGCTGACCTTCAGGCCCTTCTTTGGACTGACACTTTTCTTTGGGCTAATTGTATCGCCTAATTTGTGCAAAGGAGAAGCAACTGCGGCTTTCTTCTCAGTGACTTTGGCCCCTCTTGTGCCTTCACTGCCAGTCATCAGCAGTCTGAGCTCCTCTCTGATGGAGGCTGGCAACGCATTAAAGACCTCCCAGTCAATCTCGCCCGCAAGTGGCGCAACTGGACCCAATGGGGCACCAGGCCGCTTCTTCTGTTCAAACGTTAACTGCCTCTGCTTTGTCTTCTTCACATCGTCAATGTCTACCAAGCCCGTCATCGTTAAAGACACGCCCCGAAGTTCCATGATCGGAACATTCATCTTGCGGTAGAGTGCCTTGAGTTCTGACCCTATAATTCCCCAGTCATTGGTGGGCACGCCAAACTTGGACGACTTATTAATGAACACACACTCACCCATACCAAGAAATTTAGGTGGCTCAATGGGGGCATTGGGTGCTCTTCTCGCTAGTCGAAGAGTGATACTTGAGCCACAAACTGCCACATCAATCAACCTACGGTATAGCTCCTTGGACAAATTGATGAGAAAGACATCCAATTGTTCCACGGTTTCAAATCGGATGCCGTAGTTGACGTCAACGGAGACTGATTTGCGGCGGAGTGCCTCGCTGGACTCTATGATATCGATACTGGAATCATCCATCCCTCGTGCATACTGGAACAACTTTGACCCTGTCTTTTCACCAAAAATGGCCTTAAGTCTTGACTCTGGGAAGTTCCTCAAGTGAGACACCAATGGAGCGGTAGAACCGCCTAACTCTTCTGCCAATTTCCCCGTCACACTAGGCCCAATGCCGGGTAAATCAGCCACCCTCACGTCGTCAAGGAACTGTTCAATTTCGTCAAAGCGGAAAAACTTGCCATTGGGCTTCGCTCGCCGAAGACAAAGCTTTGCAAGCAAAACATTTTTGGATGCTCCGACACTCACAGTGCAGTTTGTGAGCTTATAAACACGGCTTCTGATCTCCGAGGCCAACTCATCTACCACAGTAAGTAGCAATTCTCCTGTCCTCTGCTTTTGCGCACAGTAGCTCGAAGCGTCTAGCAATACCTCGTCTATCAGAACGGGAAAAATTGAGTCGAGCTCAAGGCTCATTAAGTACTCATAGAATAAATTGGAGAACTTCTCGTAGCTGTCAAAATCGTACTCAAGCAAAATTAACTTGGGACAAAGTTTTCTGGCTTGAGTAACCCACATTCCGTTCCTAACTCCTGAGCTGCGGGCCACGTAATTGCAGCTGGCCACATCTGACGTTCTGGAGCCATGGGATACCGCTATCGGGTCCCGGTTAATGTCCAAATGTGGGGCTTTCAAGGCCGAAGCAGTGGCAAAGAAACAGTCAAAATCCACATGCAAAATTACCCGCTGATTCGGATCTTTGGGCTGCACCAGACCTGTAGTTTTCGTTGCACTTTGCTGGCTCTTGTTGAGAATTCGTTTCAAGAAGGAGGAGCGAAGATCTGCCTTCCATTTGCTCAAATGGTGCAATCTCGAGTAGGCAAAGTAGTGCTTGAGGAAATCTGGGTGCTTCGCATCTAGCGTGCTCCTCCGCCCAGAACCGTCCACCTGCTGATTGAGGAGCTCGATACTCGCCTCCCCCGACTGGCTGAGGTTCGTCTCTTCTTCCTCTTGCTCTTGGGACTGTGATGGATGACCGATGTCGTAGAGCTCTGGAGAGTCAGGGTCTGGCGGTGCCTGTAATGCAGGATGTAGCTCCAGACCCTTACTCTCTGTTTCTGCTTCGGAGGCCTCTCTCTCATTCTCCGTGGCTGCCTTTTTCTCTGCCTCTGACTCGGCTTCTTCCTTCCCAGCCCCCCAGTCCAACTTCTTCTGGCCAAATGGAAGATTGTCAATGAGTCGGAATTCGGTCCAGTCCTGGAGCTCGCCGCGTTCTACCGACTGCACAATCCACTGAGCCTTCACCACGCGGTAGTTTCTGAACTGAAGTCTCTTCCGCGGAGTGAGACGGTCGCACACTATGTGGGTGGCAGCGCCTTTGTTGTTCAAGAAGCTGAGGAATTTGCCACCGTAGAGCACCACCAAGCGGTGGATCTCGCTAATGGGCGGTGACGTGTGGCCGTTTACATGCACTATGCACCCAGCAAAAATGGGCGGAACATCGCCTTTTCGTCTCTTGCGTTCCCACTGAACGAACTCCTCATCAGCCCTTTGCTGCTTGATTTGTTTATTGTGAAAGTAAGTTGTGTAGTCGCCAAAGCCGTGTTGTTTGAGGCTCGAGACGTCGGTGAGACCGTCCGAGGGAGGAAGTGCCTCTTCCTCTTCCTCTGCATTTCGATCTGCTCCTGTCTCTTCGTGGTCATCCACTGCTGTCTCTCCATAGGCATCCACTCGCTGGCCACAGGAAATCTCTTGCCCTTCCTCCAGGGCTTCTCCTTGACTCAAATTGCCCTTTCTCTCCATGCTTTCTTCTCCATCTTTTTGCAGGCCCTCCTCTTCCTGTCCGTCTCCCTCCTCGTCCTCATCGGTATCGTTATCCGACCCCCGACCACGCTTTATGGGCATCTTCATGATCATACTGTCCAAGCTGTCATCAAAGGGATCACTCAAGGACAGGCGAATACTCTCCAATCGAGCTACTGATGGACCTGCATCCTCGCTACAATTCAACCGCCTGTTTCCAGGGACCTCCAGGCCGTCATTCAGCCCCATGGTGGCATTTCCTAACCATCAATGTCCCAAAAATAGAAGCGCGTAGATAAGCGCTTCGCCACTGTCCTCAATGACCACCTGGCGATGATTCCTGCACACGCGTTGACTGATCGCTACGAAAACAAATCGTCACCACCCTGTCACTTGTTTTCTTCATACTTCAGAGACACCCCGTTATAATGGTGAGTATCGATACAGAAGTCGCATACGCTTGATACGCTTTTCCGTGAGGGCCCATTGCGAAATTTTTGGGCCCTTTGATGGTCAAACGGTCGAAGGGCACATTGCTTGCTCTCGCACCCCTCTCACTAACGCCAGGCCGAAAAATTATCAGAACAGCAGATCGCTGAGTTCAAAGAAGCTTTCTCTTTGTTTGACAAGGACAGCGATGGAAAAATCACCACCAAGGAATTGGGTACCGTGATGAGATCCCTTGGGCAGAACCCCAGCGAGAGCGAGCTCACCGACATGATAAACGAAGTGGATGTGAACAGCGACGGAACCATTGATTTTCCCGAGTTTTTGACCATGATGGCCAGAAAGATGAAAGACACAGACTCCGAAGCCGAAATTGCGGAGGCGTTCAAGGTCTTCGACAGAAATGGCGACGGAAAGATCAGCGCTGCAGAATTGAGACATGTTTTGACCTCTATTGGAGAGAAATTGTCCGATGCCGACGTCGATCAGATGATTAGAGAAGCTGACACAAACAACGATGGTGAAATCGACATTGTCGAGTTCACTCAGTTGCTTGCTGCTAAATAATTATGATTGTGTATTAATGTATTTGGAATGTGAGAGATTGTAAAGAGAGTGGGGTGAAATGGAAGAGACAAAGATGAAGTTGAAGCTAAAAAGATGAAGAAAGTATAAAGAAGAAGTATGGGGAGATACTGCTTGGTCTTGCTATCGCTTCTACTTTCACATCTAGTCTATCTCCACTGCATTTACTGTCACCTCTAGTCGCCTCAACTCGCATCTACTTGACCCTTTATCTCTATTGTCTATTTGATTACCTTCTAATACTCAAGCGGCTGAGGCGGCCCTGGGAAGGAGAGTTTTTGAGCACTGAGGAAGACCGGGGTAGCGCCTGCCTATCGCCTGTGTCATAGAGACCATCGCTCTTTCTCTTCGCAGCGCTCTGCGGCACCACCTCATGGTCTTCATCCTCGATATCCTCCGTATCAAAAGTCAACTCCTCAAGGTTGCGGTGAAGCATGTACCGCAAAGCATTAAACCAGATGTTGTGACGCTGTCTGGTGGCACACGTTATCTTGACTGTCTTGTTCTGTGAATGGATTACAATGCTCTTGTGGTATAATCCTGGAGGGAGTGGGTTGTTATCCTCCACGCTTTCCACGCCAACGATAGCAGCTCCCTTGGTCTTGACATCTTCAGGGTTCCCAAGCACAGGGTTGGTGGTGCTCCAGTAGAGCGTCATGGAGTAAGGGTGAACCCAGAAGTAGCGCTCGTGGCGCGTTTCCGAGATGGAGCTCAATGGACCTAAACGACGGTAGTACTTGAAAAGATACTCACCAATGACCACCTGAGTAATCGCCGGGATCATTGACTTGTCTGTCAATGAGACGTTGGTGGCCATGGAAAATGCGGCCACGCTGTGGAGCGAATCTACCACGCTCTGTGCTCTCGAATGCAACGATACCTGTGAGCTCAAAGCGTTGCGGACAGAGCCTGATGGGCGCATCCCTAACGAAGACTTCACGGTCGGGCTATAGTTGGGCTCCTCCACGATGGGGCTCGGGAGCACCGATACCGAGCTGCTGTGCCTGTAGCCACGTTTCTCAGCGTAGGTCTTGAACACTTCATCCGACACGTTAAGAATGTTCAAACTGTCGCCCTTACAGAGCTTGGCGTAGTAGGAGTTGGGGATAACGGTCACCTTGGACACATCTGGATCCGGCAAAACATTGGTGGCTACAAAGGACGCCGCAGGTACGCAAAGGAGACCCAATTTCGCCGCTGCGCTTCCAATGGCATCCTTATCCTGCAAAGCCTTCAAGGAGTTCTTATACTCGAGGTATTGGTCTTCTGGGATGACTGAAAGGCCCAATTCGGCGCATTTCTGCTCAAGAATCTCTTTTGTGACAAGGTCTGCGCCCACTTCCTGGCCCTCGAAGAGCATGGAGCTGTGCTTCATTTGCGAGTAGTCCTCCTTGCTCAACACCACAAGGCCCAAGTCTCTCAGCTTCTCCATAACGTCCTCTTTCGTGAGAGCCTGCTCCGTCTGCCGGAGCTTGAAAAGCTCTGAATCCTTCTCAGCGAGCTGCTGCTTCATTGCGAAGTACTCACCTTCAGGAATCACGGAGAGAGACATTCCCTTCGCCGCCTCGTGGATATCTTCGGCCTTCACCTTCTTCAAATCGTCGGCAGATACAACCACGAGCCCCAAGTTGCCGGCACTGTTCTCCAACTCCTTCCTGTTGAGTACAAAAGAATTTTCTGCATCTTCAAAAGAAGAATCCTTGTCGGCACGCTTGTCAGCATGCTCTTCTGCGCTAATCACATCGTACCCACGCTTCCTCAATCTGGACCTCACAGACTCAAAGGCCTCGGGACTTTCAAGAGTCTCCTCGTCTTTGAGCTTCTGGTACTCCTGCACAGGGATAGCCACCAATCCCTCAGCCTTAGCCTTGTCGTGAACAGACTCCTGCGCTTCGGCCTTGGTCATGGTGACAAAGCCCTCAGCCTCAAGGCTGCTGGTCAAAAACGCGACGCTGGGCTTGGCCAACGTCTCGTGCTCTTCCTGTGAAAGCAACACGTAGCTTGCAGCCTGGGCCCGCTCGGCAAGTGGCTGCTCTAGTTGCAGCTTCATCGACACGTGTTCTTCGGAGGGCACAAGCGCAAAGCCATTCACGTCTGCCTGATGGCGTATCTCGTCGATTGTGGGCTTATTTGCCCGCACGAGCAACTGGTCGTACTCCTCCTCAGGAAGCAATTTGCACTGGGCGGCCTGCAGTTCAAGGCTTTTCAATTGCTCCAACTGCTGTACCGGTACCACGGCGTAACCTAATTCAGTGGCCCGGCTCGTCACTGTATCGATAGGCGCTGCAGCGGCAATCTTGGCCTGGGTCTGGAGCTCTGCATTCGACTGGCGCAACGAGGCCAACTCGCTGGGGTCAACAAGAGTCTTACCAAGGCTTCCGGCGTGCTTCGTGACCTCCACTATCGAAGGTGCCGACAACGCAGCAAATGCCGCCAAAGGTAAAAGCTTGAAGCTGCCCTTGGCGGCCCGGGATTCAAGCAGCTCGTTCGCTTGCGTCTGAAGCTCTGCCAATTCTTTCAGAGGAATGACGGCGTACCCGAGCAGAGCAGCATTCTCTGTCACCTTCTCGAGAGACGATGAGCTCTCTAATTGTGATATGAGCCGCTCGTACTCAGTACTGTCCAAGATGACTTTGGAGTCGCGGAGCTCCTTGAGCTCACGCGAGTCGTGGCTCAACGCCTCAAATTCAACGGCGGACACCGCCACGAGCCCCTCGGCCGTGGCTCGCGCGTGGGCCGGCTCGTCAGCTCGAAGTTTGAGCTCCGCAAGATCCTGGGAGCTCACAACCTCATGGCCATGGGCTTGTGCTTTTTCGCTCAAGTGGGCAAGCCCTGGACGCTCCGCAGCCTCCGTCATTCGCTCATAGCTGTCCAGTGGAACCACCACCATGTCGACGGCACGCGCTTTGTCTTCGAGAGATTGGCTGTGCGACTGCAACAACGAGTGGTGCTCGGAAACGGGCACTGCCACGTGCTCGTGATCGCGGAGCTTCTCTTGCAACAGCACGAGGGGCGGTGACCGGAGGCTTTCAAGCTCCTTTTTGGGTACTGCCACGTGCTCATGACCTCGGAGCTTCTCTTGTAATTGCGTGAGGGGTGGTGACCGGAGACCTTCAAGTTCTTCCTTGGGCACCACTGCAAGCTGCCTGTCGCTAGCCTTCGTGGTCAAAAACTCGGTACTTGGTGCATCCACCTGGGCCCGAAGCTGCTGCAACTCCTCCGCAGCGATCACCAGCATTCCAGCCTCACGGGCCTTGTCCTCCACTGACTGCGAAGCAGCCAACTGAAGACTTGCAAACTCCCCCGCATGCACCACCACGTGGCCGTGGCCCTGTGCATGGCTCTGGACCGCGTCAAGATTCGGGCTGAGCAACTCGCGATGCTCCTCCTCTCGTAGAACGGACAAGCCCAAGTTTTGCGCCTTGGAGGCTAAATGCTCACGATCAGGGCTATGAGCAAGCTGCTCGATGTGCACGTACTCCGCGGAGTCTACGACCGTGTAGCCCCGCGCAGCAGCAAGTGCCGTCAACCTGCTCAAAGTAGGGTTCTCTGCCCGGTCTACCATCGCCTCGTGCTCTGCGGTGGTGAGCAAAACGTAGCCAGCTTCGGTGGCCTTCGCCTTCAAATATTCGGCAGAAGGTGTCGCCACCTCATGACGTAACGCCTCCACCTCATCTCTTGGCACAACATAGTAGGCGTGCTTCGCCGCCTGTCTCTTGAGATCGTCAATGGAAGGATCAACCAAACTGTCAAACTGTTCCGTAGGCACTAGCGTGAGATTCAAGCTAACCGCCTTCTCGCGAAGATATCCAGCATCGGGCTGCTCGTACTTCGCCACAAGCTCCTGATGTTCGTTCTGTGGCACGACAACGAAGCCTAAAGCCGCAGCCTTCTCGCGGAGGTATTCGGCCGGCGGTGACGCCACGTTCTGTCTTAACGCCTCGAGCTCGGCACTGGGCACAGCCGTCTGGCGGTGAGCCTGGAGCTTCTCCTGGAGGTAGTCGAGCGAAGGCCGCTCAATTTGCGCGTTGAGCTCGCCAAATTTGCTGTGTTCCACGATGACCATACCCGCATTCTTCGCGTGTGCTGACAAGTCGGCAGCGCTGGGGGCTCTCAAAGTGGCAAGCGCCGTTGAGGAGATCACCAGCATGCCTAAAACGCCGGCAAACGTCGATAACTGGGCGAGGTTGGGCTTCGTCGACCGTTGGATGAGTTCCTCGTGGTCCTGGCGTGGAATCACCACAAGTCCGGCCGACTCAGCTCTGGACTCGATGTGCTCGCGCGACGGCGAGGCCGCCAACGTCGTAAGATTGCCGTACTCTTCCTTTGAGGTGACAACGTGGCCAGTGGCCTCCGCATGTTGCTGGAGGAACTCCAATGAAGGCTCCTGCGAGGTTTTGACCAACTCCCGCCACTCACCGGTGGGAACCAACGTCCTATCAAGGGCCTGAGCTTTGGTCTCGAGCTCCGCAATCGACGGCGAGTTCGCCAAGATTTCGAGTCTCTGGAACTCGTGCGCGTCAACTGCAACGAGTCCACTGGCCTCGGCTCTCTCACGGAGATACTCCGTCGAAGGATGCTCAATCTGCGCACGAAGATCGTCGAGCTCGGTCGAGGATAGGAGCACGAATCCTTGGGCCTTGGACTTAGCCTGGAGAGTCTCCACGCTTGGGTTTTCCACCTGCTCTTGGAGTCGCTCGTACTCCGCAACAGACACCACCTTGGCATCGATTTGTGCGGCTTTGTCGTCCAAAAATGAGCGGCTGGGGTTCTCTGTCAACTCCATGAGCTGCTGATGCTTGTGCTGTGGTAATGTCACAAGCCCCACATCGGCCGCCTTCTCAGTGATATTCTCCACGCTCGGCTCGTTCGCTAAAAGCTTCAAAGCCTCGAGATCTGCTGAAGGTACCACACACAAGCCCTGGGCCTCCGATTTCTTCTCGAGGTACTCGCGGCTGGGGGCCTCAACCTCGCTGTGTAATTTCTCCATCTCGTCCCTGTCCACAAGCACCGCCAGCTGGAGCAGAGCTAGGTCACTGAGCTTCTCACGTGATGGGTGGAGAATACTCTCATACTCCGCGAGAGAAAGCGCCACCAATCCAGCGGCCTCGGCACGGCTCGATACATGGTCGGCGTCGGGCTCGTAAGCGAGGCGGTTGAGCTCCGCGTGTTTCTCGGCGCTCACAAGGGTGTAGCCTTGAGCCTCTGCCTTTTGATGGAGGAAGTCCACCGGAGGCTCGTTACTGAGTCCCAGCAACTGCTCGTAGTGTGTGCGGTCCACCGCTACCAACCCAAGGGCTTCTGATTTAGCCCGCACGTGGTCCTCGTTGGGGCTGTGAGCCATGGTACTGAGGTCCTGGTGCTCCTGTTGCGACAAAGCAACGAGTCCAGCGCCCTTGGCCTTCTCGTGAATGTAATCTGCCCCTGGAGCCTCAATCTGCGCGAGCAACGCCTGGTGGTCTGCTCCAGCAAGTCCAACCATTCCGAGCGCCGCCAATTTGCTCTCAAGATGCTCTCGTGGAGGATTGTGCGCCTTTTCGGTCAACTGGCGGTGCTCTTCCGCGGGGATGGCCACAAGATCCGCCGCCTTGGCTTTGCTCATGATGTGTTCCACTGAGGGTCGGTGTGCCATTTCCGTCAATGTACTGACCTCTGGTTCTGGAACTACCGAGTAGCCGAGTCGCTGAGCGTGCGATGTGAGGTGCTCCACTGAAGGAGCATGGGCCATAGCGGTGAGCTTTTCGTGCTCCGCCACGGGGATCGGAATAAGGCCCACGCCCTTGGCCTTCTCCTCGATATGGCTCACAGCAGGGGCATGAGCCAAGGCGCGGACTTCGTCCAATTCTTCCGAAGGAACAACCTTGTGCCCAAACTTCTCCGCCTGCTGCTTCACGACTTCCAATGACGGACTCTCCGCGCGCCCATGGAGCGCTGAGAGCTCCGCCTGATCCACCACGAGGGCCCCAAGAGCCTCGGCCTTGGCCGCAAGATGCTCACGCGAGGGCTCGTGGGCCAAGGCCTCAAGCGCCTTCTGGTCCTCTTCCTTCACAACCACGCAGCCGTCACGAGCCGCCATTTCAGCAATTTTGTTCATTGGTGGGCTTTGCAATTGAGCAAGCTCCTGGCTAGGCACCAACTCAAGGCCTTTCAACGACGACTTCTCGCGCAAATACTCAACGGACGGGTCGCTGAGTGCTCTGTCGAGCTCGGCCCTTTCAGTTACTGGAATTGCCACATATCCCAAGGACACTGCACGTTCCTTCACGCGGTCGAGCGGTGGATGCGCTGCCAACTCCTTGAGTTCATTAAGCTCTGCCAGTGAGATCACGGTCGAGCCTAAGTCCAGGGCCTTCGACGCTAAGTGCTCGAGGTTTGGACGGTCCGCCAAGTTCCGCAACTGGGTGAGCTCGGCAATAGGCAACGCCATGAGCCCTAACTTGGCACCCACCTCCTTCCAGTGCAAAACAGGTGGGTCTTGTGCCTTCTTGAGCAAGTCTGTGTATTCTCCGCGGGAAAGTGACACCAAACCATGGCGCTCGGCGCTATGCTTTACCTGGCTCAACGAGGGCTCGTGCGCAAGCTGCTGGAGCGCGGCATGTTCCAGCGCTGGGAGCACCACAAGGTCACGGTCAGCCGCCAGCTGTGAGAGCGCCTCTGGGGACGGGTTCTGGAGAGCTGAGAGCTCGCCAGAGAGTAAAATCGCGTAGCCATGACCGGCAGCGCTCTCCTTGATATCATCGATGCTTGGGCTCCTTAACTTCTCGTACTCGTCTTCTGGTATCGTCACATGACCTATGCTCCTACTTTGCTCCATGAGCTGAGCCGGGCCCGGATTCTTCAACTTCTCGTACTCGGCGTCTTCCACCACTGTCCTACCCGATGCCCGTACGAAATGAGTCACCTCGTCCACCGTGGGGTTGGTGGCAAGTCTCGTAAGCTCCTCGTGCTCACTGGAAGGGATCACCACAAGGCCATGCTGCGCTGCCTTCTCCTGGACATGCTCCAGGGTGGGCTCGTGGGCGAGCCGCACTAACTCGTCGTAGAATTTCGTCGGGGATACAATGAGTCCAAGCTCGTTGGCCTTTTCGGTCAAATAGGCTTTGTTAGGGTGCTCGTGCTCAAGCTCCTGTGACTTGTAGTGTTCGAGAGTCTCCTTGGGGATGCACTCGAGGCCCTCATCATTGCACTTAGACACCAAGTAGCTCCTAGTGGGTTCGTTGAAGTTTTTAAACGCAATAGTGTACTGATGCAACGTCTCTGTTTCCACAAGATCGTATCCTTGTGCAGCGGCGCTCGCCTCGAGGTATGCTTTCGTTGGATTGCGATGGGATGCACTCACGTCGAGGAGATCCACGTGTTCTTTGTTGGAGATGGTCACAAGGCCCTTGGCTTCTAGCCGCTTCTTCATCTGCTCCTCCTCCACAAGGTCCTCGTACTGTTCACGCTTCACCAACACAAAGCCCCGCTGCTCGGAGAGTTCTCGGAGCTTCTCATCGCTCACCGTCTCGCTGTTCTTGCAAAGATTTTCGTATTTCTGGGTAGAAACAAGTACCAAGTTGTTGCGCTTGGCGTACTCGGTAAGCCTGTTGTTCATCTCCAACTCCAGCGAGAGCTCTTTCGACACTTCAGCGTCTGAGTCTTCTGAGTCGGAAATCAATTTTGGCACCGCGAGCTTCGCTTGCGCCTCGGCACGGGAGGGTGACTGGGCCTCATCTCCTATGAAGTCCTCCCACTTACCGCCCTCTGTGGTGTCCTCGTCTTCAAGCACAAAGAAATTGGAGCTTCTCTTCAGCGGCGACAAAAACACCGAGTTTCGGTTGGAAAGAGTGCCTGAGGTATCGGTTTTAGCCCGCAACTTGCGCTTGGCAGGGGTCGCGCTCGCCAATGTCTTCCTCTCGAGCTCGTCGCGCTCGTGTCTGAGCCTCAACACCGCCAGCCTCAACTTGGCGTTGTTTCTGTGCGAGTGGGCAAGAGATGCTCTGAGGGTCTCTGTCTGCAACAGCGAGTCGGCGGAGGGTGTGTCTTCGGTTTCTCTCAAGAGCTCGTCTATATCCAGGTATGTGTCCACGTCCTCCAGAACCTCTGGTGTCTCTGCAACGGGCACTGCCTTCTCGAGAACTGTGCCCTTCGATGAAGCGTCTTCTAGAGCCACTGCGTGCGCCTTCGTCATCTCCTCGAACTTCACGTGGAACTGGTCGTTCTCGTCGTTGAGCGCCTCCACGGTGGCGTTGAGCTCGGCCACTTCTTTGCTGGAGCTGGCTCTCAATTTCTCTAGGCTCGACTCGAGCTCAGCATTGCTGATTTGAAGCTCGTCGTTCTCCTTCTGCGCTATGGTCAACCGCACCGTCTGCTCCTTCTGAACGTTGTCGAGTTTTGCTTTCTCTGCAGCTTCTGCTGCCAACTTCTCCGTGAGTGACTCTACCATCGCCTCAAGCTCCCAGTTCTTGTTTTTGAGTTCGTCGGTGGCCTCGCTCTGCACATGACGAGAACTTTTTAACACGCTGATCTGGTCTTTGTACTGGGTCAACTCGTCCGCTAAGCTCTTGTATTTAGCCTTAAATTTGGCATTTTCCGCCGTTAATCTTCTGCATTCTGTCAAAAGATTCTCGCTGAGGCCCACCACGAAGTTCATGTCATTGCCCTTGCTCTCCGGGCCAAGCGATGGGGTGGCCTTGGGAACATGCGCAACCGCAAATCCAGACTTTGATTTCGGTCTGTGGGCAGTCGGTGCCCTCGAGCTCTGGGCATTGGAGAAAAATTCGGGCGCTTCGCCCGGTGCCACGTTCTCTGCGTTGGTCAAGGGCCGCAAGGGCTGCCCTGTCTTGTCCTTGGTGCGAGAGCTGAAAAGGCGCTTCTGGATGTCAGAAAGCTGTGTGCGGATGTCGTCGCCTGCTGGCGTCGACAGCTCACCCACGCGTTTGTTTTTCATGGCGCCGTTCAGCTTTCTGTGTCTGTGGTGGCTCGTCTCCAGATCTTGGTCTTGGATCATAACATTCGATTCTGCATCCAGATGCAGGAATACGAGCCTCGATCGGATTTTGGATAAAAGCGGATCAAAAGGGCCACCGAGCAGCGCTGGGCTGCTGGCACCTCCGCCAGAAAACACCGGCCCCGCACACTTTCGTTTTCAACTCAACCCCGCGCTCTTGCTGACAGGAATTACCTTGGGATGCCGCCAAGGGGACAGCTGGTGGCGTGCTCAGCTACTCCCCGCAAGAGCCCTGCATCGCTAAATAGCGAGCTAATACGTCATGCTTATATGCCGTACGCGATGGTCGGTAGCTGAACAGGGTCGCCTTACTTCGACAAAAGGCTATTATGCTGTTTTCAGCGCCTCTATGTGGTTATTGTCATTTTCTATTGAGTCTAACGCGCTCAAATTTATTTTATATACGGTACTTGAGCACAATTTCGGCCCGCTGGTTTTGGGTGCAAATCCTTATATGTAGGTTGGCAAGGATCCGATCCTCTCCCTTAGAGCCCCATTTCTGTCCTAACGAAGAATTGTTCTATAATTTGGATCTCGGCGCCTAATCTTCCTTGATCGCCGCTGCTTGAAGCTTCCTGACATCGCAAGGCTCCATTTTCGCTCTAGGAGTCATCCTTCTTTTCCTAGATCATCCACGAACGACGCAATTTCAAATGTGTGAACAGCTTGGAGGACCCCTGCATTCCAAAACTCAAGTCCTTCAAGTAGTAGAAGCCCCCCACAATGGCCACGTAAAGTGCACCGTACACAGCCCACCGGAGGTATTTAGGGAGCCGATAGAGCGCCTGCTCAGTGACGTAACCTGTGGTGAAGATCCCAAAATAAAGAGCCGGCACGTAGTGGTGGATATAAGTCACCCTTCCCATTGCAATAAAGGGCAAATAATTGAATAGCCAACCGAGGAACGGTAACAAGCCCTGGCTTAAAAATCTGTCCCACTCCGGGTCGAAAACGCCCAAGGGGTAGGACACAATCTGGCGCTGCCATAAGCAAAGCAACACCGCCGCGTACACCACGAAAATGCCGATAGCGATGGTGCTGGCCAACGTCACCACCGGATGGCCCACCAAGAAGAATTTGACGTCTGAAAGTGTCCAGGAGCCCATACGAAGACCTGCATAGACAATGGGCCACTCCCACCACTCGGACGAGAGTCTGTCGTAGCGGTCCGGGTCGGGGATCAACGCGTTGTTTGACGTCATCATCGCGTAATTGAGCATCACAAACTCCTTCCAGAACTTGGGTTTGGGCGCAACGTAGGGCACTTTCGGCTGCTCAAGCTGCTCATTGACGTGGTCCTCCACATTCCACCAAGTGGCCTTGTCGGAGTTCACGAGCGAGTACTTGCAAATGACTTCGCCCTGGCCGAATCCCCACGACGGGTACTGGTAGCCTGAGGTGGCCAAATAGCAGCCAAGGACCTTGTGGCGCAAGCGGAAGTTGGTGGAGATCGGGTGCACCTCATCGGCGGCCTCGTCCTCAAACCGCGGGTCTGGGGATACCTCCTGGGTCTGGATCTCGACCACCCAGTCGTTGTTCGGGTCGTCGGAAAAAACGTCGGTGAAGCACGAGACCTCGTTGGACGACTTTGATATGGGCGCCGGAAGCCGGTGCGAGTGCACGAGGCGGTCGGTGGCCTTGTGGATGATTCGAATGGTGTCGCCGTCCTTCACAAGGGTCTTGATGAAGGGCTCGCCCTCGCGGGGCTCATTGGAGGCAAAGTTGGAGCGTGAGCCTGTTTCGTAGTCGAACTCAATTAAAAAGTCGTTGTTTCCGTCCTTGTGGCCATATGTGGTTACCTGCTGCTGTTGGGAGCCCTCGGGGTACTGATGGTCATGTGAGTGGAGTAGGTTGGGCGCCAATCCCTGCGACCTGAAGGTAACTAGCGAGCCGTAGGCCACGGAGCGCGGCCCGTTGATGAGCTTGGAGTCCTCAAACGACGCCTGCATCAACGAAGACACCGAGCCATCGCCGGTGCCTGAGCGCGTCAACATGGCAAAGTGCACCCTAAAACAGGCGAGATAAATGCAAAAAGGCACAAAGATCAAGAAGAAGATGCGTGAAAGCCACTGGGCCGCGTAGTTGGAAAGTGAGAGCCTGCGCTTGGCGTTTGGGGGGGTCACCACTTGCCAGTACTTGATGAATAAGTCGTACGCGGTGTAGAGTCCCACCAAGCAAGTGATGAAAAGACCGACCCATTTCACGGAACAAACGCAGCCAATGGAGACGCCGGTCACCGCTAGCCAGAAAATGCCGCGCGGAGCCAAAAATTGGTCCTGGACCCGCAAGGTGTGCAACTTGACGAGACAGTAGAAGGTGGACACGATGAAGAAAAGGAGAATCGAGTCAAGCAAAATAAACTTGGCCAAGGTCAACGAGAGCATTTCAAATACCTGCAGCAAGGAAATTAGCCACACGGTGAGGGGCTTGAACCCAAGAAGCATGGCGGTCTTGTAGGCGACAGGGGTGCACAAAACACCGAATAACGCGTTCAATCCACGCATCATCACGTAGTTGCAGTCTTCGGGGTAAGTTTCGCCGCTCTTGAACAGAAAGCTGCCGTCATATCCCGATAAGTAGCCGGTGAGACCCACGAGGAGCTTCCCAAGAGGCGGGTGCACGTCGAAATAGTACTCGTGCTTGAGGTAGTAAGAGCCAAATTTGCCAAAATGCGCCTCGTCCCATAACACACTGTTGGCCTTCTCGATATGGTAGAGTCTTACGAAGACCGACACAAGCGTGAGTAGCGTAGGGGCAATGACGGAGTGGAACTTGTTAGCGCGAGGCGCGGTCTTGTGAGGGTAGAGGTGGAGCGACGACGTCTTGCTGATGATGTGCTCCAAGTCGGAGTCGGTGGCATTTCGGTGCTTCAAATGCTCCGCGGAGTGCAGAGACACACCCGTGGCCTTGGACATGGTGGCGCTGGTGACGGCGGAGGCGTGTGGCTGAGGACTGCTGATGGGAGGTGCTAGAGGAGCGTGTGTACGTGGGGACTGGCACGTGAGCAAGTGAGTGCAAGAAATTTCCTGCCAGTTTTGTCAGTAAATGGGCAGCGGTAGTTTGCCAGTATTCCTCGGTAATCCGCGCGGACAATGCCAAGCTTGCTGGCGCGCACTATTGCCCTATGTCCGCCGCGGCCGGCTGCGAACTCCTTCCCCTCCTATTCCTTGCCCTTCCCTCATGGCCCTTCACGCCCACAACCTGCATGTTCGTTTCAGATCCTGGTCGCTTATCCGTGGCTGTGCTGACACGGCTACCACAAGGTACGGTCATGCCGCTGACATACTGCTGACACACCGTTGACACACCGCTACCATACCGCTGACAAATATCCGTCCCACTAATCCGGGGCTAACTGGCTGCGCTAGCTACGCCCGTAACTTCGCAAGCATATGCAGGCGCACCGAACAATTGCGCCCTCAGTTGACTCCAGCCGCATCTTCCGCTATCACTGGCCGTCCACCAGGAAGCAAGAAGACCATGTGTACCGCTCGCCATCCCCGTAATTGGGCCAATGAGGCTCTGGGTATGCGGAGATGGGTCCGTGATCCGCCTGTAAACTCCGTCTGCCCAGACGCAACCGCATTTCAGCCGGCCGTGGATGTTTCGGCATTCCTTCCCAATCGGGACCAATTCCCGCACTCTAAAATAGGGTTCCAGGCCATTACAAATCCCCAGGTATATAAAGCTCCCGAAACGGTTCAATTCTTGTCCTTTCCTCCAGCTTCCTCAATTAGCGCTGCCAGATCTTGAGGTCTCTCTTGTTTATTTTTTCACGCCTTTTCATTCACTTGCACATTTCACATCATGTCGTCAATCGGACGCTCGCGTACCAACTCCTTGGCCTCAAGGCTCTCGTCCCATGTCTACGAGCCTGAGCCGGTTACATACCCTGTGAGCAAGGAGACCAGCGAAGATGGCACAGAGGATGAAGAAGCCCAGATTTACCTGCCCGAAGGCCCGGAAGAGGAAGAGGTGCCTATTGCTCGCCAGTCCACCATCCAGCGCATGCAATCCCAGCTTTCCTTCTTCAACCCACGTTGGAAGGAGGACAGGACAAAGCTTGCTTTCACTTTCGTCAAAATCTACTTGTGCATGGCCTTTTTCTTGTTGGGCATCTTTTCCATTTACTGGGGCTCTATGTACCAGCGTAATACCCGATTGGCCAACTTGCGGTTCTTGGTGGTTATTGACGAAGACAGTGCCCCCGCTGGCATGTCAACAATCGGCGAAGAACTCTCCAACATCTTGACCACCCAGGGTAAGCCGTACGGCCAATGGCATATCTATAACTATACCACCTACAGCGAAATTGCCGCCAGCTACAACAATACCATCGAGGAGCAGATTGAGAAGTCCATTCATCACCAACACTTCTGGTCCTCCATCTACGTGCACGCCAATGCCACTGCCAACTTATTGGAGGCAATGAAAACGGGAAACACTTCCTACACTTCCATCAACAACACCATCTCGTCAATCTACGAAACCGGCCGTGACTTCATCAACATGAACACCTATATCACTCCTCAGATTGTGCGCATGGAGCAGTTCTGGATGGCCAAGCTGCAGAGTGTTGTAAGCGGACTCGTGTCCAACTTGACTTCGCTGCAGAGAGAGAAGTTGTTTTCTACCCCTGAAGGCTCCGATTTAGTCACCACTCCCTTGGCCTTTCAGTACGTCGACAGAGTTCCATACACCGACCCAGTCTTGGTGGCCCCTAGTCAGGTCGGCTTGATTTACATGATCATTTTAACCTTTTTCAACGTTAACTTCTTCCTGGATGTGCACACTACCGTCAAGAAAACCGGACTCAAAGATAGACACTTTTTGATCTACAGGCTTATTGCATCGGCCGTGTCTTTTTTCTGGTTAAGTTTGATGTACTCGTTGGTTACATTGGCGATGCAAGTTAATTTCAATGCCACTTTCGGTAGATCGGGCTTCCTTGTCTACTGGATGGTGTCATTCGTGACCATGTGGATTGTGGGGTCTATGAACGAAATCATGGCCATGCTTTTAATTTTGGTTTATCCTCCACTCATTGGCTTCTGGTTGTTGTTCTGGGTGATCGTCAACATCACCCCGACCTTCACCCCCTTGGCACTCAGCCCCGCATTTTTCAGATATGGCTATGCTTTACCGCTTCACAATTCGTTCGAGATTACTAAGGTGATCTTTTTCGACATTTGGAAGGGACAATTGGGAAGAAACTTCGGTATTCTTGCAGCATGGGTCGTGATAACTGTCATCGCATTCCTCTTCACCTGCCGCTTCTTTTACGCCCAGATGGGCAAGAGAGCCAAGGCTGCTGCGATGGCTGCCCAGCAGAAGAAGTAACCCCTTACATTACAATTACTAATTTAATCATTTTGTGGCTACGCTGTAGATTTGATGCTGGGCGGTACTTCAGTGCATCCGGCTGCGAATTGATGCAAAGAGCTAAGAGGGGCGATAGTGATAGAAACTTGAAATGCTGGCCGCAAGAAAGCTCCAAATGCGTGTCGATGCAATACCCTCTTCTGGAAAGAGCTGAAATGGTCACTGGACTTGCCTAAAAGCGCACATCTTCTATCCCCGTCACTCTATGTCTTCAAGCCTTAGCTACTCTGAATATCTAATTCTACCCGTCTGTAATTACTTCTTGCTCACTGTCCGCTCATTCTGAAATCATTTCAATGACCGACTTCGAAATGCAACCCCCAAAAGAATTCGACGGCGAAACCTTGCACGAGAGCTCGCAAATCAGCGAGACCATCGAACCTGTTCTGTTCCGAAAACCCTCGACATGGGACGGCTCCGTATGGAGAGCGATCATCATGCTCCTGTTCCTTCTCTCCATCACTGGAATAATGGTTCTCTTCTTCTGCTTCAGCAGACTTCAACCCGAGAGTTGAATAAATTCAATATGGTGTGGTGGCGCTAGCGCTTTTTTGTTGCAATAACGTCGAGCTCCTTCTCATTATAATAATGAGGCGCTAGCTCGCTCAACCACTGGTAATCAATAAGCATACAGTTTCGCATAAACTCCTTGCTGGTGAGCACCAACTGGTGGTAAAGAAGGAGTTTTGCCGGTGGCTTGAGCGAGAACAATGAAGACGATGGGTGGATGTACACCGCTTGGTTCTTCTTGATGGTGCGATAAGAGTCTCCCATCTTGGATAGCCTTGCCACGTTCGGAAAGAAGCCGGCAGCTATAGCCTTCTGAACCATGGGATTTTTGTTCTTAACTTCAGTTTCTGTGTTAAGTATTCCAGCCCTAGCGCATAATTTGGTGAGCTGGTCTCGAACGTCCCTTGTTCTTTTCAAAGTTTTGTATTGAACAAAATGGTCCTGGCACCACTGGCTCGAGTACCCTGTGTCAACCCATTCCGCCCATATATTAAGAAGCATGAGGTGATCGCCTTCCTCTGCATGAAATTTCTCTCTGGCTCTGTCTGCAGCTTCCTTTTTGTCTTTGGGTCTGTAGAACAAATTGGAACTCTCTCCAAGCATTGAGATGACTGAAAGAATCTCCTCCATTACCCCGAACGCTGCGCTGGTTATCAAACTTTTTGCAAACATCGGATCTATGGGGAACTCCACCATCTGTCTGCCAATTTTGGTGAGGGTTCCCTGTGCGCTCAACGCCCCCAAAGCGTACAAAAGCTCTAGTGCCTTCATGAGGGTCTCAGGGCTCGGAGGATCCATGAACTCAAAACCTATTAAGTCGGTGATACCAAGAGATAACAAAAGCAACACAATTGACACCAAGTTGACCCGTAGTATTTCGGGGGTAGGGTTGGCCTGTAGCTCGTTGTAAAAAGACCATTTGGTGTATAACCGGAAGCATTTTCCAGGCCCAACTCTTCCAGCTCTCCCAGCCCTCTGGTCTGCAGAAGCTCGTGAGCAGGGAACCACCACCAAACTCTCCATTCCAGAGATCGGGTTGAAAACATTTTCTTTCACGTACCCAGGATCGATCACAAAGGACACTCCCTCGATGGTAATGGAAGTCTCGGCAATATTTGTCGCAAGTACAACCTTTCGGCATTTTGGGGGTGTAGGCTCAAAGATCTTGCTCTGCTGCTCTGCGAGAATATTGGCATATATGGGGCATATCATGAGCAGGTCTTTCAACTCGAGTCTCAGCGCAGCTTCCTCGAGACTCTCTTGCATCGTTTCGATTTCTTCTTGCCCCGTTAAAAACACCAAAATATCACCGGACTCGGGATTTTGCGTTGTGTGTATCTGGAAGACGGTGGTTATGGCTGCCTGGATGTAATTAGCTTCTGGGTTTTGAGTGTAGTAGACATCTACGGGGAATCTGCGGCCAGGAATGTTGAAAATCGGTGCCTTGTCAAAGAAATCAGAGAATTTCTGAGCATTCATCGTTGCTGATGCAACAATTAGCTTCAAATCTTGCCTGAGCTTGAGAATGTCTTTTAGCAAACTTAGAATAATTTCGGTGGAAACCGTTCTCTCGTGAGCCTCGTCAATCATAATAGCCCCATACGACGTGAGCTCAGGATCTGTAAGAAACTCTCGCAAAAGCATCCCATCTGTCAAGTATTTTACCACCGTTCTGTCGCTCGACTCATCCTCAAAACGGACGCTGTATCCAACCTCTTCGCCTATTCTGACCCCCATCTCCTCCGCCACCCGCTTGGCCACTGACGTCGCAGCAACCCTCCTGGGCTGCGTGCACCCAATTTTTTTGTTTCCCTTCGAATATCCCGCTTCGTGAAGATACTGTGGCAACTGGGTGGTCTTTCCAGACCCCGTCTCCCCGACCACAATCAAAATCTGGTTTTCCTGAAGTGACTGTAGAAATTCTTCTCTGTAGGAGTACACGGGAAGTGACTTTCTGACCTCCTGGATCGACTTGCTTTTCGTTTGTGCTTGGGCCTTTTCGGAGCTCTGCTTGTCCCCTGCTAGTGTTACCTCATCGGTGAACTGTACGAATTGGGTGTCGTCAAAAACGTACTCGTACTGATCCTGGTCCGGAAGAATTATTTCATCTGGCTTCGTGATGGCTACTTGAGCTCTCAGAAACTGATCTTGTGCCCATTGGTTCTCGTACCGACTGGTGGATTCGTTCTTGAGTTCTTCCTTTCTGGTGAGCACTCCGTACTTTCTTTTTTTGTCAATTCGGCCTTCTTTGTTGACGTAATCCTCCGGCAATTGGTACCCCAAATGCGAGGTATCGTCCTTGAGACTCTGTCTTTCCTGTACCAACTCGTAGATCTGCTGTTTGTGCTGGAGGTCATCGAGCTCTCGCTTCGATAAGGAACCAGGCCCATGGTCCCGTATTCGCTCTTTGTATTTGGCAATTTCTTGTCCGAGTTCCTGAATTTTGGTACTCTGTCGCTTTTCGAGGTACTGAGCCCTTGATTCTTCTCGTAGCGACTGGAAGTTGACCTCCTTCTCAATCTCTTCCTTTAGTTTGGGTTCAGATGCAGCAGGCTCTGGGGCCTCTTGCGGGACTGGTGCCGCCTCTTGTGGCACTTCTGCCTCGGATTCCCACTGATTATCACTGCGTCGCCTTCTGTGATGCCCCTTGCCCTCTAGGAAAGACATCTTGTCTGGAGAGAAGTATTGCAACCAGCTTTCATATCGCTATTGGTAATTCTCAGCCCTAAGTTTCCGGCATATATGTGTGCAATGCCCTAATCCCATGTCATTGCAACAATAACGGAGAAAGACAAGAGACGGCTGATTGATAAGCCGTCGCTTCGTCAGAGCAACTGATTTCACGTGGCAGTTCCTCTCATCATTTAGCGTTGACGCCCAATGGTTGCCCATCGCTCGCATCGGATCGCTCCCGATGATGAGAACACCTCCTTCTTTAGTCCCTCCACGGTTCTGTCTCTTGGATCCGTCCAGGGGTATATGAGTCTGTTGCTGATTGATCGGGTCGAATCTGGTGACATCTTGGCAAGATCTGCGGCCCTTCAGGCAGCTTCGAGTACGGGTTCGGTCAACACCAGAGCGAGCTCCATCAGCAAGCCTTCCTACACTCCTCCTTGGACCGAGCCTTACATTATTGGGGTGGCCGGTAACTCAGGATCAGGCAAAACTTCCATTTCTCAGAAGATAGTTCAAGAATTGAACCAACCGTGGACTATCTTGCTCAGTTTGGACAACTTCTACAAGCCTTTAACTGAGGAGCAGAAGGATCAGGCGTTCAAGTGCGAGTATGACTTCGATACTCCAGACTCCCTCGACTTGGATTTACTTTATTCTTGTGTGAAATCGTTGAAAAATGGTCTCAAAACTCAAATTCCTATCTACTCGTTCAATTTACACGATCGTACCAACAAAAACATAACAATCTATGGGGCCAACGTGATCATTATCGAGGGTATATATGCCCTCTACGACCAGAGATTACTAGACATGATGGATATCAAAATCTTTGTAGACACAGATTTAGATATCTGCCTTGCCAGAAGATTGACAAGGGATATTTTGGAGAGGGGCAGAGAGCTTCGGGGGGCTATGAAGCAGTGGGACACGTTTGTCAAACCCAACGCGGTGAGACATGTGAACCCGACCATGAGCAACGCAGATTTGGTGATACCTCGGGGTCTAGATAATACCGTCGGGATCAATTTGATGATCAAGCATATCCAAAATCAATTACTGATCAAATCGGCGCAGCATCTAAAGCATTTGACAGCTCTAGGGCTCCAGAACAACGTTGACATATTTGCTCTTGAAACAATCAAGTTCCTACCCAATACCAACCACATTAGAGGGATCAACTCGATTCTACTAAATCAGGAAACTGATCGATCGGATTTCATTTTATATTTTGATATTATTGCTATGCAAATTATTGAGGGTGCCACCGACTTTTTGACGAACTATGAGGAAGTGATTGTGCCAACCAGCACCGATAAACCATACCAGTACAAGGGGCTTGTTCAGCTTGATAAGATCATAGCCGTAAATATAATCCGGTCCGGGGATTGCTTTATGAACTCGATCAAAAAGACCTTCCCTGAGATTCTCATTGGGAAACTCTTAATCCAATCTGATTTGCTAACTGGAGAGCCTCAGCTTCACACGGAGTCGTTACCACCATCGATAAATAATGACGAGCCAAAGAAGATCTTTCTTTTTGATGCTCAGATAATATCAGGGGCTGCTGCAATCATGGCCATACAAGTGTTGGTGGATTATAATGTCAGAGTCGAGGATATAGTGTTGTGCACCTATTTGTCTACCGAAATAGGGCTCCGCAGAATTATTCATGCTTTTCCTCGGGTAAACGTCATCATCGGAAAACTCTCCAGTATGAACGAGACCGAAAATGAGTATAATTTGGAGGGTTTCAAGGACTCAGATTGGGTATTTGCTAACAGATATATTGACTCCTTGTATTTTGGAACCGAATGATGCAAAAAGGGCTGGGATTATCAGCAGAAGTTATGATCGGGAGAGCCCCAATCAGCAGAGGTCCAGACCATTTTTCTGCTCCAGGTCTTCGAGATTGATAGGAACTTGGAATTTTATGGCCGTGGAATTTCGTCTGTGGTGATTCTTAGCGCAACCAGTGTTAAGCTTTGATTTTTTAGCTAGTGAGGTTCTTGGGATTGACGATAGCGACTCGTTTGATGAGTTCTGCGAATGCTTGGAGCTGTTAAGTTCAGTATTGGAATATAGCTGTTTGTTGGTCGTTTTTTCTAAGGTATTTAAGTCACAAATGGAAAACTTTCTGCTTAAGTTGCTGTTGGACAAATTGTCAAGGTTTGGCAAGGAAGATGTTCTGGAAAGGTCTTGTTTCTCGCCGCTAGTCACCAAGAAGGCGCTTAGCGGTTTGGTGCCGGCCTCTGTTGCTGGGTCGCAGGTTGTTTCGATTGCTAGAGAGAAACGTCTGGCCATGGTAGAAAGTGTTTGACAGTAACTTGAAAAGATATATGGACTGAAAATTGGGATGCAAGTGGTAGTTTATAAGAGGAAGCCTTTTACGGCTAAGATTGCTTTTTCAGAGCTTGCCTTGATGCTGTAGGAGAGCAACCGGTAACGATATCCATACAATGTTGCAAGATCAACTACAGAGATTCAAACCGTTGCGTAATTTCTGTGAAGGAATAGCGGTCTTGGGATAATCAACCGAAGAGAAGTGAAAATTACAGTGCCCCTTTGGGATGTTTGTAGACCAGCAGATTAAGTGCCGTATCCCGTGCGCAGTATGGGGTGACGGGACATCTTAAACACCCACAAAAGGCGCGCTATGTGGGACGATTGGGGTAGTAAGAATATACGACTGCGAGTAGAAAAATCTGGGGCAGGAGAGCAACAGATCCAAGAGCTGAAGAACGAGATGCGAGTTGATGTGAGTTATTTTCATAGTGGGGAGTTCTGCAAATGCGGCTACGGATGTAGAGGGGACTACAGGAGTCAGAGGGGAGGACAGAGGGGTTCAGGGGGGGGTGAGAATTCAAATGAGGAGAGTGAGGAATTTAGGATCTGGAACAAGAAAAGCAAATTTTCAAGTGATGGGTGTTCGGCATACAACAGAGGCGGAGGCCAGCAACTGATGGCCCACGGCACCTTCTGATAGGCGGTCACCAGAGGCGTGAGTTAAAGCTTAGACAGATAATCCGAAGGGGTGACAGAGCGCTGGTCCATGCCTCACCTATCTGGTTATTTTCTAGAGGAATGGGATATTTTATCAAGCTATTTTTTTGCCAAGGGGTAACCTAATGAAATAGACCAGCCAAATTAAGCAATGTTTGGCCTTTCGCTCCTGACTATAGATCAAGACTTCTTATCTGCAGGAGAGCATTGGTCAACAATAGCGTATAAGCTGAAAGGGCAGATTAACGAGATCCAGAACGGACTCGTAATAGAGCCTGAGTGGCATTTTTCTTTGTTTCTTCGAAAGATCCACAAAAAACCGAATTTCATTCATGACACGAGCCCCCGTCTATACGACCTTCTTCTGTTTTTAAAATGGTCAGGCGCAGTGGTTCAATGTGTTGCATTTCTGCACCTTAAGCCTTGTTTGATTTATTCAGCCTCGTTCAAACTCTCTCTCTCTTAGCTCGGCACTTTCGTTCCGTACTTTACACTAAAATATTCATTGTCTCTAATTAATCTTCTATAATACATCGTCACATCCTGTACACTAACCTAGGGACCAGCCGCTAGTTTCAGGTCCTAGAAAACATCACTCTGAGGTGAAAACTGGAATATCGGGTACGACTCTTCAAACACGACAGGATCTGCCAATTTGGAAAAATCATCCTCAAAATGTCTGTGAGCCTCTAAAGGCTGCAGCATGAGTGGGGATTCCAGATAATTAAAGTGCCCGTGGACCTCTAAAGGCTGTACCATGAGTGGAGATTCTTGATAATTAACCAATCCGATCGTCTCCACTGATGTCATGCTTTCCACTGTCTGGGGGCTGAAATTATTGCTTGAATATACCGACGAATTTGTCAGTGAGTCCTGGGTATATTCATTTCCAATAACATTGAAAATGGCCTTAGACAGCTTGCTGAGTTGTGCTAATGACTGCTTCTTTTGGTTGTCTTCGGGAGTCGTTGAGTTGAGCAACGACGAGAGTTCCTGTGTGATGTCAGAGTCATCAAGATTGTACAGTAAATCTAGTGCTTGGAGCGACATTGCCGACACTGGCAATAGAGAAATTTTAGCTGGAATGGTATTGAGTTCAAGACCCAATTCTGGTTCTGTGTTGTAGCTATAACTGGTACTGGGTAAGTAGTTGTCTTTGATGTAGGTTTCTGTTAAGTGCTTGTTGGTTACAAATAAGTCCAGCTTTCTGGTCCTGTCGTCTCCATTAGATTGACTTAACAATTGTGGTGTTTGCAGTACTTTAGAATAAAACTTTGGCTGTTGAAGCTGTGAAACAAATGCTGGTGATTGGAAGAAATTAGGACGAGCTCTAACGGTTGGATCAAATTTACTCGCAGTGTAAGGAAGTTGGTTCGGATGCTGACTCTGCAGCTTCTGCAGCTGAAGTTGTGGAGTTTGCAGCTGAAGAAGCAATTTATGTTGTTCATTCCGCTGGTGATCCTTCTGAAATTTCGTACGGGTCTGAGGAGATTTTGGCTTTGCTACCATGCTGTCCTTAACTTTTACCTCGACTTTTTCATTTTTATTGTTTCTCTTCATTGGTCCTTCAAGAAAAGTGCATTTGCTGTGATTGAATTGGATACATGGAGTACATGGAACTGTTCCTTCAATGATACAACAAGTCTTTCTTCTTCTGCAGAAATCACACGGTCTCTGAGACCGGGATTTATAGGGGCGTGACGATTTGGCCTTGGCCACTTGAGCGTTGTTATTCACTGTCTTTGCCATATTAAAGAGTGTGGAAACAATTCAATGGAAGGATTCCGATGTAATAGAATGTAGAGTGGCTAGGTACGTTAAGTTTTGTTGGGAAAAGTAACAAAGAAGTAAATTGGCGTTATCAAATATGAAATAATTAATGATCTTTGAATTTCAATGGAAAGGAAACGAACTAATTTATAATACAAACAGATGTCGAGCTCTTCTATTATAATCTGCATTAGAGGAGATAAGGGTTATGATGTAGTTACGAATATACTGATACCTCATTTTGGAGCAGAAAATAAAAGATAATAAAAATTCTTTGGCCCAAGCAAAAAATAAGGAGGAAAATAAAGTACACAATAGATGCCATACAATGCAAGAACAACCAAGTTCTTGACAACTCAAAATGTTAACATTGTAACAAGCTATCTCCAATGCAATTCAGAAGTTTAGATCTGCTGTCATATTTCTAACTGCTTTGAATAGGATTTCAATAGGTTGTAGCAACTTTCTTTGATTTTGGCTTCTCTATCTAGTATTTTGCTCCTAGATCCTTCCGTCTTCAATCCTCGATTGTTTAAACTTATTGGCCATCGTTCAACTTCTTTTCTCAATCTCATACGGAATATCTCGTGAAACTAAAGCTCTGAAGAAATTTTTCATACCCATCCCGGTCTCTACAATAATGTCCATCCCCTCGCCCAAAATTTACGAGCAAGTATGCTCGAGAGAACGAATCCAGTCCTCCACTTGCAGAAAAAATAATCTATCCTCTACAGAGAAGGATAATGAAGTAAGGCTGGGGTCGGGATATACCGACAATTCCTTGGACTGTTAACCGTCTCACTTTTATGATACAAGATCAATGGAAGGTAGTATACCCGCCCGAAGTTTCAAGAAAAGGAAACATTAAATAAAATATGAAGCCGAGCAATTGAGTGGAGCGAGCTCCCATCCACAGTTTTTTTAAAAACGTCGTGAGTCCCTCACCTCGTGTGGTCATTCGCTCAAGTACGGGGTTTCTCATTCATCACATTACCTTAGCTGATTTTCATATCTTTCAACCATATCATATCTATATAATTCTCACTTGTTACTTCACATAATATCCCCTTATCTTTTCTCATAATCTCCATCTCTTATCTCAGATTAACATTCCCATGGTCCATGATTTGTCGTGCCAAAGAAGATTTCTTATCTTGCGTGCAAGCCTCAATGCGCCTCTGCATAAACCCGAAAAAATATACCGCTCCCGTGCACCCGCGCTTAACTTTATTCTTCTCAGCCAATGATTCTCAAACTTATTATAAAACACTTCTTGCATTGAGATAAGCTGAAACTAAAGATTTGGGGCTCTAAGTTTAACCGCTGTGCATTTGCATAATAAGCTCAAGCATTATTTTCAAGTCACACCAATCCCACCCCCTAGCGTCTTAGGCACATAAACGAATTCATCTAATAACCACATGGCTCCTCATGTATTTGAAGTATCTCTGTGTAAGTATTTTCTCTGTTTTAGAATTTTTATGTGATACTTAGCTACTTTATGCTAATTAGTGATCTGGAAATGTGTTATTCATTTTTGTTTAACTCTCCCTTCGCTACCATAGGTATGCCTGATGTCAGCATGTTAGACGATCAGCTCACGTGCTACCATATTCAAAGGTGTTTTTCAAACGTCAAAATTGGACAGCAAAACTTCTGTTTTGGCTTTGTGTTCTCGCTATTGTCCAGTATTTTCTTTTAGAAGATCTTATTTTGACAGACCGTGGCATTTCACGTGAGGCTTTCCTGTCGCTTCTAGCCGATGTTCACACCAGCCTCTTATACCTGAGCTTGATCACCTGATCTTTTTACTCCAATCTTTCAGTCATGTGATTTATTTCACATGACCACGATCACGTGTCATTAGTAAGGAAGCGGTATTTCTCAGAAAAATGCCGTCTCCACAATCTCCCATATAAGACCACGATGTGTCGGGTTCCTCATCCTTGGTCCTCAGTATCTTCCACTCTATTTCACCATGTCCATTGACATTGCCATTGATCGTGGCGGTACTTTTTGCGATGTGATCGCCAAGATTCCTGGCCAAAACGATTACGTTTTTAAGCTCTTATCGGTAGACCCTAAGAACTACAAAGATGCACCCACTGAAGGGATAAGAAGGGTTTTGGAAAGAGCGGGTATACCCATTCTGAAACTGCAGAAATTGAATTTGGACTCAATTGGTTCTATTAGAATGGGTACAACTGTCGCCACTAACGCCTTACTTGAGCGCAAGGGCGCGAAGGTGTGTTTGTTGACTACCAAGGGTTTCAAGGACGTCCTCACCATTGGAAACCAGACCAGGCCCCACATATTTGATCTCACAGCTAGAAAGTTGGGTCAGTTGTATCTGGATGTGCTAGAGGTTGACGAGAGGGTCACTATCGAATCTTTCTCCGAGGGTGGTGGCGAAGCATTGAAGGAAGAGATCAGAGCCCAAGTAGGTGTGGACCCCTCTTTGGTGATTGGAAGCAGTGGCGATCTTATCAGGGTGCTCAAGGTGCCTGATTACCTGTCCATTGAGGTTCAACTCCAGGATATTTTTGACCGCGGGGTAACCTCTCTCGCAATCAGCTTGCTTCACTCCTACATCTATCCCGAGCACGAGCAGAAGATAGCGGAAATCGCCAAAAAAATTGGCTTTACCCTCTCGGTATCCCATGAGCTCCAGCCAATGATTGGTATGGTCAACAGAACCTCGTCCACCGTAGCGGATGCTTATCTCAACCCCATCATCAATAAGTACCTCGAGGACTTCGGGTCTGGTTTTGAAGGAGGTCTCGACTCTTTCGGAAACAAATTGCTTTTTATGCAAAGTAATGGTGGATTGTGTCCTTGGTACAAGTTTACCGGTCTCAAGGCGATTCTTTCAGGCCCTGCTGGCGGAATGGTCGGCTTTGGTCAGACCTGCTACGACTTTAAAACAGGACTTGCCACTATTGGCTTTGATGCTGGCGGTACCTCCACCGATGTCTCGAGATACAATGGTAACTTGGAGCATATTTATGAGACTGTCGTAAGCGAGGTGCACTTACAGACTCCCCAGTTGGATATCTCTACCGTGGCTGCAGGTGGTGGTTCTATGTTGTTTTGGAAAAACGGAATGTTTGTCGTAGGTCCTGAATCTGCCGGATCCGATCCAGGTCCCGCTTGCTACAGAAAAGGTGGTCCTTTGTCCGTCACTGATGCTAACTTGTTCTTGGGGCGTTTGATTCCCGAGTACTTCCCCAAGATCTTTGGCCCCCATCAGAATGAAGCTTTGGACTACGAGTTGACGAAGCAGAAATTTATTGAGTTGACCGAGGATATCAACCGCACGAACCGGATTCAGTTTTCTCCCGAGGAGGTTGCCTCTGGATTCTTGAAGGTCGCTGTTGAGTCCATGGCTCGGCCAATACGCACTTTGACCGAGGCGAGGGGCTTCAACACTTCTGACCATAATTTGGCGTGTTTTGGGGGCTCTGGTGGTCAGTTTGCCACGTCGCTATCAAAGAACTTGGGTATCTCTACCATTGCCATCCACAAGTACTCATCTCTTTTGTCTGCCTATGGGATCTACTTGGCGGATATTGTGATCGAGAAGCAAGCTCCTATATCGTTGGTGTATGAGGAGCGGAATTTTGAAGCTCTCGATACCAAAATTGCCCTGTTAGTGGCCCAGGCTCAGGAAGACTACAAGAGCCAGAACTTGGACAAATTCACCCCTAGACTTGAGATATATTTGAACATGAAGTATGTGGGCTCCGACACCCATTTATTGATTCCAAGGCACGACGGACAGTACAATGCCAGCCAATTGTTTGTTGAGAGACACAAGGCCGAGTTTGGCTTTAATTTGGACCGTGGCATATTAGTAGATGATATCCAGGTGTTGCTCTTTGCCCAGAGCGAGGTGGATGCACATCTCAACCCATTCGAGGAATTTGAACAGCTTAGGGGGCACAGTGCTGTATCCTCCGGTGTTTTCTCGAAACAGGTTTACTTTGAGAGTTCGGGCTGGATCAACACGCCTATCTACCAACTCAATAATGTTGCTAAGGGGAACAGAATTGCAGGGCCTGCTATCATCATTGATGATACCCAGACGATTATGGTGGACCCTAAATCGGAGGCAACCGTGCTAAGTAGCCATATCTTGATACGGGTAGAACATGAGGTAAACACCACCATCTCGAAGGATGTGGTGGACCCAATCCAGCTTTCTGTTTTCGGTCACAGATTTATGTCTATTGCCGAGCAAATGGGAAAGACGCTTGAGCAGACTTCGATCTCGACCAACATCAAGGAACGTCTTGATTTTTCATGTGCCTTATTTGATTCCGATGGACAGTTGGTAGCAAATGCTCCTCATGTTCCCATCCATTTGGGTGCCATGTCCTTTGCTGTCAGGTCCCAGATGGAAATTTGGAAGGATGACCTCAAACCAGGCGATGTGCTTGTGTCAAATCACCCGAAGGCTGGCGGCAGTCACCTTCCAGATATCACTGTTATCACTCCGGTACTTGATAAGAACAATAAGCCCATTTTCTGGACCGCTTCGCGGGGTCATCATGCGGATATTGGCTCCATTTCTGCTGGTAGCATGCCACCCAACTCGAAGACCATTTTTGAGGAGGGTGCCGCTATTGTATCGTTCAAGTTGTGCAAAGAAGGAAATTTCGATGAAGAGGGCATTACTAATTTGCTTTTGGTTGAGCCCGCAAAATACCCGGGCTGTTCAGGAACAAGAGCCCTCAACGATAATATCTCGGACCTCAAAGCGCAGATATCTGCTAATTACAAGGGTATCACATTATTAGAGAAACTCATTGAGGAATTTGGCTACGATATCATCAATTTGTATATGAAGGGTATTCAGGACACTGCTGAGCTCTCAGTACGCAATTTGCTCAAGGATGCTTACTCCAAATTCAAAGGGAAGAACTTAAAGGCCAGGGATTATTTGGACGATGGAACTGCCATTGACCTAGAAATTGAGATCAATCCTGAAACTGGTAGCGCCGTTTTTGATTTCCGAAACTCAGGCGACGAGATCTACGGGAATTTGAATGCTCCGAAAGCAATTTTGTACTCGGCGGTGTTATACGTGCTCCGGTCTCTTATCAGCAGCGATATTCCGTTGAATAACGGATGTTTGAAACCCGTTGAAGTCCTCACTCGGCCAGGGTCTGTTCTCGATCCCTCATACGAAGCGGCAGTAGTGGGAGGGAACGTAGAAACGACGCAACGCATAGTGGACGTGGTTTTGAAGGCATTTCAGGCTGTGGCAGCGTCCCAAGGTACCTGCAACAACTTCACATTCGGGACCACTGATACTGAGCGCAACATTTCGTTCGGGTACTACGAAACTATCTGCGGCGGCTCTGGCGCAGGCCCCACATTCCATGGCCAGAGTGTGGTGCAATGTCACACTACCAACACAAGAATCACTGATGTGGAAGTGTTTGAGAAGAGATATCCCGTTATTCTACATGAATACTCTGTGAGAGCTGGCTCTGGTGGAAACGGACTTTTCAAGGGCGGAGACGGGGTCACGAGGGAAATTGAATTCACGTATGATCTCCAAGTGTCTTGTTTGATGGAAAGGCGGTCATTGGCTCCATTTGGCTTGCTCGGAGGTGAGGACGGAGCACGGGGCCATAACTACTGGCTCAGGAAAAATGGTGATACCGACTCTTACCGGCGGATCTACCTTGGTGGAAAATGTACCGTACACGTTTCCAAGGGCGACAGAGTGGTAATAAACACCCCGGGAGGAGGCGGGTACGGCTCTCCGCTCGGACAGCAATCAAAGGAAGACATTGGTGGTGTCGATTACAACATTCGCGGAATTGAGCCCTCGCAACTCAGGGGTTCTGCGGCGATGAGGAACAGAATTCAAGAGACAAATTGAGTCGGACTCTAGGAGTGATTTTTTAATGGGTGCCCCAGTGCGTGAAAGCGGGACGATTTTGAAAGAGGATCTGTGGTGCATTTTGGTGGGCCTTGCCTTAAGATTTGGCGTGTGAGTTACTCTGAGGCAATGCGAGATTCAGCCACTAATTGTGGCTTATTTTTACTTAGCCTGGACCCTGACGCTGTGTACGATTGACACTTGAGAAACCAGTGCTCGAGTGCCAACCTGTGTCCAATTCCTCACTTTTATGAATTCATTTTACATTCCACTTGCTTATTTTAATCACATGGAAATTTCAGCCGTAAAGCTGAGTATGGTGAAAACGTCAGCGATCTCGCCTTTGTTCAACGCTCGTAAACGGCTCCAGGCTACAAACTGTACTGTCTGCTTTGTCAGGGGATCTTGAAAGGGCCAGTAATAAAGTTACCGAGGAATACATATCTATACCACAATGGGTTATTTTCTGCTGATGGAGGCTCGTAGTGTATGCTTCAGGCTGACTGAAAAGTGGTGGAAAAAGTATCCAAGGCGAGATAAGAGATTAGAAGAGATACGGTCGAGGTCTATTGTAATGCAATGAGCCCTCAAATCAGAGCTGAAGCGATATGAACAGTGGTATCCTCACTGCACATCGCCCCCTAAACCAGATGAGACACAATAGAGGGCATTTCAGAGACAATTCCAAAACAGAATGTGGAAAGATATCAGTAAAAATAGTAATACTGGAAATACCTGGTTACCAATTCACAGACGTTAGTATAAACTCAGTTAGGAATGTTATCTTCTTGAAGATCAGACAATGTAGATAAGGTGATTCATGGATCGTCATAGTGTATACTTACTAATTTGCGCAGAAGTAGGACAGACTAATAAAGCGGTGGAAAGCTTTCTGTGTTTCCCGCACAGGGTCAACCCTGGGCCTGTGTTGTTAATTAGCTCAAAAGGAAAGAATTCTACAAGAAAAACTTACACATTGATGGCCAGTGAGAAGTGAAAATTGTTTTCGCCCCGGCGCACGACCCTCTCGATCGGTGTAAAGGATGCAGTGTGAGTCTGGGACATCTGAGGCGATGGTGGGTGTGCGGAGGTATCAGGGGATTTAAAGTAAATTTTCTGGCCTGGGGCTACAAACAATGCTTGATTTGTCCTTTGCAAAGCTTATTTTAGCCACTACTGCAGCACAGCCATTAGTGCTGTGGTACGATGCTTGGTATTTGCCAACCCCTGGTGCAAGAATATCTCGATGGATCAACTATATAAATCCCTGATTCCCAAATTTTGTCAAAGGTGGTTACTATTTCCCCACACAAGCCCCACTCATCCTCTGTCCTTTACGGAGTACAGTAATCGAACAATACCTTGCACTAAAAAATATTTAAACCACGTGAAGACGCACTGGATCGGACTCCGTGAAGAAGACAATTTTTTTTGACTCGCCCCTTCTAACTTCCGACTTGTTCCTACCACCCGTGCCTTTCCGTTAGATATAAGTACTGTGCCTTGTTCCTGGGATTTCAAATTAACCTTTTGTTTCATTATCTTTTATGCCAGGATCCCGATAATTACTGTAATTATCATCACCCTTCGATCCTGCTTCAATTTTACAACCAATACTCAACCTACACATCTATAATGTTTATGATATCCAACTTGGTGTCGTTTGCTGTTCAGATAACACAGCTCCAGTTGGAACTGCTTTTCCGTCTTGAGCAGTTTATCATCTCCTTCAGCCGCAATTTGATGCTACTTGTGATCACCCCCATTCTTACATTATCAGCTTTTGAATGCTTTACATATTGCTACAGGCTCTTTCTCCGCTATGGCGATTCCAAAATCAACCATAGAAGATTGGAGTTCTCTTTCAAGGAGGTGGGAAGCCCTTGGCTCTTGAAATACAAGTGGGCAAGAAAAATGTTAGGGAAGGAAGAAACGAGAGAATAGGTTTTCAAGTATTCTCTCTGTCAACTGATACTCTTCCTATCTACTATTATCTGCTATTATCTGCTCTATCTGCTACTATCTGCTATTATTGCTGTCAGCTTTCAACTGCTACTCTGCTATTGACGTCTAAGGCCTCACAACTGCTATCAAGGTATCTAACCAGGGCTGCTCTGCTATCAAGATCATTAACTGGTCTTATCGCTCATTATTATCATTGCTATTTATTGCTATCATGGCTGCCATTCATTACTGAATATTATGCTCCACTATACAACGCCATGAGGCCCTGCACCGGGTGCTGGATAAACCTCGTGGCTTGGCTTCAATAGTGGAATTTGCTGCCGTTATTTATTATCGTGTGTATCTATGACCCACCTCTGCTGGACAGGGATGCAATACATTTTTCTATAGTGTATGTAGGCTTGAGGCGGAAGAGTGGGAATTACCAGGATCCTCTGTGTTTATGTGCAGTCCCGAAAGATCTCCGATCGGGGCGGGTCTGAGGGTCTTATCTTTACGCCCCACGCCCCCTTTGGCCTTGATGAAATTGGAAGCAAACTTCGACGTTCAGGAGGCACTGGTTCACCGATCGCAGTTAAAATCAGAGTATTTGCTGTATTGAACAGTGGCAGCTGGGTCCAGCGCATCACCAGCCATTTGGCCACGCCTCCGAAATCTGGAAAATAATCCCGTGACAAAGCTGTGTTCCACGCATCTGGCGTATTTTGGAGCACATTTTCACTGATGTACAGTTTCAGTAATAGGGCTGTAGCGCCATCGATTGCTGTCCGGCCTATAATAAGGTGGCTCTCACAAATCCTGGCTCAGCCCACATGGAGCTTGATATTGAGCCCTGTAGTGCCCTGCGCCAGCGACAGGCATCGTCGATAGCCTGTCACGATTTATCATCTCCTGCAGAGAATCATCCCTCGTGGTGCCAGTTCCTGCACGCCTCATCTGCCAAGCATCTGTAAGTGTCAGTAGGCGATCGATACGGGGACATGGGAGGGCAAAGAATCTCGACAGGGTGGCAGCATGAACAATATTTGTAACGCTTCATTCTCCAAATTCTCCGTGTTTTCGTGTTCCTGACGTCAGCGCCGTGCTTCAAACAGCCCTTCCATGTTCTGTTGTGCGCCTTGTCTTTAAGCCACGCTGGCACCTTTACCTGAGCATTTGCTCACGCCCAACCCATGGCAGCTCAGACCCATACATAGTGTCAAATTGCTCTCCCAGGCTCTATCACACATCCCACGGTCCCCGGAGTCCCCACATTCATACCAATCGAGATTGCTTTTTACATTTAGGACCATCGCTTATATTGTTCGTACCGTATTTTCTAGCCGTAAGTCAAAGCCCGTGTGTAGGAACAGTTTTGAGCCTTAATTAGCGTTTTATCACCACATGAAGTCGTCACTTCCCTAGCCCCAAGTTCTTTCTGTTACCCATATTGCTCTTCAGATTTCAAGTTGGCTCTTTACCAACTGGTCTTGACTGACTTTTTTAGTGGCCACTCATCTCTCTAGTTGCTCTCTTCCATGGCACCTCGAGTGGCAGAGATGCTTTCGTCGCTCCTGCGACCCAGGAGAAAGGCGGTTCTCCCAGCGTTGGTTTTGGGTTGGCTTCTTGTTTTCTTTGCGGTGATTTCCTCTTATAGCTCTCTGGGCTACCCTTTAGTTGAAGAAATGGCCTATAATGGACATAATTCAGTCCCCAGCGATGACTACAACGCGCAGAAGACACTCTTCGCCAAGACAAGAGCCGGGATCTTAAAAGATCCTGCGGTTACTTTGCTACTGAAGTACAACAATATCGAGGACGTGCGTCCAAAAGGCACCCATTCCAATGTTTACGATGTCATTTTCTCCAACCATGAGGTGGGCTCGGTGTTTGCCGAGTTGAGCTTCGAGGAGCGTTGCGATTTGTACTTCACCACCCTTTACACACAGTTTCCCGACTGGTACGTCAACCCGAAGGAGAACCTTCCTTTGGACAATAGAGATGAGTTCAAGTACAAGGACTATAGACGTAAGAAGGCGAAGGAATTGAAGGAGGCCATTGCGAAGGAAAAGGGCATTGACAAGGACAAAGTCGAAGAGGACGACAACTTCGAGGCCCAAATGAAGCTCAAATACGAGGCGTTTTGGAACCAAACATTACGCGTTGAACAGACGGTGGTGGACTACCTCTCCCATATCCGTGTCTTCAACAAGTGCTATGTTACTCGTGATAACAAGAATGAGCAGTCCAAAGCAAATCAACGGGTAGAAAAACAAAAAAAATTGATGAAGCAGGTCTATGAAACTTCCGACTCTTTTCTTCGGGTGCCATTTACACTCTCACCTAAGGAAAAATTGTTGAATTACGACAGTTTCAAGAGCTGCTCCAACTTGGAGGCGAGGTTATACCCATGGCTTCTGCGGTCACAGCCTTCATTTGAGCGGTGGACAAAGGAAGTATCGTTGAGTGCCCCGGATATGTCACGCTACATTAGCGTCAAAGAGCCGCTTACGCCATCCAATAGCGAGGCCCGTAGCTCTAGGGGCAGCGGTGCTAAAGTCAAGTCTAAGCTTACCCACAACAATAACGACTGCTTTATGGCCGAGTATAAAAATTCTCTTAACGGCAAGGGTATCGTCTTGTCAATTGCCAATAAGCACGTGGACACTACTGTCCGGCTTATTCACAGTCTAAGGGCTCTTAGCAACCGGTATCCGATCCAGATCGTGTACAACGACGATCTTTCAGAAGATTCGAAACATACAATTGTTAATGCAGCCCGGGAGCCTTTCAACGCAATGCCAGCGTCATTTTCAAAGGTATCGCAGTACTTTGATGCCGATTACTTGTCTGAGGACGGCCTTCCGAAGCAAGAGGTGTGGTTTGTCAATGTTCGCAATGTGATACAGAACGAGTACAAGGGTAATTTTGGTGGCTTTGGCAACAAGTTTTTAGCGGCACTCTTCAACTCGTTTGAGGAGTACATGCTCATAGATGCTGATACGGTGTTTGCCAAGAATCCGGATTATTTTTTCAATTCCGAGGAATATGCGGCCAAGGGCGCCTTTTTCTACAAGGACCGAGCGGCACCTCAATATCGTCCCACATCTGATGCCGTTTTCTTCAAGAAAATCACTCCCTCACTTCTCGATAGCATGATGTTCGACATCCCCACTATCACCAATGAAGCGTTCACCAACCCTTTTTTCGAGGGCATGTACCACTACATGGAAAGTGGGTTGGCGTTGATCAACCGGAACATGCATTTTAATGCGGTGGTAATGATGACCCAGATGAACTTCTTGCGCACGGTCACCGCGCGGGTTTATGGTGATAAAGAGATATTCTGGCTTGCCTTTTTGGCGGCCGGTGAGGAAAACTTCCATTTCAACAAATACTTCGCCGCAGGGATAGGCGAAAAGACATCAAAACTGGAGCGCGAGGACAAGGATCATCCACGCAACTACAAGTCACGGCAGTTGTGCAGCTCGCACCCGGGCCATATCAGCGAGATTGACGATACTCTCGACTGGTTCAACTCCGGGTTCCGGTTCTGTGGGCAGGCGGATAGGGTGAACTACAAGAAAGAATTTGAGCAGCACCGGCGGTACAAGCATATCACCAGCGAAGAGGGGTTGAGGGAGATGTACGAGGGTCCTTTGCGCATCAAGCATGCGGTTATTCCCCCGTTTGAGGGCCGGCACAAGATGGACCACCCGAATAACCAGAACGAGCCTTCAAACGGTTGGGGTATGGACGGTGGATACTGCCACTCCTACTTGTGGTGCACCTACGACCGGCTTGGTGGCTTGACCGCCAACGGCAAGGACACCTCTGTGGAAGGCACGTTTATCGAATTTGACAAGAAGACCACGGACTTGCTCTCGTACTATGGGGACATTTGGGTTGGAGCTGAGTAATTGATGTTATAGATCGGCAATGTAGAGACTTAGTAGGGATAAGTGATAAGCCGCTGGATGAAGAGTAAAACTATGATTGTGGTAACAATAAGATCATTGAATTACGATTATGATATCACTTTCAATCCGTGGCACCGGTGTTTAGGATGTGTGCTAGATATGACTATACTATGACGCCCAGAATGGCATAGATGCGTCCTATCTAGATGTTACATTATGTCTAGAGGATACATTATGTCCAGATAATACTTCATGTCTAGATAATATTTCTGCACCCATGTTTCTAAATAATACAACAGATAATATGACATATATCTATCGGTGCATTCTACCAATACGCCTCAATGGATTTGAGATACCGGAAACGATATCTTATCGTATCCAGAAGTTCCGGTGATTGGCACTAACGGCTGGATTGCATCAAATGCTGCGGGAACCGGCACTAAACGCATCGGGGAATAGGCGCACGATGCATCGAGAACTGGCACTGAATGCGATCTCTCACTGGTTCCATGCTTACTGAATTCTAAGTTTGCTGATAAAATGGCGGAGAGACCGATAAAATCGGCGCTAGATTCGCCACACATTGGCGCTCGCGGGGTTTCGCTTCCCTCTCCGACCCGTAACCGGAACCGTTCGCGCTAGCGCTTAATCCCCACCTTTCCATTTCGGGAAGTGTCCACTATCTATCGCGTTTCCCTCTTGGGTAACTCTAGGCGCTACTGATCTGATAAATAGATCGAGACCGCCAATTTCTAATCTCTCTTCTTCTTTTCTACTAAACTCTTTCTCTTTTCATCCGATCACAATCCTTCCCCAGAATTGTCAAATATATCCCATCACACAATTGAATCACACCAAAATGGCTCCTTCTTTCGAAAGTTTCCTCACCGTTGAAGACTTCTCCGGTTATGAGGACATTGAGAAGTACAACAGAGATTGGGTGCCTCTCATCAAAAAGTACCAGGCTGACTTAAAGGCTGCAACATTGCCAGAGTATTCAATTGAGCTTCCTGGGTCCATTGATGAGCTTGTAGATAAGACTTTCAATCCTTTGCAGTACTTGTATGAGAACAAGTTGTTATCAGAGGAAGAGTTCAAGATCACAGATAGCCCAGCCTACGTCTTGCAAGAGAAATTGGCCAAGGGAGAGTTGACTGCGGTAGAAACTTTCAAGGCTTTTGCCCACAGAGCTGTTATTGCTCACCAATTCACCAATTGTGCTATGCAGCTTTTCCTTGAGGAGGGATTGAAGAGAGCTGAGTTCTTGGACGACTACTTTAAGAAGAACGGTAAGCCCATCGGGCCCTTCCACGGATTGCCCATATCAATCAAAGAGCAAATGGGCTACAAGGGCAAGATCACTCACGGTGGTTATGTCTCCATGCTCACCAACGTTCCTGCAAAGCATGGTGTCACCAACGAGATCATTGAGAGATTGGGCGGTGTTTTCTACATCAGAACTAACCAGCCACAAACCTTAATGCACTTGGACAGTAATAACAACATTGTCGGCCTTGGAAGAAACCCCCACAACTTGAAGTTGTCTTCTGGGGGCTCCTCCTCGGGTGAGGGTGCCGTGGTGGCGTTCGGAGGTTCCTCCATTGGGATTGGAAGTGACATTGGTGGCTCAATTAGGGCACCTGCAGCGTATTCTGGCTGTCACGGATTGAGGCCAACAACTAGAAGAGTCTCTCTTGCGGGCGGTATTTCCGGTGGAGCAGGTCAAGAGAGTGTCTTAGCTGTATTTGGCCCCATGACTAGAAGCGTTGAGGATATCGACTTGTGGATGAAGGCTTACATCAATGAGGGTAAGCCATGGAATTTGGACCATTCTGTGGTTCCTTTGCCCTGGAGAGAAGTGCCCAAACCAACAGCCTCCGAGCTCACCATTGCGATTATGTACGACGATGGCCTTGTGAAGCCTACTCCTCCGATCCAGCGTGGATTGAAGGTGGTGGCGGAGAAGTTGGCTGCTGCGGGGGCAAAAGTGGTTAAATTTGAGCCCATCAAGACCAAATTAGCCTATGATACCGTTCATAAGATGTACGCGTGCGATGGAAACTACATGCAGAAGAAGCTTTTAGCCGCTTCTGGTGAACCTTTGAAGAAGTTAACCAAGTGGTCGTTGAACTACGGTGAGGGAAGCCACGCGCTCTCGGTGGCCCAAAACCGTGAGTTGAACTACATCAGAGACTCCTTAAGACAAGAGTACACCGATTTCCTTAATGATAACAAGGTGGACTTCATCTTATCACCCACTTATAACAACGTGGCGCCCAAGTCGGAGCAGGTGTATAACTGGTCGTACACCTCCTTGTTCAACATTTTGGATCTCCCCACATTGACGTTTCAAACTGGTCTTTATCAAGACCCAGCGATTGATGTCTGGGACGAGAGTCACGCTGATTATGTATCCAGAAGTCCTTTAGAAGAGTTGGAGTTATCCACCTATGACCCTGAATCTTTTGCTGGTGCCCCAATTGGGTTCCAGTTATCAGGAAAGAGATACTTCGACGAGGAGGTTGTCGCTGCTGGTAAGACCATCGTTGAGGTGTTAGGTGGCGATGACTCTTTCGGCAGAAAGTACTCAGCCTAATTATAGAATATCGGGTAACACTATAGAAGAAAAATGGTTGTAGAAGAGTAGAAGATGACCTGTCGGTGGGTCGTGGGTGCGTGGTTTGGTTGCGAAATTCTTGGCACAGCATCAGGATCCGTGAGAGCGAGGGTCCAGTGGGATACGCCCCAATTAATGGCCCCACATTTTCCACAAAACAAACGTCGTTGTCCTTCTATCTTCATTTCACGCTCCTTAATACGTCACGACCATGTTCAAAATCCTAAAAGGTGTGACTCCCTGTTTTCCTGGTATTAAGCAGGGGGTCCGTTTTAGCTCATTGAAGCTAGGTCACTTCGATCAGACCCACACCGAGATCGTGTTGAATGGAGAGAAGATTGTCTACGACAACGTCTTTTTGAGAGACTCGTCGAAGGACCCCCAGTCTGTGGACCCCTATACAAGTCAGAAGCTTTTCTCTACGGGCGATATTGCCGTTGGGTTGCAGGCAGAGCCGTCGATCCAGGGCGAGAAGCTCCAGATCATATGGACCCAGAACATCAATCGCACCACCTCCGAGTACCTGAAAGAGTTTCTCAGGGCCTATAAGGATATAGCGAGCGTTCGTAAGGACAAATTCTTCCCTGAGGAGCAGATTATCTGGGACAGGACGAACTTGGAGTCTAATCTTGGTCAACTCAGGGCCAGGTACAATGACTACTTTACCAAAGAAGGTTTCAAGAACATGATCATCCGTTTGAATGAGTACGGCTTATATTTTGTTAATGACATACCCAGACCTTTAAATCGTGCCATGAATGAGGAGAACTCCCTTTCCTGGCCTGTGGCGAAACTTGCATCTGAGTTTGGGTATATCAAGAAGACGTTCTACGGTACCCTCTTTGACGTGAAGAACGAGAAGGAAGAGGCCAAAAACATTGCCAACTCTAATACATTTCTACCTTTGCATATGGACTTGTTGTACTACGAGTCTCCTCCAGGACTCCAGCTCTTGCATTTCATCGATAACTCCACGGTAGGGGGTGAAAATGTCTTCTGCGACTCGTTCTTGGCGGCTCAGCACATAAAGAAAGTTGATCCAGAGGCCTACAACGCTTTGAACAAGGTGCCCATTACTTATCATTACGATAATAATAACGAGTACTACTACTACACGCGACCTGTTATTGTGGAAGACCAGCTCACGGGAGCACTCAAGGAGGTCAACTACTCGCCCCCCTTTCAAGGCCCATTTGAGTCTGGCGTCACAGGTACTGACACTAAGCTATTCCACGACTTCATAAGAGGTTATCGGTTATTTGAGGCATTTGTTAACGACCCCGAAAACCATTACCAGATCAAAATGCCTGAGGGATCCTGTGTGCTTTTTGATAACAGAAGGGTGCTCCACTCAAGGCTTGCATTTTCGGACGAAAATAACGGCGACAGGTGGTTGATGGGCTGCTATGTGGACGGCGACAGCTACAGATCGAGACTCAGAATCGCGAAAAGATAGCTACCGGTAGGCATTAGATTATTTATACAGTTTGAATAATAGGCTATGAAGCTTGTTGCTTTAAAATGCTCCATATCCTCCAGCGGCTCCAATAGGCTGGGCTCCGTTTGCAGGAGCTCTTGATCTGTCCGAGAATCCCTTCACATATGACTTAAATGTTTGCTTGAAACCGTTGCAAAGACGAAGCATATTAGGATAAGAAAATCCCTTCAACCGATACCCATCGCTTTCGGTCTTAACGTGCCAGGTAGTTATCGGGGTGTTCACGTTAACTTTAAACAACAAGAGGAACCAACCGGGGGCCTTGTGATCAAAACAGAATACATAAGCACTGTTCTTAGGGTTTGCTTTCGTGTATGACTCCAACCATCCCACCACTTCCGCTATAGTCCCTTCGCGGAACTTGGGGTGACGACACATCTCATCCACGTGCTTGGCAATGGCCTGGATATGCTGGAAAATCAATTGATCCAAATCATCGTACTTCTTGCCCTCAACAGTGTACTGCTTCAAGCCGCCTGGAGAGGATTCGTGGATGCTAAGGTGCTGGAAGAGATTGTTGGCCACCTTCCAAGTAGCAGTCAAGTACTCTGGCCCCTTGGAAGAAGGACGGAGAACACAGTCACCAACTGCCTGGGGGGCTAAAAACTCTTCTGCTTGTTTGTGGTTGAAATTGTGGAACAATGGATGTTGAACATTCCTCAATTTTGAGAGCTGAGCCCTTTCTTTTGCAAGTTCCTTTTGAAGGTCTCTTTCCTCAGCATCGAAGTCCCACTTCGAGGGTTCCTTGGTAAACTTCGGGAGAGCTGCCTTCTTTAAGTCTTCCTCACGCAAGCTGAAATCAGCGCTAAAAGACTCATAACTTACGTCCACGACCACAACTTGTATAACTTGACCTTGAACAAGTCTGACATTCGGTGGAATATAGTTCTCCTCAAGACTACCAGTAATGAGGGTTGCAGTTGTCACTTTAGCAAACCGGACACTGGAGTCCTCATAGTTGCGGTTGTTACTTTTAACAACTTTGTTCACCGTGACGGGAACCAAGACATTTTTGGCAAAGGAAGTGGTCGTCTCACCAGTGAGCATGTGGAAGATTTCAGGTATCTCAAGAAGATGGAACGATCTGCGCAACTCTTCGAAGTTGTTCACCAACTCTTCCTTAATACTCTGCAAAGTAGCGTACTTCTTCTTACCGAATTTGGTTTCCAACTCTTTACCATAAGCAGTCAAGTTTAATTCGTCAACTTTGTTGGCTCCATCCTGTATGAGCTGGTAAATGATACCTCCCTGTTCCTCGATGTGAACCATATCCTCTTCGTCTAAATCCAAAGCATCCGTGGCCATCTTCCTCGCAAGATCGTAATCTTCTGGGTGAATTCTCGTTGCATCCAATAACTCAATCGAAGAATCTCTCATCGATACACCTTCGTCGTAAGGAATGTTCAAGAAAGACGAACAATTGATGAAAATTTTAGCGGTAGCAAGCTCGTGCTCAATCAAATCACTCCTGTTGACAAGAGTTCCTCCCAACTTCGAATTGATATTTCTGATTAGCCCACTGGCTTTTCTTGGACCCAATCCGGCAACAAAAGGAAGCAACTTGGCATAGTTGGGGTCTCGGACTGCTTCGTTGATTTCCACTCCAACCATATTCACGATATCAACAAAAACTGTTTCAATAGAGTCGAGAATTAGGTCTGAAGAAATTAACTTCTGGTTCTCGCAAAACGTGATAGATAAAATATCTTCCCCAAGCGATACATATTCCAAAAGAGGGCTTTGGACGTATCTCGCCAATGCAACACAATATCTCGCCAAAGGAGGCTTATCTGGAAATTCTTTACCTGCTCTTTCAGAGTTTTGGTACAATCTTGCAGTTTCATCCTGACCCCAAATCACGGGAACTAGTGGAGGAGTAATTTCTTCCGAATTGGGCAAATCGTCAGCATTGGCAGTGATTGAATTGTTGGTAACAAAGTTCTTTATGGAGTCAAATAAACGCTTTGAATTGGCATTTAATCCGGAAACAACGATCACATCAGGGTTTTCGTTTCTCAAAGTCTTATCAAAAAACTCCTTAAGTTGACCAGCAAACTTTTCTTCACTCTCTCTGTCTCTGGTAGGATTGCTTTCCGATTTAAAAAACTCGTCCACTTTTCCATTTTCCCTTACCATTACTCCAAGAACGGCGCTCTCAAAGTCGCCCTTCCCGAAAGAAAGGGACAACACGTTAGGCTTTGTGCCCTTGTCGTAACCAAAAGGAGTGAAGGGAGCTTGGTCTACCTTGGCCAAGACATTTCTGCGAACTTCCGCTGCAATGAGTCTTTCACATTCTCTTCTCAAATCTTCTTTGGTATTCAATGAAACCATTGAAATTAAACGCTTGAAAGCAAGCTTTAACACTATCTCTCTTTCTTTGTTCCATTGCTCAGAGATGTCTGACGACCCATCAGAAATTAAACAGTTAAAGATACACTGAAACCATTTATCATAGTCATTTGTCTCCACTTTCACCACCAAGAGACCAGACGCTTCCGCCTCGAACATTCTCAATAAAACACTGGGGTCCAGTACTAGATCTGCAGGACTTCTGTTTATGGCGTACTTGATATCCGCATATTGGTGGTTGTTGTCAATAGTGCTCTTACCTTTCTCGGTAACTGCAACACTCACTGAAGCAAAGTCCTTGTAAGTAGATCTTACTTCATGCCTGATTTTTGGATTGTGGAAAATCTCTTCAGCAAAAGTCTTTCTTATCGCCTGTAACGCATTCTCAGGTTCCTTGAAAAGAACGTCATCGTCTTCGCAAAGCTTTTCGATTAAGTCTTCTGGAGATTCGAGAGGGTCGTCAGTGGCATGGATTCTGTAAGGAACCTCAAAGCCTTTTGAACTTTGGTCCTGAACGTTTTCACCAAATTCTTTAGCTGATATTCCGAACGCTTCCACTCCTGAGTATATGACATTGGATCTGATTCTCTCGTAAACCGAAAACTTGGATGGTTTTTTGGTGGTACGAGCACCATTCTTGGACTCAGAATTTTCGTCATCGCCTTCTTCCTGACCATCATCTGCCGCTTGGGCTTTCTCCTCATTATCGCTCAATTCACGAATCTCTGCAGAATACGTGAAGTTGAGATAGTCGTGGAGATCCTGAATAGCAACCATTGTCTCCAAATTTTTGAGGTCATTGACAAGGTCATCATCTAAAGACAATGACTGGATGATCTTTTCGATGTTGGTTCTTTTTTCGTAAAGCGAATGATACTCGATATCTAACTGGACGATTCTCCACAAATCGTCTTCAAAAAGTAGCTTATGAACTGTGTTCGATATTGAGCCATCCTCGTTCGTTATTTCTTCTGAGAACAAAAGGAAATCTCTCCGATGTGCCCAAATGAAGGGCACCTCGAAATTTTCCTTCGATATAAACTCCACCGTTTTATACACCGAATTCTTGAACGGCTCTTCCAAATGACCGCTGAATTGGTTTCTCTTCTCACGGAAAAGAATTTTGAATATCCACTGCTGTTCATTTGTTAATTCTGGCCCATCCAAGTCTGCGTAATTGAGATTGGCTCTGTATTTCTGATATCTTTCGGGAACGTCGACAATTCGAATGATGTTGTCTTCTTCCGTCAACATCCGCTCCTTCAATTCTGCGTACTCAAAAACTTCGTCCAATGACGTCGGCTCTGCATTGTCGCCGTTTCCTTCGTCTTCGATCTCCTGGGCCTCAAGGGCCCATTCGTACTCCGCTCCATTGCCGAAAACTTCAAACAATTGCTGCAAACTCTCGCGGTCAACGCTTGACAACTTGGAAGTATCTAATCGAGGACCAATTTTCTTGGCTCTTTGGATTCTTTGCTGCTTTTCTTGTTGACGCTTACGCTCTTCGTCCTCATCTGAATACTCATCTTCTTCAATGAAGTCTTCGAATTCATCCAAAATATTGGCCTCGTCTCTAGGTCTTCCCATGGAGCGATCCTGCGCAAGAGCGTCGTCCCGATGTCTGTTCAAGTCCTGATCGCCCTCCAAGTCATCTTCGAGCTCCTCGTCGTCCGAGAATATATCCGGTAAGCCGCTGGTACCTCTTCTATATCCACGAGCTTCAGTAGACTCTTGCTCTGATTCCTCTGCCTCTATACTGTCAGCTTGAGCTCTCTTTAAGCGCTTGAATTGGCCTGGCTTTTTGGTGGATACAGCCGGCTTGACGCCGGAATTCTCCAAAAGTAATTCCAAATCGTCCTCATCTAAAGCGTCGTCATCTGGGTTATCACTTTTGGTCGTTTCACCTGCTTCTTTGCGGTCCGATCTTCTCTTTCTTTTCTTGTGCTTCCTTATTTTGACCTCGTCTTCGTCATCGTCAACGATGAACCCCTCGCGCACTTTTTGTATCGCCTCCTCGTCATCTTCGTCATCATCTTCTTCTGATGAGTCGGTGACTTCGTCATCATCAACTAAACTTCTTCCTTCTCCTTCATCATCTTCCTCGTCCTCATGATCAACGATCTCAGGCTCCTCCTCCTTGGGCTCCTCCTTTTTTATCTGCCTGTCCATTGGTCCAATTCTTCAATCTTCACAAAAGACTCAACTGTATGTATAGGATGTAAGCAAAATAGGCTGAGGTACTGTTGTTGGCCAATAGCACCACCGTCTCTTGATACCCTATAGTCGGTGCGCTGGTGACTTTATTTTCGTTCCAATGAAAAATGAGTGTCCGGGTAACTCTTGTGAGAGGTACGGAAAGTGCTTCTGAGTAGCAGTATTTTCGGCGTACTTTAGCGCATCACAGCGCACAAATATAGCGAGATCTTGCTGAACTTTAGTAGAACTTGCTTTCATGCCAAACTCTTAATATCTTCATACTGCAGAAGGCAATTCTTCCATTTCTACCTAAAGGGGTTGTCAATGGTACTGGAAAAATTGTTTTTACCATCTAAAATACCCATTGGCTCGTGTTTGTGAACATCACCAAGATATGAGACATGACCCTAGATCACATGGCCCCATCATATCTCAGGCACAGTTGATCTCGTAGATCGAATGCTAAAACACAAGCAGTACTTGCAGTATGAGTAGTAAGGTAATCACCTATTGTTTTGACTATGGGGTTACATAAATGTACGAAATAGTATGGAAACGAACATACCAGGCATTGTCTGGGATGGGCGATGTATTTACGAGAACCAATAACTGTAGGACGGAAAAGGAGTTAAATAAAGGGGCATTGCAATGTAAAAGGCCACGGGACGGGCACTCTCCCGATATTACGGTTTATTCACCTTAGTTTAAATTTTGATACTCCTTCTCAGAAATATGTCGAAACTCCCCCTTACAGTCCGCAAAAGCATCAAGGATGCTGAAGAAGCAAACGCCAAGATTATGAAGGAAATCAACGACCTGCTTGGAACAGAATGGACATTGGATATTGATTACATTGGTCTTTACGCTGCCCTTGAGAGCAGAACTGGAGAGAATAGTGAGTACAAGGAACGGATGCGAATTGTCGGGCAGGTGAGTCTGTCGTACCTCGAAGGGCTTGCTAAGAACCTCAAATGGTTTGTTAGAAATAATGATACGCACAAAAAGGAATTGGTGAAGAAGATCACTGGCAACAAGATCAAGCTTTTCAAATTTGTGCCGAGGGAAGAAATATACTTTGATGCTTACAAGCTTACCATTGAGGACGGAGTTTTGGTGGGCAATGTTGTGGAAACGCTAATTGGCTTCGCTGCCGAAGACCTTGGCAACGATTTAGAGAAGATTGTATAATCTTGCTTAACTCTTAGTGGTATGTGTAGCGCAATTGATGCAAAAGATGGCTATATCTCAATTTTCCAAAATGCTGTTGCGGTTTCAGCGGCAGTCATGGGTAATGCTCCCTGAATAGAGGTGACAGGTTCCTTTTGTAACCTCACATGCAAAAACAAAATAATTGCCAAGATTTTTCTTCCACATACACCCAATCTTAACTCAGCTTCGAACATTTGTGTATACGAGCTTGTTCTCTCGAGATAATACGAGGCGCACCACGGAAAGTTGTCTTATCCCTAGCATCGGTTGGAAGAGCCGATTAAATGACAATCAAAGAAACTGATCAAGAGTAACAAGGTGAAACACACAATCAACAATTCATTAAAAAAAGGATGCCACATTTGACTCATGAAAAACTGAATTGGAAAGAATTTTTCTACCTCTTCAATTACTGATGAATACTTGTAAACTAGCTTAGTCTCTCTGTTGTGCGATCGCTCAGTGGATTGGGCTGCTTCCTTTTTCACTTGTACTCTCGCTCTAACTTCATGTTGAACTGCCTGTTCTTTTCGTTGATGTATCCTGCTGTGTTTTCTACCCTGCTACCGTGTTTCCTCGCTCTCTTCTCACTCGTGTCTCTAATATTCTGTGCTAGACTCTTCACCTTCTCCCTGCTAGGCTTGCTGATCGAGTAGCTACTCTGCTTTGGTTCCCGCTTCATCTTCTCGTATCCTTCTCGATCTATCTCTAACTTCTGCACCTCTCGGTTGTAGACTTGCTCTGCAAGTCTTTTGTAGTCGTGCGTGCTGCTGTTGAACTTAGCCTTTTCTTTCTCCTTGAGTTTGAGGTCCCAGTCCTCACACTCTTCCAAAGAGTACTGCCAGTTTTTCTCTCGCACATGGTCCTCTCTAGTTTTTGCATTTGTAAGCTCCTCCCCCGCCTCCTGCTCTTTCTCTATCAACTTTAATTTTGTGGATTGAAGTCTTTGGTTTTGAAAATCCTTGTTGAGCTCAGTCTTGTTCTGCTGTTGACTCTCTTTCTTCTTTTTGCGGAGAGCCGCCAACTTAGACGCTATGGAAGGCCTAGCTTCTTCGGAATTTGCCATGAGTAGTCTATCAGGTTTATAGGTCCGGAAGGAGTGTTTAGATCAAGTATTGTCTCTGTAGTTCCCTGTGCTAGATAGCGTCTTTCTATTCATCGTGTGCGCTAGCGATACAATCATGCGATGGGTTCTTCGCGGCCCCGCCTGCAATCGATCCCAAGCTGGACCAAAAGAGCAGTGCGGTGAACTCCACAGTTGAGATAAGAATGGCGTTATCGAAGCCAGACTAAAGCATGATGATACACTACAACAGAGACGCTTAACGGATGCAGAAAAACTCTAATAAGCCAAAGTCTGTATACAAACAACTCCTGCTCTATTCAAACTCAAACACAACTGTGATGTCTCTTCCAGGCTTAACTATTCGCAAAAGATCCGCCAGCCCAATCTTCCAGGCCCAGCTCAAGCTCCCCAAGACAAATATCCAGACACTACCCACAAATAATAGTCTACATGGCAGAATAGCGACGTCGCTTTGTAATTCAGGCTATTTTGAAATTGTCTCTTTCCTGGACTCTTTAGTGGTCGTTTCGTTTGGTGGTGCTCCGGAGTATGTCCCACTCGATTCGTTCCTTGAAATCTCCGCCTACATGTTGGCAGATGCAGTGAGAAGCTCAAACTGGCCTCTTCTTAGGATGCTTGATCCGAAATTAGCTCATCAGAGCCAGTTTGTAAATCTTGTGAGGGAGCTACAGGTGTTTGAATCAGTAGAAAAGCAGGTCTTTTTAGGTGAGGATATCTGGCGAGCTTTGGACTGGTTTTCAGAGATGGATTCCCCAATCTTGGTGCAGTCAAGAACGCTCATGGAGAGAATAATCAGATCGATCAATGTGCTTGATTTTTCCACCGCTCCGCTGGTTCTGGGTGTCAGAGTTCTCACACTGCTCCTTAGGAAATGGCCGGAGAGTACAGTGGCAGTTGTTGGCCTTTTTGAAGAATTCAGCGTAGTTGACGTCATCACGAAGAATATAACCCTAAGCAGCGATGAACGTTTTGTTGTGCAAAATAGCTACTTATTGGTTGAGTGTTTGCGGCATCGACTCTTTCAGGAGGAGGCGCTCGAGTTGGGCTGCGTAGAGCTCATCCTCACGGTGTTTGATGGACGCTGGAGCGAACTGGTGTTCAACATTGTGGAACACGTGCTAACTCCCATGAGGAGCCAGACATTGGAAGACGTGAAGTGTTATCTGAAATACATCTGCAGGCAGAGAAGGGTACTTGGTACAGTTATGGAGAATCGCACGCTTCTACAATACATAGCGAGCAGTCTGACATTGAAACTCAGGTTTACGAAAATAGTTGCTGCCGTAGGAGAAAATGAGTTTGGGATGGACGAAGATTACGGTCTCGATAGTGGGAAAGGGATTTGGTATGAATAGATAATGAATAGAGGCTTATTCTTGTGGCTTCGTAAGCCTCTCCGGTACTATGGTGCGCATAGCCACTCTTTAACTATAAGGATCCCCGAATTACCATCTCACGGTCCAATCGGCCCACTTCGGACTTGAGCGTTTCTTGACAGCCTATTAACTAAACTGCCGTTTGACAGAGTGGCTTTAGGCTGCAATTTCAGGAGACACCGGGGCTATTGTCGCGCCCCGGTTGCTGAGCAGATCAAATCCCGAACTTCGCATGACATCACGCGCGCCTCCACAGTAGCACCACCAAGGGTATAAAGAGCTGGCAACCTAAACCAATTGCGCCCCAAATAGTTCCTATTTTCTTATCTTTCTTATCAGAATCAGAATGCCCCGTGACCACAGTGCAGATATCGAGCTGGTAAGCGAGATCTTTGACTTGCCAGAGCAAGAATTGGCCAAGGCAAGAGGACAGCCCCAGAAGGTTTTGGACCTCATAGAGAAACACCTCCCACGTGGAATGTACATTGGGCGCATCAAAGGGAATTTGATTGTTGAGAAAATCAAGGCTAAGGGTGCAAAGACCAAGTTGGTGGCCGAATTGGGCGGTTACGTGGGCTACTCCGCCATCTTCTTTGCTGATGCTCTCCTCAAAGACGAAGACTCGAAGTACTACTCATTTGAGGTCAGTGAGGCATTCGCTGCAGTTGCACGGAAATTGATCGATTTGGCTGGACTAAGCGAGAAGGTTGAAATCATCCTCGGGCCTGCTTCGAAGACATTGCCACACTTCGAGCAGCGACTCAATGAAGAAAGCCACGACTACAGTAGCTTTGGGTTCATTTTGATAGACCACGCCAAGGAATTGTACGTGCCAGACCTCAGAGTTCTTGAGAGTCTCAATCTCATTGCTCCAGGCACTGTGATCGCAGCTGATAATATCTTGAGACCTGGAGCCCCCGAGTATCACCTGTACATCACTAAGACCCCACAGGAAAAGAGAGATTTCAACGCCTCCACGCCCAACAATCTGCCTGAGTACAACGGAAGATGGAATATCGTCTATGAAAACGAGTCCGTGCATGTGGATCTCGGCAATGGACGCGAGGATATCGTGGACATTGCTGAGTGTGTCGACTACTTGAATGGCTGATATCGACTGCTTGCGGCCGGTTTGAAGTCACTTTTGTTTTTGTATGCTTTAATGTGACAGTTTTTATGCTTGAAATTGTAGTTGAGGTAAATTTTCACTGCTCCAGCAGCTTGTCCTGGCTAGGCAGCCCCGCTACCCAAGTTAGTTCCCACTCCTCCAGGCGCGCCTCGTTTCGCTTCGCAAGATCAGATCGCAAACCAAAGAAAGCGTGGCCCTCTCACACAATCGGCGCCCACCAGACCATGACCGACCTCACGCCGCTTTTTAAACAGTGCGTGACGATTGTGGAATCCGATCTGAAGCCCCGTCGCCGAACAGAGACAACGGAGGAATCGAAAGACAGGCTCCGTATCAATGACACCTTCCTCAAGGAGTGTCTCGAGTCCAGGTTGGTCTTGGCCAAACTAGATGCCTTTGTGGACGAAATCCGCTCACCTTACCTTGAGATTCACGACACCATAAATGTAACCCCTTCTGGTCTTACAATTGAAGACAAAAATAAAATTGATGAGGAGTTCCAGTTTGAGATCCAGCATTTATATGAAAAGCTCAAATTGCTTCAGAAATATGAACAGAAAAGACAAGAAACCATCCCCCGCACATCTCGAAACTGGGTCTCGAGCATTTTTGGGGGAGAGGAAGACGATTTGAAGTTGTTTCAGACTACTGTCAGTGCTCATAGAACGCAGATTTTGAAGTCTTTGAATGAGATCGCTAACAGAGTGAGCAAGAAATTTGAGAAGCTCCAACGGATGAGGTATCAACGGGAAAAACAGTTGAACTTGTTGAATTTTCAAAACTTGGAAGACGATTTTGACCTCAACTTTGGAGATGATCTCAAAGTCAAGCCGCTTTCTGAGTTGGATGGAGAGATCGATCCCGACTTTCTCCAAGGAGACCAAAAGTACCAGGCGGAGCAGCTGAATGAGCTTCTACTTTCGCAGGAACAAGTGCATGCATTAGACACAGAGAGCCAGGAGTTTTTGGCCCTCAAAACCAATCAATTACACCAAGTGGAGAAGCTACGAAATTCCATGGTAGATATAGTTAACCTTCAGGCCGAGCTTTCGTTCCAATTGGAGAGTCAATCTGAAAAGATCGACACTTTGATGGAAAATCAAGGACAAATAGAGTTGGACATCAGGATGGGAAACAAGAGCTTGACTAAGGCGACTTCCCGAAATAAAGCTGGATCGAAAATCATCATCACTACCAGTTTGGTCGTTGCATTCTTGATTTTGTTTCTTGATTATATATCTTGAAGGTACGTGATTGTTGGATAATCTTTGCATTTGAGGCAATTATACTTTAAACAGCTTGACCAAATATGTAGTATATGGGTGTTCGGGTGTGTATATTTAACGAGGTGTATGGGTGTGTGTTTCTGCAACCTGTTTGCAAATAGTGGACCAATATTAATATATTAGTAGCACTAAGCCTAAAAATCATTGCTAAACATGATACTAAGTAATGAATATATTTTATTCGCTCATTTCAGGTCGAATCAGGAAGTTCGAAACAGTTTCAAAAAGTGCACATTGAAAGAACATGCCCGTCTAGAGATGACTCCAGCAACCTCATCACAGCCATACTTATCGCCTAAAAGCCATAATTGTTAGCATGAAGAGGTTCAATTTTCAAAACAACTACATAAAGCCAGTATTCAAATAGAAGTGTCCTGCTCCTGAGTCTTATAGTGTCTGTACTATTTCTTGCCAAGCAAAACAGCCCACAGTAGTATGTCTATACTTCAATAATTTTACCTGCGCCGATCGTGACACCTTCCCTTCTCAAGACAAGTCGCCCAAGAACTTTATTCTGCTCATAGGTGGCAATGGGGAGAGCCCTGTCACACTGAATCTCAATCTTAGCAAACTGTTTCGATTTCAAATGCATCTTCTTTTTGGACCCTTCAATTTCCACAATCCTACTGATTCTAGCAGGGACGTGGCAGTTATTTCTGAATAGAACGAATGGTGTGCCAACAAGGAGAGGTTTAGGCATATTGAAAAGTCTCACTTCTGCCACAAATTTGTCGTTGGACTCAATTTTCGAATCAAACTTCAAAAGAATATCGCCAGCATTGATAGAGTCAGTGGACTTGTTCGTTAACTGATTCAATTTAAATTTCAACAGCGCAGTTTCTCCACTGATCGTTACATCAACGGGCAAATCATTTACCAGAATAGACTGTACTTGAATGTACTCCTTACTAGGAGAAACCATCACTGTTTCGCCTGGCTGAATTAATCCTGAAGAGACTTTCCCTGTAAGAGTGAATTCCGAGCTGGAATTTTCAAACACATCATTAATGGTCAAATTGAAATCTTGGGCTAGCAACTGGCTCACATCTGTGACTTGCTTGTAGTCTTCACTTACAGGCAACCCGTCCAAGTACTCGATTAATGTCGGACCTGTATACCATTTGAATTCCTCAATCTTTGGATCTCTTTTCACTAAATTATTCCCGGTCAATCCTGAAAGAGGAATAAAATCTATTTGATCTTTACCAAATGCAACTTCCGAGTCTGTGAGGAAGTGAGTCATTTGAAACTTGATATCTTCAAATCGGTCTTGTGACCAATTTTCCTTATCCATTTTGTTAATAACGACACATAACCTCTCGATGCCCAAATACCGAGCTAACAATGTATGTTCCTTTGTCTGTCCATCCATGTTGAATCCAGATTCGAATTCCCCGGTAATTGAATCAACAACAAGAATGGCGTAGTTTGCTTGTGATACACCACTTATCATCTGTGGAACAAAATCCTTGTGCCCAGGAGCATCAATTGCTGTGAAACGAGAGCGTTCAGTTTCGAAGTTGGTCGCACAAATATCAACAGTAACACCTCTGGACCTCTCCTCGGTGGTCTGGTCCATAATCCAAGCTAAGGCGAAGGAACCTTTTCCTGCCTTTTCAGCCTCCCGAACAAGCTTGTTTAATGTTTTAGCATCCACAACCCCACAGTCATATAAAATACGACCCAAAAGAGTGGACTTCCCTGCGTCCACATGTCCTATAACCACAAAAGATTTATGAGCCTTTAGATAATTTTTGTGGGACCTGAGCACCTCATTTAAATCAAGTTTTTTAAAAGGCTTCGTTGGTTTTGGAGCAGGAGCGCTGCCTGATTTTCCAGGTTGTTGGAGCTGTTCCTGCAGCTGTTTCTTAGCGTCAGAGAGAGACAAGCCAGCCAAATTATCTTCAAATGCAGCTTTCTGTGCATCAAGCACCTTTTGGTCGGGACTTGCCTCCTCAAAATTGGTCTCGATTTTCTTGGCCATGGAGTTGTTCACTTCGTGGTTAGTAATGATGTCACAAATGTCTCTCACGTAATTCATCCTTCTTCTCTTGTTCATTTCAACCTCAGGAACCATCGATTCCTTAAATAGAAGAACTGATATAGACGATCTAGCTAGCTTCAACAAATTCGAGTCATCGTAAACAACTTTATAGATTATGCCGGGGTCTATAGCGGGCTCGGGGGAAGGTTTCTGGGGCGTCAGATCACCCGGTCGTATGCTTGCGTCTTTGACAGCTGTGGTTTCGGATTTACGTTTCCTGAGACCTGATAATGCCCCGAGTGAACTCTTAGAGCCGAGATGTAGTTTTCCAGATGTAGAAAGGGGTGCATCTTGTCCTTTGGGCTTTTGACTAACCAGAAGCAGGTTTAGTATGGACAAGGACTTATTAGCCATTGGTGCCGGGACTTGTGTGATTTTGGAGGCATTTGCCCTACTATTTGCCAACAAGGAAAGCTTTGACAATTTGGAAGATTGGCTTTCTGGAGCTCCCGCTTCTTGTTGCGCTTTTCTCTGCTGCGCAAGCTGTGCTAATTTCGACATTGGCTTTCCCAGAGGAATAACTATAGTTGTTTAGGATGCTAGAACAGTTAAATAGTTTGTGGAGGTCCAAGCGTGGCAGTTACAACAGATCTACCACATCTCAACAGAATTGCGGTACATCCAACTGAGAGTTGGACCTGCTGATGCTGGATCTGGAGTTGCTCCAGCTCTTGAGTCTTATACATACCTTTTTTCTGTGGAAATGCAGATTTCAACTCTAATATTGCTTCGGGAACGGCATAATTGTTGAAGTAAAGAGCCTCCTTGATGTCTAACTCGGTGATGGAGTCATTGTACAGCCCAAGCTCTTTCTTGGCTACCGCCAACAGCTCGTAGAGTTTCTCGTACTCTTCATCATCCAAATTATCCTCGTGGAAAACCTCTTCGTCCTCTGAGTAATCCAAATCGTCAGGATCGTAATCACCACCTCTGGCCATGATGTCGGTGTGTGGTGGCAGAAGAGAGTGAGTCAGAAGAAGGGCCCTTCATATGCGAGCCTGGACAAAGGTCGCACAAAATCAGTCAAGGGCTGATAGTCACTAGCATCCACAAGCAACTGGGAAATCTGGGTTCAGGTCACTGCTAGACTACCAAATTTGCTATTAAACCTTTGTTCTTCATCTTACCTTTGTTCTGCCAGCGTATGTGTTCATTTGCTCCAATTGCCACTCAGATTGCTCACTTCTAGCCTCTTCGCTCCTGCTACAAACGGCTACAGTTTGCAGCAATTGTTACCCATTCTATCCGTTGTTTCTTATCCGTTTCTATAAAGAGAAAAGACCAGTGCTCTTTTTGCCAAAAGGGTAGACCACGAGGGCTGCTGCAAAAAGCCCTACACTGATCCCAATCGAGACCTCCACCATTGTGACACCAAAGCCAAGCGAAGATCCCGTTGTAGTAGCAGTCAGGGTGGAGTTTCTGGTGATCTGGTCTGCTGTATTAATACCCGCCAACAATGAGCCCTGTGAGGCTATACCCGAGGGCACTAAGACAAAAATTGCCGGGAGCATAGCGCTGACGGCCATCCCCTTCCATATTCTTGAGTACATGTTCCCCAAAACTCCCACGATGAAGGCCCCGATGGCAGAAGTGAACTCAGTTACCTCTGCAAAATGTTTCCCTGCAAAATATGTCACCACATACCCGCTGCAAGAGATGAAAAGCATCACCGGAAGTTGTCTAAAGCGGGCCTGGTTGATGAGACCCAATGCCATTGAGAACATGGGAATGAAGATGATTCTGTATTTAGGATCGATGCCATGGCTGGCAGAGCACTTAGATTGCGAGGTGCTGTTTTTGTCAACCCATCCGTACAAGGAGGCCCCCAAAGTTATACCGAAGCCCAAGAAAAGGGAGTAGATAATCGCGTAGAACATTCGAACAGACCCAGCCACCAAATTGCGCGATTGAAGCTCTAGAGATCCACACAAAATGATGTACCCTGGCAAGATAATGGCAAGTGAGCCCTGGGCTATGGCAGCAAAGCAGAAGGTGTCACCTCCTTTGATGCTCCCAATTGCCCGCGCGATGAAGCTCACCACGATGGAGGCAGTCACCTCAAAAACGGATGAGTACAAGTTGGAGCGGGACGACACAAAGTACTGTAAGTAGCCCACACAGAGCCCCACGCCAAAGCAGATGGGGACGTCTAGCCAGCCGCCGCCAAAGGCATAGGGAGCCACCATGGCAGAGCCTAAGCCGTAGAAAAAGACACAGAGCCAGGGGTTGTATAGGTTCCTGCGTTTGAGCAACTCCTCGAGCTTCACCGAGGCCTCCTCAACGCCCTGCAAATCGTGGATCACCGCCTTGTAAATTTTGTGGGTATCTGAGAGTTTGGACAAGTTCAAGCCCTGGGCACACCGCACCAAATGCACTTCGGAGGTCCTGGTGGCAGCATCGCCAAATGACACGATCATGCACCCAGGAAAGTAGATGAACTGGCCGTCGATCTCCAACACTCGGCTGGTCATGATCATGTATTCCTCCAAGCGATGCGTGGGGGCCCCGTACATCATCAAAGCCTTGCACATACGCAAAATAAAGCGCTGCCGCTGGAGGATATCTGCTATGTGCACCGTGATGTGTAGCTGCTCATCAAGCTTGTGTTTCCGGCTCTTGATCTTTTTTGAGATGTTCGTGGGAACACGCAGGTATTTAACCTGGGCCTTAGGCGCTATAGGCTTAGCGTGCTGGAAAGAGGGGAGGTTGCGTGCATCGTCTTCCAAGGCGCCCTCTATTTCGTAATCGCTGTCGTCTTCCTTGGAGAACGTGTTGCTCCGGGCATCATCGCCGTCGCGCTTGTGCTTGGCCATTTTGGAAATCTTGTTGGCAAGTCTCTTGGGGCCTTCCCGAATGTCTTTTTTCACCTTCGAGTACTCGGACGTGGCGGCAACACTGGCAGTCTCTCGGTACAGATCGAAGTCCTCGCCTGCTAAAGTTCCCGTGTTAAAAGAGCTTGAGGATTTGGACTCTTGGGGGTTCTGGTACAACCGGAGCAAAGACGAGAGCACTCCGGCGTGCACTTGTTTTGGCGGCGCGATGTACCCGTCTCCAGCCTCCTCGTCAAGCATCATATAGTCGTCGTTGCCCATTTCCGTCTCGCCCCGTAGGTACAAATCTGGATTAGGTGTGAGAAACTGGCTCGACTCCTTGGCTTCCGCTTCCACATGCAGAGAGTCCGAGTGCTTTGGAGTGGGAGAGTCACCCACCGCCGTATCCTCGTCGTCGGCGTCGTGGAAATGTCGGAGCACGCTCGCTTCAGGGACATGCGACGAGATCAAATTCTGGGCCTCTTGGCTCAACTTGGCGAAGTCCATGCGCTTCAACTCAATGGCATCGGGGTCTTCCGGATCTATCCCCACAGCAGACTCCTCGTCGATCTGCCGAAGTCGCTCCTGTTTTGAGGCTCCGGGGGCCAATCCGCCTCCGCCGAATGCTTGATCCTGGGTCATGTTTAGGACTTTGCCAAGGAAAGTATCAGAAGCAGATGGCGGAGCATCGAACCCCTCCTGGCTCTCACCATGCCGCAGAAGCGTCATTTTGCGCAATATTCCCCTGAATCCGCGCCCCTGTCGCTCCTCTGAGTCTCTGGACTTGCTCGAGACCGTGTCGTGCTGCTCAGTGATGTCTGTCTCAGCATCTGTGGGCCTGTGATTGTGGAAGGAGCCCCGACCTGCAATCAGCGACGAAACCGAAGCATGACGAAACGCCGATGGCAAGGGCTCATCGGGAGCGCTGTCGGATGAACTGCTGGTCTTATAAAATTCAGGATCTGGCGACTTTTGGTATTTGATTTCACCGAGCTCCTCGTCAGAGCCCAGGGTGTCAGGGCCGGGGTGAATCTCTGAGTTGCTGTTGGCGTTGAACTTGAAGCTCGGCAACGCTGCCTCGTCGGCGAGGCTCGCGTCTTCCTCCAACAGGTAGTCAGAGTCGGACGAGTCATTGCGGGAGGAAGTGCTGAGCACTGAGTGGCGCGATTCGAAGCGGTTCGGAAATCGTACCGACTTCTGCTTCTGCTTGAATTTCTGGCCTGCCTTTGCAAAATTGCCCTTGGCGTTGGGTTTGGGGATCTTTTTGGGTAGGCTGAAATTACCGAGATTTATGTTGGAGACGAAGTTGACGCTGTCGTCATCCGAGCTGGACGCCTGGAGGTCAGACATCGGTGGTGATTAAGCGAGCCAATGAGTAGATAACCAGCAGGCTAGGCTAGACCCGAAGATAGCCTATTGACCAGAAAAGCGCCAAGATGACCGAAAAGTGTCTAGGATAGCTGTGTCAAAAGCCCTAATCACCAGTGACAACAGTTTGGGAGGTGTTGGAAGGCTTGTCGCAATCTCAAAGGTGCTGCGATAAGAACCGGGAAGTCTGGAACTAACTGAGGCTTGAGATGAGTTTGGATCTAGGGATCAGAGGTAGCCGCAGGTTTAAAAATTGAAGGTCTCGAAGTGTCGAAGGGTCTGATCAGGAAATCGAGCAACTGTCCTCGATCTGTTTCAGAGCTTCTATTGTAGTCCCTTACAGGGATGTTGCGAGCGATGCGCGCCGCAATGGGGCAGCGCCCTGTGATAGCGCGAGGGGCGAGAGAGAGGGTCAGCAGGAAAGACAACAGAGAGACAGACAACTTAAGAGAGAGAAATTACCAGGCGCTAAGAGAGAAAGAGCTCACTTCAAAGGGGATTCAGAGATAGTCAGAGTATACATATCGGTACCAGGAGCTTCTAGGTCAGTCCTCCCTACCTACGTCTCTATCGGCGACTGCGCCCAGGTGACAATAGGCCTCGCGTTAAATTCCGACATTCCCTCGCCAGTACCTTGATTTGAGCCTTGTACCTGAAGCCTTATTCGCCAAGGTTGTTGGAGTTTTTTCTATAAGAACTGGACTGTGAACGACTCTCTCAAACCGACTCATCTCGAGACGTATGATATGTGCTGTAGATTATGGAACTCTAATAGCACTCCACTGTCTCGAATGACGAGCAAAGTGCCATGACGGAGAATTCTTGAGTTCAAATGAAAACCTACGGAAAGAATCCAGCCAGGCGACGACGAAGACCAGGGCGCGGACATTACTTCTCGTTATCCTCCGCTTGAGGACTATTCTACACCCGCTTCATTAAAATGCTCATGAATTACTCTATCCTGTCCGCTATACCAGCTCTTCCCATTGCACTCCACACCATTCTTGCACATATCCTACGTGGTTTTTGTCCAACTGGGGCATGTAGTCCTCTGCGTCAGTGCACACAATGATGGTGCCCCACTCCATTCCCTCAAGCAAATTCTTCTTCTGGATGCCTTTCTCAAGGTCCATGATAGCCTTGGGCATGAGCTGGAGCTCAAACTGTCTGGAGGACGAGGGATTGTAGCCTGGAGACGGAACAGTCATGGACTTGATGAATTTCGCTGCAATAGAGTCTCTCCCTGAGTAAAGCAAAGGCTCTCCTCCGAGGTCGTACCGGAGTACCTGCGCTGGGTTGTGCTTGACTTTGTTGGTGAAAGCCTCGAAGAATTTGTCATCGAGCATACTGGAGATTTTCGAGGCCCCCGGATCTAACGCAGTCTCCTTCTCCTTGCTACTGGATCTCCCAGCTTTCCCTCCGGGACTGTCCACATCCATCTCGGTCAAATGCTTGTATTTCTCAAGGTAGGGGTCCGTGATCTTTTTGAACTTTTCTTGCTCGACGTAGAGGATGTAGCCCGGGTACGAGGGGAGTTTTATGCTCTCAGCAGCTACTTCTTGGGATTTTAGGGACGATTTCAGTGCTGTACTGGCAATCTCAGCGTACGAGGGAGCGTCTTTTGCTTGCTCTTTAGGCGGCTTGGTAGAACTTGGAGTTTGCACGGAGCCAAAAGGACTAGAACTGCCTCCAAAAGGGTTAGAGCTACCTCCAAAAGGATTTGAACTCCCAAAGGGATTGGCTTCAGTCCCGTTGGGTTTGCTAAAAAGGTCCTTCGTAAGCTCAGCCTGGAGCTTATGCTTCTCCTCTATTTTGAGCTTTTCCTCCCAATGTTTTGCTAGTTGAGCCTTCTCTTCATCTTCAAGCTTCTGGAGCTTCTCTGGGTCCTTGCACACCCCACGAAGTGCCCTGATGCTCCCCTTCTTTCGTGAGCATTGCAGTGTATTCGTGCACGAAAAAACATAAATGACCCTGTCATATGGCTCATCGTTAAAGGGTGCAAATGCTTGCGCCAATAGAGCCATGGGACTGCCACAGTTCCCACACGAAAGCTGCTGGTCAGTTGGCCTCGAGTCGGGGTGGAGCCAGATGGCCTCTCCGCCGATAAAAGTGTCCTCGATGGAGGGACGCTCGTGCTCGTCTATTGGCACGTCCACAAAGCCCAAAAACACATTCGAGCGCTTGGACTCGTCAAAGTCTTCCTCATCCGATGAATATTCGGTACTCATGTTAACCACAGAGAATCAGTTACAAGTTGGAGAGATGGTGGAGCTCTAAAAATGTTATATAGAGACTATATACAGGTATATGAAATGCGATGAGCAATGAGATGCACCCATGACCAGCGCTATGGGCCCAAACGGGTACTTATGACCAAAAAAATTGAGCAGGAGATGTAAGTCCCAGCAGGTCAAAGATTCACAAAAGTCGACGAAAACTGAAGAAATTTGACAAAATTTGAGCTTGTACCACGGCCTCTCACAAGTACCGTGGGTGCGAAATCTCCTCGTACACCTCCACAGTATCTCCCTCCGCAAAGTCCTCCCACCCCTCGAAAGAGAGACCGCATTCTGTCCCCTTTTTCACCTCAGCCACATCGTCCTTCACATGTTTCAAGGAGCTCAACTTGCCCTTGAATAAACATTCTTTTCCCCTCATGACCATCACCTGTGAACCTCTTTTAATCACTCCGTTGTTGACCCTGGCACCAGCGATTTTGAACTTGCTCTTATTCTTGGCAGTTATGGTGAATACGCCCTTGATCTCCAAGTCGGCCACCGTCTTGACCTCAATTCTGGGAGCCAATTGGTCTGTGAGCACCTTGGTAACATCCTCAATGAGATGATAGATCACATTATGTTCTTTGATCTCTATCTTTTTGGCCGAGGCTTTGGCGTGGATGTCCTTGGGAACTTTGAGATTAAAGCAGAGGATTTCGGCACCTGCTGCCTCGGCGCGGTCAAGGTCCGATTCCGTCGGCAAACCAGCCTCTTGAGAAATCACTACGGCCTTGACTTCCTCGTTACCCAAGCCATCAATACTCTCCTTGATCGCCTCAGCTGACCCGAAAACGTCCGCTTTCACTATGAAATGCATTTTCTTGCACACATTGGCCTTTTTCTGAAGCAAATCATTCGCGAGTTCGCCCTTCAAGTCGCTGATATCCAAACCGGCACGCTTCATTTCGTTGAGCTGCTCCTGCCTGTTGAGCTCTTCAAGTTCCTCCTGGCGCTTCTGATTTATCACCTCAATGTCCTTGGCGGCTTGGATCTGCTTTTCTCTTACCGCTCGGTTGTCGACAACTTTCTTGGCAAGCTGCTCACTCTTGCACTCCAACACTTCGTCGCCTGCGTCGGGAAGCTCTTTCCAGCCCCAGATCTCCACGGGAGTAGAAGGACCCGCAGCTTTCACTGGCTTGCCCTTCTCGTCTCTCATTCCGCGGATCTTGCAGTATGTGGTTCCAGCGACAATGATACTGCCAACTTTCAACGTCCCTCTTTTCACGAGCACTGTGGCAACAGTCCCGAGCCCCTTCTTAAACTCGGATTCTATAACCCATCCCTCTCCAGGAATCGCAATCTCCGCTTCTATGTCACTCACCTCACTGATAGTGATAACAGCTTCCTCGAGTTTGTCCATATTCAAGCCCGTTTTCCCCGATACTCTCACGGTCTGTGTGTCTCCTCCGTAGTCCTCCACGTCAATGCCCTGGGTCGCCACGTCCGCCACGACTCGGTCAGGGTTCGCAGTAGGCTTGTCACACTTGTTTATCGCCACAATTATGGGAACGCCTGCCTTCTTGGCGTGCTTGATGGCCTCGATCGTCTGCGGCATCACCGAATCATCCGCTGCCACCACCAAAATGATAATGTCGGTGATGTTGGCGCCCCTTTCTCTCATTTTGAGAAAAGCGGCGTGACCTGGGGTATCCAAGAAAGTGATCTTTTTCTTGGAAATGGGGGTCACCACCGAAAATGCTCCAATGTGTTGCGTAATCCCCCCATGCTCCTCAGCTACAATGGACGATTTCCGCAAATAATCCAAAATTGTAGTCTTTCCGTGATCCACATGGCCCATGATGGTGACTATGGGAGCACGGGGCTTCAACAAGTTTTCCTGAACAGGTGCCGGAAACAAATCAGCGCCCAAATTGTCATTCATAGTCACCTCGAAGCCGTACTCGTCTGCTATCAACGAGGCGTTCTCCTTGTCCAAAATGTAGTTATGTCTCATATCCTCAAATCCCAATTCCTTCAATTTCTTGAGTAAATCATTCAAGTACACTCCCATGATGGTGGCTAAGTTCGAAACGCTCACGAACGTAGGAATCTGGATGTGAATCTTTTCGACGTGTTTCTTCGTGTTCCTCTTGGCGGTAGACTTTGCACCCTTAGAGCTACCCACGGACTTGCTGGACGGCGCCTGAACTTGAGTCTTCCGCTTTATAGCTTCTTTCGCTTTGTTGTACGCCATCCTCTTCTCCTCTTCGGCTGATCGTGGGGCTCTCTTGGGACTCTGATTCTGCGCAGCAAACCTGTTATGGGGCCTGTTTGCTGACAGTGTGTCCTCCTTGGGCTTACTTGAAGAAAAATTGCTCGGGAACTTGGACTTTGAAGGAGCTTGGGATCCTGGTGGCGTCTCTGTACTGACAGATGAGCTCTTGAGCGGCGTCAGCTGGGATGGTCTGGGACGACCGAACCTCGAGACCCCGGCCCTTGGAAGCTTTTTCAAAATATCGGAATACCTTCGACTGAATGTGTGCGGTATGGTGCTCCTGGTAGCACCCACATATCGTGCCAGGTACAAACTGCGGGCCAACATTGGTGAAGAAGAACTGAGTGAAAAGCTGAAGATTTGATTTCAGTGCATAGCGTAGCGCGCATGGCCTCTAAGTCGCAAACCTCAGCTTGAGACCGGTGACGCTATCCGCCATAACGATCCATTATAGGTCCACATACCTCTACATATCTCACTTTTATACCGCCTACCTTCTACTTCCGATGCTCATTTCTTCATTAGAGCTATGCATAGCTGAAATCACCGTTGGAGGTCACGTACCCAAGCGATTTGCATTCGTTGAAGGTGCTGATCAACTCATCGATATCCTTGAAGTTCAGATCTTCACATGAGAAGTTGCGATGCCTGTTAGACACTATGTGATCGTCAAAGTGATCGTATTTCACCCTGCAGTTCTCACAATATCCTGGCTTTAGATCTTTATCCTTTTCCACAATTTGGCTCTTCTGCTGCTCTCTCTGCTTTTTCAAGAAGATCCTTCTTTTGAGGTTGTTCAAATTCTTCGAGGGAACCTGCGAAACGGTAGGGCCCAAACCGTTGCCTATTGTAGCTGCTGTGCTGTTCAAAGAAGAATCCATGGAACACTGAGCCGCGTTGGATGCCCCATTAAATCCCGACGCTGCGACCTCAAAATATTTTGAGTTTGAGTCGTTCGGCTGGACCACCGACGACTGTCTGAACAAGTGAGCGGGTGGTGGCTTGAACAAAGACTCTGGGTTTGTAGTGGCGCTAATATTCTTCTCCTGATCCTTTCCCACTTCTATATCCACCTCAGTCTTCTCATCTGCCTCTGACGAGACCTCTGTATCGAACGATGACAGCCAGCTGGGCTGGCCCTTAAAAGCAGCTATAATTCGAAGCGTTGCTTGTTTTAATAGCTCTCTATAGCCCCTCGTAGCTTCGAATTTCTGTATTCGCCGAGCTTTTCTTCTTTCGAGGTTTTGGTCACTGCTATTGTCGGCAATGAACGGACACTTGCCATCCAAAGTCAAGTTTAACATCGGGAATGAATTGTCGGACCATTCACGAACGGCTATGGGTCTCACCGTTTGCGTCAAATCGTAAACATATAGGTAATTTTTATCTAGGTAATGCAAATCATCTCTTCTGGCATGCGGATCCCGGTCGTTGGTGCCAAAAATCTTCTCCTCCTTAAGCAAGTTGTACAATTCACCGGTAGGATTATTGGAATTTATGCTTGTGGTGTCAAATGTGCCCAAATTCTTCAAAAACCGAAACACTTTATCGTAGTTCCACACTTTTATTCTCTGAGTGACAGCATCATGGAAAATATCGTTGGTGGGATACTGCTTGGCAGAACTGAACGGCCTTCTACTAATGATTATGGTGACGTCGCGGTCGTAGAACCTAGCAATGGTACATCCCACCAGTTTCAATGCTTTGTGAGCTCGTTTCTGCTCTAATTCCTGTGTTGAACTCGTCACATCACACCCCTGCGTATCGAAGTATGCCGTGCTCTCCTTCATAATTCTTCGCCATGAGGTTTGCCATTCTAGTAACTCATCGCCTACCAATCTGCTAGTTTTGGCGACCACTTGGGTCTGTTTTTGCAGAGGCTGAGCATGATGGGGCCCGAGATTTGGGACCTGGGCCAACAAGTCGGCGGAGCCTTCAGCGGGAAATTTTGCATTGATTTTGGCCTTTTTGAGAACTGGGGAGGGAATGTTGGCATTAGTTTCCTTCAACGGCAATCTCGATGCGCCTGCTGGGGCGAGAGAGCCGTAGCTTCTCTTCTTGGACATAGGATCCATGTTTAATGAGTGCAGGGCACGGGGAATGATCAGCTCAAAAACAATTTCGGGCTGGTAGGGCTCTCAACGACGAGCGAAAGTTTGGAATGCAATTGGAGAACTGTGGACTACTGCGACGAAATGTGCCCCAATGAAGTTGGAATAGTGTTTGACCTGTGAGCGAAGCTCGCCGGGGCTAATTGAAAGCGCCAAAACCGAAATACTCCCAAAATGAGCGTCTGTCGCTACTTCCAACTCGCCACACCAAAAAATATCGCAGTACCCACTGGTGGCGCTATGTTGTGCTGGTGTTCGCTTTGTTTATGGCGGCCCTGTCCGCTGTTGATGAAGCAAAAATTCAAGAGCGCGTTTCAAAGGACCTGTGTACAGGAAGTAAACCTGCATTGAACCCAAACCTCTCAAGGCTCACGGTTACTGATACGAGTGGCTTGTTATCAGCCAGAAGAAGTTGTACATTTAAAAGATCACGCAACTTTCCAAGCCGAAGAGGTCTTGCAAGAGCGGATTTGTGTTTACTCAAATTACGATTTTCAGAGTACGAAGTTTCGTATTGCCCTATTTACCGCTTAGCCATAGCAGCCGGTCTCCATTGGCCCTGATCGTCCATTGCCGGACCTTTGATTGACCGTCAAGCGACACGAAATCACAATATAAATCTATTTGGAAGTTTCCTTCATCAGATATATCTGCATGCTTCAACTGAAACAAATTTCCCGTGTGCTATCTCAGGGCTTGAACCCCGTGGAGCTCGAGTCGCCACGGCGAGCTCCTTTAGCTGTCTCGCTCCTCTCCAGCACAGGTCTTCCCTTGACCACAGTGACGTCCGTTATGTCTGAGTCCAGTGACGAGGATCTTCTCACGACCAAGAATTTGAAAATATATTCTCTTCTTGCTGTGAGCAACTACCAACAGCAGCAGGACGACTGGGCGCTCTTGGAATTTGAAGCCGGCGTCAAGGCCATCATAGAGAGGGTACAGTACAACGATCACCTGGACCCTCAGGACGCTTTGTATGTGGTGATTTTTTACAGCGACTTTCCCGATTCCGTGGCCAAATTAAAGGTGGATAACGTCAATAGGGCACTCTCGGAGGGCTTGAAGGGGTACCGCAAGCACTGAACCTATAGAGCCTCGGCTACAGCTACAGTAGTTCAAACATGAATGCATTATAATATCTACTTTAACGATATGTAGGCCCTGATATTCAGCATCGGGGCAGATCCATTCTTGTATTGTAGTGCTGATTGTGATTCGAGTGCCTGGATAATCTAGCTAATCCATACCGCTTAGAGCAGCAGAAATGCTCAAAATTCAGACCGTCAACTTTGGGGATGCAATAATCTAGATGAGATGCTAAGGGACAAAAAAGAAAGGTGTTATGAGCTGAGGGTGCAAACGAGGCCTTAGCAAACGATAGAGCTCATGTGACAGTGCCCTATTTGCCGTCCATGTCCACATCTTCCTCTTCTTCTTCCTCTTCGTCCTCATTATCCTCCATGTCATCCATGAGGCTCTCTTCATCAAAGCTTTCATCCTCACTGTCGTACCAAAAGTCTTCATCGACGGGCTCTTGTTCAACTTCGTTTGAAAGCGTGCTGCCGTTACCATAAGCAAGATGCTCAGACTCAGGCATCACGTAGTCCTCAGGAATGTCGGCTTTGGATCTTTCAACTTCCTGCAACACCCTCTTCTTATAAGCCTCAGGATTTTTTCTTAATTCGACAGAGGCGTCGATGTTGGCAGGGGACGAAACGTTGGGGTCTTCAAGTAAAGAAATAATAGAAATCAATACCGACTCAACAGTCTGCGCAGGTGACCAGGTCTCACTGTCTAGTTCCTCGGATGTTGGGTCTCCTCCTTGATGCAAAATCGAAATGCATAATCTGCCGTCTCTGTATACATTAGGGTGGTAGATGGCCGGAGTGAATCTAAAAGTAGGAGGCGAAAAAGGAAATTCCGGAGGGAATCTCATCTGGCCCTTGAAGTACCCACCATGGTACATGGAGTCCTTGTTAAGGACCATGATGCCGATGTTCCACAAGAAGATGTTGTCATTGTCAAGTTCGATGTGGAAACTAGGGATACCCTTTTTTGGATCAGTCAAGTCTTTGAACTGTCGCTGCAAAATGGCAGCAGCAGATTTAGAGCTCATTGGAGATATAACGGCGAAAGTTGATAGGGCGGGAAATTAGCGGGGCGGCCAAAAATAAACAAAAGATTTTTTGGCAAAGGTAGCTCCGATAAAAAGGTATGGAGAACGCTGGAATATATAAAGCCCTCTGTAATATGAATGTGTTCTGATAAGCCAAAAGTGGGGCTTTGGGCAAGAACCGCTAAGGTATGTGGTCAAATAGACGAGGTGCACTCAGGGGTAGGATAGCAACGCCAAAAGTCCCGATCAAAGTGTCAGGGACAAAACCAGGAAGGTTGCAGAAGATGCTCAGGCCTCAGTGATACTATTGGGTATTTCTTTGGATTTTTATGTCCTGGTTGGTGTTGCTTACAAATTCAGGCGAATCTTAAGCTGAGGTTCAGGAGGAAAAAATCGGCGGTCAGGGAAACTGGCAAAAGAAACCAAAGCTAGAGCTGAAGATTTCTATGGAGCTGGATCCGCTGTGTGGAGTTGAGTAAGATGAGAAGAAATACAAAGCCCAAAATAAAAGGCGTTGTGATGGAAAAGCAAAAAGGTGGAGGATTCCGGACTGCTAGCGGCGGGTATTGGTGACGAGATTTGTAAATGAGAGGGATCCACAAACGATTACTGGGAGTGCACATAGACCAATGTTTTTTCTTTTGAAAGCCAACGTAGCAGACAAGGGCGAAAAGAAATGTAGCACATCACGTGGATTTTACGAATGCGCTCCGTAGATACGAAGGAGACTAAGACTGATTACTCGGATAAGAACTCCGACTACGAACTATGGACGGAAGTGGGGATCGGATATGAGTCACAAATTGGGCTACGTGTTGTACAATGGCATGAGGCCTCTGGGGCAACAGGACTTCAGAGGTGGAGCTCAGAGCACGAGCAGAGTATCTCCGCAATATCCGCTGATGCCCCTCAGCCAGGTGCGGGCCAATATTAGCATTGGCACGAGTCTTAGGTCATCAAGCGGCTCTTCCCTAGAAACCGTATTTGATGGCGATACAATAGACCTAAAATCCAGCTATTATAAGGCCAGCAGCTGCGTCCTAATTGCACAAGCCGGGCTTGCAAGGTCTGACGCGGAATTTTGGAATAGCACAATAGAATGTGGCTGTCTAAAGTCGAACTTCAACCTGAAAACAGGAGTAGAATAGACTCACAAACCAGCATATTTTCATTGCTGCTACACCAAATCTTTACATTATCTTGGCTGGCCAGCGTATCCTCTATGCCTTCCCCTAGTTCTCCCCAGTGCTGATGTTCCTGCACTTCGTATTCTCTTTCGCAGCTGGTCCGCCTGAAACATGGGGCAGCAGTCTGAGGAGATTAGCCAGCTCGGGTGCCACACTGGTGAAAGAGCCTAATGAATTGAACGTTCTTGAGAGTACTTATTTCGCGCTGCACTTCAATTTTAAAGACGAAGCACTGGTCTCAACTTGGCCCTCAAATCAGCCCCTTGTGGGGAATGGACCACATCCTGCCGCGCCAAAAGGCTGGGCCCTTTGCGACTGCGCGCTAGCTTTCAGCTAGAGCAACTGTAGGTTCAAGGCGCTGGAGAACAGGGAGCAACAGGAAAGCTGTAGTACCCACTTCCAAATCATCGCCAGGGTAGTGCTACTGAACAGCTGCGTTTGCCCGCAATTTCCCATCCACTTCTCCTCTCTCGGCCTTAGTCGCTCCTTGCGCCCGTTCCTGGTCACGCGCTCAAGATTACGTTACGTTCTCATTTGATTGGTCGACGTTTATCTATGGAGACCCAGCCTTAAAGAAGATCAATACCTCGAGCTAGCAGAACCAATTATTCTGCAATCGGGCAATTGTTTCAGTCTCAGATCACATCTCGTTATCTTCTCCTTGGTGCTTCTTTTTTATTTGTACTATGGATTTCGAACAGCAATTAGAAAAGGCCGAGAAATTGGCCTCCCCTTCGCTAGTAGGGGCCTCTCTCAGATCAGCCGACGACTCAGAGCATAAGAACTACATCCACCCCGAAAAATATGCGGGCGGAAAGAAAGAGTTCAAGAGAGATAAGAAATCTGTGTTTCTGAACTCGTCCATTGGCGCCTCTTTGGATGACTTGATCAATGAAGGCGCCCTTTTGGGGTCAGAGGAAGACTTCACCAAGTTCCTTGACGATCTGGGTCATGTCAAAGACAACGCCAAGTACAATAAAATCGACGAAGACAAGCCCCTGCCGTTGGAGCATGAGGTCAAAGAGGACAGCGTGGCCTCCGAAAAGGAGTCTAGTGAGCCCACCCCCGCCACTAAGGCAGAGCCGGCTGAAAAGTCCCCTGAATCAGCGACACACGGCCATCAGACTGGGTCCACTGGAACAGCCCCTGGTGCTTCTATTTATCAGCACGAGGACTACTCCACCCCCAACCTTTCTGAGTACCAATTGGACCATCAGATCACTGACCACAGCGATCTCTTGAACTCGGTACAGTCGCACGAGCTCCACCGTCTTCCTGGTTACAGGCCTGCGGCACCCATAGAAAATTCTCACGAAAGAAAAACAGCCACTCCTGCCTCTGTGTCGACTCCAGTGGAAGAGAGTCATCCTCACGTGCACGTCAAGGACGGTATACATGCTCCGTACTTCCATAGAGACGGCAGATCGTCCTCCCGTGCTGGAGCTGACCGGTCGACGTCTAGATCACGTTCCAGGTCCTCTAGGCCCCACTTGGCTCGCGGTGACTCCTACAAGAGCACCCACGATGAGGACCCAGCTAGATATGAGCTCCCGGCAAAACTCCTGGTCAATGAAGAGGAAAAGCTTTATGAAGATGAGACAAGCGAGCTTGACAGAAGATCCAGAATGTCCAAGCCTACTATGGGTGACTCTATTGCTGCGGCAGAGGCAGTTCCAGAGAGGGATGTGTCGTTAGTGACCACTGGTGACTACACTAACTTCGATGTGGATGTTCCGAGTGCCTCAATTGCGCCTTCGTACAATTTTCACGGCCGCTCTGCGTCTTCAACCAACTATTTGCGGTCTATTTCACGTTCGCGGTCCAGAAAACCTGCTGAGAAGGAGCAGAGATCCAGCAACTTGCTTAACGAGAAAAACCTTGCTGACACTGGCGACTTGGCTCAGGAAGGTGCTCTTTTGACCGATGACCCCTACTCTAGTATCACCGGATTGGATACTATGGTAGAGGAAGTTTTGAAAAAGGACAGCGACGCCGAGGCTGCTGATCCCAAAGGTAAAGCGTCTGAAGCTGAGGACTCTCCCGCCAGCGATGTGACTTCAAGTAAGGACGCTGCTGCCACTGAGAATACTGCTACTACCGAGGAGGGTACTGCTGCAGAGGAGACTGTTGCTACTGAAGAGACTGCTACTACTGAGGAGAGCGCTCCAGCTGAGGAGACTGCTACTGCTGAGGAGAGTGCTCCAGCTGAGGAGAGTGCTCCGGCTGAGGATACTCCTCTGGAAGAGCCTGTGAGTGAGGCGGCCGCTCCGGAAGTGCCTGTCTCAAAAGCAGCTACTCTGGAAGAGCCTGCTTCTAAGGCGGTCGCTCCCTCGACTGCTTCGGACGAAGACTTGGACTTCGATGTTAGCCCTGAGGAGATCCGCAAGCACCTCGAGGCTCAGCCTGTGTACGTCTTCACGTCTCTTGCTGGAGGTATGCAGATCACGACAAGGACCAACCGGCTTGCTACCATTTTGCAGGCGAACAAGGTGCAGTTTACCTACCGTGATCTTGGCACTGATGAAGAAGCCAAGAAGATCTGGAGAAGATACTCTAATGGCAAGACCCTTCCGGGGGTAGTGAGAGGCGATGATTTTGTGGGGAACTTCCAAGATATTGAAGAAGCTAATGAGGAGTACAAAGTACGCGAGTTGCTCTATGAGACCCTTTGATCTTAGAATATAATTGAGTTAGAACAGTGTAGAAGAAAGCTGAAGAGTGGGGAGAGACGAAGAAACGTTAACAAAAGTGTGAAAAAAAGCTATAGCAGTAAAACGGTAGAAATAGATTGTATTAAAAACACGGAGTGATGAACCCAGAGTGGAAGCCGAAGTGTAGCAGTGAGGCTGAAGCAAAAGACTCACCAGCGACGACGAGAATGCTCCAATCTTCAGTCGTGCGCACCGTAACTCAAGTCACGGGACCGTCGTCCACGTACCACGACGACGTGGCACACGGAGATCATATCGGCCCAAAGTTCGAGATTTTCACCAAATTTTCACTCCCCATTGCCAGCTCCAGCTCCTACCTCTTCTGTCACTTGATTGAGCCGGTTGAGTGTGTCCATACCCGTGAGAATTTGAATTTACGCCTGTCGCTTGTATTCACTCGTACTATCGTCGACGTTAATTTGTTGAGCTTGGCAAAATACCACCACCGTCATAAAGCATACAAATTTGAAATTGTCTCAAATTGGTGTTCTGCACTAGCCTGGAGTCTTCTTTCTTTAATACTTTCCTTTGATACTATTTTTGCCTTGGGCATTTCGCTGTGACGTCTCCCAATCGTCTCCCAACTGTCTCCCAACTTTTTCCTGTTCTAACTTTTCTCACTGATGTCTACCCCTGCTGAAATTATCGCTGCTCGCTACTCCGCCGAGCCCCTGGCCGCAGATGTAGTCGACGATTACGAATCCGCTTCATTTTCGCCGACCCCTGAGTCCAATGGCGCCGGCTCCAAGCACTCCATTGCCGACGAGTCTGCGTTCCCTGCCTTGAGCAGCGCCACAGCTGTCTCTGCAGCTCCCACATGGGTCAAAAATGGCGGCACCACCTCGTCGTCAGCTTCCTCGTCACGTTCGGCTTCGGTTTCTGCCCCCAGGCTCGTCAGCGGCTCGAAAGTCGTGGGCTCTGCTTCCAGTTCCGGAAAATTCAAGTCATCCACCATCCAAGATGCTTTTTCGCTTGACGTGGAGGACCAGATTAATCTTACCAGACCGGAATTTATCAAGTTTTTGACCGCCATCAAAGCTGAGACCAAGACGAACATCGAGTGCACCACCTCTCAGCACACCAAGAAGAGAACTTTCCTCATCACTGGTAAGCAGCAAGACGTGAAGCATGCCAAAAGATTGGTCATCAAAAAGCTTACCAGGCCAGTCAAAATTGTCTTCCCCGTGCCTGCCAAAGTCAGATCGAAGATCATTGGTCCACAAGGACGTGTCTTGAAGCCAATTGTCCTGGAGAACGAGGTGCGTATTGATATTGGTACCTTGGATGAGCGTGAGGAGTCCGAGAGTCCCGATGAAGTTGATGACGACATTTTTTCCCAGACAATTAAGGTCACCATTGAAGGAGACATCGAGGGATGCAAGGGCGCCAAGTCGCAGATTCTCGCCATTGTGGCCGAAGAAACGAAAAATTTAACCACCAAAGTGGCTGTTGACGAGATCTTGAAGCCTTTTGCACCTTTTGTGTTAAAGCTGTTGATTGAGGAAAGCTCCGTGGACATTAGCGTGCCAGAGTACTCCTCCAAGTCCAACAATATTCTCATTTCTGGTCCCCGTGATGCAGTGGTGAATGCTAAGCTCCAAGTTCTGCATGAATTGCAGAAATTTAGACTTAACATTGTTGTTGAAGACGTGCCTATTCCCAAATTAAAGCATCAGTTTTTGCCCATTAAGGAGATATTGCAGACCTACAATGTCTTGGTCAAATTGCCTCAGGAGGGTGAGACAAACGTTCAGTTTATTGGTGAGAAGGATCAGATCAAACTCGCACAGGAGCACGCCAGGGCTGTCACTTCCCAGTACAAGGTTGAGGTTTTGGACATGTCCAAAGCCCACAAGGGCAATATTGCTCATGTCAAGGCAGTGGCGTTATATTTGACCCAAAATGGCACTTTCAAGTCGATTGCTAAGGCTAACGACGTGGTGATTAATGCTCCTTCTCTGACCTATTTGAACACAGATGCTTCTGGATCTATTCCAATTGAGATCATCAGCAAAGTTGACCAGGCCGAGAACACTAAGAGTGCCAAAAAGGCCATTGTGGCCATTGTTAACAGCATTTCGCCCGACTTGACCAAGGTCGTGGACGACATCGACGAGTTTTTTATCAAAAAGGTACCTGAAACCATCGGATCGGTTGCCAAGGATCTGAAAGTTGACTTTGTTGTGCTTAACGGTGTCATCACTTTGTTCTCAAACGAGAGCGAAAGTTCTGGCGAAGACTTTGACGATTTTGTTGACACCTCAAACTCGTCTGCTTCTTTGGACAAGGTCAATGAAGCCTTAAACATCTTAAGAGACCTCATGTCCACTTTGGATACCAAGATATTGGCGGTGCCCTCAGAGCAGCAAGCTTACATCCTGGGACCCAAGGGTACCACCTTACGGTCGATCTTGAAGGATGTGACCCCAAATTCGGTTATTGTGAAGTTACATTTCAACGCGTCCGGTCCCTCTGAAGATGAGGTATACGTTCACGGAACCAAGCCCGAAGTTTCTTCTGTTGCCCGTGAGATCTCCCAAGTGATCAGTGATGCCTTGGAATTCAAGGATGGTTACACTGCTTCTGTGGAGTTCCCTACTTTCATTTTGTCGAGACTTATCGGGAAGAACGGTTCTAACTTGAACTCGTTGCAAGATGAATTTGCCGTCAAAATTGATGTGGAAAGTAAGGAGCCAAAGTCTGCAGAAGAAGACAAGAGCGCCAAGAGTACTGTGGAAATCAAGGGAATCAGAAAGAACGTGGACCAGTGCAAGGCTCATATCCAGGACATCGCTAAGAGATGGGCTGACGAGACAACGGTTAGAGTGAGAATTGAGGAACAGTATCATCGCAGAATCATTGGAGCCAACTTCGTTTATGTCAACAGATTGCAGGACAAGTACAACGTCAAAATCAGATTTCCTTCGCTCGACTCAAATGGTCCCCACCACAGTGATGCACCTAGAAACAAAGACGAGGTGACCATCAGAGGTCCTTCTCGTGGTGTGGCAAAAGCTGCTGAGGAATTGAAGGAATTGTATGAGTTTGAGAAGGAAAACGGCTTTAAGCAGACATTGAAAGTGCCCTCCAAAGCCATTTCTAGAGTCATTGGTAAGTCCGGAGAAACTATTAATGATATCGCAGATGGTACCGGAGTGGAATACAAATTCAATCGAGACAAGGATGAGAAGGAGCTTGGGTACATTGAGCTTGAATTGACCGGGTCTAAGGCTTCGTTGAAGAAGGCAGTGGAAAAGATCAACGAGATTGTGGCAGAAGTCGAGAATTTTGTCACCGTGACCGTCAACGTGGACCCCAAGTACCACCGTCATTTAATCGGTCAAAGAGGCAGTGTCATGAAGGACATCATTGCTAAAGCGGGTGGTGAAGATGTTCCGAGACCGCAGTACAAGAAGCTCATTTCCATACCTGATGAAAGCTCCGGCTCTGATGAAATTGTGTGCAAGGGTGACCAAAGAGTGGTCAATAAAATTGTCGAACAGATCAAAGAAATTGTGAAGCTCAGAGAGGCCAATGTGGTGGAAGAGTACGACATCCCCAAAGAAAAGCATCGACACATCATTGGTTCTGGAGGCTACATTCGCCAATCTTTGGAGGACAAGCATAATGTGGTGATCAGCATTCCCAGTGCTGAGTCCCAGTCCAGCATCATTAAGTTGGAAGGGTTGCCGGAGAATATTGCGAAATTGAAGGCTGAGGTGGATGAGTTGGTTAAGGATAACTGGAACGAGTCGCTTGAGATCCCAGAGAAGTACCATGCCATGATCTCCGAAAGAGGTGCCGTATTCACTTCCTTGAAGTCGGACTACAATGTTGAGGTCAGCCACGGTAACACTCTGAAGAAAGCTAAGCAATTGTCTAAGGCCAAAATTCCCACTCCTCCTGAAAAGGGTAGTGGAAAGTTCACAGTTGTCCAGGGCGTTGATTTGCCAGACAAATCGGGTCATATCATCTGGAGATTTACTGGAGATAAAGCTGACACTGCCAAGGCGGCCGCACTCATTCAAGCACGTTTGAATGCAGCCGAGAAGGCCAATGCTACTGGCTGGTACTTCTTTGACCAACCTTCGCATGTGTCCAAGATCATTGGTTCTAGAGGGTCCAAGCTCAACAAGATCAGGAAAGTTTCCAACTGTTTTATTAGCGTTCCAAAAGCTTCAGATGCAACAGAACAATATGTTTATTTGGTTGGCACAGACTCCGACTTGGACATTGCAGCCAAAGAGATCGAAAACGCCATTAAAAGTTAATTTGTTTATTGAATATAAGGAAGACTTGTTTATAGATATTTAGGTATGACATAGTATTAGCACCTCTTGTAAGCGACAAATAGTCCTCCAGCAAACAAAATGCCAGCGAAGATGTATCCTAGTGCATAGTTGATTGAATCACTGATCACTGGGGTAGAGATGGCCACCACGAAGTTGGCGAGCCAATTGGCACATATACTGTAGGCCATAGACTCGCTGGTGCTGCTAATTTCGTGTACCATAATACTTGCTCCTGGCCCCCAGCTCAAAGCAAACAGAACAATGTAGAGACTCACGAAGACAATAATAACGATTTCGTAATCTATGCTCTTGGCGGTGTTGTTCAATAGGCCAGTGGTTGCGAAAATGAGCATGCAGAAACTCATGTTGAAGGCTCCCGCAATCAACGATAGGTAAATGCCCACTTTTTCGATGAGCAAGCCTGCAAAAAAGGAGCTACCAAAGTTAAAGCTGCTGAGTATGGTACTGCCAATCGCAGGGGAAATTCCCTTGAAAATTCGCGAGCTGTAGTAGAAATAAAAGTTGATACCTGTGAATTGCTGCAACATCATAATCGCACAGCAGTGCAAATGGGTGCAAAACCTTGATATCTTGTAGTTGAATTCATTTTTATGAATGAAATTATCTGAACTTTGACTGAAAATGACTCTGTCGGACTCGGGCACAAGTGAGATCATTACCACAATGAAAAGGCATATGCAATATTTGATCATTTCTATGGTGACGGTCATGTTGGTGCTCCGATAGACGAAAATCATCAAAATGTTTCCCACCAAGATGGTAGTGCAACAGCATATCTGATGCCACGAAATACAGAATCTTTTGAAATTGGGAAATTTGATGGTCTGCGCGATGTACACTGGCCCTATCACCCCAAAACTTCCTATACAGACCCCACATAGGAGCCTGCCAGCGGCAAACAAGACCCAATTGTATCGCACCCTGGTGTATATTGAGAGGGTCTCGATGGAAGTGCCAACAAAGTAAGTCAGCAGCCCAAGCCAAATGGAGTTCCTCATACCAATGGAATGGGCTCTGCTTCCGATAGCTATTGCGCCCATTATGCATCCCAAATTGAGTACCGAAATTACTGTACCTATCTGTATGGTAGAAAGGGTTCCAAAGGCAGCCGTGAAGGAGAGCAGCCCCACGGTGAGTCCTATAGTTCCGACGTCCCAGCCAAGCGGAAACCCCGTGAAGGCAATTATGAGACAGTGAAATAAGTTAGAAAATTTGTCCTGACCCAAAAACTGCTGGTCGCTGCCTTCATAGGGCACCGGCTCGAAGAAGGTGAGTTCCGGAGCCAGTTTCTTACCTTTGCAAGTAGAGGCCATGGAAGATGGGCAATGTCAGTCCAATGTGAGACCCAATTCTACCCTAAGGCTAAGTTTTCTTTTCAAGGAATCCAGAAGGACAGATCGAAATATGGCTCATATTCAGGCACATCTTCAGCGCTTTCGCTAGGCCCTGTCCATTTGCAACCGGAGAACTTTGCACCAGCATTTTGTGCAAAACCAATTTTTCACATGCCGCCAGTTACACGAGACATTACAGCTAACTTCACGAGACGACATTCACAAGCCCGAAGGACGAGAGCTTTGTGCTGGGCGAGCCCTGGCGATCGGTAACCTGGCGCGCCACGGTGGTCTCGTAACCAATATCTGATTCCATGCATCTGCGGGTAATTTAGTGCAGCCGTTGTCTTATCGCAAATTACGCGACCGATTGTGGCCTACACTAATAAATTTGGCCATATGTCTACCCCTTGATTGGACTCTAGCCACACGCGTTGGATCAGGTCTGAGTTGTGGAACTTTGTAATATGTTGCGTCTGTCCATTCCGACGCTTTTATTGCTCCGCCCGACACTACCTTTCTCTACTACTCGCTGACTCTTGCCCCCTGGCACCTTATCTCTAGCTCCGAAAAATTCCGCCGTGGTGGCTGCTCGCCCTTCATTTTCACCTTGGCCATGGTGTGTCGATTTTATTTTTCCTGCTCTTTCACCTCTTTCTCTTGCGCTTCCTTCCTTCTCGACGACTTCTCTGCCTATGGGATCGTCAATTGCTGCTGCATTCCACTATTGATCCAGTAGTGTAATTGTCTGATATTGTATACTCAATGTCTGACCCAAGTGCTGATGCAACCCTACGGCCTAGGGGCGCCTCGTACAACCTTCTGGCAGCTCCCTTCTATCCTACAGCGGCACCAGCTGCTAAGAATGTTCATACTTCAGGCATCTCCAGCAAATCTCCGTCTCACCAGAATCCAAACCAGTCCCCTGGCCTTGCAGCCCCCACTGCACTTCCCGTACCCGCTCCCTTCCCGGTGCCATATCCTTCTCTTCTCCCATCAATCCCTTCGCCATTTTGTACCATTAGGATCACCAATATCTCGCCACTAACAACTCTGAACAACTTCCAGGAACTTATAGATTCGCTTGTGGACTCTCGTTCTGAGCCGCAGGAGTTTCCGGAGACCCACTACGAATTGATAGAATTTGGTGATCAGGCCCTCCGGTCAGAGAAAGACGACGTTCTTTCGGATAAAGACTCGACGACCGAAACCCCTGACCCTGTTCGTAACTTACACGCCATAATCCTGGTGGTCTGGCCCTTGGCCCGCACTCTCCTCGACTCGCTCAACGGCTATGAATACAACGGAGCCATCTTAGAAGCTAAAGTGATATCTCCACCGCCCAACGGCCCTTATATGCCCACCGTATTACCCATTCAATTTGACACCAGTTCAGATGCTCTGAATCTGGCCCCCTATACCTTGTCATCACCAACTGGGGGCCCTTTGCCAACTCACGGAGCTCCTCTTCACACGCACCCGCCTGGGCTTCCTGCCGTACCACTAGCAAGACCCACAGGGCCCACTCAAAACGGAATTTCCCCTACTAGCTACTACAATCCTTATCTTAACGCATATCATCCTTACCCTCATTCCAGCTACGACTATGGTCCTGCGGCACTGCCTGGGCCCCTTCCACGTATAATGGCTGCTCAACTTTCTGGAGCTCTGGCCGCTCCTCCGCCACATAGCTGGCAAGATCATAATTACCAGTCGTACATCCGAGCCTCGAAGGGTCGTAGGCCCTCTAATCGGTCACAGGACTCGGTTGGGACTCGTAAACCGACAACCCAGCGTTCCAGTAGCCTCACATCATCTCCCTCTTCCACTGCTGCGGGCTTGCCACCTTTCATAATGAATATGGCCAAGAATGGAACTAATACAAGAACCGGAAGCTCAGAACAGCCCCATGAGTTCCAGGAAGATGCGGCTGAGATTCACTCTTCACTGAAGTACGAAGGAATTACCATCGTTGGCGACGAAGGGCAGCCCATCAAAGTGAACCCCAGACGGCTTTTTGTGGGCAACATCCCTTTTACGTCAACGTGGCCCACTCTCAAGAACTTCCTTATCTCACGAGCAGAAGAGATAGAGCCCAATAACTCTATTGAGATCCTCAGGGTCGAAATCCCCATGCATCCCCAAAATCCTCCCAAAGGCTTGGGGTCCGACTACTACTACAACTCTACGTCTTCGTATTCGGAGGACTTTAAGCATCGCCAGCCCGGCGAAAACAGAGGTATGAGTAGAGGCTTTGCAATTGTCACCACGGGTAACCAGGAGTCTTCAGAGAAGCTCATCAAATATTTTGACGAAGTTGAGTTTGAAGGCAGAAAACTCACTGTGCGTTTTGACAAATTTCCAGAGTTCAACAACTACTTGCTTCAACAACTCTCCAAAAATGGCAACAATTACGGAGCCAACTCCATGACCAAGTCTGCAATGCTTAGTAACTTGGCCTTTGAGAGGAACCTGTTCCAACAGAAATTTTACTATGGAGCTAACTACCCACCATTCGGCACCGGAGGGACATCCCCTCCACCTATAGCTATGCCTATGATATACAATCCTCTCTACTACGGCAGCTCAATGCTTTCTGCACCTCTCCCACCACCTCAACATCTTGGCGCTTACGTGGTACCCCAAATGGAACAGGGGTCTCCTGCCACTGGTGCACCATCAAGCAGACTTGAGGATATGGATTCTGCTGGCCAGGAAAACATTAAGTCTGCTGAGACCAGCGATAACCAAAAGGCCCGAGAACTCGTCAACTCATTTAGATCACTAGGCCTATCTTCATAGTTAATTTATAGATCTCGAATATACTTTGTTCCTACGGTCTACTGCCATTTTTAGTAATTCGTGGTATCATAAAAGAGGTTGGAACTTGGGAAGCACTGGAGGCGGCGGAGTCTGGCTCTCGTCCAGATTCGAGAGGAACCTGAACCCTCCAAGCAGATTGATAGGCGTAATCTGGTCCAGACGCAGATGTGCCATGGGTGGCGCTCTTCCATAAGGCGAAGGAAGCAAAATCCGAGGAGGTCCGTTCGAGGGCCACACTGTAGACGTGAGCTCACTGATGGGAATATTCTGGGCCGTCCGCACAAATATCTCGAGCTCTATCAAGTCGTGGGTCTTGAAGATTTTCTCGAGGTCCTGATCTGAGTCTATTAGCACTTTGTCTCTCGCATTGCGCAAACTTATGACTAGTGAGTTGTTGACCGAGTTGAGCTTAAAAGCCGCCTTTCCATTCTCTAGAAGCTCCACTAGACGCGGCACCGCCGAGTTATTAGAAGGGTAAGAAAACTCGAGCACTGACGTCAAAAACTTTAACGTCACACGTTTCTTATACGTCTTTTTAGCTGCTGGCGGTTCTGGGATATCGGAGGGCGATGGCTCAAACTGAGAGTACGATGTGTACTGAGAAGTGTGTGGCTGAGGTTGACTCTCCTCCTTCGATTGAATGTCGGAGGCTATGGTAGCTAAGGAGTTCAAGTGGCCGAGGAACTCAGGCTCCGGGTACACACCTGGGTCAAGGGGCTTGAAGTCTCTGCTTCTGAAAGGAATTGCGTTCTTCGAGATAAGAGGATAATCCTTTAAAATATAGTTGTAGAAAATCTCGCATAGGGGAAACATGATAGCATCAAACCCAAAATCCTTGACACAGGCCCCAAGCACCGTATATAGAGATACCACTGCCACCTCGTCGTTCAACAGCACGTTTGCAGCAGTTTTGGGGTCAAGCTCCCTCAAAATACGTGCTAGCGACTGCTGATCCGCCATTTTCGTGCGTAGATAGTCGATGGACGTAGGATTGACCTTTGAGAATGACTTCTCAAAGACAAAGGCGAGAGAGCACGACACAATAGACTTGCCCAATATTTCAAGATTCTCCGTGTTTTGGTTCGAAGTAGACTCAGAACACGCTTTGGACCGCTCAATGAAGTTTAGCAACTGCAAATTGGCACCATGCGATGGGAGAAACTGAAGGTTTGTGATGGGTGGAAGCATTGTGGTGGAAAGCGTTGTAGGGGCCCTAAATTTGTAAGTCTGTCCCACAGAGCCCTGGTACCCTGTGGGGAGATTTTTGGTCACAGGGGCGGCATTTCCAACCCTCGGCGCAATTATGGAGTCGATCACGGCTCGAGACCTGTCATAGGCGGAGAAGTGTCGCGTTCTCGAGTAATTTCTATCAAAGGCTTCCTCCTGTGAATCAGAATTCAATCGTGAGATCTCTGAAATAAATTTGTACTTCTGAATGGCCGAGTAGTCGCTCACTTCAGACTCCTCGTCAATCTTACGTTCGTTGGAAGCAAGGCCCAGGGTGATCTCTGCGGAGGCAGAACCGTTCGAGGAAAGCGATAGAGAGTTTGTGGAGCTCACTAATTCGTTGCTTGGAGAAACTGACACCATTTCAGATACGGGGGAGTCATAGTGTAGCTCCTTAGGTGGTCTATGATACAACTTGGGCTTCTTATGCGAGTCAAAGCTATCAGCAAACGACTGCAGTTTTGACTCTTGGTGGAATTGTTCTCCAGAATCATGAGTATTCCTTTTCGAGCGGTATGACCGTTTTCTATTTCGTCTGACACTCTGGATCGCTGCTCGTACGAGCTTGTCAAAATCACTGAAGTACTCCTCGGAGTAACGAAACTCCACCCGGAGCGCTTCAGCCACGCTCTTGATCTCTTCTTCCTGCTCCGACGCCTTTTTAGAGCTGAGGTCCAACGTGTCGATTAATTCGAGTCTTCGGGCCGAAAACCGTTTCCATAACCTCTCGTCAAGGAAGTTGAGCTTGTTTCTGATCGCATAAGTTATTCCTAGCCGCTTGGAGTGGTCTTCTATTTCCTTGGCCATCTGTACCATTGCTCGGCGAATGAGGCGCTATTTTTGCGGCCGCAAATGAAACACAGAGTATGCAAAGATCAGAGGCTGAAACTGCATCAGTATTCTCCATGGTTCAGAGTCATAGATTCGCTAAGCTACAAAAATAAGGTCACGTGATCAAATATTGACTTAGGTCATTAGGCGTCGGCTGAACTCAGTAAAGGTAGGCCGGGGTTTTACTTAGTACATTGTATCTGCTGATAATCTTCTGAACTCTACAAACTTATATTGGGCACTGTCTCTTGCCTATGCTGAGCTCCACACCTGGCCAGGAATTGCAAATTTTTCGCCTATTGATTGGTGCACGTGATCGAATGAGTCACGCCCAATACGGCAATTGAAAATTTAACCGCGCTGTGTTATCACCGCATCCGATATAAAAAGTCGTCCAATCCACCCCATCTCAAATTTTTCCTTTTACCTCTCGATTTTCAATTGAGATTTTTACTCTATTACACATATAATGTCTAAAGGAAAGGTTTGTTTGGCTTACTCCGGTGGTTTGGACACCTCCGTGATTTTGGCTTGGTTGTTGGAACAGGGCTATGAAGTGATCGCTTTCTTGGCCAACATTGGACAGGAAGAAGACTTCGAGGCTGCTGAAAAGAAGGCCCTTGCCATTGGAGCCACCAAGTTTGTGGTTGTTGATGTTAGAAAAGAATTTGTGGAACATGTCTGTTTCCCAGCTATTCAAACCAACGCTATCTACGAGAATGTGTACTTGCTTGGTACCTCTTTGGCCAGACCCGTTATTGCCCAGGCCCAGATCAAGGTCGCTGAAGAAAACGACTGTTTTGCCGTGTCCCATGGATGCACTGGAAAGGGTAATGACCAGGTTAGATTTGAGTTGTCTTTCTACGCATTAAAGCCAGATGTCCAGGTTATCGCCCCATGGAGAGATCCCGTGTTTTTCAACAGATTTGCCGGTAGAAAAGATTTGTTGGAATACGCTGCCTCCAAGAACATCGAGGTCACCCAGACCAAAGCCAAGCCATGGTCTACTGACGAGAACTTGGCTCACATTTCCTTTGAGGCTGGTATCTTGGAGAACCCAGACACTACCCCTCCAAAGGACATGTGGAAGCTCACCACCGACCCCACTGATGCGCCAGACACTCCCGAAGTCTTCTCTGTGGTGTTCGAGAAGGGTTTGCCTGTCAAGTTGATCTTAGACGGTGGCAAGAAAGTGGTCACCGAGCCCGTGGAATTGTTCATTGAGGCCAACTCCTTGGCCAGAAGAAACGGTGTTGGCAGAATCGACATTGTGGAAAACAGATTCATTGGAATCAAGTCCAGAGGATGCTACGAAACCCCAGGTTTAACTATTTTGAGAACCACCCACGTTGACTTGGAAGGTTTAACCTTGGACCGTGAAGTTCGCGCCATCAGAGACCAATTCGTGACTCCTTCGTACTCCAAATTGTTGTACAACGGGATGTACTTCACCCCCGAATGCGAATATGTTAGATCCATGATTGCGCCATCCCAAAAAACCGTCAACGGTGTGGTCAGAGCCAGTGCTTACAAGGGCTCTGTTACCATTTTGGGCAGATCTTCCGACACCGAAAAGCTCTACGACGAAACCGAGTCGTCCATGGACGAACTCACCGGATTCTCTCCTGAAGATACCACTGGATTCATCGCTGTCCAGTCCATCAGAATCAAGAAGTTCGGTGAAGCTGCCAGAGAAAAAGGCAAGACCTTACAGTTATAGTTAGAAACAAAGCATGAATAATAATGTCACAAGTGTAGGTGACGTTGTTCAAGTCAGTGTAGACAACATAGTGCACGCTGTTTTACCTGTCTCCAAATATAGCACTACTTGCCATCATGTCATAGCCATCTCTTCGTTCGGACTGATTGGCTGACCTCAAATTAAGACCAGAGCTCGCATCGCTCCTGCGTGCTACGCTGGAGCAGTTCCTGCCATTCTCGAACTCGACAATTGGCGCGAATCCCAGTGGACGTGCGGTTTCAAAAAAGAAATGACGGACAGTCTTAACATCAATCTTTGACTAATTACCACTTGGATCCAACTCAAACCCTCTGATTTGATCTAGTGGGACTCTCTGTACCACTTCACAACGGTACTGTCTGGTTTGTTGCCGTTGGAAAATTTGCATAGCAAACACGATTTGATTGGGTGTGTCCTGGACGTCGCCCCCTAGTGATTTGCTGATATTCTTACCGACTCTAGAACCTTACATCCATCATGGGCGAAAGAGGACCCGACCAGTGGTTGGAACAAATCAAAAAATGCATTGCATTATCAGAGTCAGACATGAAACAGCTATGTGAGCTTGTGAAGGAGTTGCTCATGGAAGAGTCCAACATCCAGCCCGTACAGTCCCCGGTGTCTGTGTGCGGCGATATCCATGGCCAGTTTCATGATTTATTGGAATTGTTCAGGATTTCAGGAGGCCTCCCTTCCGACGATAACAACACAAATTACGTATTCTTGGGTGACTACGTAGATAGAGGGTACTTCTCACTTGAGACATTCACCCTTTTGATGGTGTTGAAGGTGAAATATCCAGAAAGGATAACATTGGTTCGAGGCAATCACGAGTCCCGTCAAATTACTCAAGTCTATGGTTTCTACGAAGAGTGTTTGACCAAGTACGGGTCCACCACTGTGTGGAAGTACTGCTGTCAGGTCTTTGACTTCTTGACCTTGGCCGCTATAATAGATGGCAAGATCTTGTGTGTGCACGGGGGATTGTCGCCAGAAATCAGAATGTTGGATCAAATCAGAGTATTAAGCAGAGCACAGGAAGTTCCTCACGAAGGAGGTTTCTGCGATTTGGTTTGGTCTGATCCGGATAACGTTGATACATGGGCCGTGTCCCCCAGAGGTGCAGGCTGGCTATTTGGCGCCAAGGTGAGCAGAGAGTTCAACCACATAAATAACTTGGAATTGATTGCCAGAGCTCACCAGTTGGTAATGGAAGGATTCCGATATCATTTTAAGGACAAGGATGTGGTGACCGTTTGGTCAGCTCCGAACTATTGTTATAGATGTGGTAATGTTGCTAGTGTGATGCAAGTTGGAGAAGACCTAGATCCTCACTTCAAGATATTCAGTGCAGTTCAAGATGGAGATGTCACGGCTAAGAATAACGCAACAAAGCAGCAAAGAAGTGATTACTTCTTATGAATGACGAATGGCACAAAAGTTGCTGAGTTGTCAGAATAGATGAACTCCAGCTCAATTTATTTAATAAGGCACCCATAGTGCAGCATGTGGAGAAAAATGGCGACAGAATGTTATATGCGCTCACAGGTGCCTATTGATTCACTATTAGATGTGATATTAACTAATTATATATTCTAATGATCATGACAATGTTATCAACGCTTATGTAGTTATTCGCTGAGGAACTTTTCTAATAGGTTCCCATTTGTGTTCTCGTCACACCGGAGATACTTTTCTTGAGTAACACACTCGTGGTGTGGGATGTAGGACACGTCAAAGAAAATAGGACCCATCTCTTCAAACAATGGGATGCCGTTTTTGATATTCTTCCAATCTTGTCTGATGCTAAAGGTCTTCTGTTTGCCTTCATAAATGACATTGCGCTTCTTAGCATCAGGGAAATGGGTGTATGAGACAGTACTAAACACCTGTACTTTCCCAAGAGCTGGAATATTACATTGAATAGACCCAGAATTAGAGTAATCAATGTCCAACAGATCAATCGAGGTGGATAAGGTAGCTCCGGTATTTGCAACACCGATGGAGATACTGGGTGAAAGATGGAATGAGATTGTTGTGCCCCAAGTGAAACTCTGAGAAAAGGAGCTTCCTGGGGATAGTGAATGGATACACGGTGATACTGGGACATTTTCAATGGTATTTGCTCTTCCTTCACCATATCTCACTTCAAGTAGCTCAATGTTTCTGTCATATCCAAACCATTCTGTCCACAAAGGGGTATTGTCAAACTCCGATTCCTTGAAATGATATACAATGTTTGGGTCCGTGAGATGAATTGCGGTGTTTCTGGTCATATGAGGGTTTTTCTTCTTGAGTAGCAGAGTCCAGAATTCAGAATCCTCAAGCTCCTTGGCATTTCGAAATTGTTTCACCATTGGCTTAGCCTCCACATTGCCCTGAAAACCGTTATCAGTATCTTGCACAATAATTGCGCTGCTGGCATTGACAAAATCGACTGCTGACAGGTTGTAAATGGTGACTTTGTATGGAAGGGAAAGAACCCCAGCAGCTAACAAAAGAAAAACGAAGTTCAAAACAATCATTACTGGTGGGAGATAAATAGTTCGGTATAGTAGATGAATGGGCTCTGATATTAAATTAACTTCTTCTAATGTACTCCCCAGGAACAATATTGTTAGCAGAAAAGACAGAGAACAAAACAGAAGCCAATCCCCGGAATACTTTCTATTTATTCACTTGGTAGGTCAGCATACTAGATGGCTCTAGCGACATACCAAGAAATGGGCAATTGAGGCAGCTGAAGCCACTGAGGCAACTGTTGTTTTCGCAGCCATATCAAACAACATCCCTACACCTTAACTTCACCCCTAACTCCCACGGAAGTGATTTATGTGACATGCTTACCTCATGCCAAAAAAACAAGTCAGCATTTCTACACTTGAAGGTGCCACAGGAGCTGTGACTTACATCGAGACACAATTTATGGCTTTATACCGATGCTATATGCTTTTCGCAGGCTATTTCTTGCCCTTCTTTCTCATGCGCTTCATGCCAATGAGCTTCTTCATCTCGTCTGTCATTCCTGAAGGGTTTGGCGTTCCTTTTATGGCTTCTGACTTTGCTCCCTTGTTCATATTACCCTTCTTTGAGCTGCCTTTTCTGGCCTTCTTTTTATTAGCGGAAGCTTCCTTGGAATCTCCGTCGTCTCTCCTCTTTCTCTTTCTAGGTTTGTCGTCATCATCTTCACTCTTGCCTGAGTTATTTCTTGCTTGGAACGTCTTTTCTCTTCTTCTCTTGACAACCTCGGCATTTTCAATTGCAAATTCAGCAATTAACTTTCTCTTTGAAAGGCCTTCCAACTCAACGACTTTCTTCTCATCTTCCTCTAAGCCTTCCAATATCTCAGGGACAGTAACCTCATGAGCATTTAACCATCTCAATCCCATTAAGGCAGCTTTGTGATCTCTAAACTCAATGAAACCGTATCCTCTACTGCGGCCAACTGTACCTGAACCTTTCACCTCCATAATAACCTTGGCTTGTTTGACCACACCTGTGAGCTTTTTCTTCTTTTTGTCAGGTGCTGCTTCCTGGAATTCACCCATATCGTGCTTGTGCTTCACAGATCTGTTGAGCTCTTCCTTGGATAACCCTTGTCTCTTTTCTTCTTTGACTTCCGTAGCAAACTGCACCACTGCTTTACGACCAAGCGCCTTGAGCGCTTTGGGGGTCATGGCTCGTGGAAGATTTCTGATGGCCAACCTTGTCAATGATAAATGTAATGTAGGGTTCTTGTTCAACTGCTGAACTCTCAACTTGTATGACTTTTCTCTCAACTCTAAATCTGTTTTGGAAATGTACTGTGCCAATTTTGAGTTTTCTGTGATTCGTCCCTCGTTCAAGAGATATAAGTTACGTCTGTCTTTTTCGCCAGGTGCTTTGCCTAAGATTTCCTTTCTCTTGGCAGAGTTTTTCTCAGCAAGAATAGTAGCCGAGGATCTGTCCACAGTAGCCGTGATGGACAAAATACGTCCCTCATAAACGTAATCGGGAGATACATCATCTGCTATCAAAACTGATACAGAATTTGTGGTGGGGGCATTCTCAAGACAGGCGCTATAACTTTTCTCGTCCTTAAATGCAACGAATGCCGAACCCTTGGCAAGGCCCGTCTCCTTATCAATAACTGGCAATGCGTATTTGACATCGCCAAAGCGAGAGAAATGCTCCTCCAACGATTCTTCCGTAGCATCGTAGGGTATATTTCTCACAAAAATGGAGTACGCATCTTGTCTATTAGATTTTGGCTTTGGTTGTTCCTCTTCACCCTCATCAAGTTCAATGTCGGACTCTACCTCTGCATCAGGATCCAAGTTATTCAAGTCATCGAAATTCTTGTCCTCTGCAGCAGCTTCTTCTGGCTTTTCTTCTTCCGCGTCTACATCTTCTGAATTATCCTCTTCTTTGTCCTCATCGTCATCGGCTTCTAATTCAGCTTCTTCTTCTTCCTTGATCTCCTCCCACTTTGACTTCTCTACTGCCAAATCCACAGCCACCTCTCTTCCGTCAATTTTTAGCCCCACACACTCTGCGACGGCTTTTTTAGCTGCTGAGTCTTTCTTCATTGTCACGAAGGCAAACCCGCTCATCTGTCCCCCCTTCTTTTTCGGTATATACGCATCAAAGACTGCGCCGTACCTTGAAAAAACTTTCTTCAACACGTCTGGCTTCTTGCAAGACCATGGCAAGTTGCGGATGATCAATCTTGCTCTTCTTTTTTCAACAGTTGGTGCGGGCTTAGAGGGAGTTTCCAAAGTCTTCGCTCTCTCATTCCGTTCTTTACGGTCCCTCCTCTTGGCAACATCTACTCGCAATAATCGGCCCTTGAATTTGTTCTTTTTTGCCTCAAGAAGTGCTGTAAGAGTATCATCATCCATGGTAAAGGAGACAAACCCAAAACCACGGGACTTTTGGTTCTCATCGTTGACGATAACAGCATGCTTCACTGGAACGAATTGAGAGAAGAACTCTGTCAACTCTTCGGATGTGGCTTCGAACGGAAGAGACCTCACAAATAACGTTTTGTGATCAAGTCCATCTTCTGAAGATGAACCTACTGACTCCTTAGTTAATTCCTCCGACATTTTCCGTTTCTAGGACAACTGGAGGTAACACTTGTATAGCACCTTAAGCTCTAGAGCTAACGAAGAGATCGAGATGCAGGACGAGATGGGTCTTGATGCGTTACCCGGATTCAGACCATATAATAAAAAAAAATAACGACAGCCGCAGGATTCGAACCTGCGCGGGCAAAGCCCAAAAGATTTCTAATCTTTCTCCTTAACCACTCGGACAGGCTGCCAAATATGGTTTAGTTTATGCAGACGAATGATGAGATGGTGACTTTTTGAAAAATATGGACACTAAATACAACAAGGTTACGCTTGTAGTGTGTCGCTTGCAAGAGACGTAAGTGAATCCCTCCTGTCGTTATTCTCTTGAGCCTTTTCGTTGAGTTATTTCTGTCATATTGCCATTACTTTAATACTGGTTGCGAAACACTGTATCGTACATGCAGTACCCTCATATGTTTACATGAACACGCTTTTCAAACAACAGACAGTACATTAGTGAAGAGTAGCGATGAAGATAAGTACCAACCAAAAGAATGTACTACCTAACACTTATATTCCAGTGCTTCTGAAGAAGGTTTTGGCAAGCATATTGGGCCGACTACCAACAACTTCGCTTGTGCAACTTTGTCTACTATGGCCCAAGCTCATCCACACGCAACCGCATCTTGATAAGGAGAACTCAACTAGTAATCAAAAGAAGTTTAACAAAGAGGTTATCGCTGACATTATAAGGCTTGTAACTCCCACCAACACTAACTCCACATCAAGGCTTCCCAAAAGAAAGATCATTGATAAGGTATTATACGAACACTGGGCCCAAGGTTTGAACCTACTTCAAATATCCCAAATTGATTGCCAACTCATTGTGGATAGACCTAATGCTTACTACTGGATACTGTCCACAGTGCGTGATCGTGGCGGTAGTGGAGATGAGGTACCGATCCTGTTAGATCCCCAAGTTTTCCTTAATCTGTTGGCGCAAGATTTGAGCCACCTATACATGACACATATATACGTGTGCCGCCATCCCACTTATCCCCTTATTATTATCAGAATCCAAGTATTCGACCTTCAACCAATCCACAACTCGACAAGGGCTAACAGGCCCCACATCTCCTCGCATAAGCCATATTTTGTTGCAATACCCCTAAACTCGCCTCATATCATACATAGCCCGGGATCTACCATCGAATCGAAAATTGTGCTCCAGGCGATCGAAAGAAATTTACCACAAAACCCTGCAAACTTATTGAAGTTGCAGACACCTGAAAATCAAAAGCCAATCAGATCCTTAGAGTCAATGCACATACTAAAAGGAAGCTCCAGATTTGGTAGCAGTTTGGGTGCTTGGTCCACATACGCCGATGGAACTGCGGACTCCCTACCCCTCGCGTCGCTTAATAATCACAAGTTGATTGAGAGAGAACAAAGTGTTCTAAACGGTGAAAGTTCTCCGGACGAAAAGTCTAAGATGAAAACGTTGAAGCAAATTGCCAACTTGCGCTTCAAGGGAAGCTTGGACGGAAGGGTAACGTCAGAAAAATTATTCGATGATGTTGAACACAGCAAGAAAAAAAGAAAAAGAACAGCTACGTACAGCCATATTGAAAGTGATGACGAGAGAGATGAGCTAGACAGGAGAAACGATGAACATACCGAGTTCGCCTCCATTGCACCTCTTCAGTTTGTTGAGTTTACATTGAGGGATCAATTGGGACCGAATCCAGAAGATGAGTCTAAGATTTCTATAAAAATGGTAGGGACTGATGTATTTGCAGGCCTCCATGAACTATCAGTTCAGACAATCGACGGTGACGAGATGATTCTTGATCCAAGCAAAATGCCAGGTTGGCTTACAGGAGAAGAGGGCGTCTCCGTAGGAGAAATCAAAAACGGTAAGTTTTGCAGCCAGCAACCGCGAAGTTAAGATCAACCACGTAACCGCATCAAGTACCCTTTTACCGAACTGGATACGTCTGCATCCTGCTCGCGCTGTGCCTTCTCATAGATAGCAGTGAGAAAATCAATGTCTTTGAATTTAAATGCCTCCTTCGCTGCCAGCACCAAATCCTTATTTTTGATAAACATGTCAATCCTTTCTGTGAAGTTTATGTTCTCACAATGGTTGATGTAAATGGAAATGTGTTGCTTTGGTCCTTTGAAGACAATGCACCGCTCAACTATTGGCTTGAAGCCAATGGGGGATTTCAAAGTGTTCCTGTCTGGTGAGTTGGACTTGATAAATTCGAATAGCTTATCAAATTTCTGTTCTTTGGTAAGTACCTCGAGAACCAAGTACCAGAATCTCTGTAGTGATACTTTAAAGTCTTTTGATATTTTAAGAGCTGGCTTTATCTGGTCCATTTCAATGAGTTTTCGCATGACTCCTATAACGGAGTTGAATTCGAAAAATTCTTTGGTGTGGTAGGTCTCACTTAACTTCCGCTGAAGATCCAATAATTCTAATTCCACTTTGAACAATTTCACGTCTTTCTTCGCACTAGACGAAGTGTCAATGATTCTTAATAGTTTCGAACGATAAGCTTCATAAAAGTCTTCTGAGAATTTCCTTTCATTTCTATGTGCAATGCGCAATATTTCAGTATCATAGTCCAACTCATTTCTTCCCTCGATTTTGTTGAAGAGTTCCAATTTTCGCCTGTTGTACTTTCCAATGCTCTGGATCCAAAAGTTCTCAATGAGATCTCCACTTATGTAGAGGTGTTTTTTTGAGTCAGTTGCCACCTTACCTGCTTCGTTTGCACTTATAGAAGTGTCAGTAATTAGCCCCGTCGACTCGTTCTGGTTTAAAATTTTAAAAAACTTAGACACAGATAATTCATCTTGAAGGTATAACAAGATTAATTTGCATAGGTCAAAATTCCCGTATTGAAAGGACTTGATCAACGCGAGCTCGAAATCTCCCAAGTTGATAAAGTTATTGATCTTAAGTAAGATTGAAGGTTCTAGATTAACTAGCATTTTGCATAGGTCAATTCTCCCCTCTTGAAATGCTATACTAGAGATGTCTTTGACAGAAATTAAATGCTTCACATTTTGGTTTTCACCCAATTTTTTGGTCAAGATCTTGAACAACTCACTGTCGGACATGCTCAATTCCTTTTTGATCTTGTGGCAACACCAGTGTATATACACCTTGTTCAGAAACTCATTCTTCCCTAATATAGAAAGGATTTTAATTGTCAAAAAGTGTAAATTGCGGCTTAATAGCATGTCGATAACCTTGGGCCAGCCCATATCTAGTAATTGCTTGTAGGTGATAAAAACCCCAATATTTGCAGATCTTATTTGATTCAACACTTTCAAGTATTGAATGCATTTCAAATATTTTTCCGCGTTGTATCCATGGTCACAATATATTTTTCCAAATGAAACGGCTCTCAATAGCTTCTTTTGCCATACAGGTGAGATTTCCTCCATTGATGCATCCAAACAACCTCTCATCGCAACCTCAAGAGATTTGTCTGACCTCAATAGCGATATATTGGTGTCTGCCTTAGGCGAATGTTGTGCCAACTTATCGATACAGTCCAAAAGAATGCTACTAGGGGCGGAGGTGCCTATCTGGTATAAGTCAATCAAACAGTCTGGCACTCGTGCTAAGAACTCCACTTTTTTGGAGGTGATAACCCTTAAGCCATCAACTTCTGTTTTGAGAATGGGAATTGTGTACTCGGTCAGTAATCTGTTATCACTATACTCGTAGTCCTTATTTAAGTCGTCCTCTTCGTATAAGTCGTAGTAGAAAGATATCGACTGCTGGCCAGGACCAATTAGCTTTACTTCATCTCGAAGGGATAATATTATGGCATCATTTCCACACCACTCTACCTGATATGGCTCGTTGAGCTCATTGGAGGTGTCGTACTCAAGAAGTACCTGATCGAAACGATTATTGATCACAAAGATCTTCGAAGCAGTCTTGTTGTATAGTGAAACCAAAAGTCCATTCGGAGATGCCGAAATTTGGGTAAATGGGCCCTCAGTAATTCCTTGGTCAATTATTTCAAATTCCTGAAGTCTCAAATCTATTTGAAGTTTTAAGATTGAGCTATTGTAGCTAGCAATGAGTGTGAAAGACTCGTCTTCCAATTTCAAAATATTGAGACAATGCAAATTTTGAAAAGAAAAATTGGATAGCGGAATCGAGTAGTTGGTGAGAGCCTCCAAATCCACTATGATAAAGGATTCTCTAAGGCGTAGAATTAGAAACTTGCCCCAAATATTGAGATCCAATACCTCGACCACGCTCTCTATTTCGTCGTTCTCTAAATTGGTTATCAAAATACCGTCACTACCTTGAACAGAAGTTTCAGCTTGGCCATTCATATCTGCTAACAGTATAAGGTCTGTAATGTAGCTGTACTCGTTGGATTGCAAGTCTTTGTAAAGGCGAAACTTGCCGTTACTTAGTACCACCACCAAGTCCTCATCCCGAAATGCAAAGTCAACAATGTGGTCAGATGGATGACTGTTGTATACAATTGAGTTGACTTTTTGACCAGCGATGGTATATATGTCCACGATGGTGGGATGGGGCACAAATTTAGAGGCAACTGCTACCAAGGTACCATAGGTAGAGAAGATGATTCTGTGGTTGTTGTAAAGATTCGTCAAGGACCAATTCAACGGGTCGTAGCATGTTTGCAAGGAGTAGTATACATCTTGAAGTTTCTGCCACCCAAGGCTTGGGTTGGACATCGTGGTGGTGAGCAGAACTACAGTAGATAGAGATAGGTTGTGTTGTTCCGATATATAGGGCGGGTTGCGACTGAGATTTGATCCTTGGCCTCCAAGGCTAGGCAACTGCTTCCTTTCCCCAAAACTTTGAATAATGTCCGAAAAGAACTACGTAACCCTTGTGTCAGCAGATAACCACAAGTTTGTGGTGTTAAAAGATGTTGCGCTGATCTCGTCGGTGCTAAGGAACACACAGGGATTTGAGGAGGGCAAAACAGGGAGGATAGCGCTCGATATGGACGGCGATATTCTCGAGTGTGTGGTCGATTATCTCTACTACCACTATAAATATAAGGACCAGGCTTCTTCTGGTAACATACCTGAGTTCAATATTCCTACACATCTAGCGCTAGAGTTGCTTGTTAAGGCGGACTTTTTGGACATCTAGGAAGCAAGCGTAACGATGCATGAACGATAACGGTAGATGTGGAGGATGAGGGAGAAGCTCACTAGACAAATTCAGTGTTACATATATGGAGCCTTAGTAAGACAGATTGCATTATCCAGCACCTGTTGATCAGTTTCTTCATCCTATACGGTATGGCGACTCGCGAACGCTGAACAGCCCAAACTCCATAGGACAACCCGGCCTCAGAACCCAATAGAAGACTCAGCACAGTTGGCAGTTTTAAAGAAAACACACATTAATAATATTTACCGCATTTACGGTTTCAACACCCACTGTAGACGCATCCGGGCACCTGTGGCTACCCACTGGGGCAGCCTCTTGTGCCCCATCCCTAAAACCCTTCCTGCACGCGCCCCACATATATAACTCTGATAAGGATCACTCTTTTGACACCTGGGATGTACCCGCCACCATGAGTTCCTCATTGTTAAACACCCTAAGCTCTGAAATAGACTCTTTTGATAGTTCGGGCTCCTCTTCTTTGCAAAACTTGATTCTGAAAACCAACAATTTCGTCTCAGAGTTAAAGAAGCTCGAGTCATCCCTAGAAAAGACTGACGAGTCCGAATCGTCTCCAATCAAATTGGACGCCCCCTCGGAAACATGGTACAAAAAATCGATAGCCAGCATAAAATCATACAATACTCTGATTAACAGGTTCCAGAAAAATGTTTTAAACAATGCAAAGTTCTCCTTAGACTTAGATGATGCCTACACCTATCCCTTGAATTTAGATAAATTTGAATGCAGGCTGACGGAGCCTGATAGCGCCCTAGGAAGGTCAAAGTCTTTGTATTTTGATCCTACCAAACATGAAAATCATCAGCAGTTGACTAGAGCACTCATTTTGCATTTACTCAAATCCAGCCAGCCGGAGGTGGTCAAGCTCTTGCTACGCGACCTTGATCTGGACAACCGACATATTGACTCGCAGATATTGGTGAACTTTCAGAACCTTGACGAGATAGTTATGGACATAATTGAAAAGCATGATTTGGAGAGAGCACTTTCATGGCTCGAGAATCACACCGACCTCCCTGAGGAGATGAACAAGGAATTGGAATTCAAGTTCCATATCTTGCAGTTCCTTATAATATTTAACGGTCTGATTTCTGGCACTCCCTTTGACGAAGAAAGTGCACTACGAGCATATAAATATTCTATGGCCCATTTCCCCACATATTTTGGGAAATATATGAACGAATTTGACGTCATAATGACTTTACTCTGCTTTTCTGAACCACACAAGAATGAGTTCCATATAGACCAGTTTTGCAAGAAACTTATACTGGAGTATGACACAAGAAAAGGGGACGAAAATTCGAAGACCATTTTCAATTTTGTCAGAACCGCTGTGTCGAGCTTTCGGAACATCCATGCCAACCAGGCTGTTTTCGCGTCGCTTGCGAACGAATTCATTTCGGAGTATTGCAAATGCATGAAGCTTTCCAATGATTCGTCTATTTTCCAGTCTGTTCTTGCTGGATATTACAACCTTTCCAGCTTTTATAAGTACAACAAGATTCAGCAAAAGTTGGGAAAGACAACTCCCTCGACAGGCACCGGCTCCACAGCTAAGTATGAAGCATCTACAATGATGTACTCGGCCATTTCGAACAGCAACATATCGAGGAGAGGCCTGTCAGGCTTGGGACAGATTGAAATTTTGAGGGGATTGGGTCACCTAGATAGCACTTTGACAGGATTGGGTCACCTAGACAGCATCTACCAGCGACACTTGGATGATGAAAACGACCTAGAACATCAACAGGATGCAGCAGATGAGCTGAACTCATCTACAAGAGAGCTGGGGAACTCGGTGGCAAGCTATAACCACGAGCTTCCATTTCAGTTACTTGATGCCAACACAGACTTGTTTAACTACCATCCCATCTTTATATGCCCTGTTTCCAAGGAACAGTCTATACCTTTGACTACAGAAGAGACTCCTGATGGAGACGATGAGCGGCAGAAACACGCTAGTCTGAATCCGGTGGTTGTGCTTAAGTATTGTCAGCATTTGGCACTCAGAGACAGTGTATGGCAATTATCTAAGAGAGGGACCGAGACCTTCAAGTGTCACTATTGTTATAAGAAGCACAAATTTTCCGAAGTGAGTGAAGCCTATTTTATCGATCTATAGATTCTAATGAACTAATGATAGCCAGCAGAAGTAGCTGTTTTAGCATGCTGAAGACATCTTGACCGTTTTCCTGCACGTAGACTCATCTCGAAAAGATCACCGGGTCCCGATTACCCTTCCTTGGACTAACTATAGTCGCTAGACAGCGGTGAGTAGTATGAAACACTCCAAGCCTTCTGCTGCAGAGCCCGAGCTTTTGAGCTCTCAAAAATCGGTCTTGGGCGAGCCATGGGTACCGATAAATGAGGCAGAAGTGGATTTCTCTGGGGACCATTTCCTCGCCGCGATGACCAACTTAATCAGGCAACCCAACATCAACTCGACCGTGATAATGCGGGCAGATATACTTAATGAGACCCTCTATGAAAATGGAAAGGTTACCAAGACATTTGTGGGGGAAGATATAGACAAGATCCCCGAATTTCCGTCTACGAACCCTGAGGACGTGGTCCTTCACCGCCAGTTGGACGACATCAAGTTGCGAGAAGTCCCTCTTAACAATAGCCTGATACATTTTAATCCCACTAGCGAGATAGTAAGACGAATAATTCCCAGAAACCCGTTCAAAGATCACATAATCAACCAGACATGTCTAGTAATGACTGAAGATAAGGGTCCCAATGAAGAGCCAGCGTCAGTCCTTGTGGTGTACGTTCCACACATCCAGACGATAGACGAAGTTCCGTTTTATCTACCTCCAGTTTATGCGGTGGGAATTCTTTTCCATGACTCCAAATTAACGATTCATTACCTACCTTTTGGCTACAGTGAGCCAGGGCTGAATGAATCTCTCAGACGGCTCGACTCAGGCTCCAGACCTATCAGGATCGCCTTCAGATTGCTCCAGACCTCTAAAAAACACTCTCAGGGTGCCAAGGATGGCTACGAAAAGAGGGTGAACCACGATATAGTCGTTCCCAAGACTGCTTTCCAGAATAGGTATATCAGCTTGAAGAAGAAGTATTCCTCCACTCTTGTGAACCAGTGGGTGGAGAGTACCGATCCAAAGAAACACGTCTTTGAGGACTTAGCCATAGCAGCATTTCTTATTGAATTCTGGAGTTTGAAGTATCCCTCGAAGGCAGATTTTGAGTTTCGGGATTTGGGCTGCGGCAATGGGCTCTTGGTATACATTTTGAATATGGAGGGTTATCGCGGCAAAGGGATTGACGCCAGGGCCCGAAAATCTTGGAGAGTGTACCCGGAGCATATTCAGCGCAACTTATTAGAGCAGGTAATTATCCCCAGTGTGCTATTGAAGCCACATCCAGCAATATCCCAGCTTGCACCTCATGTAAGGGACAACGGAAGGCTCTTTCAAGTACCAGAACAACCTACTGCGACGAACAGAGTCCCACTAGTCAGTTACTACTCATCGGCAAACTTACTTGAATCAACTCAGGTGTGCACGTCAGAAGAATTCCCCAAGAACACATTCGTGATAGGTAATCACTCGGACGAGCTCACCTGCTGGATACCACTACTAGGGTTCCCTTTTGTGGTTATTCCATGCTGTTCCCATGCGCTACTGGGAAGCAAGTACAGATTTCCCGCCAGGAAGATTTTCAAGTCGAAGGGCTCTTCAGACCTGCCCCACGTGCCCAACGCTTCTACATACGGCAGTCTTGTGGACCATGTAGAGGACCTCTCGCGCCAAATGGGCTGGGAAGTGGAGAAAGAGATGCTTCGGATTCCCAGTACACGGAATGCTGCCATCATTGCAACCAAAAAGATACCTGAGTTCGTCGATGAGCCACTTCAGGCCACAAATATGAGGGTTCTAGACATAGTAGCGCTTGAGGGAGGCGCAGAAGGGTGGGTTGAAAATACCATGGCGCTTATGAAAAGGTCTCCGCGCAATCACTAGTGGCAAAAATAGACATTACTATGATGACATGTATCAGTAGTCAAAGCGTGTTAGTAGGACCTTATATACCAACCATACCTGGACTTGCAGGGCTGCAATCTGTCCCGCCTCGGGCAGTGGTGCTCTACATGCCTAACGCTCCGCCTTAATTTCGCAACCTGGCCTGTACATAGCTGCGTTCTGATTTAGGTATAATTCGGAAGGGAGACAAGTAATAGTCTACCAGCTCCTGATCGACCAGTGTAAAAATGACTGGATCTTCGTCTCAGTATGTGTCAAAGCTCCTTTGCGATAATTGCAAGAATTCTTTTTGGCGATATAGGTGTCTGCCCTTTCAAAGCACACGTCATAGACCCATACTAACCGCAGGTTTGAACAGCTCGAAAAGCTCGGCGAAGGTACTTATGCCACCGTCTACAAAGGTCGAAATCGGACCACGGGGGCGTTTGTGGCCCTCAAGGAGATCAACTTGGACTCTGAGGAAGGTACCCCTTCCACTGCCATTAGGGAAATTTCTTTGATGAAAGAGTTGGACGACGAAAACATTGTCACCCTTTACGATGTCATCCACACCGAAAACAAGCTCACCCTTGTGTTTGAGTACATGAACAAGGACTTGAAAAAATACATGGAGACCCATGGCAATCAGGGGGCTTTGGACCTTAAGGTCGTCAAGTCGTTCATGTTTCAACTCTTAAAGGGCATAGTGTTTTGTCATGATAACAGGGTGTTACACAGAGATTTGAAGCCTCAAAATCTTCTTATCAATAGCAAAGGAGAGCTCAAGTTGGGGGATTTTGGGCTTGCTAGGGCTTTTGGAATCCCATTCAACACCTTCTCCAACGAGGTGGTGACCTTGTGGTACCGCGCCCCCGATGTTCTTTTGGGTTCTAAATCTTACACCACATCCATTGACATTTGGTCTGCCGGCTGTATCTTTGCAGAGATGTGCACTGGTAAACCTTTATTCCCAGGAACGGCCAATGATGACCAATTGATTAAAATTTTCAGGCTCATGGGTACACCTAACGAAAGAACGTGGCCGGGAATTTCACAGTACCCGAATTTCAAGAATAACTGGCAAATATTCATTCCTCAGGACTTGAGAAACTTGATTCCCAATTTGGACTCCATGGGCTTGAATTTATTGACAAGTTTGCTTCAAATGAGGCCTGACGCGAGGATAACCGCGAGACAGGCATTGCAACATCCATGGTTCCACGAAATCTCCAACCCTAACAACTTGTTGCAGCAGGTTAGCGACCCATACCAGCAGCAGTACCAAGAACAAAATCAACAGCAGCACCAGCAACACCAGCAGCAACACTATCAATAGTGTATATCCACCTTCACTAACCCCAAATTCAGCCAAAACCTTTCACCAAAATCTACCTAGAAATCATAAATTTCAATTAGCCTCCCATCCTGCAAATTGTGATATAGCGGTTTTTCAGTGCTACATTAGTACATGTTTTTGTAAACCATTTTTGTAGTTTTCAATATATCTTTACTACTTATCCTTCTGCTGATTGCAGCCTAAAACCCCAATAAACTCATAACACTGAAACTGGGCGTTCCAGCAACCTCGATCACTTGGTTCAAGTAGTTGACATTCTTTCGATGCGCAAGGTACTCCCATAAGGGTCCGTCGTTCATTCTATTTTCGGATCGGTAGTATACCATGAGCAAGTATTTGAGCAACTGGTCGAGTGTGTCCTTAGCATTGTAGCCTTGAACTCGGTCCATGGTTTCGAACGTCTCGATTATAGGCTTGAACGAAATCACAACACCTGTTTCGGAAAACTGGTGGAAGCTTAGTGCCAATTGAAGTACATCAAATGTAGAAGTATCGTTGTACTCCTTGATACATTGGGTAGTAACCTTGTCAAGATCCTTGAACCGGAACTTGAACTTTGTAGCCATATATTGCATGGTGGCCTCTTTCAGTTTCGTCCAGTCTCCTTTATAAAAGCGATCAGGAAAGTCTGGCTTGTGCATTTCAACTGTGCTGGGATTATAGCTGGGAAGATCATCGGGACCAGCCCTGCTCTCGTTGTCATTATCATTTATATTATCATTATCATCATTGTGGGTCTCGTCGCCACCGTATCTTTCGAATTGCTCCTCAGCTATTGCCGACAACTCTTCAAAGCTTGAAGCCTCAGGTTGGTTCTTGAGCTTTTCTGCCAACAGTTTCAACTGTCGCCGTATGTAAACAGGTCTTTCTTGGGTCTCTTGTTCTATCAACCATGGCTCTAGGGCAATGAGGTTCTCTATATTTGTCAATCTCATCACCCTCAAGGTCATGAATCTTCGATTAAAAACGTCACTTGATAGCACATAGCGTGAAGCATCTAATTTAGCACATGCCAATTCTATATCGTTAAAGCTCTCAGCATTGGCGTTGTTGAGCTTCCTCTTGAGTCGCTTGATTTTCCTCTCTACTGTCTCAATATCCACATAGCGGTTCAAGTCAAAGACATAGTCTGCCCTGATGACCTTTTCAACCAACCCAAGAAGGGGCCAGGCCCATTCGTCATGCAAGTGATGCCTATAGTCGAACTCGTCTACCCCAGAGCGGTGGGTTATATTGAATTTGAAAAGCTCATTAAAATATCTGCTGGTGAGAGGCAAGTGGTTATCATGTATCCCCACCAAAATGAAAATTTTATACATCAATTCATGGGGTAATCTTTCTAGAATCGATAGTTGATTTGGTTCCGGCGGATTAGGCGATGCCTGAGATGTCTTCTGCGCCTTTCGAGGAGGGAGATGAGATGCCCCGGGAGACAACCTCACCTTTTTGAAAGACCTACCGGGGTGAATAAATCCCATGTGGAGCCTGGGCCATAAATATGAGACGCTGTAGCCAAGCGAAGGTGAAATTGTTTATACCCGATTGTAGAAAAGTGGTGCAATTAGTGTGGACCGATAACGCTAATTTTTGCGCACATCGCGTGAAAGGTGCGCTGTTAGGGCAAAATACTTCGGATATTTAGGCCACTCTGAAAAAGGCATAAACACAGCGGAAAGCCTCCAGGAGATTAAAGAAGCTAGGAAAGAACACCTTATGCTACAATTTGTCTCTCAATAGTATCAGCAGAAGAATAAATAACTCACTAGGCTAGTTCAATCAGATCTTACCTGAAGATCTACTGTCCTTGAATTGATCTTCAGTGACACCTGCACCCATAGCAGCAGTGGAGGAAATACCACCAGTGACCATCTTCAACAAACCATCAATGTATTCGGCACCTGACCATTTTTGATGCTTAACAACCTCAACACCCTCCTCAATTTCTCTGTCCTGGACGAATTGACCGTAAGCCTTCATACCAATCTCAGCATAGTTTCTGGAGAAGTTGTCGACGGCCAAGGCAGTAGTATGCAAACCAGCCAAGGTAATGAATTGCCACACGTAACCCAACTTACCCAATCTCTTGATGTAAGTCTCTTGTTCGTCAGCTGGCATAGCCTTGTTCCAGTTGAAAGAAGGAGACAAGTTGTATGCCAACCATTGCTGAGGCCATTGGGCCTTGACACCTTCGGCGAATTCCTTGGCCTGGTTGTAGTCTGGCAAAGCGGACTCCATCCAAATCAAGTCGGCGTAAGGAGCGTAAGCTCTACCTCTCATGACGGCACACTGAGTACCACCCTGGTATCTGTAGTAACCTTCTCTGGCTCTGGCAACATCCCAGTCAAAGAAAACATCCTTGCCCAATAATTCTCTTGCGAGCTTTCTGGCCTCCTTGTTGGAAGTCAAAGAAAGGGGATTGACCTTGTCAGTGAACTTCTTGATCAAAGCCTCCTTGTTTCTGTAGTTACCAGCCTTGATTTCATCAATGACGGCTTCGTGGAACAACTTCAAGCCAGCCTTCTTGGTCCATTCGGTTTCGATGGCAGCTAACTTGTCACCGTAGATACCCTTGGCTTCAGCCTCGGCCATCAAAGCAGACAAGTCACCAGCCTCAGGGTTGGTAGCACCAATAACGAAGTAGTGGTCTCTGTGGTCAATAGTGGAAGTGATCAAGGTGGCGGCTTCAGAGTCAGTCCTGGCAACACAGAACAAGTCGGAGCCTAAAATATCAGCAGAAGCTCTGATGGCGACCAATCTGTTGATGTGCTCCTGAACGGGCACCAAAACCTTACCGGCCATGTGACCACACTTCTTGGTACCTGGGGCCTGATCCTCGATGTGAATACCAGCAGCACCTCTCTCAACGAACAACTTGGTCAACTTGATGATGGCAGTGATACCACCGTGACCAGTGTCAGCGTCGGCAATGATAGGTCTGAGGAAGTCAGTGTAAGGAGTTTTTTCTCTTTCAGCCTTGGTCAAGTTCAATCTCTCTTCTCTCTGCTTTCTGTCATGGAAAAGCTGAGCGAACCACAAGTGTTCAACCTTGTTAGGCACAGTGTCCATAGGGTAATCAGCTAAATCAGGAGATGGCTCGTTAGAAGTAGAGGCTGTGGAAGAACATTGCCATCCAGAAACGTAAATGGAGTCCAAGTACTTGGCCATTTGAGAGACGTGAATGGGGTCAAGAGCACCGAAAGTGAAAGAGACAGTCTTGTTCTTGTCGTGTTCAGTAAGGACCTTGAACAACTTCTTGGCCTGGTCGGAAGAAGGGTAGTTGATCTTCAAAGTACCTCTCTTCTTAGCAATGTCTTCAGCGGTGTAGATTCTCTTGGTCTTGGCCCAACGTTCATCTTTCCACCATTCGTTGATTTCTCTGACCTGTTCCTGGAAGAACTTCTCCTCCTCGTCAACGTTAATCTTAGTGTAAGGCATTTTGAATGTAATTAGCAGTTACCTGAATAAAGCTAATGAGTTAGTATAAATCTAAAAACCGAAAATATCCAAGGAATCCTGTTCTATTTATGTTGCTGAAATTTCGGGTAACGATCAATAGCCGGAGCAATAATTCTTCGCCATATCGAAACCCGGGGATATAACCTTCAGGTGAGAGTACAGACATTTTCCACCTGAATCGCGAAAAAATATCTTCCCAACCCCAGAATTTCGTCATGTAGTCATAAGACAATTGAGAAAATATTTAGAGTATCGTGAGGATTAGGTATGGAAAGTGAAGTTTGGGGAATAATTCTTAAGTCCTGTACTTACTATAAGTGCCTATAGTTATAACCAAGAGTTGGGTTTACTGGGGAGGATATTGGTGGGTATTTATATTACCCCAGACTTTGATATTGTTCCGTTTATCCTTTCGTTGAAAATTTGGCCACGCACTAAAGGAGAGTCAGGGCCTCGGATGAACGGCAATCTTTCTAGGCTTATAGCCAGGTGCTCGAAGTACAAAAAAAAATATTCAAGGGCCTAGCGCTCGTGATTTGAATGTAGAACGAGATTTATTGAAGGATTCTACTAAGTATTGGAGGTTTCTTTGGGTTATCACTTACATTTCTCAGTTTAAGCACCTGGTAAATTGAAAGGGTTGATAATATTATCCCTAATCAATTAGCACCTGACTAAATCTCTTTCTCTCACCCCGGTAATGACACCCCACAGAACGGAGGAAACTCCGAGCCCATGAGTCGTCCCACATTTCCTTCCGGTGCCAAATTACCTTTCAATAAATCTCGGACCCCGAGTCGGCTCCGTGCATTGTGTGTGCCGAGGATTATTTTCTTTTTCGTCTGCTGTTGTGTAACTATGGACGCACTTAATCCCGGCCTCCTCGCCATCCCTGCACCCGCTGTTCCGGAACCGGTGACAAGATAACCTCGTAGAAACGCCCTAGCCTATGCTAGCCCCGGATTATTAATTCCCTCTCGTAGATTGTCACCTAGGATTACTCTCATCTCCATAGGTCCATATTTTTTGGTGTATTGTAATATTACTTGATGAATCACCTGGTGTCAGTCTACATTAGAAGTCATCTCCTGAATGAGAGATAACACCTTTTCTGCCTGAATCAGCTGACCTCGGAGCTTGGGCCTCTCTTCTCCGACGCCATGTTATTTCTTTTTAAGGTGATTTGAGATTCTACCACCCGATATCGATTAGGGAGTTGCCAAGATCACATACTAAGTATAATCTACGGTGCCAACGACCTCTCTATGGTACGCCTCTGTGGTACTGCATCGTACCCTGAGGCTCTCAGCTACAACAGCTACCGAGACTGCAGACAGGCGCTGAGATTGTGAACATCGAGGAAGGCACAGCCAGGAGTTCATGGCGCGCAATTGTGAGCTGTCGTGGCAGGTTCACCAGCACCACCTGGACAGACCACTACGTCTGGTGTGATCGCTCTCCGATTCTCCTTCTGTATGCGCGGATATCATGTCGTACCTCATAGATGATGGATACTATCCTTATGTTCAGCAATTTGCGAACAACTTCATCATGTTCACTCCGCTTTTCTCATATGGGTCAACCTGTTACTCGATATATAGAAAGGAAACATCTGAGGGATTCTCCCTTGACATATGTGCCACCATGATAATGGCTCTGGTTCTTAGAATCTACTACTACTTCATTCTGCCCTACGAGACATCTTTATTTTTGCAACTGTGCATAATGATAATGATACAATGTGTGCTCCTCAAGGTATCATTATTCTACCGATCTAAGAACCACAGTCCAGAATTTCTTCAGCCATATCCTAATTTCAACGAAGAAGTAAAGAAAAAGCAGTTCTCGAATGAGAATTTCTACAATAACACCTCGTTGCAGGAGCTACCATTGCAGGACAAATTCTACATGTATTTCAATAATGTGATGATATATGTGCTGTTGGCATTCCAACAGGTGCTCAATTTTTTTGATATTCATTACAAGAGACCAAAATCGTTTTGGCAATGGTCCGAAGAGTCAAAGTATTGGACCTTTTTGTTCAGATTTGCATTGGTTTTCGGCATCTTGACTTTAGTGTGCCACGATAACGAAAATTTTGGCTCATTAATTGGCATGATGGGTTTATCTATTGAAGCATTATTGCCATTACCTCAAATATTGATCCTCAATAGGTTTCAATCAGTAAGGAACTTCAAGGTCATTTTGCTCTTGAGCTGGCTAGCAGGTGACTGCACTAAGATAACTTACCTTTTGTATGGCACCACCAACATATCCATGATTTTCATAATAGCTGCATTGTTTCAAATGTCATTGGATATAGTGGTGGCTTACCAGTACTACTACTTCAAGAAATTGGAATCCATAAGCTCAATGGGTAACGGCATTGGCTTAAAAAATATGGCCAATGCCAATAGTACGGGAGTTGAGTGCAATAACAACAGCTCTAAAATCAACGACATGGCATGATAAAACTGCATTCACAACATAACTAAATAGACTATAGATTTTGGTTCGTCATTTACTTGTATACTTACATTGAGAATCCCTGCACTTCTATTCATATGGGTAATATAATCAACTATATATATGAGAATAAACAAATTTCAATTAAATAGACACAAACTCAACGTTAGCCTTTGCCTGGTTGATCAATTCCAACGCTTCTTTTCCGGCCAAACCATGCTTTACTTTGATGTGTCTAGATAATGCGTCTCCTCTGGAAAAAGTCTTTTGCTTTCCATTACCTGAACCTCCGTTGAGCCTTCCCTCGCAGATGACGCATCTGAAAATCTTCTTCTTAGGCGCATGAATCGTTTCCTGGTGTCTTATCAAATCGTAAGGCCTTGAAAATTGCTTGTTGCAGGGCTGGTTCGTCGATGGATTTATCAAATCGCACTGGTGGTTTGGATTGTTTGCTGTTATCTCAGCTGCAGTCTGATGACTCAAATAATGGTGACCTTCAAATTCATCTCCAAATTCGAGCTTTCTGGTGTACTCATCTTCCTCTCTGGAGGGGGGAGTGGTGTTTTGGCTTGAACTACCATCGAAAGTGCTTCCCCCAAGAAGGCTCACTTCGTCTTCATCATGAAGAGAATTGATATTCATTTCATTGTTGCTCACTGAAGGGTTCCTTATATTCTGAGACTCAAGGCTCAAGCCAAAAATTTCAAATCCTCCAACAGTTGTACGTTCCAAATCGTTACCACTTCCACTCTCTGGCAATGGCTTCATACCACTGTCGTTGATAATGTTGTCGTTATTGGAGTTATAGTAGCTATCCATATCCATAAAGTCGTTACTTTCTCCCTTGAGCATTTCATCGAAGTCATCACGGAAATATTTGTCGTCGTCATCCTCTTCGTCAGAAGAGATAGGGTCCTCGATATCCTCCTCGAAGTCCTCGATGCCTGACATTGTGAGATAATCATTCTCGAACCCAGGAATTGGAAGCTCCTGCGTTTTGGGTGGTGCTATATAGAAAGGCGAATTCAAACATATGTAGTCGTCGTTCATGCACTCATCATCAGCTCTAGCGACCAAGTGTGAAGGCTGAATGTCTGTATTGAAAAGATAGTAATCTTCATCCTTGATAGGCTTTTCATTGGAGTGAGACTCGAGTGTCGTTAGACGCCTCCTTCTTGAGAAAGGATTTATGCTATTTATCTGAGGTTGCTGCTGTTGCTGTTGGAACTGTAAGATTTCCGAAGGGGGTTGGCTCGGAGGCACAACGTTTGTGGCAAATTGAAGCAGGTCAGGATTGGCATAATCGGCAAAGGGAGATACCTTTCTCGAAGGGTTGTATATATCGGAAGTATGCGACTGTGGCTGTTGATCGGGTACTGAGATTGCATCCAAATTCATAGAACCAGCAGAATTCGTTGACAACCGGGTATACTGCTCAACGAAGGAGTCGGGTATATTGAGTAAATTTGACAACTGCGCATTAGTAAGCGTAGATGGCGCGTAATTTGAAGATCCAAAAGAGTTTTGTCTTGTAGCGGGCCTCATTGGGGACTCAGAGCGGTTAATGCTGTTGGTGGCAACAGAGGCAGGAACGCCTGCGCCACCGCCACCAACGGCATTCTGTATATGAATGGGTGAGTTTGGAACATGGTACAACTCGTCTTCTAAAATATCAGTTATAGACCTCTGTAATGGTGGTAAGACCGCAATAGAAGTCATGTTGGAATCGTTGCTTTCTGAAGCTTGGTTTGGATTGGGTGGCAACTCGGATATAAATAAGGGGGGCAGCTGAGCGGAAGAAACTAACAAGTCTCTCTCTCTTCAATGGCGTATACAGCTGTCTATATACGCAAAAATCGAAGACTATTTGGAATTAATAATCTCTGATCTAAAAGTAAAGTGAAAGATAAATTTAAAGACCTGCTATTCTCTAAATATCCCTTCAGCAATAGCCTTAAACAGGAATGACACACGACCCGTTAAGTCCGTTTGAACCAAGCCTTTTCCGGTATATAGGCGGATTTATGTGGAATCTACTGCATGTAATGACCAATTTATAGATGATGATCAACCGTTTACGGTAACTCCGGATTTGTCAGCGCTAGTGAGCTTCGCGAACCTTCGGTGGCAAATTGATGAAGATGCGATGTTCGATGCTGAAGATTAAGAAGAGAACACGTTTAGAGTGGTGAAATGAGTCGTCTGTAACAGGTCAGTGTAGAAGAAGCACCAGCTGCTTTAGGTTGACCTTTGTCTTCTCTACAGTTGTTGCTGAGCTGGATCAGACCCTCGACGCAAAATCATATGTAAGCAGTCTTGTGCAGGACGACCATTTTGTTTTGGGCAGATGCTTTTGTTGTGGATCACCATCCACACAATGGAAGAGTCATAGGGTGGGGGGACCCAGTCTCAGCAATACAAGAGATAGGGGAAACTTAGAGATAAATGATATGCGAAAGATCATGGCTCAGACAGCTGTAGTTCTATATCGATCAGGTCGCGTGTCAGATGGTCTCGAATAGTAGTTGAACGGAAGTCTTGAAGCATACAGTGTCGAAATTGTGGAATTTGACGTGGATTTCATCTGTGGCTCAATCGAGACGAAGTTGTTATCAGTGATGGATATTCCAGTGTGGCTTTAGCGATCACGGCCGCGAAATGATCAGGCCCTACTACGCGCCATCTATGGCCTCTCTCGCTGAGCGAAAACGGCCATATCGCGATAAGGTAAACCATGGGGCACCAACCATCTCGGTATACATCTAACTATACATCGCGAGGCTCGGTAATACCCTTTGATATCTGCACTTCTTGCACCTAGCTGATGTGTAATTGTTTCGTGGCCTCTATTCCATAACCTGTACAGTACCCCCTATCTATGGATAGAGCCTTTCGTGAGGCCGCGCCAGGTACTCCCTATCACAGCCTCGCGAGCTATAAGAAGACTGGCGTCTACAGGAACTGCCACACTGGGTACAGAATTGTTCTTGTGCTTAGAAGTCTTTTTCTTGCCACCCTATATTCTAGTTATTCTCTCAAATATCAAATATCCTCATAGATTTTTCAGCACAATGGGCAACACAGCTTCGTCTGAACAGGTGAGCTCTAAGGATAAAAAGAGGAGCTCTCCACTGTTACCTGAAGACTTAAACGAAAAATTTGGCTACCAATCTTTGAGCGACCAATTGCGGGACTTGTCTCTAGACATTACGCAGTATGAGAACTCCGATACGAACCCGATCTCAATCGACTCATTGGGATCATGGGAGTCCAACCTCTTGGCTGAGCCCAAGAACAAATTGGCCCTCGCGGCCTTCAACAAAAATAACATCGTTGACATCATTGGACGGCCCTCCACGAAGACATTCACTGATGAACAGTATCTTTTCAACGTTGAGGTCAGCACTATTGGATCCCCTTCTTTCTTTAACAACCAGAAGTCGTCCGGAAGGTGCTGGATTTTTGCCACTAGCAACGTTTTGAGGGCCCAGATTATCAAAAGGTACAATCTCAAGCCGGATTCGTTCCAGCTAAGCCAAAGCTATTTATTTTTCTATGATAAGTTGGAGAAGGCCAACTATTTTTTGGACAATGCTATAGTCACAGCTGGTGACAAATTGGATTCCAGATTGGTCCAGTACCTCTTGAACGACCCGATAAGCGATGGAGGTCAATGGGACATGATCATCAATTTGGTCAACAAGTACGGAGTTGTACCCCATGAATTCTACCCTGACTCAGCCCAGGCCCAGTCATCGTCAAAATTGAACTACATTGTGAAGGAGAAATTGAAGGAGTACGCCCTTATTCTCCGCAAATTGGTCAACGAAGAGGGCAGTTCCACAGCGCACCTCAAGATTGTCAAACAGCTGATGATGAAGCAAATCTACAATATCATCTCGCTTTCGTTGGGCCCTCCTCCGAAACCCACAGACTCCTATGTGTGGGAATTTATTGACAAGGATGGTAAATTTCAGTCATACAAGACTACCCCACTTGAATTTTACCAGAAATTCGTCAATTTCGACGCGTCCAAACACTTTTCTTTGATCAATGACCCAAGAAATCCTTATGATACCTTATATACTGTTGACAAATTAAAGAACATTTCCGATGGAAAGCCAATCGAATACGTGAACCAAGAGATATCTGTGCTCAAGGATGTGGCCATCAAGATGTTGAAGAGTAACGAGCCCATCTTTTTTGGCTCCGATGTGGGAAAGTTCTCCGACAGTGCCTCGGGAATATTAGACGTTAATGCGTACGACTATGAGTTGGGTTTTGGTACCAATTTGAACCTCACTAAAGAGGAAAGATTGAGAACTGGCTCATCTCAGATGACCCACGCAATGGTGATCACTGGGGTGCACTTGGATAAGTCAGGAAAGCCAGTGAGATGGAAGATCGAGAACTCGTGGGGCGACCAGGTAGGGGAGAAGGGGTACTTTTTGATGACGGATGCTTGGTTCGACGAGTATGTTTTCCAAATTGTTACCAGCAAGCCTTACGTTGATCGTAAGGTGTATGATATCTGGAAAAAGAAGGACTATAGCGTGTTGCCCTATTATGACCCCATGGGTGCGTTGGCTTAAAGAACAGGTCAGTAGAGATTGAGCTCAGGTTGTTTTCTCTCTACTGTTCTCCGAATAAATGTTTGTTATAAATTTGCATTCTATACGTAAGTATGCGGTCCTGTGATTTCGAATATAATCCGTGGTGTCTATATATGCCCCTCCTTACTTACCTTAGCTATTCCCTTCTCCGCTGCAGCCTCATCCAAGTAGTAGTAGTTCCCCACCACTTCCAACTGTTCGTTCAAGTCGAATATTATGGGAATGCCTGTAGGAATATTGATTTTGGAGATGTCCTGATCGTTCACCTTCGTTAGGTGCTTAATAAGGGCTCGAACAATGGATCCATGCGTCACGACTAAGATCGATTTCTTGTCGTCGGTCAATTTGTGCACGTTTTTCCCAAGGATTTCCAGGTAAAAATAAGGCAAAAAACGTTCAGACGCAATTTTAAGAGATTCTGCTCTAGGCAACTCTTCTTTGGGGATCTCAATGGTGTCGTACCTCTCGTCAATTGACGAATCTGTGCCCACCACCGAGGGGGGAAGTCCGTTGTAGTCTCTTCTGATGAAGGTGTACTTTTCCTGTCCCAATTCTTTGAAAACTTCGGTTTTGTCTCTTCCCTGGAATGACCCATAATGTCTTTCATTCAATCTCCAAGTTTTGTGGGTGTCACACCAGAGTCGGTTCAATTTGGCTAGAATTATGTTTCCAGTCTGATTTGTTCGAGTAAGCTTCGAAGTGAACATTACTATAGGGTGCAAATTGCTCTCTAAAATCAATTCTCCAGCTTTCTCTGCCTCTTTTTTACCTTTCTCCAGTAAAGGGATATCTATCCAGCCACAAAACTTGTTCTCGTGATTCCATTCGGACTCTCCATGACGGAGAATTATCAATTTGTAGGTCATTATCAGGTATCGAAAATAACTGGCTTCTAATCTATATCCTGTGATGTCAAAATCGGAAATTGTTATTGGCAGAGCCTAAATGTGTAAATATTAAGACAAGTGTGTAAGAATCAAGCTAATTTTATAGATAGCGATCAAGTGATCTGGGACCATTGGCAGTGCGGTATGGCGCATCGGTCCAGAGCACTCCAGCCAAGGGCTGAAGCAACTTGTTGTCTCACATTGGCTCTTAGATACAGGCACGTGCAAGCACCACCTGACACATCGCACAGAGCCAAGGTACCCGCCCCAAGTTCATTGGAACGTGTCAAGTTCAGAGTTTATTGAAAGCTTTCATGCTCGATATGGCTACATTTGTGACCGCACACATTTTTTGTTCTTGGCCTACTCATCATCCGCTAAACAGTTGACACAACTTCGCTGACCTTCTCGGTCTCTGGGAAGCTTCCGCGGCCGCACTATTTTCAAAAGAAATTCAGGGTTGCATTTCTGCCTTCAGCGAAATGTAACCACTTGACGATAAGTATATAAATCCCAAACCATATGATTGTTTGTTTTCCATGCACTAATTCGAGAAGCTGACTACCGCCAAAGTGTCGTTTAGCTCCTGGAAAGTTTCCGTCTCACATCAATTGCTTGCTAGGCTAGGCTGTGAAAGAAAGACATCTAAGCACGCTTACATCCATACACCTGTTTTTAGTGCAACATACTCGAGCATCAATGACTAGCGCAACCGTTGACCCCATCACGTTTGCTCTTACGCCTCCCACCACTCCGGTTTGTGATTTCAAATTGAAAATGGTCTATTCCCCAGATATGCCACCTTCCAAAATCAAGGACGAGCCCTATACCTGGAGTCAAATCAGGCATATTGTGGAAAGCAACCACTTGGAGCGTTTTGCCAGATCTTCTGAACAAACCACAAAGTATCACGACTTCAAAAAGCAGTTGCGAGAGAAGGGAATTACCGTTTTCAAGCACTTGTTGCTCAATCAACTCAAGTGGTACAACCCTGAGTTGAACCATGGCATACCCATAGAAGAATTCTACAAATTGAAGGACTCAGAGATCCAAATAAAGCCGAATGGCTCCGAATTGTTTGAGGATATGTCGGATATCAAGATTTTATACAACCATTTTCCCTATTACTTTCGTCCCGAAGTGAAGCATATATGTATCTGGTCCAAGATTCCTATTCCGGCCGATCCTAACTCTCCCATTGGCGATATTTCTCCAGCAACAAGAAAGCAAATTGATGCTTTCATCGATCGGCTAATCGTCAATGGTTTGGGCATAAAGAAAGAGAATGTTTGCTGGTTCAAAAACTGGGAGGCCTTGCAATCGGTGAAGGCCATTTCGCATATCCACGTCATCATTAACGGCATTACTGATGAGCAGTTGAAAAAGTTGAACATTGTTTAGAGAGGGTAAGCCGTTTGCATGATACCATAATAGATAATAAATTATAGATGAGTGGATCCGTAGATCTATATCTTGAAGCATCTCTTCATGTATAGCACCTGCTTCATCGCATGTGGCTTCAGATCCAAACTTCGCAAGTTTCGCACCCTCAACAAGGCAGAGGTGGCTTGAGCTCGCAACAGAGGCAACACTCTAGTCATGCTTCAGCAGTAATTGCCACCTATGGCCTCGTCCGTCTCTGGTCTACTGGCCCGTTAGATCGCTTGTTCGCATTTTCCTCTCACATTTAGCCAAAACAGCGCGCGAGATATAGAGCCAGGTCGCACCGCTCAAAATCCCTCCCGCATATATCCAGGTTTCGGGTTGCGTCTCCGCACCCACAAATCTCAATGTTCCAGGACTAAGAACTTACCAACACTAACTTCCAGCTACATTACAAACAAATTCCAAATTATCGTATTACCATCATTTATTCTTTCATAAAACAAATAATCCTAAAAATTTAACCCCCAAAACCGTACAAGGTTCTACCTTGTCTCTTCAATGCGTAGACAACGTCCAACGAAGTAACAGTCTTTCTCTTGGCGTGTTCAGTGTAAGTGACAGCATCTCTGATGACGTTCTGCAAGAAAGACTTCAAGACACCTCTGACTTCTTCGTAAATAAGAGCAGAGATACGCTTGACACCACCTCTTCTGGCCAATCTTCTGATAGCTGGCTTGGTGATACCCTGAATGTTGTCTCTTAAGATCTTTCTGTGTCTCTTGGCACCTCCCTTTCCTAAACCTTTTCCTCCTTTTCCTCTACCAGACATTGTGTATTATTAGTTTCTTGGACTTAGTTTAGATTCAAAATAAAAACTGGTTTTTTGCAGTTTTTATTTATCAAAAATGTACTATGTTGAAGAAAGAAGAAGTAAAAAACTAAACAGGGGTGCGGATGTGACCTAATAAATAAGGGGTCAGAAATAGTGGCAATATTGTTCCCTCAATTTTGAAATTGGTACGAAAACAAAAAATTCTATAGACAAACACTTTGCAAGGACAATAATCGGTGCGCAAAAGTGAGACTAGGTAGAAAGGAGCTCTTTTTGTTAACACAGGTCACTTTTGTTAAGCTGAAAAGCGATTATGTGCCGGAAGCGCGCCTACAAAAGATTTGATTTTAGCTATATGATGGTTTTGTGCTCTTTTCCCGACTTTTAACGTCCTTTCCGCGCCCGGGAAGTGTCATAATTAATGTTCTACGTATTACGCATGGCCTGAGTATATCGCAGCACCCTAACAAATAACTTTTTGGCTTGTTTACTTTTAGATAAAGAATCTGCGGAGTGTTTACTTTCGTTTAAATGACCCTAACGTATGACATATATAAACGCATTTGTCAGGCTAGATAGTCCAATCTTTTTCTAGTATCTATCTACATTCATAATGGCTAGAACTAAGCAAACAGCTAGAAAATCCACTGGTGGTAAGGCACCAAGAAAACAATTGGCTTCCAAGGCTGCCAGAAAGTCTGCTCCATCAACCGGTGGTGTCAAGAAGCCTCACAGATATAAGCCAGGTACCGTCGCTTTGAGAGAAATCAGAAGATTCCAGAAATCTACTGAACTCTTGATTAGAAAGTTGCCTTTCCAGAGATTGGTCAGAGAGATTGCCCAGGACTTCAAGACCGACTTGAGATTCCAGTCCTCTGCCATCGGTGCCCTTCAGGAATCCGTTGAAGCATACTTAGTTTCCCTTTTCGAAGACACCAACTTGTGTGCCATTCACGCCAAGAGAGTGACTATTCAGAAGAAGGACATTCAGTTGGCTAGAAGATTGAGAGGCGAGAGATCTTAGGTTGGGTTTAATTCTACGGAATTTGTACATTAGAATAAATTAATAGGGTATTGGATTGTAAGCTATAGCTAATTGTAAGAAACTGATACTTTAGTTTTAGTACTAGTTCACTTTATGGCTCTACAGAAATCCTTATATTCAGATCTTTCTTTCTTAAAATGGGTAGTTGGCCTTCTCGTTTTCCACGGTGTAGCCCTGAGACTCTTGTTCCTGAGCCACGCGTTCAAGAAACGGAACTATCACGTCCTTGTACTTGTCCCAGCCTTTGTACTCCTGAACATCGCTGTCCCATGTGCTCATTCCATTAAGGAGTCTTCTTGGGACATATTTCTCCTGGGCGAGCTGTGTGATCGGTAGGAAGTATGTTCTGATTGTGAATAAAATGGCCCCTGTTTTCGGTAACCTTCTGAGCGACTGTCTCTCGCTTCTGAAGTAAAGCTGTTCTGCTGTCTTTGCAGTTTCTGCTGTAAACCATCCTACTGTATCGTTGGTTTCTGGCCCAATAGAGTCGGACCATGGCAAGTTGTCGTCCGTCTGAATGAAGTAGTTGTTTCTCACTACTGGCTTATCACACGAAAGCCTGATGAAAAACTTCTCCATCCCTGTTTTCAAATGGGTCTTGTATTTGGGAACATCTCCCGAAGTGTGAATCTGGCTCAAAGGCATGTTTAATTTATCCTTCAACCTCCAAAATCCCGCCAACAAAATGGCCCCTCCTCTCAAGTAATAGATCCCCTCCTTGTCCTCCACCATAATAGCCAAATCATCCTGAACCATCTTGGAAGCAATCTCCATGGGGTCCTCTTCTGTCCTGAAGCCAGGCCGAAATTTATGCACTTCTCCAGTAACCAAATTGTCCAAGCCATACTCCTTTTTCACAAATAAGCTTGGGTACCTGCTTGGTAAATAGACCCAGAACTCATCAAGAACTTCATAGGCAGCTTCCTCTGCGAGAGGACCAGTACCATATAACTCGGTGCCCCGCTGCTTGATTCTATCAAGCTTGTAGTTGTGGTACTTCTCCCATTCATTGTCAAGCTCTATCCAGTTGTTCCAGTCCATGTTTCTGAGTCCCATGGTGACAGAATATTTGTGTTTGAATGCTCTGTATGGCAAGGGCTTCGTTTCTTTGATATCCCAAGACTCATAAGGCTGAGGAATAGGGGTCTGGAACTCATAATCAGGAATCCAAGTCCCGAATTTCCTGTTTTTATTCACTTTAGCAATGGAAACAGGTCTTCCTGTCTTCTTGGTGTCAGTGCCTCCTTTTTTGAAGTAGATGGCTATGCTGAGAAAGATGGAACTGCCGAGTAAAAGCAATTTGATAGAGCTCCATTCGGCAGTTAGAAACGTGAGGACCAACCCAGGAGAACGCTCCACACTCATCTCAAGAGCTTAAACTAAAATATAATATATGCTGTTATTTGATATGAATGATAGACACAGTTTACTATATATATTCATGCGTTGGTCAACTGGTCAGATCTTATCTGGTTGCAATGTCCGCATTACTTGGCCTAAATAGGAAATTCAGTCCTGTCTCATAAAATGCTGAATCCATACACTTTCTGCTCAGCTTATCCAGAAAAACTCATAATAAAGGGTGAATACGGCATCAATATCCATCAAAAGTGGCGCTATCCTGTAGCCCTTTGAACTGATTCAGATTCTCATTTGCAACTGATCCTCACTCATGTCGCAGCCTTATCGCTATAGTGCCAATAGACATCATGATATTATCACGTCAGTTCGATATTTCACCCTCTTCACTTTCAGCGTGTTCCTTTACCCTATGTTCATGCCGGAGGAAGAAAAGCTGCAAATAATCCAGTTTGGACCAAGCTCCACACTATGAAGTACTTCACCGAGAACTTGTAGATCCTTCTCTCGTCTTTGCTCACCTTGAGAACATCCAAACTAGCTAGATACCAGTATATCAATGGCAAACAGGAGGAAATTCTTGTTAATATCTGTACATGCCACCATAAAGCGCCCCCGATTAACAAGGCCAAATTGACCAAAATCACAGGTATAATGTTCTGGAATGGATGTCGCAGAATGAAGAATTGGATTGAGTATACCGTCAAAACTATAGTTGGAAGTGCAAATACGAAATTAGGCACATTATTGACAGTCCAATACTTCAAAAAGCCGTTGTTCCAGTAGTGGCTCTGAGCATACAGAAAGAGCGATGGTATCACCCTATTGCACCACTCTCCACGTTCTGGGCAAAAAACTCGGTAGGGATACCAAATCGATATTAGTATCGCCACAGCCAATTGCAGCCCTGCCGCTATTGAAACTAGACTGTCCTTGTTGTTCTCATTATTAATATAGAAAATGTATAGGTCATAGAGAAATACTATTCCTAATAAAAGAGCATTCGAGCGAATACCATAGGCAAGGGCAAAAATCGTGCCTGAAAGAATGTAAATGAATGGCCTTTGACAGGAAACCTTCGAGTTTACCAAGTCAAAGCTCTTGTAGTTGAGCGATACTTCTCTCAAGTACAATCCTAAAAACACCAATAATGCAGTGGGAGACTCGGAGTATCCGTTGTTCAAGAAAATTCCTGCTGGGCTCAAAACATATATCAAGCTGGCTTTCAAGCATAGTTTGGGTAAAGTTTGCTTGTTGAAGAATTTGGAGTGCCTGAAGGTGACATCTGTAAGAGCGTAGAGGGTAAATGATGCAAGGAAATGGCAGATGCTTGAAACAAGTGCTGCGACTAAGACATTGTGATAGAAATTGGATTTGTAGGAACTGCTATAATGTAGCTGACTCAGGACATGCCTAATAAGTCTCCACCAGAGGGGACAGAAGACAAACTGGTGCTCGTACTTGATCTCGTTGACAAAGAGATCCGAGAAGTACACGTTGTCCCACACCACAAGCCTATCTAAAACAAGCACCAAGTGCCTATTTATGAACTCTGGGAGAAGGTTGTTGCTTATAAATTCATATTTGTCTTGTTCGTATTTTTGAAGGAGCAATTGGGATGAAGTGTCGAACTGTTCTGGGGTGAAGTATATGATGAGCAACTGTAGCAGGCCCACAACAAGGAAGAGTTGGGTAATTGCAACAAATGCCCGGAGCGACATATTAGAGAGGACAGGAATTTGAAGAGCGAGTCTCAAAGTTTCTCAGTCTTTCCTCGGCCATTGGCTCAGAATAACAACATCTGTGGTCATCGCAGTGTCCATGTTCGCGTAGAAGACTGCGCGTGATACAAATCGTAGATTTCAGCCGCAAATTGCGACCATATCACTAGCTCCTCTGGAAGGGGAAGTGAGGACTTGGGTCCCAGCCCAAACTCCGAACCCCCTCCGAGCCCAACAAGCGGGAAAATCTCCCCTCACACTCTACCAGTAATAATTTGCTGATTTTACAGTATAAAATATAAATAAGACACATCTTCTGGGTAAACAAAGCTCTCGCTCATAGTTTATACCTCATCATTATTTGCTATTTCTTAAGAAATTGCTGCTCAACGGCAGTGATGATCTCAGCCACAGATTGAGGGTTGGCCAAAGTGCTGATATCTCCAAGCTGGTCTGCCTCACCCGCAGACACCTTTCTCAAGATTCTTCTCATGATCTTACCGGATCTGGTTTTGGGCAAGTCTGCCACGATTATAACATGTTTGGGAGCAGCAAAGGGTCCAATTTCGGATCTCACCTGCAACACCAACTCCTTTCTCAAGGTCAACGCGGCGTCAGAATCCACCTGGCCGTTAATTCTGGCCACAGCTTCATCCTTGAGCGCCACAAATGCCACCACAGCCAGCCCGGTTAAGTCGTCGTTGATACCAACAACAGCGGCCTCCGAAACTCCTCCGTGTTCAATCAAGGCAGCCTCAATCTCGGCAGTTGATAATCTATGACCTGAAACATTGACAACGTCATCGACTCTACCACGGATCCAGTAGTACCCATCGTGGTCTCTGGCAGCACCGTCTCCAGTGAAGTAGTAGCCAGGGTAGGGCTTCAAGTAAGTGTCCAAGTACTTCTCGTGGTTCTTCCACACGGTTCTGGCCATAGAGGGCCAGATACTCTTGACTGCCAAGACACCCTCCACGTCATTGCCTTCGATTTCCTTACCTGAAACTGGGTCAATAATACAAGCCTCAATACCGAGGAAGGGCAACGAGGCAGACCCAGGTTTGTTAGGAGTGACACCAGCAATGGGAGCAATGAAGTGTGAGCCCGACTCCGTTTGCCAGTATGTGTCGGTAACGTGACAGTTTCCCTTGCCGACCTTTTCATTGTACCATTCCCAAATATCGGGCGAGATAGGCTCACCAACTGATCCCAAGGTTCTTAAGGAGCTCAAATCGTACTTCTCAATCTCCTGTTCACCGGCCTTTCTCAACAACCTGAGAGCAGTAGGTGCCACATAAAAGTGAGTAGCCTTGTGCTTCTCGACAATCTGCCACAATCTACCGTAGTCAGGGTACGCAGGGGTACCTTCAAAGACAATGGTGGGGACACCTAAGGCCAATGGACCGTAAAGAGCGTAGGTGTGGCCGGTGATCCAACCAACATCTCCAGCAGTGAAGAAAACGTCCTCGGGGTGCACATCGAAAACATATTTGGTCGACAAAGCGGCACCAACCAAATAGCCTCCGGTGGAGTGCACCACACCCTTGGGAGTGCCGGTGGATCCAGAAGTGTACAACAAGAATAATGGGTCCTCAGAATTGACAGGTACTGGGGCAATGTAGCCAGGGAATTTGGCAGTCTCCACGTCCCACCAATAATCACGGCCCTCTTTCATGTAAATACCTTCGGTTCCAGTTCTCTTGAACACCAAGACATTCTCCACAGAAGGACAACTCAATAATGCTTCGTCGCAAAGCTTCTTGATATTGACGGTTCTTCCACCACGACGGCCTTCGTCACAGGTGATCAATGCCTTACAAGAAGCATCATTAACTCTGTCCCTGATGGAGCCAGAGGAGAAGCCTGCAAAAATCACCGAGTGGATCGCACCCAATCTGGCCACCGCGAGCATAGCGACAATGGCCTGAGAGGTCATAGGGAGGTAAATGGCAACAGTGTCACCCTTACCAACACCCCAGCTCTTCAAGACTCCGGCAACCTTCGACACTTCTTGTAAGAGTTCGCCATAAGTTAAAATGGACGAATCTTTCTCATCGTCTGCTTCGTAGATGATAGCAGGCTTATCAGGGTTAGCAAAAGCGTGTCTGTCCACACAATTGAAAGAGGCATTGAGCTCACCGCCCAAGAACCAAGCGGCGTCACCATCCTTGAGAGACCCATTTGAGACTTTGGAGAAGTCTTTGTCCCAGTGCAACAATTCCTTGGCCAAAGTGCCAAAGAACTCGTTTGGGTTTTCAATTGACTGCTTATACACCTTGGTGTACTCCTCAATGGACGAAAAGTAACCTTTTCTAGGTTGTCTTTTGAAGAAAGCAGCGGGAGTATGGCGTTTTATGACTCCATTAGCCTCGTGAGCAATTTGGTGAGCGGAGGGCATCTTTAAATCTTTCACAGATGGTAGCAGGAAGATCAAACCACAAGCACAAAAATGAGTTGAAATCTAAAGAAAAGAGTTCAAAAAATCGACCAGCACAAAGCAATTATAATATCTGCTGTTTAAAAGTCCTCTAGTGATTCCCAGGTTCACACAGATCCGACAACCTCTGGAGATAAATACCACGACTTTTTCAAAAAAAAAAAATGAATAAAATAATGGAACCAGAAAAGATCCGCTATGGAGTCTACAATAAGGGCTCTCCATTAGGAAGCTGCTGGCGTTAGGATCAAGGGATGTGGAATAGCGAATTGGACGAGCGGATCTGACTCGGACTCCAGAACAACAGTTTTGAGTTCCCTTCAACCTTCTACATACAGAGAGCTCAGCTTTTTCTTACGCCTTTTTAGTGGTATGCTTCCCGGGGTGCAAATTGTTGGTCCCCAAAATATGCCGCGAAATGTCCAATTGCCTTTGTTTGGCCCTCAGCAGGCCTCAGCTACAACAGAAGTAGTATCTTGTCAACCTGATGTTACTTTCTGCTTCCTATCATACTCTGGAAAAATTGAGTTAAGTCTCGTGTCTCTGCCCGCTTTCCTAGAGGCAGGTGAACGATTCGAGACTCACGATCCGATCGCGACTTGTGATCACACCACTGAGAGCCTGCTCTGAAGCAAGCAGCTTGTCGAATATATGAGCTACGTCAACGAGTGGCCATATATGTACTTTTCTGGGTCCAGGTACCAACTTTTGTAGTCTCCTGGCTCCTTGCTTCTTCTTCTCGTTGCAAATTGCAAAGTGTCTTTTGGTAATATACGAGCTAAACGAGCGATGTTGGCCCAACGAATTTGCACCTCGAGCGTAAGCCTCTACTACAATAGGAGTCGAAGCAGGCTACATTCACCGCTATTATAGCGCAATTCCAGCCGTTCTAGCCGGTGCCTTGACATAGTGCTCTGTCCCATTGCAAGGCTTTCTGTCTCTGGCCAATACAAATGGCTGCGGACTTCGGACTACAGGACCCGTTTCCAGTCGCACCATGGCTATTGTCCCAACTTTTGTCAGACCATACTCCACACAACTCACTTACTTGGGCATCAGCCTGCTCAACTATATCAACTCTATGTCTATGGTCTCTAATATTCTATTCTATTAGGCCTCTAACTTAGCTCCGATTATTGCTTATCCTTTGACCCGGGATGGGGCAGAAGAGGGGCCGACTTTAATCCTCTTAAGTCCTATCGCCCTTCTTATTTTTTCTCACTGCGTTCTAGCCAATGACATTTGTCTATTGTAAGCTATATTGTTAGACTCGGTGTTTGGTAGCACCAAGAATTTTGAGATCCGGGGTCGACTCCATCAGCTAGTGCCATCTCTACAATGGTATAGTTCTCTAATATAAGCATTACTCTAATAAAAAATACTCTATTCTTTATCACCTTGTAACCGTTTAATCAACCTCCTCGACAGTAGGACCATCAGCAGATGGCTCTGGAGCACCACCAGCAGCACCTGGGAAACCACCTGGGGCAGCACCACCTGGAGCAGCACCAGCCTGGTAAGCCTTGGACATGATAGGGTTAGCCTTACCTTCCAATTCCTTTTGCTTGTCAGCAAATTCCTCAGTGGTGGCAGTCTGGTTTTCGTCTAACCAAGAGATGGTCTCCTCAGCAGCCTTGGTGACTTCTTCGACTTCAGAGGCCTCAAGCTTGGACTTGAATTCTTCCTCACCCAAAGTAGACTTCAAGGAGTAAGCGTAAGATTCCAAACCGTTCTTGGCTTGAACTCTGGCAGCTTCCTTTTCATCTTCGTCCTTGAATTTCTCAGCTTCGTTGACCATTCTCTCGATATCCTCCTTTGATAATCTACCCTTGTCGTTAGTGATAGTGATCTTTTGAGTCTTACCGGTACCCTTCTCCAAAGCAGACACGTTTAAGATTCCGTTAGCATCGATGTCGAAAGTGACCTCGATTTGAGGAACACCTCTTGGTGCTGGTGGAATACCAGACAACTCGAATTTACCCAACAAGTTGTTGTCCTTGGTCTTGGCTCTCTCACCTTCGAACACTTGAATGAGGACACCTGGCTGGTTGTCAGCGTAAGTGGAGAAAGTCTCAGACTTCTTGGTAGGAATAGTGGAGTTTCTTGGAATCAACTTGGTCATGATACCACCAGCGGTTTCAATACCCATAGACAATGGAGCAACATCCAACAACAACAAATCCTGAGTCTTAGAAGAAGTGTCACCGGATAAGATAGCAGCCTGGACAGCAGCACCGTAAGCAACGGCTTCATCAGGGTTGATGGACTTGTTAGGCTCCTTTCCGTTGAAGAAGTCAGATACCAACTTCTGGACCTTGGGGATTCTGGTGGAACCACCGACAAGGACGATCTCGTCAACTTGAGACTTGTCAACCTTGGCGTCTCTCAAAACCTTCTCAACAGGGTCCAAAGTGGATCTGAATAAGTCCTGACACAATTCCTCAAATCTGGCTCTGGTGATGGAGGTGTAGAAGTCGACACCCTCGTACAAGGAGTCAATTTCAATGGAGGTCTGAGCAGAAGAGGACAAGGTTCTCTTGGCACGCTCACAAGCGGTTCTTAATCTTCTCAAGGCTCTCTGGTTGGTGGACAAGTCCTTCTTGTTCTTTCTCTTGAATTCGTTAACGAAGTGGTTAACCAATCTGTTGTCGAAATCTTCACCACCCAAGTGAGTGTCACCAGCAGTAGCCTTGACCTCGAAGATACCTTCCTCGATGGAAAGCAAAGAGACATCGAAGGTACCACCACCCAAGTCGAAAATCAAGACGTTCTTTTCGTTCTCGTCCTTCTTGTCCAAACCGTATGCAATGGCGGCGGCAGTTGGCTCGTTAATGATTCTCATAACGTTTAAACCAGCAATCAAACCGGCATCCTTGGTGGCTTGTCTCTGGGAGTCGTTGAAGTAAGCTGGGACGGTAACGACGGCATCGTTGACCTTAGTACCCAAGAATTCCTCGGCAGTGTCTCTCATCTTACCCAAGATGAAAGAGGAGATTTCTTCAGGAGTGAAGACCTTGGTCTCACCCTTGTATTCAACCTGAATGTTTGGCTTGCCACCCTTGTCAACGACCTTGAAAGGGAAGTGCTTAGCATCACCTTGGACCTCTGGGTCGTCAAACTTTCTACCGATCAAACGCTTAGCATCGAAGACGGTGTTAGCAGGGTTCATGGCGGCCTGGTTCTTAGCAGCATCACCGATCAATCTTTCAGAGTCAGTGAAGGCCACGAAAGATGGAGTGGTTCTGTTACCTTGGTCATTGGCAATGATTTCCACTCTGTCATTGGCGAAGTGAGCCACACAGGAGTAGGTAGTACCTAAATCAATACCAACAGCTTTCGACATGGTTAATTAAAAAATATAAATATAAATACTTATAAATTAAAGAAGAAGAAGAAAGATTCTACAAAAAAATCGAGAAATTTCACCCTTTATAACCTTTCGTCGACCTTACAGCGAATGATTTTCCACCATGTTCCAATTTGTTCTTTGGGCTTCCATCGTTCACTTTTCGCACGCAAGAAAGTCTTGAACCAGAATGGCGGTGTTGTCACGTGCGCGACGTCACGATACAGCTTCCATCCCTTTTTGGCTAAATTAAAGGGCATCGAAGAAGGCTCCAGGATGATCCAGAAGAAGAAACCCCAGGAGCGACAGTACCAAAAAGGAAGCATAATTACCTGCGTATAATACTCACTGCACATCAAAATGGGACAATTGCCGAAAAGGTACAAGCAGTGGGTAGCTGACTCGATCAGCCGGTAGATTTGGTAGGAGCCCAGTTTCTCCTTGTGAGTTTGTGCAGTCTCGCTGGGAGGCAGCGGTTGCGTACTTCGGTTGCTTTCCAGCAAAGGCTGTGGAGCACTGGAAGCTGGTGTAATTGCAGCTGGTCAAAAATCTCTTGTCCGCTACAGTCTCTACATTAGATTCTGAAACAATAAAAATTCACTCTCTGAACTAGACTCGGCTCTGCTTCGATAGCGTATCAGATACCGTACCTAAGAAGCCTTCTCCTTCACGATGTTTCCAAGCAAGTTGACGCTTCCAAACTTTCTGATTGCCTCTCTAACCTGGACCCACACCTGTTTGACTGCAGGCACGTTGATTTGGGCGACAAGGTTGTCGACATGAAGCTCTGCAGACTTGAAGTAGTCTCTGGTGTACTGGGAGTGTTCGTATCTGAGCTTTATGAACACCGTGTAAACCACAAAAGGAATAAAGGATCTCTTTCTGAAGGTGATGAATCTGAAGAAGAGCCAGACCAAGGAGTACACTTCGATCGAGCTAGCCAACTGAATCGACGTGGCATTGAAGCTGGAGGTGAACGAGGTGATTTGCTTTGAGATGGCACTGCTTTGCAAATTGAAAAGTGGCAAAATGTTTCCGTCAACGTAGGCCAACACATGGAAAAGAGAGAAGATCTTAAAAGGAAGAATAGGCAACAACACGTAGGGTCTGGTGACTAAGAACGCAACTCCAACCAACAAGTAGTGGGTGTTCTCATCCTTGACAAGGAAACCAAGTTTTCCTCCATTCTTGGAAAAGATTTGAAACAAAAGAATACCAAAACTCTCGATAATCCCGACCAAAGTAACGATGTACCAGAACTTAGCCAGTTTGGCACCAATCAACCCGAGGTTTGAGAAGCCAAAAAAGGAACTTCCAAACAAAGTAAACAAATGGCCAACAAACCATGCAAACTGAATGGTCTAGAATGTTAGTACGTCGTCAATGGTTCAGGTAGCCTCTAGTGTCCGTATTGTGTTCACTTCAGGGATACTCACCTTAATTGTTGCGATCAACTGATCCTGGTTGAACCCCTTTTTAGTTCCGGCCGGAGTGGCTCCGCTGGAACCTCCGGTAGCATTGGCTGGAGTTGGGGTCTTAATTGGTTCTGACATTGGGATATCGGTAGCTTCTGAAGAAAAGATAGGGTAGCTGTGGTTTTATTTCTTAAAAAGGTATTTTCTGCAGTACGTGCACGCACGAGAGGCAAAGGAACACATTAAGGACACCTCTGGTTGCCGTAAATATGAGTCGAAGCTAAATGGAAATGAATAAAAAATCGTACAGCCTGGTTTTGGTTCTACTTTGACCGGTGCCCTTTCTCTGTTTTGTTTCTCTCAGAAGTCTCCCCTCTGGCGCTTGCTGTCGCGTCCGATGTCAGCGACCTTAGCGAGGGATCACCGAAATCTTAGCGAAAAGTTCACTAGCGAGACTCTCCGACAACTCAACTGCATCGAATAGTGAATAGAATAAAAATTGAGCGTCCAAAAGACTTAACAAAAGAAGTGAGAACAATCTCAAGCATTATTCTACACCTCTCTCGGCCTTAGTACCAAACTATACTGTCCCTACATCTCTAAACCTTCGCTAATTCACGTATATTCATTTTCTTTGTATATCTCCAAACGCAAGCTCAACATAGTTGACTCCTCGTGTCAGCTACCTAACGCAAGAAACCCTTGCGGCTCTTTTGTGGGGCGGGCGCTGGAGGATCCTGAGGCAACGATTTCTGTTTCTCCAACTGGGTTTTCTTATCCTCCAATAGTTTAATTTGCTTGGTCAACTTATCCTTCATCTCTTTATGTCTCGAGAACAAATCCGCCTCTGATCTCTGTAATTTCTTTTCCTTCTCGCTCACTTTTTCTTGGAAAACACTCTTCATTTCTGCTTCCATCTTAGCCAATTTGGCCTCATGTAAAGCCTTCTCCTCAGCCTGTCTTGTCAATGGGTCAAACTCCCGGAAAACAGATTGATCTTGTTCAATTCCCATTCTGTTCAATTTTTCGCTTCTGTATTTTTCATATAAGACATTAGAAGTGTTTTCCTTCAACTCTTCCATGAAGTTTCTGATCAACAATTGACGTAATTTTATGAAATCGCAGTGCAATTCGTTATCGACCTCAATGGTACCCCATGGGTAGTATCTACCTCTAACAACTCTACCATCGGGCGTATGAACATCTTCGGTGGATCCCACAACTGCAAATGGCACCTTATCCATTATCTGCTTTGTGTTTAATATCGTCTCCTCGTCCTCGTTGTCATAATCCAAAGGCTTGAACGTTTTAATTCCCTGGAATTTGATATCGTTCAAAATTCTAGTTTTGAAATCCAGAACCTCCTCGTCCGTTAACGTGTCCAGCTTGGCAATGACTGGAATCAAGTTGCATTTCTCATGGATCTCCTTCATCACGGTGATATCCAAGGGGCTCAATGAGTGGCCGGTGGGCTCGATGAAATAGAGAAACGCGTGAATCCTGCCATCGTCAATTGTGGCACGGTTTATTCTGCTCTCTGCTTCTAAATAGCTGTCAAAACGACGGTCAATTTCGTCAACAATAGGCTTCCAAGTGTCGGTGTTGTTAACAGCTGACCCGAACCCTGGAGTGGTGATGACGTTCAACTTCAACTTGACGCCATCTTCCTCGATGGTGGTCTCAGTAGACTCGATTCTGACCTTGCGAAAATTAGCTTCATTTTCCTCGATATCTTCTTGGTCTTCTTCGTTGTAAAAATTCTTGCCGGCAAGGTCAAAAATTGGTCTGTTGAAAAGAGTATTAACAAGTGTAGCCTTTCCTAAACCGTTCACTCCCACGACCATGATGTTCAAGTTGAAACCTCTTCTAACACTCTTTCTGTGCCATTGTTTGGGTAAATTGGCAAATCCAACATATCCGTTAAGCTTGCGCTTGATGATTTTGATATCCAGCTGAAAGTGATCGTTAATTGGATGGGAGTCATGGCTCGCAACTTGGGCTTCTGATATGGAATCTAAGGCGTTAGTAAGTGCAAGCTGGCAGTAAGAGAGAAAGGCCAAAAGGGAGACATATCTCAGAGCGGAATTGAAAACAAGAGCAATTTAGGAAGAATTAAGTCCAGAATTTCAAGAGAAACCTAATTCAAGATGCTTCGATCTCCGGTCAACGATATAGACACATAAGCGCGTCATAGGGATCCTCCAGAGGAACCCTTGAAGCAATTTCTTGGTGTATCAAGCCTAGCTGTCACCACATCTTGGGATCGGTCTCTTAAATCAAAATCGATCAAAATGGGTAGGGTATGGGCGTTGCTGATTGTACTCGCGTAGCCGACGCTGGTCACAAAACACGTACCGGTAGTCATTCTGCTCCCTCAAAAACGTAACAATGTAGGGAAGAAACTTTTAAATCAAACAGTGGTATTTGAACAAAACGAAGTAGCTTTCACCTAAACGAAAAATAATACTTCAAATGAAAGCTCTGAACGAAACAAAAGGTTTACCACAAAGGATAATTTTTGTTTTGAATAAGAATCTGAGCTTTTCGGCAAGAGACACGTCCTCGTTCGCGCCCGAGAGTCGAAGGAATAGCTGAAGACAAGGCAATAATGGGGGACTATTAGTGAGTCAAATCGCTGTAAAAATATATATTCTAGGCAGAGTACGATTCAGTTTGCTGTAGTCAAATTTGAAAACATTTCCTTTCCTTTTGCACTCATAGGGTGCATCTTTTGTCACAGATTGTTTGAGTCACGTGTAAGGAACGCGTTTCTCAAGCTTTCAAGACCAGGCACAGACACATGACCTTTGATACAGAAGAGACCCTCCCTGATATATTCAAGAGTGGACCAAGATATCATAATATGACTGGTTACACCAAAGAAGTGGAAGCATTGCTCTCGGAAGGATCGAAGCTTTACGCTGCAAAGGACTATGAGGGAGCTTCCGAGAAGTACGCGGAGGCGTGTGAATCTTACAGTCAGCTGAAAGGCGAAGACGATGCCGATTTACTCTTACTATACGGAAAAGCCCTCTTTCAAGGCGCTGTGTCCAGATCTGAGGTCTTTGGAGGACAACCGCCACAAGGAGGTAGACCGGAGGCGGCGGAGAGCAGCAAGCAGGAGGAAGAGGAAGAAGACGATAGCAATTTCCAGTTCTGCGACGATGCTCCCTTAGCAGAGGAGGAAGGAGATGAAGATGGTCCAGTATTAGCAGATGAAGAAGAGGACGAAGCTGAAGGAGAAGCAAAACATGAAGAAGATGAGGAAAACGGCAAACAAGATGCAGACTCTGAACCTCGGGATGAGGAAGAGCAGAGCGACTTTGAAGTGGCATGGGAAATTTTAGATTTGACCCGGAATTTATTCGAACAGAAGCTCAAAGAACATGAAAACGAGTCTACCTCCTTGACGGAGCCATATCTTTTGAGCGATACTGAAGAGTCTCTGAATGAGTACATAATACTCACTAAGAAGCTTTCTGAGACCTACGATCTTTTAGGGGAAGTCTCGCTTGAAGCGGAAAATTTCACGCAAGCAGCACTAGACTTGGAGAAGTGCTTGGAATTGAGAACAAAGCTCTACGATGCAGAAAAATCCTCTTTGGTATCTGAGTCGCATTACAAGCTCTCGCTAGCACTTGAATTCTGTGTGGAGGACCCAGTGCTGAAATCGAAGGCGATAAATCACTTGAAAGAGGCGATAAAGCTGGTAAAATTGAGAAACGAATCAGAGGTTGACGAAATTAAGAAAAAAGACAACCAGGAGTTGATAGGCGATCTTCTTATCAAGCTAGAGGAGTTAGAAAAAGAAGCAGAACCGGAGTTTGATCAGCAGAAATTGGACATCTTAAAGGGCATTTTGGGTCAGTCAACCTCAAGCAGCACTAGTAGTAGCGCCGCTCCAGGCGCTTCTGGGAATGTCAACGACTTAACCTCAATGATCAAAAAGTCGAAGAAAACCACAGCAGCGCCTAAAGTCAACGATTTGACGTCAATGGTCAAGAAGAGAAAGAGTCCGCCACTGTCTGAGGGAAGTCCCAAACGTTCCAAGCAATGATATGGTGGGTGCATGGTTGTAATTGTAGTTTTATATACAGGTCTTTCTAAATAAAAATTGGGAAGAGGCAGATTTGCGAAGAGCATCAGTAGAGTCCACAGCAGAGGTGTCCAATTGGTGAGATGGCAGCAGCTCCTGTTAGAAACGACAAGTCTGCTTCTACGAAGAACAGAAGAAGAAGAAAGAAGAGAAGAACCGAAGATTTTTCCTCCGACTCTGAATCTTCTTCTTCTGAGTCCTCTCCATCTGCTGATGATGAGCCAGTGGAGGAAGAAAAGACAACTATCAAGGTGGATATAGATGACATAGATGTGGATTCAGATGATGATGATGATGAAGTTAAAAATTTGGCTCCAGAACCTCTATCATTAGAGACCCACCAGAAGCTTAAAAATATTAAATTGACCACAACTGCCTTATCGAACACTACTGGATTTGGTAACAATTTCAACATCGACAACAACGAAGTGAGCCAAACACTCGAGGAAAGAAGATCCAAATTGAATAGCGAGTACTTGTCGTTGATGGCATCAAGCTTTGGGAACGACCTAGACGAACTCAGAAAGAAACCTGACTTCAATGCCAAGTCGTTGGTGATATTAGCTAAAGCATTGCAATCCGGAACTAACATTTTCGATGAGGACAGTTTGAAGGCTATTTTCAGTAATTAGACATTATAGAGGGATGATCCTGTGTATATTAGAAAATTTGGGCATGATAGTGTAGTACTGAAGTAGCTGGGCCTCCTTGGGTGTATGTGCTTCATTTACTGTGGGTGTCTTGGTGTTAAGTAGGGGCATGTAAAGTCAAGCTTCAGCTCAGCTATTTTCTCTTGAAAGACACCTTATTTGAGCAATATGATACCCCGTAACGTGAGAAACCATTCTTGAAAGTAAATCGGTAGTTAGAAGTATATCGGATACCTATGAAGTAGTTCCTTTAGTATCTCCAGAATTTCCCATACTGAGAACAAAAAATGTATGTCTCCGCAATTTGCAAAAGTCAAAAATGGATTCAGACGTTAGCTTATGACTTTTTAGGGTTGATGCTGAGCTTTTCAAGGCTGTTAAGATCTATCTTAGGGCACCATAGAAAATGCTGCTACCATCTGGAAAGAGAAGAAGTAACTTACTAAAATAACATCCGTACACCCACAGTATCAGAGAGACTTGACGGTCCTATTTTCAACATAGACCTCTACTGGACTATTAGTTTTCCTAGAATGATAATGTATGATCTATTAAGATGTATGATATATTATGCTAAAGAGATCAGCCAGATTTGTGTTAACCAGGGCTCATCAAATTAATGTCAATATGTTTGGCCTGCCGCTATATCTGAGCCTGGTAACTCCACTTAATCTTCTGTAAAATAATGTAGGATGAAATTGCAAATATAGCAAGTAGTATGAGGAGTAATGCAGTTGTGTTTTGGTAGAAGAAAGGCTTCTTTTTCCTTCTAGCCTTACCGTCCTTTTTCTGGCCGGAGGATTCCTTGGGCAGACTCTTGCTGTCTTTTAGGTCAATGTTGGAAGATGGGTTTTTTATAGTGCTGTACTCAACAGTCTGCGAGTGATGGAGATCTCCAATATAGTAAGCCTCTAGCATGTAAAGAGCATCGTCGGAATGTCCCACATCCTCAAAAGCCTTTGTTGCATCCACCCCTCCACAATCAAACATCACTTCTGCACCTCCTGGGTGTTCACTCACAAAATCTCCTATATCATATACTTTGTTGTAAATGACCATCCAGAGGTCTTCCGGAGTATCATGCTTAGCGATCTGTTCCAAGGTATACACCGTAGACTGTGTACCCATGGTATGGCTCTTTTATAGGATAGGATAGAATGACGCAAACTGGGCTACTGAAGCCTTATGGGGACCTTTGATTATGGTTATGCAAGAGGATGGGAAGATATCACGTCGATCGGTGATCTTCTGATTACCGAATGAAGTCCGTCGATTCGAGTAACAGCTGCAACGATAGGGAAAGCACCCAGTTTTTCCTAAAATTTCTTAGCGGATAGATCCTGAAAGAAAGTAAAGTACTCCTTGCAGTTAGAAGCTGCGGAGATTCAGTGTGGACTGTGGGAGTGCGATAAACAGATTCGGAGAAGCAATGAGTGGGTGATGAAAAAATAACGAGGAGCGCTCAGTTACGAGTTTCACGCCCTCGGGATCCCTGTGCAAGATCTCACGGACTACAAGCAAAGTAGGTCTTCCGAGTCCGCACCCTGGGGAGTGGGATGAAGTCTGAAGTTTACGCAAATAAAGGCAGAAGGAGCCTGGGGCTGGGGTAACAATAAAATTTAGTGCCTGCATTGTCACTATATGCATCGGTCCGGTCCTTTGTCACCTTATTCTCCAAACTCAAGCCCCTTAGGCTTCAAAAGCCGCGAGTAAAGAAAGTCACCTTTAGCGTTGGCCAATTCTTTCGACCATCCTCCCTATTATCTCCCTGCCTAAGTCCTCGGTAAATTTTTTGTGTAATGTCGCGCCAAAACCTTGATCAGAGGATCAAATCCTGTAATGCTATCGACCTGGTGCTTGTTTTGTTGTCGAGTACAAAGCAGGAAACCGGAGACTTTCTGGATTGAAGGAGCGCATTGAAAACTCCGAAACTTTTTGTCTCCTTGGCACTTTTTATAGAGCAGGCTTCATCAATCGCCGCACTCCATAGATCACTTGTTACTGAGCTCCCAGCAACTCATAGCCATGAGCTCCAGAGCATTGCCATCTTCCCGAAAGACACATTCAGAGAAGCACAAGCAGATTTTGAAGCAACTTCTCAGAGAAAATGGCAACAAGAACTGCGCTGATTGCAAAACTGCCTCCCACCCCAGATGGGCGTCGTGGAGTTTAGGCTGTTTCATTTGCATTCGGTGCTCCGGAATCCATAGAAGCATGGGCACACACATCTCCAAGGTCAAGTCCGTCGATCTAGACGCTTGGACAGACGAGCAAGTTGACAATATGCTCAGATGGGGCAACGAGAAATGTAACGCCTACTGGGAGTCCAAACTACCGGAAGGGTATGTCCCCGACCCGCTGAAGATCGAAAACTTTATCAGAACCAAGTATGACATGAAGAAATGGGTCAGTTCCAGCACGATTCCAAATCCCAGTACCTTGAGCACCATATCTGCATCGTCGCCCATTCCCGTTGTCAATAGCTCGTCGACTAACTCTAATACGCAGTCGTCAGCTAAAAATCTTCTCGATGATGACTTTGGGTCATTTTCTTCGATATCTTCTGGCTCCAGCATTCCCAAACCGGCAGCAGCATCTGCGGAACTTCTCAGCAGCAGGAAGACCCCGATATCCAATGGTCATGCTCATGCTACCAACCATGCCAACAGCTCGCTCCCCAAATTATCCGCACAAAATGCCAATGATTCCAAGCAACCATCAGCCCAATCTACAGGTGGAAGCTTGTCTAACGGCAGACCTGATTTGAAGAAATCCATCTTATCGCTCTACTCTTCTCCATCGTCATCCTCCTCTAGCATAGTCCAGCCGCAAAGGCAGAACATGAACTCCGGCACTCCAGTTCATTCTCTCACTAATTCGCTCAACGGATTGAACTTCTCGTCAGTGACTCCACCCCCTAACAACTCCAATTCCTCGTTGAGACAACAGCTGACTTGGAGCAATGACTGGAGCGGCTCCAGCAATGCGACTGCCACTGCTACCAACAACTGGTCTAGTTCAGGAGATCCACCTTCGGTAGTGACACCCTCCAACAATACATTGGACGATGAGTTGTTCAGAAACGTATGGAAATAATACAAAAATTACTTCGGAAATGTAGGTCTCTTGACATTTATTATCTAAATCGAGCATTTGATTAGTGTCCAGTCGTTGGCAAACCAACGTAGACCTTGAAGGAGTCATAAATGAGCCATTGGAAGCCTGTCAAGGTTCCGATCATGACGATTCTGACAGGCAAACCGTTCCACACGCCGGCAAAACCAATCTGGCCATAGATTCTGGAAAGAGCAGCACCGATAGATTCATTGGGGACTTTCAGGGAGTTTATCTTGGACACCATGACGTCTGCTGGGTGCGAGACAACAGCACAGAAGATACCGGCGATATAACCTCCCAAGAATGAGACTCCGGTCTGTTGCACTGGAGTGTATGAGGAGACAGGCTTACCAAGGTAAAGATAGATTTGCTCAACGGTTTTTTCAAAGGAAGCAAACTTAACCATGGTGTAAGGAATCTGTCTACACCACAAAGGGACAATTCCCTTGTACAAACCCCCAAAGCCCTCTGCTGCGACAATTTTCTTCCATCCGTCCACAACTGAAGTGGCATAGGGAGGAATAGTGGTCTGAGTCTTGACCTTGATGGTTTCCCAAGGACAGAGGGCAATATCGGCGAGGAATTCAGCCGAAGCGGAAGACGCTAAGTAGACTCCAGTTTTGTAATTGTTGGCGTATTCAGGGCCCACAAGATCGCTGTATGTCTTCTTAAAGTATTCATAGAACCCATATTTACCAGCCCCTTGAAGCGAGTACCCAATGAAGGTGGCGCCGATTCCAGTGAAAATAGAGTCACCTTGTGTTCTTAAAATAGTTTTCCAGCCTTGAACGTTAGACTTATAGAGGCTGGAATCAACCTGGCGCCGACATTTGACCAAGTCTAAGGGGGTAACTGCGGAGTGCGTAGGGCCACAGGCAATAATGCCCCCTAAAGTGCAAGCTGCGTAGTAATCCTTGGAGAATAACTCGATTTTTTTAGAAGGACTAGGAATTGAACTCATGGTGAAATAATATCAGCAGAATTGAGTAAATTATCGGGAAAAGAAGTGATCTAGAGTGTGTAATTTATTGATTTCACTCAGGAGATAACGGGCTCGGTCCTAGACGCAGAGAAGAGCCGGAAGAGCCGCGTTCTTTAATTGCTTTCCTAAAAGGCCCAAGCTGCAATTGTTCGCGTTCTGCAAAGGGCAAACGAAGCCCCACGTCGGCGTCTAGAATCTGCTCGGCCGACGGACCTCACTGCACGGACCTCATTGCAAGTATGACCCTCGAGAGGACCTGGCGGCCGAAACGACCGGAAAACCTTGTGACCGGATATCCTTCTGTGGTCAGAGCAACTCGTCAGTGCGACTGGTAGACACGTTGAATGTCAATCGGCACAGTGTATATTTCATGACATAGTGCGGTATCTTCCGTGGTAGTACGGTATCTTCCGTGGTAGTACGGTATCTTCGGTGGAATAACCACAAAATGAACCCTGTGTTCACTGATCGCCAAATACACGAGCCAATTGATTATCGTAACTACCAATGATTCGAACACCTGCCAATGGATCACCATGCGAACCTACACTCCCTTAATGAGCGTTCCGCCCCCATTCTTCCCTATCTACCTCTCTATCATCTAACCCAAAACCTCATTAGCATCTCCTTATGCCTCATGCGTTCCTCAACCCTCTTCCTTTTTCCTTCACTTGTGTGCCCTCACGACTTCCCACTTCACATCAGTCACACTCACCTCTTCGCTTGCCTTGTCGTCGTAGTCATACCATTCGCCATCCTCTAGATCCACTTCGTCGAACTTGGTTCCCTTATCACTGACACAGTGAAATTTACCGTCTGCAACAAAATCCTCCAATTCAAGCCCTCTGCTATCAATATGGAGAATGGAAACTGGTTTCCCCGAATTCTCGCTCGTGTACTTGCTGACAGTTCTCTCGATGTTGGCCGACTGCTCCTTCTTGCACAGGCGACACCTGAACACAAAGTTGGCCTTGCCCTTGGAATTGCCAATATCGTAGCTCTCAAACCTATTTATTGACACCGGCTTATCATGGGTCTCTCTACAGTCCACACAGACTACCGAAAAGACGTATTCATAAGGACTTTGGGGAGTATCAATAGGTTCAAGATCGGTAACGTTGTTCAACTCTGCCGTGAGATTGAGATAATAAACACCCATTATAGCTCAGATTCTTTGTAACTAAGCCTCTGCTAGAACTATGGATTCCTAGTTGCAATGTGCTGGTTATGGTGCGGAGGAGAAGTGTGGGCTAGGTGCCAGAGATTTGTTTTGTAAGTTCGCAGAGGACAGTCGTGCGTCACAGGCTGTACAGCTCCAGCCGGGTCGGGTGAGTCACAACTTGTCGCCCTTTAGCAGTGGATTGTAATATGAACATTGGGATGGCCCTTGGCCAGCAGGACTTGTCAGGACTGACTCGTGGGTGCAAAAGGTCTCATGGTGGCTCGGTTGTGGCTAGCCGTGGGCCAAGCTCTTCCGTCGGGCCCTGTAACTGCGGCGCGCGCGCTAGCGGGAAGGCTCCCCGACATTCAACCGGCGCCGACCTGCGGTTTGGCGGGCCGGGTGGGGTTGAGTATCCGGAATATCCAGGGTCTAATCCTTGCATCCTCCCATTAATTTGTCTTTTTTGCCCATTCATCTTACACAGCACCTTCCGACATCACCTCAAAGCGTTGCAATCATTCGATCCAGATCGCGCACGCTTCCAACGCTTCCAACGCTTTCAGCCGGCCCCTTCTCCCAGCTCGAGTTTTCTCGCTTAGCCTTTCCTATCCACCCGCGCTACTGATTTGTCAGTGCTTTTACCAAAGCTCTTCCTATCGCCTTTTATACTTATCCATCTATTTCTTAGACACCGCCATCTTCCTAGCGTCTGTGCCGTCCTCATAGGCACCGGAGTATTGTCACTGCACTCTCCAAGTGGTATTTCAGGGCATCGCTTTACTCGAGGGTTTTGGTAACACCTTAACGTTGGCGCTGTTTCCAACCAAGATAAGTGGCAACTAGAACTTTAATTATTGCAAGGTATATCCCATCGATAGACACAATCACAAGCATTAAGCCCCACCAGATTTTCATAAAATGGATGACCGAAACTTACTGCCCATACTGGGCGTCCACGAGCCCAGAATAAGCCCCGACTCGCCGCTAAGTAGAGACTTCTCCGACCGAGTTCAAGGCGAAGATCTTGAGTTCCACCATAAACCGACAAATGACTTTCTCATAGTCCGTAAGATCGAGAAATTGGGAAGTTTGGACCCTCCTCCTTTGCTCAGCAAGTTATCTGCCACACAATTGGTAACTCTTTCAGGGGCAGCATCTGGCTTTTTGGCCGGAATAATCGTGTGTCCCCTAGATGTTGTCAAGACGAGACTTCAGGCAAGGGGAGGCAATGTTTCGGAAACGATACATCGAGGCTTCCTTGAAGAGTTCAGAGTGATCGTCAGGCAAGAAGGATTCAGAGGTCTTTATAGAGGGTTGGTTCCCATTACAATTGGTTACTTGCCCACTTGGACCATATACTTTACTATTTATGAGAAGGCCAAGATGATTTACCCAAAATTTATGAAAGAAAATTTGGGTATAGAGCTCGACTCTTTGAATCATTTTGCGTCGGCTCTTACAGCAGGTCTGGTATCATCGATCCTTGTCAATCCCATATGGGTAGTAAAGACAAGATTAATGACCCAGGAGAGGGGACGGGTCCAGTATAAAGGCACCATAGATGCCTTTCTGAAGATGTACAGAGAAGAGGGTTTAAGGGTATTTTATAGCGGCATAGTGCCGTCCCTTTTTGGTCTTCTACATGTTGGAATCCATTTCCCAGTATATGAGAAATTGAAAGAAGTGACGGGATGTAATTTCACCCAACCTCAACATGCCAATGCTACCGATTCGTCCTCCACCATGACTGCTGCCAACACGTCCATCACTGAAATCAAACAGCCAGAACAAGACATTAACCTCCCAAACTCCATGACCAAGAATCACAACCAGGCCCCTCATTACTTATTGTGGCGGTTGATATTTGCATCTTCATTAGCCAAAATGATCGCTAGCACCATCACATATCCCCACGAGATACTAAGAACAAGAATGCAGATCAGATCCGACAACAGCGACTCCAAAGGGAAGCTTTTGAAAACCTTGACCAACATCTATAAAAAGGAAGGTCTCAAGGGCTTTTACGCTGGCTACACTGTAAATTTGGTCAGAACTGTGCCTGCTAGCGCGGTGACTTTGGTGAGCTTTGAGTACTTCAAGACTTACTTGTTGGAAATAAGCGGCAAGAATTTAGCATAATATTTATTTACTTATTTATTGAAATAGACCCAATACACATAGAGAGATAGGACCTGGGTCCTGAACGACAGTGTCTGGGCGTCCCCCGACTGTTATTTATAGAGTCGAGCTCCTGTATCAGCCACGCGCCATTCGCACCAATTCGCAGCTCTCCTCAGATACCCCGAGTGTTTATCTCATACTACGCCCCACCAACTCTGGCACTTTGCTAACGAGGAAATGAGGTACAGATACCTATGGATATCTGCGGCAGTGGTAGCAGCTTTATCTGCTTCTGAGCCGATAGCTGGCGCACCTGATGGCTCATTAGTAAGCCGGGAAGCCTCGGATCTATCAACAGAAGCCACCGAAGAGCAGGTACTCATCAAAAGGGCCGAGGGCTTGCCCCTTGCACCTGGAGATGCAGACTTGAAGCCAGGAGCTGAAGATACCGAAGAGAAGAAGCATATAGCCGACGGAGAATCACAGGAAAAGGGTGACGACAGTGAAGCCACGAAGGCAGAAGCGGTGGAACAAAAGGAGGCGAAAATTGAACCCAAGGCTACTGCCCTTAAGGAGGATATTGAGACGTCTACCGCTGAAGTTGATCTCCAAAATGATGTTGTTCCAGATGACGAAGATGAAGAAGTCACTGAGGCCATAGCGTCCGCAATCAAATTGCCTCCCAGTCTCACCAGCGAGAACTTTGAGAAGGTCATCAATGAAAGGCTTTCCTTTGTGGAGTTTTACTCTCCATACTGCAGTCATTGCAAGCAGTTGGCGCCAGTTTGGGAGCAAACTTATCGGGAGTTTTATGACGACATGAAAGACTTGAATATTCAGATGAGACAAGTCAACTGTGTTGAAAATGGTGATCTTTGCGAGAAGGAAGAGATCACTTTCTATCCAAATTTGAGATTATACGCCCCCATGAGAGACAGGAAAACAGGCGAGTTAGTTCCTGGGAAGATCAGAAATGTGGGCAGCTTTCCCAGATCGTTAGTGCGGACACCCGAGAACTTTAAGAAGTATTTGAAAAACTCTGTTGCCGAGTACAATACCGGCTCTATTGATTTGCCATCATCGTCTGAGCTCTTAGATGTCAACTCGATGTTCCAGGCAATTTCGGGGAATATTGATGAGCCAATGTTTCTCACATTCTTTCCATCAACAGACGGAGAGTGGAGCAAAACCGATACTACCGGTAAGAATCACTTTGCGAAGACTTGTTACGACTGTTTGGAGACAAAACAGTTGTGGGATAAACTTTCAAATCAAATTTTGACTACGGTGAAGACGGGCCATTTCAACTGCTATTCGCACCCTAATATCTGTACCAAGTTGGGCTATGAGCTGTTGACACGGAAAGGAAAATATGGAGAACCGAAGTTTGCCATGTTTCTTCCCAAATCGGCAGGCATTATTAGACTCAATTATGGTGATAAAAGTGAGAACTCAGACTCTAAGTTTTTGCCTAAGTTCCCCGTGGAGCTTGACAGCATGAAGAAATGGGCCATTAAATTGAGCGAGAACTACCGTCACCTGAAGATTACTTCAAAAACCATTACAGATGTGCTTCAATTGAAGAAAATTTTACCTTTTGAGCCTTTGAATTTGTTCTATCCTCTTTCCAACAAGATGGCACTCGTTTATTTCCATGACATGAAAAAATTGTCCAAAGAGGACGAGGCAATTTTTGCTTACATCTTGGAGTACATCACAAACTCTCCCTTTGATATCACTTTTTATACTTCGAAAGACGAGAACTTGCAAAAAATCATCAGCTCGCAGGCCCAGAACATAATTGAGTACATTAGCTACGACGTATCGGGCCCACCGAAATACCAGTACAATCACCCGATGTATCTTTCAACCACTCTTACCTCGAAGCCCACTCTATTGTTGTTCAAGGAGAACACCTTATTGACCGATGTGTTTCAAACCTTTGCCATTGAGGATATGAGGGACAGCAAGAAGATCGAACAGTTCATCTTACAGAACCAGTATCCCTTGTATCAAGAATTGACACCCAACTTGTTATCAACTTATTTCAAAGCTAAGATCAGTAACTCGAAAAGCAACAAGGTGGTAGTCACTTTCATTGACAGTAACGATGCCTTAGGGACCAACAAGGCGTTGTACAACATTTCTTTAGTGGCTCACGAGTACAATTACTTGAAGAAAGAGTACTACTTCAATGAGATCAGTGAGAAGCGCGAAGAAAAGGCCATCGCAGTGGAGAAGTTGAAGAAGATGAACGCAGAAACCACCGAAATTATCGACGAAATGAAGAGGAAGATTCCTCATTTATACAGCAACGACGATGTGCTCTTCACTTTTGTTGATCTCGCCGTATACCCCCGGCTTGCTCAATCTTTGGGCTGGGATATCAATAGCCGCAACTATACTGTGGGTGACACCATTGTGGTCAACAAGCCAAATAAATTATACTGGGACCAGAATATCTACGGCGAGCCCTTGAAGAACGATCCATTCGCCATCAGCATGGTGTTGAAGTACTTGTTGGACCCACAGCTCGTTGGGGACGAGTTGACGAAGGTGCGGTTAAGGTCCAGATTAGTGGGCAGCCCTTATGGCGTAACTTTCCGGTTCATGGATTCGGTGCACCAGAGAGGTATCCTTGGTTACGCAGTGCTACTTATAGTATTGATTCGGGCATACATGAGTTTGAGAAAATTGTTCAAGAAAAGATGGTCCAAGACTCCCAAGTCGGAGATAGGGTTGGGCATATTGGGCAAAAGGGATTGAGTGAGATTATAATTATTACACTGGATAAGCTATGGTTCTTTGTGAGATGTACTACCCTAACAAATATTTTTCTCGAGCCTCGGTTTCTATTAATTTCCTGTAGCTGTTGTTAAGGGATTTTATGACGAAGTCTTTCCCCGGAATCCCATACACTTCGCTGAAAGGCGGTATCACGGACCTGGCGGCAATGATGGTGCCTTCGTGAATGTAACAACAATCGTATATTATGCTCAAGTTGCTCAAAATGCAGTTTTTTTCTATAAGCACACGGTTCCCGATACTGGCCAGCAGTATTGTTGTGTTCTCGCCTATAATGGAGTATGAGCCGATTCTGATGGGCTCGTGGATTGTGCCTGTCTCGTTTTCGGTCACAACAGGAGGTGTTATCTTGCAGCCTGTACCAAGATAACAGTACTTGCCTATTTGAATGCTTGGCTGCACATTCTTGGAGTGCTCATTCGGGCTTAGCTGAACGTCTGCGTCGAGAACCACCTCCGGATTGACAGTGGTATTTCCACTCAAAACAATCCTATCCAAACCAGTGATCTGCGCATTGTTGGACACCCTATTGCCTGAGGATGTCTCTGTCCACATAGATGATAAAAACTGGGACAGAGCTGTAATCCAGATATAATCAGAGGTACTTGTGCACACAGTTGTGATAGGAGGAGGCGTTGGTTCTTCGGGAGAGCTCAGTCGCGCTTCGCCCATGCTTCGGAGTCTGTGCCTTTCTTTTGCCGAAGATCTGTTTACCCACGCGCGATACGAACACGTTCTCAAATCATCGCTTTTCTTTACCACGCCCAGAGTCGACCAGAGCTGAGATATTCATCCTGCTAGCCAAAAACATCTTCAAATGTCCGTTCCTAAAGTTTTCAGAATTGACTGTGGGTACCAGAACTACGACTGGGGCAAGCTCGGTTCTTCCTCAGCCGTGGCTCAGTTTGCTTCCAGCTCCAACAAGGACACCAAAATAGATGAAGCCAAGCCATATGCGGAGTTATGGATGGGAACACACCCTTCTGTGCCGTCAGTGGCGGCTGATTCCGACTCTTTGGTCACAGGTAAGACACTCAGGGATTTAATCAGTCAGTTCCCCGATGAGTTATTGGGCAAGCCCATTATCGATAAATTTGGATCGAACAAAGAGTTGCCGTTTCTTTTCAAAGTGTTGTCGATTAGAAAAGTGTTATCCATCCAGGCTCATCCTGATAAGGCTCTTGCAGCACAGCTACACAAAAATGATCCCAAGAACTATCCCGACGACAACCATAAGCCTGAGATGGCTGTTGCTGTCACCGATTTTGAAGGCTTTTGCGGTTTCAAGCCCTTGGATGAGATTTCAACCACATTGAAAACGATTCCTGAGCTTAATGAGATTATAGGATCAGAACTCGTAGAAGAGTTCGCCTCGCAAGTTAAGCCAGATGCTGAAATTGGCTCTGCGGATGACATTTCCAACAGGAAGTTGATCCAAAAGGTGTTTGGAAAGTTGATGAACACCGCCGATGAGATAATCAGTGAGAAAGCCCAATCTTTGGTTGGTAGAGTGAAATCTGACCCCCAACTTTTTGTGTCTATCGACCCCAGATTGCCCGATTTGATCCAAAGGTTGAACGAGCAGTTCCCTAACGATATTGGATTATTCTGTGGTTGTTTATTGTTAAACCACGTGAATTTGAAGAGCGGAGAGGCGATGTTTTTACAGGCCAAAGATCCCCATGCCTACATCTCCGGTGACATCATCGAGTGTATGGCAGCCTCAGATAATGTGGTCAGAGCCGGCTTCACACCCAAATTCAAAGACGTCAAGAATTTGGTAGAAATGTTGACTTACTCGTACGAGTCAGTGGAGAAGCAGAAGATGGAGTTGTTGCCATTCAAAAAATCCCATGGAGATGCCACCAAGTCTGTTTTGTATGACCCACCTATTGCTGAGTTCTCGGTTTTGCAGACCAATTTTGCCAAAAGTGGCCAAATACAGACCCACGACGGCTTAAAAGGGCCTTCAATTTTGATCTGCTCTAGCGGTGAGGGATTACTCAGAGTGAACGGCGAAGAAGCCCCTGTGAAAACCGGCTACGTTTACTTTGTTGCACCAGGTATTTCCATCGACTTGGTGTCTTCCAGCGAGGAATTCACCACATATAGAGCCTTTGTTGAGGCTTGAGATAATAGATAAAAATAAAATTGTATGAAGATGTTATGATGTATGCAAGTAGACGATATTTTGAGCTACGCAAATGGAAATCTATGTGACATCAGTGTGGCATTGCCGGTCGCTAGAGCTCCAAATTGCAGCCAGTGACATGAAGGGCCTGCATACGTTCTGACAGGAACCCACACCAAGTAGCACCCTTTCGAACATTCAGCAACAATAGCAAAGCTGACGAAGAAGGGGAGAAAACTGTTAATTATTGAACTGGAATTTCTATTCTGACCTTCAGATAAGTGTTGGGATTAACAACATGAGCGAGACTGACGAAAATATAACGGTTGGCACAGTCGAGGTTGCCAGCATTGAATTCTCCTCCAAGCCTAAAGATGTTTCCACCACGAAATCCAAACAATCGCCCAGATCCCGCGAGACAGAGGAGGAGAGAGCGGAGCGATTGGAAAAACAGCAGGAGACAGATGAGCGATCGGTCTACGTAGGAAACGTGGACTATGGCTCCAGTCCTGACCAACTAGAGTCGTTCTTCAATCTGGCTGGAACCATTGAGAGAATTACGATTTTGTTCGACAGATACAACGGACGGCCCAAGGGGTATGCCTACGTAGAGTATAAAACAAAGGAGGCAGTTACTACGGCAATCGATGAACTAAATGGAAAAGAGTTTAGAGGCAGGGAGTTGAGGGTGTCTCCAAAAAGAACAAACCTTCCAGGATACACAAGAGGAGGCTTCCGTGGACGAGGCAGAGGGCGCGGAATGAGGGGACGTGGTCGTGGATGGCGTGGATCCCGGGGCAGAGGAAGAGGTGACAGTAGTGGAGATGTTGTGCCCGAGACAGATGGTCCCCACGAGAGCGCTTCCGCTTCAGCTGAGAGCGCTTCGGCTCCGACTGAGAGCGCACCGGCTCTGGCAGAGAATCCAGCTCCGATAGCGGATACGCCAGCGTCGGCTAAGGGTAATGGCACAACTGTGGAGGCAAGTACAGAGTGAATTTCCAAGGAATCACGAGTGACGACTATCTATCAGTTTTGGATTGGTATATCCAGTTATTCTATAATTTATCACTATTGTAGGATCATTAGCGATGTGATAGAAGGTCTATTTTTTAGCGCGAGGGTCGCCAGCTCAGGGAGTTACCCCCACACTTCAGCGGGCACAAAGACATACTGTATATAAAAGCGCATCTCATCACTAGAAAAACTGCTAGAGGGCCCTGTTTTTTCATAGTTATTAACCACCCAAGGCTGAAGCACATCCAAAATGGTTTCCGTTAGAAAGAGAAAGATGGCACGTTCTTCCGTCAGGAAGAACACCAGAAGAACGAAAGACAAACAGAGAGATATCAACATTCACTCCAATCCCATCATCGCAGCCAACTGGGACAAATCACTCACATTAAAGCAGAACTACAAGCGGCTTGGCTTGACGGTTAAACTAGGACATGCCGCTGGAGGGCAGGAGAGAAAAGTGGAGACATTGGAGGAAACCAAAAAGAGAAGAGCAGAGCTTTTAAATGACACGAAGCCGTCCGACATCGAACACACCACCAATCCAGAGGAGATCCCAGAGGGCGAGGCAAGATTGATCAGAGATCCTGAGACGAACGAAGTGATACAAGTGATACACGGAACGAAAAAGGTGAAAACTGTGACCCAGGAAGAGGAGGCAGAAAATATGAAGAGCCTGGTGATCCAGCAATTGGAGGAGTACGCCGAGAAGAACGCGAAGATCGTGAAGGAAAGAAAGCAATCCGACAGGGAGAGCGAATGGTTGCAGGCTCTTTATGAGAAGCACGGAGATGACTACGAGAAGATGAAATGGGACAAGAAACTCAATTTGAATCAACAGAGTGCAGGCGATTTGAGAAGACGCATAACGAAGTGGAAGAAATCCAATGGAATATAGTATAGGCCGCATATAGACAGATATCTGCTACAGAAAACACAGTTGTAGACGAGTGCAAATGCTCCATAAATGTGTATATTCCTATATATCCGTAGTAATTCTTATGCTATGATGTCCTTACCCAACCGGGAGGGAAGTTTCTGCTCCAAAAGCTTCTCTATGATCCCCTCCATAATCGGCTTCAAATCGCTGCCTTCGTACAACGTCACAAGGTTTTTGTCCGCAGAATCGTTATCCTGAGTCTCAATGATCTCCACAAACGTGGGGTCTATGGGTATATTTCCCAAGAAAGGTAAGTCCAATTGCTTGCTGAGAGCCGAACCTCCCCCACTCAGGAAGATGTTGGTACACTCGGAGCAGTGGGGACATATAAACCCGCTCATGTTCTCTACTATGCCCAACACTTTGAACCCAACTTTCTTGCAGAAGTTAATTTCTTTTCGCACATCTGCTGTAGAAACCTGTTGTGGAGTGGTGACGATCATGGCCCCATCAGGCTTGGCCCACCTTAGCTCTTCTGCTAGCGCAATATGCTCATCAGAAGTCCCTGGCGGAGTGTCAATCAAAAGATAGTCTAACGGCTTGGTTTCTGAGCCCCAAACCACGTCCTTCAAAAACTGTCGTATCATGGCAGTCTTCTTCGGTCCTCTCCACACCACAGAATTGTTTCTGTTGCCCAAGAGGAAGCCTAGCGAGATCACCGACAAGTTGCCCTTCGTAGACCCTTCCTCACTCTTATGCACCGAGACTGGGACCCAGCCAGCCGTAGACTGGTGAACTTGCTTCGACTCAACCCCAAACATCCTTGGCAACGAGGGTCCGGTGAGATCAATGTCTAGCACTCCAACATTGAATCCTTTGTTAACCAAAGTGAGAGCTGTCTGGGTGGTGACGGAAGATTTTCCCACTCCTCCTTTTCCCGATAAAATAAGCACAATGTGCCTCACATGTGCGAGTGAACTGGGAGGTTCCTGTGGTTCGTCCATCTTCAAGCGTGCCAAGAGTAGGGATGATCTCTGGACGTTAGTAAGCGGAGAGGTAAAAGGCTGATGAGAGGGCGACATTATCGCGACATTAGTGCGACAGCTTCGCCTGTGTACAGCAGTCCACAGCTACGGCAAGACAATGCTGAGAGACGAGATCTACCATTCTACCGTTGCTTCTCTCCTAAAATAGCCCAGATTGCCTTTACAACATAGCCATGAGCTCCCGATACTCCAATGGCGGTGGGGCCCACCAAAGAGATCTCAGAACACAGCTTTTTGCTGTGCCTCCCCGTGGCGCCGCCGAGACCCCTCCCTCAAGATCCAGTTCCCCGTACGATCAACCTACCAATTCAAAAAGTGCAAAATATAATGAAGCATATCTTCTGTCGCTTGAGTCCCAGAATAATGAAGAAATAGACTCTATGAGCACAAAAGTGCGTCTCCTCAAAGACTTGGGAGTGAGAATGGGCGGAGAAATCAACAAATCGATCAAGCTCAATGACGAGATTACCAATTCAATGGAACAAGGGAAGGTTACTCTCAAAAAGACTTGGAATAGAATGATCGTGATGAGCCAGAGAGCAGGCATCACATGGCGAATGTGGCTAGTGGTGTTCTCACTTGTCATTCTTTGGTTTTTTTGGGTTTGGATAACATAGGGGAAGAGAAAATGATCTATTTTGAAATCTATTTAATATGCAGCCCACTCAATGAAGTAAGCCCCGGAGTCTTGCTATCGAACGTATACTTCTGGTATCTGATGCATCATCCGGGAGCGCTGCCGAATCCCTCTGTCCATACCAGGGCGCTATTCCATTATCTTCAAACTCATAACTGTCATTATCCATGGATATTATTCCCCTAGCATTGGTATTATTAACAGCCCTCTCCTGATAACTCGTTTGGGCCAAATTGAGATTCCCGTATTCGAGCTTGTCATTTCGAACTTCGATTGGAACAACAGCTAATACAGACTGAGCTGTATCATTTTTGAATTTCAAATTCCTTTCCAACTTTTCGATTAGTTCCAGCTGGTTCTCCATCTTGTGACTTCTGGCATCTTTAATTTCCTTGGGGAACTTCAAAATAGATTTCTTAGGCTTTAATGTATAATGCGAAGGCTTATGTTTAGGAGTCGGAGACCCCTCAATGCGTGCGTGGTCGGGTTCGAGCGATCTACGCTTTCTTTTGAGCATCTGGTGCTTTCGCTTCTTCTTTGTGCGGAGATTCAGCTTGAGCGACTGGTAGTAGGTATCGGTGATGACGTGCTGTGGCAGAAACATACTCGTTGGTTTGCGGGCGCTCTCTGTTCCCGCAGAATTCTCATCGCCACTATCGTCATCATCAGAGGAGTCCGAAGAGAAAATGTCGCTCTCATCTGTAGTGGCTTCACTCGAGATATTGTGCGTTTGGTTCTCGTCTTCTGCCAAAAGCATAGTGCTGAGCTGCAGAAGGGACTGGTCCAAGGTGGGGCTCGGGTCACCAGAGAGAAGGCTTATGCGGTTTCCGTTGGCCGAGTTATCAGGGTGCGTTTCACAGTCGCAGCTGGGGATATTCTTCATCTTCGAGTATGTGGACGAGGTGATTGGGGACCCGTTGATGCGAAGCTTCTTGAAATGCGACAGCTGAAGCGTCAGCATCACAGTAGCAGGCGACTTTGTGCTTAGCTTCATTGAGCTGATAGGTGTATGGAAGCTGCGCTGTTTTTTCAAGACCTTGGGTGTAACGTCCAAATCTTCAGGAATAGTAATATCCGGAAATTCGAACTCGTCTCTCACCTTTTTCGCTTGGAGGTCCCTGTACTTCAGAATTGACTGCGACATGAATTCTTCAAATTCTTCTTCGTTCATCTCCGACGATCCATTGATGTCTGTGAAGGGATTATCGCTTGGTGGCGCGATACATTGGGAGCTACACACAGGGATGTAAGGGGAGGATTCCTTCACCTCCGCGTCGGCTGTATCAGGATGGCCAAAAGTGTCATCGTTGGAGCTTTCAAGATTGTGAATGTCGGACGGGCGATTCTCGAAGACGTGGTGGACAGGGCCATCCGCACTGCGCTCTTCAAGAGCCTCCCCATTTCTTCCGTCAACCCCTATAGTGGCCTCCTCGGGTTCTGAAACTCTATCAAAGACACCAGAAACCTCACCGCTTTGATCACTTGCTTTCTTAGTCGTTTTCAGATTCATGAGTTTGTTCATGAACGGATAATGGGCCACATTCAAGCCTGCTGACTCGCTCAAATGCGCCAACCTAGGCCCTAAGTTGCGGACCATTTCGCTAGCTTGGATAGAAAGCTGCTGGACTTCGCTGAGCTCAACATTGAGCTCGTCAGAGGAGATCATTTTGTTCAAGCGCTTGTTTCGGCGGCTGATGTTCTTGTGGATATGCGTGATGAGCTTGGAGATCTTTATGTTATCGTGTTGTATTCGCTGTTCCGTGGACAAGTTCCTTCGTATTTCTGTTTTGAGGTCCTTCTTGTAGTTGATAGACACATCTATAAGCGATTTTATCATCTGGGAGGATTCTTCTTCGAGGTCCGTGTCTATGATCGTGTTGAGCTTGAACAGATCAACAGGAGGGATCACGGGCATATTGGAGGGCCAGTGGATGGCGTACTTCGAGGAGCGCTGTTTTTGGGGCTCCGGCTCCAGCATACTGTAGATTGAGCTCGGAGAATAGTGGAGCGAGCTGCTGTTGAAAACGTTGCCAATCCTGAGCCTAACGGCTTGATAAATCTGATGCCATATTGTGGAGTGCAGGAATAGGCTGCGACATAATAAGCTGCGATAAAGAGCGTTGGGAAGAGAAGATAGATTTGGGAGACAAGAACTAATAGAAGAGGAGGGTGAATGCTATAAAAAGAAGGGAGTCATTGATGAATAGCGATTATAGAAACTAGAACATAGAACCTAGAAAGTGAGATCGAGAAGTCACTTCGGACACTCGTTCTCCATCACCACACCTTCAATGTCCTCCGTACCTGGAATATGGCCGATGTGCCAGGTGTTTGGCGGCTGCTGCACGAATGTTTTCATTTTAGACCAAATGAATACCGGTACCCCTCTCACAACGTTGGTTTCCTTTACTCAATTCCTCCTCGTCTCAGCGCTCAGCTACCACTACAACAGTGACCCCAAATCGTCGCTACTTCGCCTATGCCTCTCAAAACCCAAGGTGCCTATACAAAAATGGTTTCTTGCAGTGGTCATGTTTTTTGCGGTGACGTTGATGAATATGTCTGTTTTTTCCTTTGGCGTGACAATGCCTATGTTCATCATTGCCAGACTGTCTGGCATCGTTATCACCATCATAATAGGCTACCTTTTCGCTGACAAAAGCTATAGCAGAGCGCAAATAGGGGCATGCCTTGTGATAACTTTGGGAGTGTTGATGACCTCTTTTGGTGAAACTGTTTCGTCTTCCAGCATTGTGTTTGACCCTCAGTTGGCACTAGGCATCCTAATTTTAGTTGTCTCTTCAATTTTATCTGCGTTTATGGGCCTCTATAACGAGCATCTTCACAAAAAGTACGGAAACCAATGGAAGGAGGGCCTATTCTACACCCATTTCTTGTCACTTCCACTCTTCACTTTCGTCTATTCCCGGCTCACCAGGGAATTCCATGCGGTGTGGAACGATCCCCTCAGCTTTGCCTGGCTCCCTGGTGTCCCTAAGCAGCTTCTTTATCTTACGTTGAACGCTATTTCTCAATACTTTTGCATCAGAGGGGTTAGTATGTTGTCTGGATCGAAATCGGCCTTGACAGTGACCATTATCCTCTTGGTCAGGAAGCTCATGAGCTTTTTGATCAGTGTGGCGTGGTTCCAATACGATCTCACCAAAACAAAAATGGCCGGGTCCATGATGGTAATCCTAGGCGCTTCATTGTACAGCGTGGTAAGTACTAAGAAGAAAAAAGAAAAGATCCACTAGCCATAGAATCTACATATATAGAGATGATAGACGACAAGAATCATTTATTCTCTAACTATACTCGGACCGTGCAACGTGTCCATCACCAAAAGGATCGCTTGATACGGTGTCATTAGTCTCGAGCTTGGTGAGAGCGTTGGTTCGGGGAGCCACCAACGCCTTGGGCTTCAGAGGTCTTGGTGGTGGCGGCTTCTTGCTCGAAGAGCCCTCCTGGATACTGGCGCCTCGAAGTTTCTGCAGAATGCTCTCCACAGGCTCTTCTTCTTCCTCCTCTTCCTCGTCTTCTTCCTCGGTGCTGTCCGTGTAATAGCTCTCATAGCCATCTTCATCCTCACTGTCGTCGTAGTTGGGTGCAGGGTTTTCCTCAGTGTACCCTGATGCAAAATCAAACCGCTTGAAGATGCTCACCAACTGATCATTGGCTTCAATTAAACTTCCGAGGAACTCCTCGTCCATTCTCTGCACCTCATCACTTTTGCTGCTGGGGTCTCCTGCCCCTACGAACTGCAAATACCTGAGAACCCTTCTTCTGATCCTGCGACATTTCTCAAATTCCTCGCTACATTTATCGTCATCAAGCGGCAAAACCCCAGCCCTCAAAACAAGTAATGCGTTGCCAAGTGCCGTGGTGTGTGTGTGACAATCAGAAATCAAGCTCCTAATTTTAGGTGCTTCCCGCTTATAGTTGATTTGGGGAATTTTGTACTGATCATCAGCATATTTCCCGCCCCTTTTTTTTCTGCTCTTGTTCTTGCTCCCTTTTTGACCCTTTTTCTTCTCTCTCTTGATAGCAGAGGCAGAATAGGGGGATGCAGTAGCTGGGCGAGGAGGAGCAGTCCGCAGGCTCCGTTTGGAGTAGGTCCTATCGTCATTATCTTGGTCGTCATCGTCACCAATACCCTCGTACCTTCTATCCTCTTCGTCCTCAAATACGTTACCACTGACGGTTCTCAGGTGAGACTTCTCCCTATGCTTCGCTCTATTGGGTATACTCTTATAGAGAACGGCAAAATATTTATAGCCATCCAAGCCCTCAAGCTCTGACTTCCATCCAATAGCAAGTTCCCTTGCTCTAAGTGAGACCTCGCGAGGATATGACAGACCCACACCAGTCTTTCCAGATCCGCTGAGAATTCCCTTTAGTACATCGATCAATTTATCGTCCTTAGCAATAACGGGGCCAATTTTCGGCCCAGAGTTCAGAAGGAGTAACTCCAAAAGATCCAATGCTCTGATCTGTTCTTGCTTGGTATCTCCGTATTTTATTTTCTTCCTGATGGCTCTAGCGGCCTCCACGGGCCCAACCACTGGCTGCACTTTGATCAAATTGATCAAGTCATCCAAATAGAGCTCCAAAGACTCGTCTGCTTCATTGTTCTTCCAAGCAGTCAACTGGTTGACTTTGATAGTGATGGAGGTGACCTGTTTTTCGCCGAAAATTGGCATTTTGAACGGCAGAAGTGGGAGATAGCAAGGGGCTGATAACAGGAGAGGCGATTGGCTGCCTATGAGATGCACAAATAAAACCTCAATTGACAGGTAATACACACACTATGCACCTGAAGTGTCGAGGAGCACTTCTAACGTCACAGTTTGGTCTAGCGGATGCTCCAGCAAATCGTCTGATAACCGTTATGAATCTTGGAGAATGTGTAACCCTAGATGTTCCTGCAGGCTGTAACTTGGTGGATCATGGCGGTGTCTCTCCAAGACATTGGATCAAGGTGTCATGTACTTAAGCCGCCATTTGGCTGGAAAAAAAGAATTGAGTTTTACAACGGCGTATTGGTTACATGATGTATTTGACCAGAGCAAAGGTGAAGAGATTACTACTTTTTGTATGCATAACAGGCGTGGTGGTGGTATATAACATTTTGCAGTTAGATGGGGTCAAGATAGCGAGAGCCAAAGCCCAGAAGACGACAAAAAACAGAGTAAATGATTTCATAGATAGAAACTTCCGAGATCCCGAGAAATTGGTTTCGATAGGCAGTTTGGTTCGAGATAAGGAGGATAGCGAGAAGTGGCGTAAAGAGGTTGGAGAAGTGAACAAAAAGGCTGAATAAAAGAGCGTGGAGGGTAGAAGCGCTCACAGGCGGTGCAGTGCATCAGCCCGGCATTTTCATGAGGCCGTAATTTGAGTTTTCTGAACTATCTGGAGCACCTACTACTGACATAGAGGTCACTTGAAGGCAGATCTGCCAGCGTGAAGTCGAGATCTCTGGCACCTCTCTATGCCAGGGGCCTCGAGGACCGCGTCACGGAGTCAATTTTGCATCGTGTCCTGTGATCTTCCCAGGACCAGGAAATTTCATTCACGCATGTAGTATGCATTTCCACATATAAACCAAAGGCAAATACATATACCACGACATGCCACACAGAGCTGTAGACGACCCAGCAACTCCTGGACCCACCTTCACTAATTACATCACGTGACCATCTCACATCGTTTCGAAAATTTTTATTGACTGCTCTGATGTAACTATTACTGGATTTTGTTATTTCACTAAGATGTCAGGCCAGCAGGAAAACTCTGGAGACAATTTGTCTCAGAATTTTCAAAATATCAATTTAGGGCAGCAACCTCAGGGCCAGGCCCAGGGGCAGCCACAGCCGGCCCAGAATTACTACAACCCAAATGGTGCAGCTACTTTTGTTCCTGGTCAGGGGAACTACCAGGGATACAACCAGCAGCAGCAATATCAACAGGGAGGATACCAGCAGGGAGGATACCAGCAGGGAGGGTACCAGCAATATCAACAGGGAGGATACCAGGGCGGCTACCAAGGTGGTTACCAGGGCGGTTACCAGGGCGGCTACCAACAGGGAGGATACAACAACAGAGGAGGCTATAATCAAGGCTACGGCTCTTACCAGCCACAAGAACAACAGCCCCAGCAAGGAATGTCGTTGGCGGACTTCCAGAAGCAAAAGGCCACATCCCAGGCTAGCTTGAATGCACCAAAGAAGAAGTTAACGTTGACTTCGTCCAGTGGCATCAAAATTGGCGGCTCTGTTAAGCTTGCCACCAAGAAGGAAGCAACCCCTGAAGCATCCAAGGATCCTGCCACCAAGGATGCTCCTGCTAAGGAAGCCTCTTCAGCGAAAGAAGCTGTGCCAGCCAAGGCTACTGAAGCCAAGGCTGAAGTTCCATCCACTACGTCATCAGCGAGCACCTCCAAGGCTTCGAGCCCTGCTCCAGAGAAGAAAGCCTCCGCGCCAGTTTCCAAGTCTGCTTCTGTAGCTTCCGTGATTGCAGAGACACCCACGGCTAATGTGGCCTCTGCTGACGACTTGATAAAGGAGCAGGAGGACGAAGTGGACGAAGAGGTTGTGAGAGATTTATTTGGCGGTAAAGACCATGTTTCTATTATCTTCATGGGACACGTTGATGCGGGAAAATCGACTATGGGAGGCAACATTTTATACTTGACCGGCTCAGTTGATAAGCGTACCGTGGAGAAATATGAAAGAGAAGCCAAGGAGGCCGGAAGACAGGGTTGGTACCTTTCGTGGGTCATGGACACTAATAAGGAAGAAAGAAACGACGGTAAAACTATTGAGGTTGGTAAGGCATATTTCGAGACTGATAAGAGAAGATACACAATTTTGGATGCCCCAGGTCACAAGATGTATGTTTCTGAGATGATTGGTGGGGCTTCCCAGGCTGATGTGGGTATTTTGGTGATCTCTGCAAGAAAGGGAGAGTACGAGACTGGGTTTGAGAAGGGCGGTCAGACAAGAGAACACGCGTTATTAGCCAAGACTCAGGGTGTCAACAAGATCATTGTGGCCGTCAATAAGATGGACGATCCAACTGTCGATTGGTCCGAGGAGCGTTACAAAGACTGTACCACCAAGTTGGGCCTGTTTTTGAAGGGAATTGGATATGGTAAGGATGATATTACTTTCATGCCAGTTTCTGGCTACACTGGGGCCGGTATTAAGGATAGAATCGATCCCAAAGTTTGCCCCTGGTACTCTGGCCCTTCGTTATTGGAGTTCTTGGACAACATGCAAACCGTGAACCGCCACATTAACGGACCTTTCATGTTGCCAATCGCTGGTAAGATGAAGGATATGGGTACTGTCGTGGAAGGTAAGATCGAGTCTGGTCACATCAGAAAGGGTGGCAGCTTGTTGTTGATGCCTAACAAGGTTCCAGTGGAAGTGTTGACCATATTCAACGAGACAGAGCAAGAATGCGACGCCGCCTACTGTGGAGAACAAGTGAGATTGAAGATCAAGGGTGTCGATGAAGAAGACTTGTCTCCAGGTTACGTGTTGACGTCACCGAAGAATCCAGTCAAGACCATTGTCAAATTTGAGGCCCAGATTGCCATTGTCGAATTAAAGTCGATCTTGGCCAACGGGTATTCCTGTGTTATGCACATTCACACAGCCATCGAGGAAGTGAGGTTTGTCAAATTGAAGCATTATTTACAGAAGGGTACCAATAGGAAGTCCAAGAAGCCTCCTGCATTTGCCAAGAAGGGAATGAAGATCATTGCCGAGTTGGAAGCTAACGAAGCCTTCTGTGCCGAGACATATGCTGACCACCCTCAATTGGGTAGATTCACCTTGAGAGACCAGGGTACAACTATTGCAATTGGGAAGATCACAAAATTGTTGTAAAGAAACAATAAACGAGCCAGGATCTTTCATTCGTCATCTACAGCTTTATAATGCGATTGTATGATTAATCTTTGTAATGAGTCATTTCTCAAAATCATCAATGATGCTTTGGAACAACTTCATGAGATTTTCTATGCCTTCTAGTACATTTTCATCATAACCCTCTTCCTCGCTCACGTACTTGGAGTGAGCAAAATCAATCAAGTTGAGACTGCTCAAAGGTGCGGATGTCTCGTCTTCGTCGTCTTCATCGTCTTCATCATCACTTTCTCCCGAGAAATCATCCCTGAGAATGGGGTCGAAGTCGTCATAGGAGTCCAAGTTTTTGACTACTGGATCCCAGCAAGCCAAGTCATTCTCAAAGACCAAAAGTAGCGAAGCCGAGATCATCCGAGTGTGAGAGCTGAGAAGACAATTGTACAATAATTGAAGCCTCAACAAAAATTTCTGGACTAACTTTAAAATAAGGGCATCACTTAATTTAGACGCCTTGAAGTAAAGTAAGAAACCGTCTTTGATAGTATTTTCGTTAAGCAGTCTGCCGAAAAACTTGTCAAAAACCATGTATACAGATTGGGACGAGGGTTCAGGAACCATGCTGACTGTCTGATTGATATCAGGGAATATGCTGGGTAGATGGACCGAATCTGAGGGAGAAGCGATCAGGGAATGGTAAAGTTTCATGCCACAAATTCTGAAGCCCAAGGAGCCGCTGGTTGTCAGCTTAGAAACGTTCTCCAATCGAGCTCTCTTTTCTGCTGAGGCACTTTCATCGTACAAAACTTTGCCTAATTTTATATCGAGTATACTTGGCTTTGAAAAGCCATAATACAAGTTTTGCAATACAATGTACTCATTCTTGGGCAGGTCATCAGATCTAGCTGTGGGCAAAGATTGGATCTTTTCCTCCAGAATAGATATCTCTGTAAGCGGTAATGTGTCTCCAATTGAGCCTGAAGAAGGAAGAGCGGCTTCCGACAAACTGGCTGTAGAATTAAGGTTCGATATCACGTCGGTTTCAGTCAAGGAGCCCATGTAAACGGGCATCCAATCACTGATATGGGACTTGAGGGGAGAGTTATCCACCGACTCCCCGTCTTCGAGGATTTGGGTTTTGGTGTAGAAATCGATTTCTTGCTGATTGGTGAGCTTGGCAAACACAATACCTTTATTATCAGATATTAAGCAACCGTCATGGCCTGCCGCTTGGTGCGTTGAAGGAATAAACGTGTTGTTCATCCGAGTCTTGGTCGATGCAAAAAAATGGAATAACTGTGAAGTGCTGGTGTCACTGGGACGGCTCTTGTAGATACCTCGATTGTGAAACTCTTCAGAGCACAAGCTGGACACAGCAGAAGTTGATTATACACAGAATAAGCACATATACTTCACTAGAAGGTAGTCTAATTGTTGGGAATGGAAGTAAAAGAGAATCGAGTCTAGCCGTTGCGAGCCTCAGACTACGGTAGGTTGCAGAGAAAAAGAGGGTTCAGTCGCGGGCGGAATAACGTCACCAGCAGCATGAATTCGGGTCGGAAAGAAACGGAGGATGTGGCAACAAGTGGTGGGAAGTGAGATCTGGGTGGAAAGCGACAAAAGTATGAAAGAGCAGCGATAGCGAGTCAAGGATATGAGAATGAGTTGCTAACGGTTGAGTGCAAGGGTCAAACAGCAAGGGATTACAGCCGAAATAGCGGGGTGCCAGAGGGGCGGGCAGGACGAATCCATCGCGAAAGTGCCACTCAAGCCTAGATCCCTCAGCGCAGAGACTTTTTAGACTCGTAAAGGCTATTATTATTTCGCCAGTCCAACTTTGCTGAAGAGCTGTTGCGGTATCCGAGACTGAAGTTTCTAAGAACCTAGAATGCGGAAGCAGAGGTAGGACTTGGGAGATAAGAGTGATGAGATCGAAAAACAAGCAGCCCGTTGAGTCAAAACTGGTTGAATTTACTCAAAACGCACCCTATTTTATATTTCAAAGTGAAAAAAAGTGAAAAATAAACTTCCGGAGTGGTGAAGGGAGAGACATCGAGTTACTGAAGAAATGTAGGAACAGACTTTTGGTGATCTGGTAATGAAAAATCAGAATTGCCTCAGATCAGAATTGCCTCAGATCAGAATGTAAGAATTTGAGCCAAGTACTAATTATTCTCGGATAAATGCTTCATAATAGGGTGTCATGTGTGAGGCGTCAAGAACGACGGAAAAAGAGGCGAGAAAAGAAGCAATGAGACAGAGAACGGCATTACAGAGCAGAAAGCGCGGCATGGTAGGCTACAAATGGGTGCCGAGGCACAAGCTCAGCCGAAACTTTATTCTGACACAGTCACCAGAAAGCCGACTCGAGAGGGTCTCCAGCCTCGCACCTTCTAAATATAAAGCTGCTCAGCCATTCTAACCGCTTGATGACCGCGATTATTAGTGGCCCAGAGAGGCAAAAAGAGAACATCGCGACATTTTTTCGTGAGATTTTCGAGCGTGCGGTACAGGAAATTGACGAATTCTGAACAGACACAAACATCCGTCCAGTTCAAGGAGAGAACAGAACACACAGCGGACTACAGCGGAACCACCGGTATTGCAAATACAGTAATATACGTCTGCACATATATCGGAAGTTCGTTTACTTCTTGATTTCTGCCCTTTCTTGTTTCTCGTTCGCCCGATTCGTCAATCCCTCTTCTGGCTCGCCCACTACACACTGGGCTTTCTTTCCTCCTGCTGATTATACTGTCTTCAAAGGTACAGCGAAATGTCCTACAACAACCAGAACCTGTATCCTATGGAAAACTACAAGGCATCCTCGGGAGAGGATGACTTCGTTTCCTTCATGTATGAGGTTCAGGATATCAACAATTCCTTAGATCAATACCAGAATCTCATCAACCTTATAGCCAACAAGCAGAGAAAATTGGTACAAGAGTTGGACTTGAACGAGGAGGACGGAGACTACAACTCGAGACAAGTGGACGCTCTTGTCACCGAGGCCCAGTCCATGCAGATTGATTTGAAGAACAGAATCAAAAATGTTCAGGCTCAGGCAGCAAGCTCTCGTGACCAGGCCAAGATTGACCAGGCGGAAACTTCAAGAAGAAGATTCTTAGACTTGATTCAGGAGTACAGAATGATTGAATCGAACAACAGGGAGCAGACGCAGCAACAGGCTGAAAGGCAATATAGAATCATCAAGCCAGATGCTAGCGACAGCGAGGTGAAGGCAGCGGTTGAGGAAGGTGACTCTTCACAGTATTTCCAACAAGCGTTGATGCAGTCCAACAGAAGAGGAGAGGCTAGAACTGTCTTGAACGAAGTCCAGGCGAGACACCGTGAATTATTGAAGTTAGAGAAAACCATGGCTGAGTTGACCCAATTGTTCCACGATATGGAGGAATTGGTTATCGAGCAAGACCAGCCTATACAGCAGATTGATGCTCAGATCAACAATGCACAACACGACATTGAACAGGGTGTTGGACACACGAACAAGGCCGTTATCAGTGCCAAGAAGGCAAGAACCAAGAGAAAGTGGTGCTTCGCTATCTGTGTGTTGATTGTGGTTATCCTTGCCGCGGTCCTTGGAGGTTACTTTGGATCCAAGAACTAGGCAGACCGCTTCTAATTTTGTTTTTTATGATTATTTCCCAACTTTTCTACCGTTGAGAGCATACATCAGTGAGCACTGTGCTGCGCTGTCTGCTGATAACCGGACAACTTATTTACTTGTCCTAGCATTTTGACTGGAACACCTCTTGACATTGCTCTATATAATACTCAAGGACTAGCTAGAGAGGATAAAATGTTTAGTATAGATGACTCTCGCTGTGTAGGCCGCCGCAAGGTGATGCTGTGAGAAGGCTAATGTATGAGAAGGATGGTGTATGAGAAGGATGGTGTATGAGAAAAATACTTAATATTCACATGTTAGCTAAGAGTTAGAACCGGAGTAAGTGTCTATTTGTGCTCAGACTATCCTGAGAGACGTAATCATCCAAGCTGGAGACAAAATGAATAAGTTCAGCAAAGTAAGTTGGCCAAGAATGTACCAGGCCTTGATCTTGAAGTGACATAGAGAAAAGTGTTCAGAAAAGGGTGATAACAGGCGATAAAGCTGTATCTTGGGGTCTTGGGTCCATGTGGTTAACAGAAGCCGTTAGCATGGCAAAAATGACCGAGACGGGGAGAATAAGCAAAAGGACCGATATCAAGATAAGCGTCTAGACCGGGGTGCAACTAGAACCTCCAGACTGGGGACTTCGAAAATAAAGAAGGATAAAGAGGTATAGAGAAAACCCTAATCAAACCAGGTAATTACAGGAATGTAGAGGTTTACCCACCCAGTCACTAGAGACCGATTTGCACCACATAGTTAAAGTTCACCACGCAGTTATCTATCGGAACGCCTCGGAGCGATCCGCGGCAAGGCTCAATTAAAGGTGGGTGTAGGGAGGTGAATTTGAGATAATGTTTTCGATACCCCAGCTATCGTTTATCGAGATTTCACCACGGCGGCTGCAAACGGCCGCGGAGTAGATGGATATGTGGAGAAGGTAAGTTCAACAGCAAGCGGTGCAAGGTGAAAGTCAGAACGAATGGAGCTGGAGTCTTCACGCCTTTGAATCTTTCTCGCCCTTCAGTGCTCACGCCTTGCCCTCACAAATTTTCAAACGGCTCTTCCGTACACCAGCCGCCCGAAAAACGCCAGTGCAACCAATATTAGAGCGTCTAATTCAATTCGTATTTTGAGCCTCGCTTGCCTGATGAAGATCTAATGACATTATTGAGGTTAGGATTATTCCACGCTTGCATTGACTCGGACATTTCCGAGAGAAAAAAGAAAATCAGCGAAAGTCAATTAACGGGCTCTTACGGGATGACACGAACGGTGCAGGTGTGTGAAATGAGAACTGAAAAATTAGCGGGAGTTCGCAGCCTCTCAGGGCCCAGCCCGTTTGAGTTCATTGGATCGCAAGCCAAGGCACGCAAGCCAACCATACAGGCCTACAGCGTAGTAAGTTCCATTAACCTCGCCCCGGCACTACAAGCTGTCTCACAAAATCAACACTTTCTCCCCTTTGCATTATCTGCAAAAAGAAAGACTTCATTACCCCAACCAGGTACTTTAATCTGGCACTAGACCTTATCGTGGCAATTATTGGCGGGCAGATAACGTGCGGCGCGGCGACGGCGAGTATCCATTTGATCGCATTGCAGAGAAAAAAAATAACCCTGAACCCCATACAAATTATCCATCCGCCAGATAATGTACCTCATTAAGCTAATCTAGTTCTGGGTATATAAGGAGCGGCAAAGTTGTTTAATTCTGAAAATTTTAGAAGCTGTGCAATTTCATTACCACATCTCGTGTCCCGATCTCCTGATAATTATTTTATTGGAGCGTCACAGAAGAGGCAAATTTTGAAGGGAAATTTTTTTGTGAAGAAATTTTTCTGGTGCATATCGTGACAATCGCCGTGGATTTTCACTGAGTGAAGAGGTACAAAAGTAAGCGAGATTTTAACATCCCACCTGCTTTTCTTTTCCATAGAATCCATTTTCTTTTCACCCACTACCCACCCACCCTACCTTTACCCTTAACTACCCTATCCCCTAACTATTTCAATCCATCCACTCCGACGAAAGTTGTATCGCTGAAACAAGCAATCAAATTCCATTCAAATACCTAAACAACATATTCTGCTTCCGCTAGAATATTGAACTTAAGATTCTCAAATTCTTCCAAAACTTACTCAATATGTCTGACGAAAAGAACATCGTTTCTGGTCCTTACGAAAAGAAATCTTTGAACGATTCTTTCGAGAACTCTCTCGAAGAAAACACTGGTCACGTTGAAGTTAGTGACAATGGTCTTGGATTTATCAATAGAATAGCCGCTACCTTGAACGCTGAAACCAAGGGTGTTGAATTGGTTACAGATGAAGAAAAGACAGACACTTCTTACTGGAACGCAGCTACCATGTGGCTTTCTGCTAACCTTGTCATTGCTTCTTTCTCTCTTGGTGCCCTTGGTGTTACTGTCTTTGGTCTTTCATTCTGGCAATCCTTCCTTGTGATTGTCTTTTTCTCGATCATTGGTTGTCTTCCTGTTGCATTCTTCTCTATCTTTGGACCTAAATTAGGTCTCAGACAAATGTTTTTATCTAAATTTCTTATTGGGGTTTGGGGTATGAGGATTATTGCTTTCATTAACATTATCGCGTGTGTTGGTTGGGGTGCCGTGAATATCATGGCCTCTGCTCAGTTATTGCACATTGTCAACAACGGCTTATTACCTCCTTGGGCTGGTTGTTTAATTCTCATTTTGTTGACGATCTTGGTCACATTTTTTGGTTACCACGTCATTCACGTTTACGAGAAGTGGAGTTGGATTCCAAATGCCATTATTTTCCTTGTTATCATCTGCAGAATGGGTATGTCCAAGAACTTTACTGGTGGTGGTTTCCCAGGTGGTGAGACTACCGCTGGTAATGTCTTATCCTTCGGTGGTGCCATTTATGGTTTTGCCACTGGTTGGACCACTTATGCTTCTGATTACACTGTCTATCAGCCAAGAAACGCCAACTCGACCAAAATTTTCCTTTCTATCTTTGGTGGTTTGTTTCTTTCCTTGGTATTCACTCTTACCCTTGGTGCGGCTTGTGCAACTGGTACTTTGACTGATCCTTCATGGCAAGCGTTGTACGACAGCAACTCCATTGGTGGTTTGATTTATGCCATTCTTGTCAAGGACTCTTTGCACGGCTTTGGTCAGTTCTGTTGTGTTTTGCTTGCTCTTTCGACTGTGGCGAATAACATTCCAAACATGTACTCGATCGCCTTGTGTGCTCAAGCTTTGTGGGCTCCATTGGTTAAGGTCCCAAGAGTCTTCTGGACTGTTTTTGGAAACTTCGTTACCTTGGCGATCTGTATCCCAGCTTACTACCACTTTTCTAGTGTCATGGACAATTTCATGAACTTGATCGGTTACTACTTGGCCATCTATCAAGCCATGAGTCTTTCTGAACATTTCATCTGGAACAAGGGTGATTTCTCCAGATACGACTACGAGAACTCGAACGATCCTTCCAAATACCCTATTGGATATGCTGGTGTTCTTGGGTTCGGTTTTGGTGTTGCCGGAACCGTCCTTGGAATGAACCAGGTATGGTACAGTGGAGTTATTGCTCGTAAAATTGGTGACTACGGCGGAGACATTGGGTTCGAATTGGCATTTGCCTTTTCCTTTATTGGTTTTAACTTTGTCAGATACTTTGAAAAGAAGTATACTGGACGTTAATGTGAGAGGTGTTTTTATATTATTTAGAGCCTTATTCCTGCTGTATTATAGAAAACTAATGAATCCAAAGTAGTGTTGGTTGCCATATCGCTAACAAGTTTCCGAACTTCGTGTTATTCTAGTTAGGCCGACTTACGGGGATGAGAAATCTATAGAGCCTTTAGTACCTTCTTGGACCCGTATGTCGTGGTTCAATAATCTTCAGTCATGTGCTCTGAGAAGCCCGTAAATTTTACACGTCCAGTTGCAGCCAGATCATCACTCAGTCCTTCTCATTCAGCTATCACCACCTGCCTGTCATTCGGCTATGCAAGAGCTTGCCGGCTTGGCTGTATCTGCAGTTCTTTTGGCATCTATATGCGCTGTGTTGATGGTAAAGTCGATTCCACAGCTACAGGTATTGCTCAGTTACGGAAAGACGTTTGACGAAAGATCGATCAAGGTCAATTTGATAGGAAGGATAGCCCAGTTGACGGTGCCAAAGGCTTGGTTTCTCCACTTCTACATAGCCTACTTTGGGTTATTGATTTTGATAGGTGTGATTTGCAGGATACAGCACCATCATACACTGCTAGTGTATACTCTATTGCTTGTGCAAGCCTCGAGAAGACTTTATGAGAGCGTTTACGTCACTGCCTTCAACCCCCAATCGAAGATGAACGTGGCCCATTATTTTGCGGGAATGATGTTCTACGTGACGGTATCTTTGAATTGCCTTTTCGAGCAGTGTGATAACCGGACAGCCTCATGCTGCTACTCCAGCTTGACGATGTACTTCCTTGTCTCCGCTTTCGCCATAGCATCAACCGACCAGTTTCTCAACCACAGATACCTCTCGAGGCTAGTGAAGTACACCATCCCGACAAAGGGACTATTCCGGGTGGCAGCAGCTCCACATTATTTTGATGAGATGGTCATTTATTTGGTTGTGGCCATTTTGGGCCTGGGCACCAGCGTCTCTGCGACTATCAAAATGAACTACTGGCTCAGCTTCTTATTTGTTCTCACCAACCTCACCATCAGCGGGCTAGAGTCAAACAGGTACTACAAAGAAAAAGGTAGCGCCAAACCATGGGCAGTCATCCCAGGATTTATATAGACATAACAAGGCAGAATTACTGACTAATAGAATCCATTCTCTGGCTACTGTGGCCCACTCAGCCCGGCGCGCTTGTACTAGCGCTGACCATAGCCCAGTCGCGCCGTTGTATCAGATCAAACTGTATCACCAGAGATCTACACCTTTATCCCACAGCAATTGTGGAACAATGGCGCCTCCCAAAAATGGCCCCATAGTGTCCATAGGCCTACGTGCATCCAGCCACTCCATAGTCCACGGATGTCCTGGAGTCCAGCGAAGTATAGTGCGTATTTGAAAGTGAGCCACTAAAGCCAAACCCCTACTAACAACAGCCTCGGATCGAGACAGTTATAGAACTCCGCCCGGTGAATGGGCTTCCCTTCAATGTACGATCAGTTGTGGTAGAGCTCCGCACTGTTCAAAAAGTGTCCATCCCCTCCACCCTAGGCTCCACTGAGACGATACGGGAGTACAAGATATTCGAGGATTTACTCTTCAGGCCCGCCGTGGGTTTGTTTTCGAAGGAATTACTTGGCCTCGACATCCCTGTACTCTTTGCATTACCCAAGGACATTATATCGAGCGGTTATTTCCCTCGGTGGACTTCGTCCACGACTCATAAACTCAGCGTCAGAGTCTCGTTGGGCGACTCCTCCACCGCCGAGATCATCCAGGTGGAATCCTTTCCTCTCTCCATAAAAGTCTACGACACGCTTCCACTATACCGGCAGTTTAACGAGCCCACCACCGAAACCCACACCTCACCAGATAAACAGGTGGTGGTGGACGTATCACTACCAGTATCCTCAGTGGGCCCCAAGGACGACTTCATAATCGATATCCGAACCAGAGCCAACTCCTTCCATCACAGTATTAGCAAGGGACTCAAATTGAAACAACTTACGTTTCAGATCAAAGAGATAATGCAATGCCACGAAGGGGGCTTGAATCCAAGGAGAGAGATCAAGTTGCACACAGAGACCAAGGATTTCACCAATATCAACGAAAAGCTCACAACGCAAGGAGTCACCTGGCAATGCAAGCTCCACTTTCCAGTGGAGAATGATTCTCTACTGATGTACAAGCCACATACACAGCCATCGCCCAGCCTTGTGTCCAACAAGGGTGGCGTCGCAGTCAGCACAGCCAACCTAGCGCGGTTTAACAATATCGATAAGCTTGACGAAGGAATTCCTTTAACCCATATCCAGGGGTTCACCTCAACAGGAAAGTTGTTCTCAATAGCATACGAGGGTGTTGTGAAAGTCAAACTTGCGCATGGCAAAAATATGGAGATACGACAGCCTATTACTGTGAGCCCTTACGACAGAGATAGCAGTGAGTACATCTTGAATTGGGTGTTGAAAGAGTGTGAAATTGCACGCAACCGGTTTGGGAAGGACCACATTAACGCTGTGGTTGATCATGGAGGCGATGCCAACGACATGTTGAAGAGATACTTGTCACCACCGATCTTGTATCGCAATAGACGGAGCGATTGGGTAAGATTAGGGTTCAACGAGCTGGCATTCGGCGTGAAAAACGGAGCCAAATTGGTTCAATATATAGACTAGAGAATGAGTGAAGGCTGGCCACATTGTATGAGAGCATTTAATGAGGACCAGGAGGACCAGGAGGACGAGTGGTTGGGTGCTGGGGGCTTCACCTTAATATGCAGTAGATCAGTAGATCAGTAGAAAAGGTCTTGTGCGCCAGAGCCATTCTCCACCAGAGCCTCCCTTTCCACGACACAGCTCCTACCAGATCCTGTACCCGTACATGTCCACATCTCCTCCTTCCTACGCCCCTACGTCAACCTCCTCGTATGCACCTGCCAATGACCGAATAAACTTTCACCAGGAGATAACGAGGAACTCCCTCCTCAAACTGCCACAGCATAAATCAACCTACGACTCCCTAGCAGAAGTCTACTCCATTATCACCGTGCTAGAGATGGTAGAAAATGCTTACTTAAAGGACTACATCACCGAAAAAGACAAGTACACTTCTACAGTGTTGCGCCTAATTAACCAGTATCTGATAATCCTAAAGAGCTTTGAGGGACCTAGTCAAGTGCTTGACTCGATGCTCCCCTCCAGAGCTGCCGATAACTCCAATTTTCTCCTCCTATTTACAACAAAGTTCAACTTGCAACATTGCTCACTGGCTATCAAGCGATTGAACGCAGGAATACCAGCTACCATTGAGCACTTGGGGATGCAAGTCCAGAGCTCCAATAATACAAATCACAAGAAGAGCGCCAGATTGGTAGCAGAGGCAACGGGAAACTTCATAACTTGTATGGATGCCCTTAAGTTGAACTACAATACCAAAGAGCAGTTACATCCTCTTCTTTCGAACCTTGTCGTCAGTTTAAATGACCTCGTGATGCTAAAGGGAGGAGAGGAGCTGACCAGCCTAGACTTTGTTGGAAAATCGAAGCTTGTATCATGGCTTATCAAACTCAATGGGTTAGAACTGTCCGAGGCACTAACCTCTGAAGACACAGATTTATTTTTGAACGATTTGGATGTTGCCTACCGGGGATTTTACACCTCATTAGAGGACTAAATCTGCATTTATTATTCTAAACAATCGATTCAATCTGCTCAGCATATCCTAATACATTATTGATGATAGTAGCATTATTTCTTTCGCTTTCCAAGTCCTTGGCGTCCTTGACGTTAAAGAACACTTTTCCGCTCTCAAACACCCAGTTCTCCACCTCCAATTCGTCTCTCAATATGCTCTCAAATAAAGCATCTGATTGCTCCTGAGGAAAATATAATAAACTCTTGCAGTTGTTTATGGGCAAAGAGTCATATGTTCTTTCCAAAGATCTCGAAATTTCGAATCTTAAAGCTGTCACCAAGGTATCGGTGAAATGGGTGTATTCCTGACAAGGCAATTTGGTATCCGACTCCTTCAACAACTTCCAGATCTTGATATAGTTACCCTCCATAAGGTTCCTCTCCAAATTTATTGGGAATTGCAAGTATTTATCTTTCTCTGTGTCGTACTGTGGGGAGTTGTAGATGGTCTCCAACTCGATGTGAAACTTCGATATCGATCCTTGGGATAATAAATATAAAAGATAGAGAGATAAAATTTTTGTGGTTTCAGTGTTTATGCTTTTTTTGTTACCATTCCCATTGCTAGTGCTTTGCTGTTGTAAGGGCCGGTTGTGGTAGAATGGCTTCAATTGAGACAAGTAATTCTCAAAGGACTGGTAGTTATTGGACAAAAGAGACGACAAGGCCCCTATTTCAAGGATTTTCTGGGCAATTTTCAAGTCATTGAGCTGGTCTCCGGTCTCGGTGTTAGATTCTAGAGGCACTAAGAGGTTGTGTTTGATTAATTCGATCTTAATTGGCGGGAGAAGCTTCTGGCACTGATCGTAGTTCTTGCCTTCAAATGCCGAGTACAACTCTGAGGTAAGTTTCTGCAATGACATAATCGCAACTATTACTTATCCGATGATTATTCGCTGTGGGTGGTATTCTGTGATGGTTTCAATTACGTGGTGTCGGTTCTCGGGGTTGAGCTTCAACAAGTATCCGCCACTGGTTCCCTGCAGGATCATGGGTCACATGACACTTCATTCACCTGGAGGGAGGTAAAGGGAACGTTATTATGGAGTGGCCCAAGCAATTATTGCTGCTTGAAACGTTAAATTTCTCAGAATGATACACGGATCCAGCTGGTTACATTTCTTTTCAAAATTCCAGTTGAACTGGATCATTCTCGACATAAAATTGAAGTTCCGAGGGCAGACTTCCGACCAAACGGTCATCCCGATCTTCCGGTCCTAACCATAGAATTGCTTGCCTTCCGGAGGCATCGCAGAGCAACTCATCTTGCATCAGGCTCGCCAGTTGTACCGGTAAGGCCCAGCGTGACATGTGCTCGCCCAATATCGTCTCGCTAGTGACGGCGCGGCATACTGACAGCGCGGTAAACCGTTCCGTTGAGTCGCCTTATCGCTCGGAATTGCCTTCTTTAGCCCCGGAATGAGATTAGTCACATCGAAATTTTCGACGTCTTCCGAAATTTGAAAAATCACCGTACCATCTCTTCCTATAAGTAAGCCGTATCAGCCAGCTAGATTTTTCTTTTCCACAGAAAAACTCTAATATGTGTGGAATCTTTGCTGCTTACAGACAGCCCGAAGTTGAGGCCTTCAAGGGCAAGGCTCTTCAGTATTCTAAGAGAATTCGTCATCGTGGACCTGATTGGTCTGGAAACATCATCCAGAACTCTACGATATTATGTCACGAAAGATTGGCTATTGTTGGCCTTGACTCTGGAGCTCAGCCTATTGTCTCCCCAGACCAGAAATACTCTCTTGCTGTTAACGGTGAGATCTATAACCACATCCACTTGAGAAGCGAGCTTAGTGACTACCCTTACACCTCGTTGTCTGATTGTGAACCGATTATACCATTATACAAGAAATACGATATCGATGCTCCCAAGTACTTGGATGGTATGTTTGCATTCGTCTTGTACGACAAGGACGCTGACAGAATCATTGCTGCTAGAGACCCTATCGGTATCACCACCTTATACATGGGCAAGTCATCCTCTTCCCCAGAGACTCGTTACTTTGCATCTGAGTTGAAGTGTCTCGTGGACGAGTGTGACGAAATCTTTGCGTTTCCTCCAGGACACGTCTATGACTCCAACACCGACGAAACCACAAGGTATTTCACTCCTACCTGGTGGGATGGCTCCAAAATTCCCACCAAGCACGTGGACTACAAGGAGGTCAGAGAGAGTTTGGAATTGGCTGTCAGAAAGAGATTGATGGCCGAGGTCCCATACGGTGTATTGTTATCCGGAGGCTTGGACTCTTCTTTGATCGCCTCCATCGCTGCTAGAGAAACCGCCAAGGCCAACGCTTCTCTCGGTACCGAAGGCATCGATGCCAACAAGGAGTTGTCAGGTGTTGACGACAAGGGCTCTCTTCACACCTCTTCTGGATTCAACCAGTTGCACTCGTTTGCCATTGGGTTGCCAGGGGCTCCCGATTTAATTGCCGCCGAGAAGGTGGCTCACTTTATCGGCACTGTGCACCATTCCCACACCTTCACCTTGGAGGAAGGTTTGGATGCTTTGAACGATGTGATCTACCACTTGGAAACTTACGATGTGACCACTATTAGAGCTTCCACCCCCATGTATTTATTGTCGAGAAAAATCAAGGCCCAGGGTGTCAAGATGGTGTTGTCTGGAGAAGGTTCGGACGAAATCTTTGGCGGGTACTTATATTTCGCCAACGCTCCTTCTGCTCCTGAGTTTCACCAGGAATGTGTCCAGAGAGTCAAGAACTTGCACTACGCTGATTGTTTGAGAGCCAACAAGTCGACCATGGCTTGGGGTTTGGAGGCTAGAGTGCCTTTCTTGGACAAACAGTTCTTGGAAGTGTGCATGAACATCAACCCTGAGGACAAGTTGATCAAGCCATCTGAAGGCAAGATTGAAAAGTACATTTTGAGAAAGGCTTTCGATACGTCTGACGAGCCAGAGGTGAAACCTTATTTGCCCAAGGAAATCTTATACAGACAAAAGGAGCAGTTCTCTGACGGTGTGGGATACTCCTGGATTGATGGCTTGAAGGACGCTGCCGAAGCTGCTGTCACTGACGAAGAGTTGGCCAACCCTAAGCCAGAATGGGGTGACGATATCCCAACTACTAAGGAAGCTTACTGGTACAGATGCAAGTTCGATGAACTCTTCCCTAGATCTAAGGCTGCCGCCTCTACTGTCATGAGATGGATTCCAAAGGCAGAATGGGGATGTCATGCCGACCCCTCCGGAAGATATGCTACCATTCATGAGAAGAAGGTTGAAGACGCCTAGCCGACGTGTGTATAGACATTTATTAAAGAAAGACTCAATGTATCTGTTAGTTGAGAGCCGTAGTCGCTAGTAATAGCCATTTACTTTGAGCCAGTTCTTCACGTCCTCTTGATCTCTAGCGAGCCACTTGCTTCTGATCTTGACGTTGTCTAAAACCTGCTTGTAGGAACGCTCGAATCCGTGAACGTCCTTACCTTCGAAGAAGTCGCGGATCTCCTCGTACATCTCCATTGACTGGTAATTTCCAAGTGTCAATTTGACAAACCGGTCTAAAACGATCATGTTATCTGACATCGACTTGTATATGGACTCGTAGTTTTCTTTGAAGAAAGTCCAGAATTGGCTTTTAGTATGGAAGTTCGAGGACAAATTCTGGCCAAGGAAATGTGCGTCCATCGTGGGAACAACCTCGGGGTCAATCAAAAGCTTAAGCAATACCGAGGCAAGTTCAGTATTGTTTATGTGTCCCAATGCAGTCAATGTGACTTCTCTGGCATCTAGGGATGATGGTGAGGTCACCTCTTGTAACATAAGATTAAACTTCAGGTTGTCAATCAAGTCTTCCGATGTGGCAATGGTAGCAAAAACAAAGGACCTCAAGGAAGGAACAATCTTTTTGGTCATGGTCCACTTGTCAAATAGTTCCAAAGCATATTCTTTTGCCTCTGGTAAGGAGAGGAGACCAGCATTGTTGAGAATTTCAACCTGCAATTTTCCCTTCAAGAAATCAGGTGAGGCACCAGACTGGCTGGTGGCACTCAACTCTTCTAAAACAGCCAATGTCTTCTTTTGGAAGACCTGTTGGGAGAACTTGTTAAGCCCCTCGGTTATATCCTCGTTAACGCCCGAAAAAGTGCTCACAACTTCTTTAAGTCTCTTGCTCATTTCCAACCAAACAACGTACTCATCGCTCACAGGGTTGTGTGCCACTAGGGACTTAATGAGACTTAAAAGTGTTGACGTCGACGTAAATTCATTACCGGACACTGCAATCGATGAAACATCCGCAAGTAATCCAACCTTGTCCTTGGCTGAGAGTTTGTCGAAATGGGGGAAAATGTGCTTTTGCAAGATTTCCGGAGAATAATTCACGCGGTAAACACCTGCTGTGTCCTTGTTGAGCTTGAAAAAATCACCAGAGTCAAGGGGTGAGAAATTTGAAACCACCTTCTTATCTGTTGCTGCAAAGCTGTAGTCTTCAGGGTTAAGACCTGAAACAATTTCGTGAGCCTTGGCACCGCTCGAAAAGTTTAATGGAATCCACCATCTCGTCTCATTTTCCTCGGCCGAAACGTCTCCGCTATTCAAAAATCTTTCTTGGCTAACCACAAGACTGGTACCCTCAGACGACACGTTAACCACAGGAAAGCCAATCTTCTTGATCCAAGAGTTCATCATTCCATCAATTGGTTGGCCCGAAACTTCACCAACGGAACGCCACAAGTCTTGAGATGTGGCATTGCTGTATTTGTTCTCGTTCAAGTACTTTGCAACACCCTGTAAGAAGAGATCTTGACCAAGATAGTTCGAAAGCATCAAAATAGTAGATGCACCTTTGAGGTAAGAAATAGCGTCAAAAACCTGGTCAATGTCTAAGGCATCAAACACTGGGACCTCGATGGGGTGGGAGTTTCTCAACCCGTCCAAATTCAATGCACTCTGCAACGATTCGGAGACAAATCCACTGAAGATATCCCATTCCGGAAATAAATTGTCCACAGCCGCAAAACCGACCCAGGTGGCAAAGCCTTCATTGAGCCATAACTCGTCCCACCACTTCATGGTAACCAAGTTACCAAACCATTGATGGGCGAGCTCGTGGCTGATCACATAGCACACTTTTTGTTTGTAAGAAGGATCAGACTTGTCATCAGAGTAAAGCAACGCGGTACTGCGGTAGGTTATAAGGCCCCAGTTTTCCATGGCGTTGTGACTGAAAGCATGCACTGCAATCAAATCAAGCTTTGGTAAGGGGTACTGAATCTGGAAGATTTTGGAGAAGAAATCGACAATTTTTGGCGCTATCGCCAGTGCAAATCTAGCCTCTTCCTTGTATCCTTTAGTAGTGTAAATGCGAACAGGCAAAGGCTTGTTATTGGCATATAAAGACTCTGTATGGCTTTCAATGTACTCAAAATCACCACAGGCCCATGCGAGTAAGTAGGTGGACATCATGGGAGTTTTTTCAAAATGCACAGATTTCAAAGTGGAAGATATGACCTCTTCCTTCGTAACAGGCATATTTCCCAAAACAACCCATTCTCTAGGCACCGCTATATCCACCAAAAACGTGCATTTGAGACTAGGTTCGTCAAGACATGGGAATGCTCTTCTGGCATCGGTTGCTTCAAACTGCGTAGATAACATATATTTTTCCTCTCCGTCTTCAGTATATGTGGACTTGTAGAAACCGGCCATGTTAGTTTGGATTATCCCGTCATACTGGAGGGTGACTTCCAAGAGCCCTTCCAGTACCGGGCGAGCAAACTTGATTACGAAAGACTCCTTCTTCTTGAATTCAGTGACTGAGTGGACAGGCACTTCAGAGCCTGCGGCTTTGACCACTATCTTATCCTTGTGCACAGCCAAATCTCTGTAATTCAAATGCAACTCGTCGGTCGCCTTTTTCACTTGAAGGTGGATAGTGACCTTTCCCTTAAAGGTTCTGGCTTCTCCGTCTATATCAGAGACAGAGAGGTCATAATGAAACGGAAGAAGAGAATCAGGCAAGACCTCATAGCTGACTGCACCCATAACAACTCGGGACGTGGACTAGCGTAAGATGTGAATTGCGGCCGCTTTGATGGCAGATGTTTCTTAACCCTCGCTGAAGTGAATTATTCAATTGGAAAGTTTATCAAATAAAGAGCTCAAACGTCTATCGCCATGTACTTATAATAAGACGCCAGGCACTGGTAGGGCCCTCTGTAGCTACGGCTACAGGAACGGCGTTCGTGGATCGGGACACTTCATGGTGCGTCTTTGTGCAGGATAATACAACGGCTCTACTGTCTTCACCGTAAGGCACTCGACTCTAGCGCTACCGCATGCCCGTGGAAGGGCAAACTCAGGGCCTGTCGCAAGATGGCAGAAAACGAACTTTTGGAGCAGGTAGACGAGGCACTAGGTCACATGGCTTAGTTTTTGCTCCACAGATAGGGCCCTTCACGCAACCGCAATGTCACCCAAAAATATGCCACCCTTCCTGAATTTCACGACAGATTTATGACTTTTGGCTCTATTTTATGAATTTGCCTCAGGTTCATGATTTTTGCTCGGTTTTCATCCTCATTTCAGAGTCCCATATCGCTATCCTTGTCCACATTCGGACCCATTTCGCAACCAAAACTCGATCTCGGCTCACGCGTCGTGCACCGACGAATCCTCGCTGTAGCTGAGACTGTGCCCTCCACTGATTCGTGCCCGAGGTTGATCCACAACCTGCAACAATTGGCACTTTGGCAATACTGCCTCGTATTTTCGGGTCCATACACCTACAGACATTGAGGCGTTTGGCAGGATTCAATCATGTCGGAACAGACACCATCTTCGCCCGCCACTGGCACCCCCACTGGAAAAAACGCCAGAAAGAACAAGGCAAAGAAGTTGAGACAAAAGGCTAAGAAAGAGCAGGAGAAATCAAGCCACGAGGACCAGGAGCCGCCAATGAATTTGGAAACGGGAGCTGATTCTATTGGCAGTGTAGGCGAGACCTCGGCTGGGGCGCCTCCTGCTGTGCATAACAACTCTGAAGCTTCGTACCTTCCCACTGGAGATCCTGTTCCCCAATTTGAGTCTCAGGCCCATTCACTGGGTAATGAGGCCCAACAGCATTTAGCACATAGTGCAGTGTTTTACCCTAGTGGTCCGGCAAGTGCCCTGGTGGAAGACACCGCGGCCTCTGCGTCTCCAGTGCATCAGGATGCCTCGCTTCTGTCGTCCCCTGAATCTGGAGAAGTTCTTCCACCGGTAGAAGCTACACATGATGAGAACATACCCGTTAGCACAGAAGGTCACGAACAAAGTGCCACTGGAAGTAAGCTTCCGTGGGAGACAGAGCCTCAGACCTCAACCCTTCCCTGGGAAACAGAACCGCAAACCGAAAAACTTCCTTGGGAAACAGAGGCAGATACTGGAAATCACGTCGAAATACAAACAGAAACAGGACCAAAAGCTGACACAGGTTCAAGGACTGAACCAGAAAAAACAGGAGCTGTGCCGGTGCCAGAGACAAAAAGTAATACCGAGCAAGATAAGCTTCCATGGGAAGCCGAGCCAAAACAGGAGAGTCTTCCCTGGGAGACCGAGACTCATAAAGAAAACTCACCGTGGGAAACTGACGGTCAAAACGAGAAGCTTCCGTGGGAAACTGAGAATCAAGACGAAAAACTCCCCTGGGAAACAGATCAACAGGACCACCACCCAGCAGGACAAACTCTTGTTTTGGACAACTCCACAGAACTGGGTTTTCCCGAGCAGCAGGAAGCAGAGACTACCACAGGGGAGGTGGTGGAACAACCAGTAGAAAAAGAGGCCGAGGCGTGGACGGAAAATGTCAACCAAGAGGCCCTAGCCTCTAGCCTTGTGCAGTCTGGCGAGCAGTTGGATGCTGATGCGCTACCGGAGAAGACGATTAGCGATCCGAATTCTGCTGACCAGTCTCACTTGCACGAAGCAGAGCCGGAGTTCTCCTTGACCAACATCCAGGAGACAGAAGAAGCCTCCGAGCCTCTTCCATGGGAATCTTCCGGACCCACGGAGCCATCCAGAGACTCAGAGAAGACCGAACACTTGACGTTTTCCGAGCCTGCTGCGAGTCACACTGAGCCTGGCCACACGAAGCCTGGAGACAAGGCCGCGAAGTTGGACAAGATCTTCAGCCTTGACGACGAAGCTGATGATAGCTTTTTTCTGGAGCTTGCACAAAAACCTTCAGAGCAAAGTCAACCCACAGGACAGGCGCAGCCTTCTTTGGAAGAAGCACCAGCGTCACAGCAGGTAGCTCAGCCCGCTGCTCCGAAACAGGACAAGGCAAAGGCTTTGGCGTTCCTTGACGACGACGATCTTCTCTTTGACGATGACGTGACCCCAGTACAGCCTGTTCACCAGCCGCCTGTTCTCAAACACCACCATTCGTACTTTCCGTCGTCACAAGCGCCCAGAACCTATACTGCTCCTGCTGTCGACACCAGTGGCGTGGAGTTAGCCGCAAAGCTTAACGCGGAGAAGAGAAAGAACGACGCATACGATTTTCCTATGGATTTGGTTCCCGAGAAGGTTAAATTGGCGCCACGAAGCCATGCATTGAACAAGTTCAGCCTGACGCCTCATTTGAGCAGGAGACTGGATACTTCAGAATCGGCAAGGACTGCACCGATGCCCGGACCAGCCCATGTTTACGCAGAGCACTCTACAGGGCCGGCACCAACATCTAAACCAGTTCATTCTTTGCCAGGGCCTTCTTTAGGCTCTTCACCATCTGGTGGGACAGTCTCCGCAAGAACTCCGTCAGGTGGACCTCCCTCAAATGGAGCGTCTTCTGGACCGGTGTCAGGCCCTGATGCTTCGCACAAGTCGTTCTTTGAAGAGCTTCCTATTGAAATGCCCAAAGCAGTGCCCCGTACTCACAGACAACAGAAAGTTCATCTTCCCACAAAGTCTCCTCTCATGGCCAATGCTCCAGTTCATTCCCATCCTGCCCAGGGCCAGCATCAGGAGCCACTGGTGCCTGCTATCACTCCAAGACCGAACCCATATGCGCCAAAACCGGCTCCGCCCGGGTCGCCTTTGACAATTAGGCCTGGTGTTGTACCGCCGCCCTCGGCGACCTATGGCCAGTTTGCAGGCACTCCTGCGCAGCTCCACCCATTTCCCACGGTGCACAACCAGAACCAGGGTCTTGGGGCGCCTTCCAGCTACCAGTCCGAGCGCAAAATCTCGAATCCTCCGGCAAACTCTTTGAACACCAGTGTGCCACGTATTAGTGGTGCAAACTCAGCAACAAGTCCCTACGTCCCCAATGCTGGACCCTACGGGCCCTCGAGCCACCGCAAGACACACTCCCGTGCCAGTTCGTTGGTAGGTGCAGCTAAAGGCAAAGAAGTGAACCCGTACGCGCCAGCGCTGATGGTGCAAAATCCCGAAGTGCCGGGCCCTGCTCCCCAAGGCTACGCCACAGGGCCCGTCATGGGCCAAAATATGGGCCCACCACATGGATTCAATTCTTTAGGTACCAATGCTCACATTCCACAGCCTAGTGCACCGGTGCCACCTCCTCCAGTGGGTTACAATCGAGGAGCTCACGGACTTAGCCCGGTACACGTTGGAAACGTTTCTGGTGTTCACAATGGTGCTGAGAGTAGCGGAAGACCGCGTGGTACCACGAACCCACGGTACCGGAAAGCCGTAGAGGTTACCCCACCCATCCAGGACCCCAGCGCCTTGCTCAAGCGCCAGTTCCCAATTTTTTCTTGGAGCAACTCCGCGAACATAGCGTGCTTGATTCCTCAACCACTGACCGGTTACGGAGCCCACACGACCACAATCAGAGTCGAGAGCGTGACGCGTTACTTGAAATTGAACGACACCTTCAGCTCTTTTCCTGGACCCTTGAGTAAGGCTTCGAGACACAAGAAGAAGGATGTTGAGCGGTGGTTGGAGAACAACATCTCGTTGCTCAACACTGGAATTAGTGCGACCACCGCTGATGAGATTTTGTTGAACCAAGTCCTCCTCGCTTTGATCCAGAACAACGGCAGTGTTGGAACGAAGGAGTTCGTAGAGGCTATCTGTCCCATCTTCAACCCCAACATCAACTTTGGTGGCGAATTTGCAGTCCAGGAGCCAGTATCGCTCAACATCGCCCCTACTGCGCACAAACTCGACAACAACGGGCTCAATATTCTTTTGGGATTGCTCCAAGTTGGAAAGATCGAACAGGCGACCACGTTTTGTATTGGCAGGGGAGACTGGACCATGGCGCTCATGGTGGCAAATTTTGAGGGACGCGAACGGTCCCAGAAAGTTGCTGCAGACTATGCCCGGACCAACTTCCCATTTCAGAAGTCTCAGAGCAAGATCCACCACTTGATGCCTATCATCTTGAAGGTTTTCAACGGTGCTGCCCAGAGTGTGATCCAGGACTTCTTGAGTGTACCGACGGAGGCAGAGTGGGCGATTCAGCATTGGCGAGACATTGTATCGCTGATCATTGTCAACCTGTCACCCGATGCTCAAGAGTTCTGCGTAGAATTTGGCAAATTCTTAGCGTCTTGCGGCGAGAACATTGCGGGTAACATCTGCTTTATTTTGGCAGGAGTGCCTTTGAGTGCTGTGCTGCCTCTTTCATCGAGCGGCCCAATATTCCCCGTCGTGGCAGTGGACACCTACCCTTCTGTGATATACACAGAAATTTATGAGTTTGCACTTGAGCTATCCCCAGCTACCACAGTGCCACCCCAGGGATTCATGCATCTTTACCCCTTGAAAATCAAGCACACCCAGCTCTTGGCAGACTACGGACTCTTCGCTGAGGCCCGCAAGTACTGCGACTTACTTGGACCTATTTTGAAGACGGGAGGCACCCATACAGTGCAATGGCGCGAATTCAAGAGCTTAGCGATGCGTGTGTCGGTGGGCGATGACCAGGAGCTGGGCTGGTTTGGTAACAAGATCAGCAAGGTGAATCTCGACAAAATGTGGGGTCATTTAGATAAGTTCCTTGGGGGAGAAGACTCAAAGGGCGAGAATGGCGTGTTCAGCAAATTCAGCCCTTCGGTGTCGCGGACCACTTCCGTCGTCGATTTCAACGCTATCCAGAGTCAGCAGACTCGCCCTTACTACCAAGGCACCCCCAGCTCCAATACCATAAGTGCCTACGCTCCGAAGGGTCCTTACCTCGAGAAGCAGCCCAGCTTTTCATCCGCTCCCGTCTCTCTTTCCGATAATACGGCACTTGGGTTTTCCCCGACACGGAACGCGCAAGAGAGAAGAGTGAACCAGGCGCCTCCTTTGGTGCGGAATGGTACTTCAGGTAGTGTACAGAAGTATGCCCCCGGCAGTCAAGTCGGTGGCCACCCATCTGCTCCAGGAGCTCTAAGTGCACCCTATGCTCCGTCCCATGCCCATGGCCAAGCTCCGGTACACTCTCCCAACTTGGGACATGTGCAGAGCTCCTTACATCCCAGCGCAGTTCCCCAACGTACCTCCATCCCACCCCCTCTCAACCTGAGCTTCACATCACCCAAGGTCCATCACGTATCCAATTTTGAGCCTCCTTCCCGCTTTCCCCCTTCCAATCACTCGAACCTGAGCTTGCCGCTCAACAGTCACCCTGAGCCAAGAAGAGCAAAAGAAAAGCACTCACCCGGCTCTGTCAGAAATGACGGCTCTTCATTTGGTTACCTCAACATGTCCGAGCAGGCGTCAAACCAGTCGTTAAATTTTCTTCCTCCCACAGCACCCAACTTCAATCGCAATAGCTCAGACGCGCCAGGTTCGAATATCTCGAGCCATTTTCAGCACCAAGGTCAGCACGAATCACTCCAAGGGTCTCACGGACCTGCTTTCACAGCGCTTCCTCCTCAAAAGCGCACGTCCATCACCAGCATTATCTCCACAGAGAATTTTGGGAATCCAGACGCCATTCGGAATCAGAACCACTCACCAACAGCACAGAGCGATATCAGTATGGACTACCCTTCTGAATTCAAACTGGCGCCACCTAGGAGATTTGGCGAGCTTCTGACGATGGAACCCGCACCGATTCCTGAGACTCGAGGGGAATACCCGGAGCGGCCGACGATTCTGGAGGTACCAGAAGCCATAGAGAGTGCAAGCAGGCACCCTATCAGCGAGTCTCCTATTAGGGATCCTTCTGTTAACCAGATCCCAGTTGATTCAGTGACTGAGGGGCTCTCAAAAGTTTCACAGCCTGAGATGGTGCCTCTTGAGGCTCCACGAGTCTCAGAGGCCCCAGAAGCCGAACAGGAACATCCGGTTTTGCAGAAAGTGCCGCAGCCACCTGCCAATGCTCCATTGACTCGTGCAACCCAAATCGCTGAGAGACGTAATCCTTACGCCCCCGGAGCCTCATCATCAAGGTCAGATACCCTCAGGAGCAACAGATACGGACCGCCTGCCAGTAATGGTGGGAGGGCACCTGAAAGCAACTTTGTGGAGCCGCCTCCGATGAGCGATATGTTCAGCTATGGTGGGTACCAAAGAAATGCGGAGCCGGCACTGAAAGAAGTGGAGGAGTTGAGAGAGCAAGAGAATACGAGGTCTCAGAGGAGCGTTTCTCCGGTGCAGCAGGCACCCCCAATCAACATCGATGTGAGCTATGACGACGAAGGGCAGTTTGGCGACGACGGTATTGAGTCTCCGCCACCAAAGGGCCATTTTGCTGCTCCAGAGGCCCTCAGCGCCTCATCGCTCAAATCACCGTCGATGTTCAATGCCTACCAGAAGGACTCCATTGCTGACAAGACTAGGAACATTTCTGGATTCGGTGAATTTCCGGTGCCAGGAACACCCGACTATACCACACGCGCCAACTCAGTCATTGGGAATGGCGGGTACTTTTCCTCGCGGTTATCGCAGTCGCATCAGTCAGCGTTGTATCAGCAATACGAAGTAGACGATGACACGGTGAAGGAGTACATCCCCGTGGTGGAAGAGGAAGATGAAGAGGAGGAAGACGAAGAGATGAAGAGGCGCAAAGCCGCCGCTGAAGAGAAAAAGCGGGAGGCCGAAGCAAGGGCCAAGGCAGAGCATGAGAAGCAAAACCAAAAGGAAACCAAACAGAGGACCAGAAGTCCTGAGGCAGGGGAGCAAGAGAAGCGTGGTTGGTTTGGTAGCTGGTTGGCGAAAGATGATGGAAAACCAAAGCCAATCCGTGCGAAGTTAGGAGAGAAGAGCACCTTCTATTACGATGAAAAATTGAAGAAATGGATCAACTCGGAGCTTCCTCTAGAGGAGCAGCTCAAGCCGGCGGCGCCACCTCCTCCGCCTAAGATGAAGAGATCCGAGCCTAACAATGGGCCGGCCGCTCCTCCTGTTGAAGGGCCTCCAAGTGTCAATTCGGCAGCACCACCCCCTGGCCGTGTCGGCCCACCAGGTAGCGGTCCAGCGGGGCCACCTGGTAGCGGTCCAGCGGCCCCAGGAGGACCTCGCGCTTCTAATTCCAGCACACCTATGCCCTCGGCACCGTCGAGCACGCCAAGCTTGGCCAATGCCGGGCTCGATGACTTACTTTCACTTGGAAGCGCACCATCTGCTTCCGGCCCTAGAAAGTCCAAAAGGGGCGCCAAAAGAGGTTACGTCAATGTTCTTCAGAAGTAGTCTGGAGCGCATATACAATCATTCATTAAGGATGTAGCATTTATGAGGAACTCTCGGGGGTGTATCGTATGAGAAGGTAGTAACTGGGAGCGACCACCTTGGTTCGGAGCACCTTGTCTCTAGGGGAATCCTCCGTGAGTCTATATCCCAATTTTTTGTACCAGCCGAGAGCTTTTCTGTTGTCACTAAAGACTGTGAGAGCTGTACCGTCAGTCTCCAAAACTCTATCGAGCATCGAGGCAAGCAGGTGGAACTTCTCTATGAGCTGGCCACCTATCCCCTGTCCCTGGTACATTGGATTTACGTGAATTTCGTATAAATAAAGCACCTTATGGAGCTTGAGATCGGGCTCGTTGTAGGTCAACATAAAAGAGACGAAGGCAGCGATGGACCCCGAATCCAAGTCCCTGTAGCAGACGTACACTAGTCCCGGCTCAACCATTTCTTGAATTTTTTCCTCCTTCCAGCCCTTCCCATTGTGCTTTACATAGTGCTGGCGCAATGTCTGGTCTACGAGATTCAAGCAGGAGTTCAACATTTTTCGCTTCATCCTGTGAACCGGTAACACCGTTAGCGAGAGCGTGTGGGCAGGCGGTGTTAGGGATCCAAACACCTCGCCTGCTTTGGCAGCGAGTTGCTCGGAGGCGGCCTCCATGAACGCCGAGTCCAGCTCATCAAACGACAGAAACGACCCGAGGTCGCCCATGGTAAAAATAGGGCGGTGACAGCAAAGTAACGAAGCCCAAGTTCGTGCTCAGAGCTTACGCGTAGAGGGGCCCCGCACGCGAACACACGACCTCAAGGCTTCGCAGAAGCACAGGGACCAATGCCATCCTCTCTGGCGAGACAACAGCGAGGCCACAATCGATGAGTAAGGACCGACATAGGCCCGGGTATAGTTTCAGTTCACCGATTAGGGAGCTCTCTGGGGTGGAGGAGATCCATCAGCGGCAGAAGCAGCGCCTGAACGCGTTGTTCCACCCGCTCTCATCGCCATTGAAGGGGACAAATGATGACGCCACGGGGGTCACAAACCGCAGGAATAAGCACGACAAGCTTAAAGAGATTAGAGCATTGTCCCGACAAGTGAAGCTCTCCCTTAATCGGGAACGGGTATCAGAGAAGCAGGACCTTCAGGACTTGTACGAGCGGCTCAATCGAGAGGCGGACGAGCTAGCGAGAGAACTTGGTGCAGAGGAACTATTAGAATGGGAACAGGAGGGACCAGCACTGGGGCCCGCGGATGTAGACGGCACCGAGGACAATAACGGGGCCATTTCAGAACAAGACCGCATAAACCTTGAGATGGAACTAGAGCAGATTCTCGAGCAGGAACAGGCGGAATTCGAGGAGCAAGTCAAAAACTTGAAGATCTAAGAGTAATTATCCGGAGTTTGACAGGATCCTCCAAGCCCCGAATGTCAATTTCTAGTTGTCACTAGCAACGGCCATTTTAGCCAATTGCATCGAGTTCAACCCAATTGTACTGCGTGCGGATTCCCGGGCAGCCCAGACCAGCCCACGGCTGCAAACCCTAGATGGATAGGGAAGTCATGAGATAGCTCCTACGATGAGGTGCCGCCCGTTTGGCCAATAGAATCGAGTGCATGAGAAGTCGGCGTCCGATCTACGATCTAAAAAAAAGTAGGCGCACAGGAACCGAACAATAGACTTTTCGCGACGAATAAAGGGCCTGCTAGAGGTCTGGCTTAAAGTAACGCCCTGTCTTACTTGTATCATGGACCATGAGTCCTACCGATAGCCGTTCAAATCAATCGGCTGACAAATACGTTGCTGACTTCACAAGCAATTCTCCCCCTGAAACGGTTTTCGATTGAAAATTGACCTATTACACTCATTCCATTGTGTCATATTTATCAATTTGATCAAACGCATGGCTTTGATTGTTCCCATGCCGCAAAAATTTTTTATGCACAAACCACACACCAACAAAGTGCACCCTTCGTTGGGCTGTTTCATTAATAATCCCAACTCCAGTATATATACTAGAGCTATATCTAAGTACAATTGCTTTTCCACAAGAGCTTCACATTATGAGGTTTTCAATTGTGCTTTTTTTCGCTTTTCTTTGCAGCTTTTCAGCCGCTGATGACGGGGTGTTCGTCTACTACCGGGGGGACCTCATGGTCACCGCCTGTACCCAGGTAATCAAAAAAACTGCCACGTTGTACAGCAAGAAGGACAAAAAAAAGTACTGTAATGTCAAGAACCAGCCCGCCCTAGGGACCATGGCCCATTGTTTAATTGATGGCTTTGATAAGAAAGCCTTGCCAAGCTTTATCGAGTCTTGCGCCAAATACAATTTAACGGAAGAAAAGATCTTGAAGGCTTATGACAATGCGACAAAATATTTGGTAGATACGGAAGATATTCCGAACTTTAAGGCAACCAAAGTCATCAACCAGCCAATTAAATTATCTGCTGATCAAATAAGCTTGGCTTACGAATCCTATTACGTACGTTACTTCAATTACAATTGGGCAACGTGGTTTGCTGCCGCCTTGATCTGCTACTGGTTTTTTGCTATCATTGTGGCAGGGCTATGCAACTTCACATTTTTCGCTTTCCCTAATGTGGTCAAGCGTTTCAACGGAAGGATTTCCAACTTGTTCAGAAGATATATTTCGTTGCCTGCTACTTTCAGCAAGCTGCACGCCAGCCCTATTCACCATCGAATTGCGCTTGGATTTATTCCAACAAGATTGGAATCCATTTTGGTCTTTGGATGGTTCATTTTAGCGTTGGCTTTCTCCATATGTCATGTTGACCACGTTGGAGGAAATTACTTTTGGGACGGTAAGCAAGTTGAAATGGGCAGAAAAGTGGCCGACAGAGCAGGATTGTTAGCTATCTTGTTAATTCCTGAACTAGTCTTGTTTGCCGGAAGAAACAACTTTTTGCAGTGGGTTTCCGGATGGTCTTTCTCCAGAATGCTTTTGATTCACAGATGGATCTCCAGAATCGTTGTTTGCTTGATCGTCACTCATGGTGTGGCCATGATAATTTCCAGTGTTGGGAACGATGCACTCGCGAAGAGAAATAAGAGGCCCGACGTGAGGATGGGATATGTTGCTGCTGCTACTGGAGTAGTAATGGTCATCCAGTCAATGGCTTACCTCAGAACCAGGAATTACGAAATCTTCCTTCTCTGTCACATTGCATTGGCCATTATTTTAATTGCAGGTGCTTGGTATCACACTGCGGAGTATGCTTTTCAAAAGCCCTTTTATGCAGCAGTAGCAATTTGGGCTTTTGACAGGTTAGTACGGGTCTCGAGATTGATCTCGTTTGGTGTACAGACCGCTCACGTTGAATTGAAGGAACATGAGACGTTGAGAGTAACCATACCTAGGCCAAAGTACTGGAAGCCATTCCCAGGATGCCATGCCTTCATTCACTTTGTCAGACCTTCTTGTTTCTGGCAATCCCATCCCTTCACGATTGTTGACTCCGTGGAAGAATCCAATACCATCACCTTCTACATCAAAGTGAAGGGCGGTGTTTCGCATGGTTTATACCAATATTTAGCCCAGCAGCCCCTCCATTCGGCCAATATCAGAGTGTTGGTAGAGGGCCCCTACGGTCAGAGAACCCCCATCAGCAGATATGACTCCACTGTGTTAATTGCTGGTGGTAACGGTATCCCAGGAATGTATTCCGAGGCTATAGATTTGGCCAAGAGGGACAAAAACGGACAAACAGTCAAGTTATTCTGGATCATCCGCAACTGGAAGTCTATTGGATGGTTCTACGCCGAGTTGAAAAAGCTCCAAACTTCTAAAGTTGTGCCCATCATTTATGTGACCAGGCCCAGCGAAGGATTAGACCACTCGATAGTACCAGTGGAAGATTCCAACACTAGTTCTGACGAGAAGGACTCTAAAAACAAGGAAGAGTCAGAAGACGATTATGTTTATGAGTTGAAGAAGAGCCTCTCGTTCATTGAGTTCAGAGAGGGAAGGCCCAACATGGCTGAGATTGTCAAGGAGGAGATTGCCAATTCCCACGGCACAACCTGTTTTGGTTCATGTGCCCATGCGGCCATGGTGGATGACCTTAGGGAAGCCGTCATTAATAACTTGGATGGAGCGAGACAGAGAGTGGATTATTTTGAGCAGATTCAGACGTGGTGATGGTAACAATATAGAGTATAGCGTATAGAGTATAGAATGGAATTGTGGACATAGACTGGCTGCCTGTAGAGATGCAACAGCTGAGACCACTCGTAAGTAGGAATGGTATTTTTTTCACGACGGCTCGTATCCGACAAGGCTTGGCAGGACAGGTATAGCCTCCCGGCGAGCGGAAGGAGAAGAAGAGGCCGGAGACGGCAATTAAAGCGAACTTTCCGCAAATCGAGCCCTAGACTCAAGAACGTATATCACATCAGGTCTCTGATTGCGACGTTTCTCTTTTTCGGCTTAAATCGAAGCGATTCGATAGGCTATTGTCACTCTTTCTTCCTCTGGATCACGTTCTGGCGCCAGTAGTAGAAATTTGGCTATATGCAGACGCTACGCGCTTTGGAAATTTTTTTTAGATCCGCCTTGGATCGAAACCGAGACCTAACGTTGATCTTCACAACAAAAGCACCCTTGCACTACAACTACAACTACCGTCTCAAAGACGTGTTTTTTAGCGGTATCAGAGCTTAGAAAAACCATTCAGATACCGGAACGTTTTGTTGCCTCATAGTTTCCGGTCCCTCTGTTGCTATTGTTTGTTTTGATTCCCCTAATTGATCTGGCCCGAGAATCAGTCCCATAGGTCATAATAATTTTCACATTGAGTGACTCCCACTGTACCGAAGTCTGTGAAACACCTTGAAGGTGATCCGATCCGGCCTGAGGAACACATTATAGAAGCTGTCTTTTCAGCAAGTCACACTCGCTTAGTGTCTATCCACTCATTCTGTCATGATCACACCCACCTCGGATCCGGAGCATCTAGCGACCGTGGTCGACTTGGTGGCCAGAGCCTCTGACGATTGCAATAAAAACGTACTGGGATCGTGCGAGAAACCCTCCAACACCAACGGCTTGACTATTGGGCTTGCTGTGGGCATACCTGTTTTTTTGTGTATCATTGGCTTGGGGTTTTTTCTCTATAAAAACTACAAGAAGGAGAAAAAAGAGTCTTTGGAGTTTGACCCAGACTTTGATGAGACAGGAGAGGCGACCGCATTACCCGATTTTCCCAACCAGGGCAAGGAGTACGAGTTGGAAAACCCTTTTCATAATAGAAACTCGCTCAGATACCCCGTGGCGCAGTACTCCAAAAATATGGAGAAAAGCAGCTCTAATTTGTCAATAGCGCCCTCCTCGAAGTCTCGTGATCCTTATGTTGATGGCATTGTATTGCCTTACCAGCACGAGACAGGGTCGAAGCACTCCCTAGACGAGTATGCCAGAAACCTTAGCGAATACCTGGCATACGGCGCCACGCCACGGCTCTCAACATTCATGGCCGGCCACACCAGAACTTCCACATTCACCAGTTCGACCAATTTGGACGCGTTTGGCGAGAATCCGCATACCGATGGTGCCAGGGCTGGGGCGCACTCAGTGTCGCCCCAGAAAAGCAAGCTTGGAATTTCCAGAGTTGAGTACGGCGTTCCCCCTGAGAGCCCCACGAAGCAAACAACCACAGCCTCTAGGGATGGTGCTGGAAAATACACCAACATTCCCAATGATTCGTCTGCTTCATTTGCTGATGCGGAATTCTACAACTCCAAGGAATCGCCGGAAAAATCCACCTCCGACTTGGAGTCTGTTAGCGACTCTGATCGGTCTGCGTCGCACGAGGAGAAGTACTCAGTTAATTACGAGCATGAATCGACCGAGAAAATGAACGAAATCGGTTCGACCCAACAGAAAGGCGGTGCTTTGGCTGACACCACCTATGAGGACACTACCCAAGATGACACCACAGGAATTCACACAGATGATCTCTCGACAGAGAATTCTTTTGAAACAAGCCGTGAAAGCGTTGGGGAGGAGATCCCATCGCCAAATCTTAACCTCTACCAGGAACAAGACCCCAGCCCTGATCACGAAGCCGACGAAGTGAACACCATTCAGGATGCTCCAGACGTCCAGCCCGAGGTTCACGAAGCGCCTGCTATCCCCAGCAAAAATGTTGTCCCCAATGGAAGCGGAACATCTAACGATGAGGACGAGGGCTTTGAATTCTCGAATGACTCGGGTGCCAACGACACCGCAACAACGAGCTTGAACAACAACCTCGAGATTCCTGCCAGTTCTTCTTACCAAACCAAGTCGCCAAGAATGTCGGCTTTCAATTTGTTGCAAAACGACAGCGAGGACGAGGGTGAAGACAAAAATATTACGGCTGAGCAGGAAGAAGAGTTAAAGAGAATGAAGTCTGTGTACAAGGTCTACTTTGACCGGGAGAAGTCGATTCGTATTCCAAATAAGGATGCCACGGGAGCCCAGCAGTTTGAGCATGACTCTCTGCAGCCATTACCGGAGTTACCCCAGGATAGCAAGTACTTGATGATCAACAAAGAACTCAAGACGGATACCAATTATGATAAGAGACTCACCACCACGTCGTCCATTTACACTGAAACTCCTAACGAGCCACTGTACCAGCCAGGGGAGTATGACCCCAATCATGAGCAGCAAATAGCTCAGCAATACGCCCAGTACCAGCAATATCCCCAGCAGTATCAGCAGTACCCACCGCAGCAGTACCAGCAGTACCCTCCAGAGCAGTACGCATCACAGCAGTCACAGCGCCAGCATCAGCAACCACCGGTCGATTTGCCCCCGTTGCAACAGCTTCCACCAGCCTCAGACATCCGTAAGTCAACCATTCAGACCTACACAGATTTCCACCCGAGAATGAAGAACCTCTCACCAAATCTTGGAAAGCAGCCGTTTGTTCCGATTGAAGATAGCGGAGTTTGGGCCTCGCCTTCGAACTCACCGAACACCTCGTTCCAGGCTGCTTTCCCGAACGAGGGTCCCAGCAATCAGTCACATTCTGTTCCTTCAGCTACACAACTTGCGAGAAATTCGGTGGTGATGTTGAACCCAGTGACAGAGATCACGAAACAGAGGAAGTTCAAGCCCGCTGGCTCTATCGGAATACCTGCCAGTGGAAGCACGACCTCGTTGGGTCAACAGTCGATCAGGAACCAACAGTATGGCCACATGCACCCACACCACCAGAATTCCGTGCAAGACAATGGATTGATACCTGATGGCAAAGGCGATCATAGGAAGATGATGAACACACAGTTTTGAAATGGCTTGGGTACAAAGGGAAAATTTTAGATTATGACGTTTGGATGAACTGCAGAATTTAAAAAGTTCATATATAATATACACACATCGCAGCAAAGCGCAGAATTAATGACACAGCTGTCTAGGCCAAGTCGTAGTCGTCGATCTTGTTCTTGTACTTGAGGACATTTCTCTTGATCTTGGAGGTGTCGACCCAGGTCAAGTAGTCCTCCAAGTTTCTGGTGACCAAGTAGGCTGGGTCTGTGATGACATTGGGCCCGACTCTGACATGGCCCTGCTCAACGAAGGTGACGGCATCTTTCACATTCTCGGCCATCTTCAACCGGCACATGACAACAGCTATTCTTCTGCGGCAAAAAGCACTCACGGTCACCTTATTCTCCAAATCTGAGATCTTGGACTTGGTAGCTAACACTCCCATCGCATACAACTTCTCAAGCAAAAGCTGCTCGTGCTTTATTCTGAAAGAGTCTGTGGGCAGCAACAACGACAACTTATGTGCGAGCTTTCTGATTTCACCACATATCTTGTTATATTTGTGGTAGTCTTCCCTATTCTGAATGTGATACGTCCTCATGACCTGGGTGTCTCTGTGGCCCTGATCCTGCTTCCACTCGAGGAAATCGACCTTTTTTAAGAGCTTTTGCTCATGATGCTTGAGATGCCTTACCATGATATGTTTTGAATGTGTTATCAAAAAATTTGCTGACTATAAAATGGGATTTTGACCTTAAAGATAGTGTAGTGCAAGACTGAGAGGCATCCACTTCGTAACGATGAGCCAAAAATTTGGCGTTTCACAACGAATCACGTGACGCTATTTTTGTGCAAATATCAATTTTTCAGCTTCTTTGAAGAAGTCCAGGCCGCTACAGGACTGAGTTACCGAGGAGGTCACGACGTCTAAACTCTCTCCGAGACATCATAATGCTCAGGTTGTCGACTTTCCAACAGGGGACTACCGTTAGGCCATTGGTGAGAGCTTTCTCCGCTTCTGCATCCACTCAGTCTAACATCGGCCGAGTGCCCATCAGACTCTTGGAGAACACGGAGTTGTACGTGGAAGATATTCCCTTGGAGTTCACCCGAAAATTCACAAAAGGAAATCAGTCCATTTCGTTGGATAAGCAGATCGTCATCAAGGGCCCAAAGGGAATAGTGAAGACCGTTATGCCCAGCTTCGTTCAGATTGAAAACAACGATGGATTATTGACTGTTTCTGTGCCCGAACCTGAACAAAAAGTCCAGAGATCAATGTGGGGGACCATTAGATCCTTGATCAATAACAACATCATTGGTGTAACAGAAGGGCATTTAGCCATCGTGAAGTTCGTGGGTACCGGATACAGGGCTACTATTGAAGATTTACCTAATGGCAAGAAGCAAGTATCGCTCAAGATTGGGTTTCCTTATTTACCTACTCTTGAAGTTCCTGACGGACTTACAATTTCATCTCCAGCACCTACGAGACTCGTCATTGAAGGCATCGACAAGCAACAGGTAAAGCAGTTCGCCGCAAAAATTAGACAATTCAAGAAACCTGAGCCTTACAAGGGCAAAGGAATTTACGTGGACGACGAGACAATCAAATTGAAGGAAAAATCGGTGAAATAAGTGTTCTGGTTGATTTTGGAGTCATTGGCAAGAGGCCTAGTCACTCGACCAGAGAAAGTATCGCAGCCAGATCACGAAATTATTGGCTTATCGTTCTCGCTTCTGAAATCTTATTTATCTGAGATTACATGTATATAAATAAATCCATAAAGTATTAGCAAACCATCATCGAACTAGAATTGTATCGCTTTACCTTCGGTTTAGTGAGGCTCACCGCTATTTGACGCTGCGAAGCTCGTGGTTTGCCGCGACTTCGCTCCCAGAACTTTTTTCTCACACGACCACCACCAAAAGGATTTTCATCAATTTTCGACTTAGCACTGAACCACTCCCACAGCACAGTCATTGTCATACGCCACCAGAGATGTGGAAGCTTAACGCACTGCCCTTGGCATGTGCGGTGAAACCCATAGTGTTCAGTCGCGGTGCTGCACGGATTCCATCCATTCATTCCATAACATCCACTCGTACCGTTGCCCCAAAGATCAACCATTCGTTGGAGATGGCAAACACGAGAAAACAACTACTTGCCAGACCTGGCCTATTAGCGATTAAAAGAGGCATGATTACTTGGTTTACCGATGACGGAAAGCTGTTGCCAGCTACAGTTCTCGAAGTTGACCAGTGTGAGGTTGTACAAAACAAAACGTCCGAATCAGACGGTTATGCCTCAGTACAATTAGGTCATGGGTCCAAGATGAAAAACGTCAATAGCATGTTGTTGAGACACTTTGAAAGGGCAGGTGTCTCACCAAAGAAAGCTCTCCGTGAGTTCAGAATCCAGGATGACTCGGGCTTGATACCAGTGGGCACTGAGCTTACAGCTGATTATTTCGTCGTGGGACAGAAAGTGGACTGCCAGGCGATCACCAAAGGTAAAGGATTTGCTGGTGTGATGAAGAGACACGGATTTAAAGGTTTAAGAGCGACCCATGGTGTTTCAAAAGCCCATAGATCTGCTGGTTCTATGGGCGCCACTCAAGATCCAGGTAGAATTTTGCCGGGCAAGAAGATGGCCGGTCGTATGGGAGGAGTGAGCTGCACTGTTTTCAACAACGAGGTCTTACACGCAGATGGAGCAAGTGGAATTTTGATTGTTAAGGGTCAAGTTCCAGGCCCGAAAAAGGGTACCGTCAAGATCAGAGATGCGTTGAAGCTCTACGGAAAGTGTGCTGATGGAAGCAGATAATGTAAATAGATTATATCATAGAAACAATAACTTTTCCAATACCAACTGTGTAAATTCCACGAAAATAGCTATTTCTGACGATCTCCTTCTCTGAGTTCAATTGACCTCAACAGCACTCATAGAAAACGATCGTAAGATAAATCTTTACAAACGAATGGTTTCCAAAAAATAAAGGTACACCATTAAGAAGACAATTCCCGGATGGTTCTGGTAAAAGGCAAGAACCATGTACGATTGGAACTGATCTTCTGGCGACAAGGAGCCAAATGTAGTATAGAGGCTCGTAGCTTTTTTATATATTTTTAATGTCCGGGTAAGCAAAGATGAGAAGCGCCTAGACTTCCCAATCGGGCAGCAAGCAAATTACACGGCGCCAGATCTATGTCTATCTATTTATAAGAACTATGTATAAAGGTGTGTTTGCCGGGACAAAACACGTTTTCACTTCTTTCTAGTTAACACCGAGTTTGTTAGTAATTCTAGTGCGCTGCGGGCATCCGATTCGGGCAAAACCCTCAAGTTTTCTAATGCCTTCAAGCAGTACTTTTCAGCCATTTCTCTTGTTCTTTCCACGCCATTGGAGTCATCCACCGCTTTTCTAGCAATTTCAATATCACCTTGTTGACTGAATTTCCTTGCGATCAACTCACCCAATTCTGGCTTATCCTTCCAAGCAAATAACACTGGGGCAGTAGCCAAGCCAAGTTTCAAGTCTGCTTGACTTGGTTTTCCAATAGCCAAATCAGAAGAAGTGTAGTCCAACATGTCGTCGACTATCTGGAAACACAAGCCCAAATTGCGGCCGAACTCATAGCAATTCTCAATAATGTCATCTCTAGCTCCACTCAATACTGCAGCTGCCCTAGACAGCTTGGACATCAAAGAAGCAGTCTTGAGATAAGTTTTGTGTAAATAGTACTCAAAGGCTGCATCAACATTGGTATCATGGTTCACATTCACTGAGAAGCCACCATCAGTAACAGGTACTTTTCCAGTGGGCTCCGGCACGTACTTGATATCGCCAGCATTATTGATAGTCTGCTCATTCGCGTTGAGAACAGTGTTTTTCAACTGCATAAATTCACCCTCCACAAGATTAGCAATAGTGGTAGATAACAATTCAATGACTTCAGGGTTTCTTAACCTGGCAATTGCCACAGAAGCTCTACCCAATAAGAAATCTCCAGCAAGAACAGCCATTTTGTTGGTAAAAGCAATGTTTCCCGTAGGCCTACCTCTTCTAGAATCGGATAAATCAATCACATCGTCATGCAATAAGGAAGCGGTGTGGATCATCTCCACAATTTCCGCCAACCTTCTCTGTCTGGGTAAAATACCATTCATAGCATCAAATTGGGGCAATTTGTCCATAGGTTTAGACAAAGGGTCTAGTATGACCCTGGGGTTTATTCCATGCAAAATCTGTAACGGAGAAATGGAGGCGTCCACTGAATTTCCGGCAACAGACGTCACGCTATCAGGGGTACCTTTGAAATGTGGTTGGTTGGTGAAATCCAGGTCATCAATGGGAATACGATCCCGCAGCTTCACTGGAATTTTCAGTAAAGCTTTAGAAAGTAAAAGCACTATTAATGGCCGCACATTCTTTCCCTCAGCTTCGAAATAGTACGAGGACACTCTATTCAAGGTAGGATGCCCAGAGCCAATCAAATTTGCAATATTTTTGGCCAAGTTTGACATCTCATGACTGACTATTGAGAAAGGATCATTAAAAACCGCTTTCGAAGGGGGCTGGACGAGCTTTTCTGCCGTCTCTACTGCCGTAGCAAAAGAAGAAGCTGTAGATGAAGTGCCGTGAAATCGCTGTACGCCCCCACGCAACAAGCTCTGCCTATGCTGCGACTTAATTTCATTTAGAACCCTCAATCTCTTGGCGAGTCCCCGAGTAAATCTGAGTTCGCTCATAGTGCTCGGGTTAAGGTTCTTCTGTGGGATCTTTCGAGCAATTCGAGCAGAGACCTCGGACAGTGAAACTGGTACTGCAGGCGGCAAATCTCCAATGATATACACGGTGATTGATGTATAGAGATACCACAAGAATGATCTAGCCTAAATAACCCGATTTTATAGCCAATACTGTGTTCAATTCTTCCTTCTCCTTTTCTACGACATTCTATAGTTTGTTACTAAATCTGATACAACAGGTAAAAGTCACGTGATGCAATACTATGGAGCTATGCAATTGTCATACAACTTTTTTTGATCTTCATTGAGGTGTTTCAAAAAGATATCAGGGGTGGTAAGGGTTCCAAGGCATCTCTTAGCATGTAAAGTAGCGAAGGTGAGCCCAAAAACGTAGCTGGCGTTGACCCAGCCAAAACCCTCCGTCGCGACTCCCTTGAAGTCAGACCCCTGATTTCCGTACTCTGCATCCACTTTATGAGGGGCACTTCTTTGGGTAACGTCGTACTTTTCGACCACAATGCCGTTGAAATCAACAAATGCCTGTGTCATGAGATACAACCATCTGTAGCTCAATCGTCTGGTGATCCCCTGATACCCGTAGTTACTGAAACCGATCCACGCTAAGATCTGCTGAGGGGCCCAGCCGTAGGGGAAGTCCCATTGTCTCGATGGCCTGTCTATGCCGATTTCGCCTCTGGACTTCAAGGTACCGGAAACCAAGCCTCCGAACTCCTCAAATTTGGACAAGCTCTGGTGAACCAATTTTCTTGCTTGCTCGGTCGTAGCCACCTTGGACCACAACGGCCAGAAAGTGGTCGCCGATTCATAATCTGTAGCCGACTTGGTTCGGACGTTGTAGTCAAAAAACATGCCCTCGTCTTCGTTCCAAAGATACTTCGTGATGTTCTCCTTCCTTGTTTTCGCTCTCTGCAACCATTTCTCCTTTGTTTCAACCTCCTGCGTGACAGGATTAACCAAATCTGGGAGAAACTTCTCAATGACCTCGGCAATGTCTGTCTCGTACTTGTAGAGCAACGAGTTCAAATCGACCGTAGCCAAATCAGCACATTTTCCTTCGAGCCTATACGAAGTATCATGCCCTGACTCTCTCACTGCACGGTCGTGTAGCAAATACACATCAAGATCAGGCTCGACTATTGTGCCTTCGTTGTAAAGTTTGATGAATTCCGACTTGGTGATACCATGCTTCTTGGCGTATGGCTCCAAAACAGAGTCAAAATGGGTAGGCTCCGTCTCTGGAGGAATTCCCTTACCATCGGGGTGATAGCACGACAACCCCGTGGCCTCATCCAATCTAGGAGACGCACACCAAACGGTCTCATACTCCTTAATGGCCGCCAAAGTAGCTCTCTTCAAAAAATCAAGCGCATCCTCAGCGCTCTTCGGATTATCTCCAAACAATTCAATCGTCTTATTGTAAACTCTGATGGTCATATCAGTCAAAAACGGAGGCTGGGACCGTCCAAGGTAGTAGGACCTATTGGCATTTAAAATCTTGCCGTAGTGGTGAATCTCGTAAATGAAGTTCTCTGCCATTCCTCTGGAGAGCCGGAGATGCTCGGGATTCTCTTTGGTGGCAGTCACAAGAAGCCCAAGGGTCTCCATGTACGAATCCCAGCCATACAACTCGTTGAACCTACCTCCTGGAACCACATAGGGCTCATTTATGAGGTTCGATGGGTCATCGGGGTCGGGATATGACGCTAGAGCAAGAAGACCAGGCTTTTTGTTGATAGAAATGATGAAATCTCCATCAATTTTGGAAGGAAGATACTGCACATCAAGCTCAATTTCGAAATTGCGTTCTTTGATCCGAGTGAAAAAGTCGTACTGATCCTTTCTGTCATGAGGAATGTACAACCTATGGCTAACACAAGACTTGCGGATCTCTCCTGTTTTGGGATCGACTATTTCCTCTTGGATCTTGGAATCTCTTGCCATGGTCGCAATGTTGTGCTCGTCAACCTGTCTTGTCAAAGACTTCCAAAACTGGGTAGTAATGAGCCTGCGGAGTCTATCGACAGGGTTCTCATTGAGCCGAGCCTCGTCCAAAATCATCTGCTTACGGCCCATTCTCTTAGCAATGGTGAGCTCTTGAAGAAGATTTGACAACATATAGGTGCCCCTGATTGTCGCCTGCTTGTAACCGTTGGAATTTACAGTCCCAAGCTTCAACACCTTGGGACCTGTGTCTTCAATGGTAATCTGGCAGTTGTGGTCTGTATCTTCGTTGCGAAGCAACTGTTCGAGTGTGATATCAATGTCACTGATATAGAATTTCTTGGGCTGGGCAAAGTTTGAGTCATCGGCAGACGCTCTTCTATAATGGTGAGCAGAAGCGAAGTTCTTCTTCAAGTGTTTCTTGACAGACTGGGGAATCTTTTTCGCTGCGGTAGTGGCGTCAAGAAGCGACTCATTCGAAAGATTGCCGTATAACGGCAAGATAGAGCCTCTTCTCTGCCCATTCGAAAGAGGGTCATTCGGGTCGTTCGGGTCCAATGACTCTACAGATCCGTTCTTTGGCTTTGTCGAAACAAATCCAAGTTGCAGCATCAGTTTATCCGAAAAAGAAGGATCAGGAGAAGATTCGGAGCTCCTCTCGGCCACTTCCGTGAGCAGTCTGTGACCGGGAGGGGACTTGAAAGACAGGAAATCGGGAGGAACAGCACTGGGATCGTGTTCTTCGTATCCAGAGTCATCTGAATCGTCAGAACCATCGTCAAAACTGTTCCCTCTATGCATGAGTTGCCTGGTTTCAATTACCGAAAGGGTTCTCACCCTTCCAAGCCTCGAATTCTTAGGCACCGACGCTGGGTTTGTTCTGGGGCCATAGTAATTCTCTGGAGTGTCGTAGGGATCGTTTTCCAGGTGGCTAGACTGCCTTCTTTTGGGGCCGTCGAAGGACATGAGTAGAATCTAAACGCTTCTAGACAGACTGGCCTCGTCGGGGAGTGCAATGGGGAAGAAGGTGAGCAGTGCGTGAATTGGGTCTAAAAAACTATTTGGGTCTCCAATTAAATGATCAGAGCTGAAATGTCAATTCTGTATATCTCAGTAAATTTGAGACGGCAAGGGTAGAGAAAAGAGAAAGCTGGCACTCCTCTTCGCTTCCCGTTATTTGTAGCGATCTTATCGCGCGTACGTGACGTAAGGAATGACACAAAGGAACGATCATTAAGTGGGGAGCGGAACAATCATCGGGCGCCAGGGCGTAAGAATCGGAGCTTTGGTTGACTCAATGCACTGGGCGGAGGGAGGTTGGACAGAATATTCCGGAATTTTCGTGGCACCTGAAAGGATTTGACCGCCTGAGTCGTCGATTGTGTAGAGGCGCCGGAGTAGGTGGGTCCGCGAAACGGCCAGCGGTTAGCGAGGGGGTGGCGACAGCACCAGGTAACGCTCACAAAATTGAGTAGCCCAGCGACCTGTGCCATAGTGGCAATCTCCTCCCTAACTAGTGGCTGGCGTCAGCAGCACTGCGTATTCTAAGCCGCCGAGTGCGGTCTCCGCACGGCCTGGTGGCAATGGTTGCGGAATTGCAGGCACTGATTCCGAACCTTGGCCCGAACTTTGACCCGAACCTTGACTTCTGGATATGGCCATGACGTTGATAGCTGCTAATGGACGCTAAGGACCTAGAGCATTTTATGTACTACATTATCTAGGACTTTGGAGTGCTGCCATCCCCTCGCTTCTTTACTCCGGCTCGCTATGGGTCTTCCAAAATCCGAACCCCTACATGGGGCATATAGAGGGAGAGAGAAATGTGATAGAAAATGAAAGAAGGATTGTAGAATAGTGCACCTTTCTGATTTCTCATTGGCGAATTGAGTCCCGGTGATCTGAAATATTTTATAGTTCCTGAGTCCCGGGTTATCCTCGGGCAGAGTCCAGAAATGTGGCCAGGAACTTTCATGCTCTTGCGCAGTGAAGTGCCGGTGTTTAACTGGGAGCAATGCCCGCCTTTGTGCTCAATGTTTTTCTTCTCAGAGCAACAACGACTGTAAGTGGGACGCTTATTATATGCCCGAACCTCAGTGCCCCGGGACTCTCCGTATCCCCCCGGGTGGGGTTCCGACAACCCGTACATCAGACCGAAGTGTGAGATTACCCCATAATTAATTGTTCACCTCGTTCCTAAGTCCCCCTTATATAATGAAAGTGTGATCGCTGAAAAATTACCAGATGTTTGAAATTTTTCTTTTCTCCAGAATTAGTTTATTGCTTGTCAATTGAGCTTTTTATTATTCTTTCATACTTCATCAACATCAAAAATGGTTAAAGTCGCTGTCTTAGGTGCCGCTGGTGGTATTGGTCAGCCATTGTCGCTTCTTGTCAAGCTTCACCCAGCCGTCAAGGAATTGGCTCTTTTCGATGTCGTCAACGTCCCAGGTGTCGGCGCCGATCTTTCCCACATCTGTTCTGATTCTAAGACCACCACCCACCTTCCTTCTTCCAGAGAGGACAAGACCGCTTTGGCTGAAGCTCTTAAGGGTGCTAACCTTGTCATCATCCCAGCTGGTGTCCCAAGAAAGCCTGGTATGACCAGAGACGATTTGTTCAACATTAACGCCTCAATTGTTCAGGGTCTTGCTCAGGGTATTGCCGAAAACGCCCCCGATGCGTTCGTCTTGATCATCTCCAACCCTGTCAACTCTACCGTGCCAATTGTTGCCGAGACATTGAAGAAGGCTGGTGTTTACAAGCCACAGAAGTTGTTCGGTGTCACCACTTTAGATATCGTAAGAGCCAACACCTTCATCTCGCAGCTCTACCCAGACACCACCACTCCTTCCAACTTCAACATCAATGTTATTGGTGGACATTCTGGAGAGACTATCGTTCCTTTATACTCTCTTGGTAACTCCAAGAAGTACTACGAGGACTTGTCACAGGAAAAGAAGGACGCTCTTATCCACAGAGTGCAGTTCGGTGGAGATGAGGTCGTCCAGGCCAAAAACGGTGCTGGATCTGCTACATTATCCATGGCTTATGCTGGTTATAAGTTGGCCGACTCTATCTTGAAGGCTATTTCTTCTTCCGAGCCCGTTGTTGAGTGTACTTTCTTGAACTTGGACTCCTCTATCAAGGGTGCCGCCGAAGCCAAGAAATTGGTTAACAACTTGGACTTCTTCTCCTTACCTGTCAAATTGGGCAAGAACGGTATCGAAGAAGTGAAGTACGACATCTTGAACGAGATCTCCGACAACGAGAAGAAGTTGTTGGCTGTCGCTATTGATCAGCTTGAGAAGAACATCGAAAAGGGTGTCACTTTCGCTCAAAAATAAGCAGATATGGGCTACCAGAATAAAAAGTCTTTATAAACGGTGTAGTATTAGTTCATAAATCGTGGAGCACATGGGTCTATGCAGCGTTCAGAGTACCGATGCTTTTCAGCGCCGACGCAAATGAATCAGCGTTTTTAATGCCTTGGCCATTGTTGATGCCCTTTACTGTTTCAGTTTTGACAACATCCACTTGAGCCTTGCTTTCTTGAGCCTTATCTTTAGCCTCCTTAGCTTCCTGCAACCGCTTTCTCTCTTTTCTTCTTCTCTTTTTGGTCTCAAACTCATGCCATTCTCCCTTCAACTCCAGCAAGAAAGTCAAGGGCTCGGGCTGGGGATCCTCGGTGAAAAAACGGTGGTTCAATGCATCCTGGGCATTGAAACGCTTTGCAGGATCTAATCTTAACAAATTCGATGCCAAGTCAAAACTCTGCGGTGTCATCTTCTGCTGGTACTCTTCTGCAAAAACACTCAACTTGTTCACTTTGGGTTTGAGCATCTCAAACCAAGGTAATTCATCCATAGAAGGCCAGGTCTCAATATCTGGCGTACCCATAATGTTGAAGATTTTTTGGAGTTGCCCGACTTCGTCGAATCCTTGAAAAATGGCAGTTTTCGTGTATAGTTCAATCAACAAGCACCCCACACCCCAGATGTCAACTTCCCTTCCATAGTCAGTCAGCCCTAACAACAACTCAGGGGGTCTATACCATATAGTGATGACTCTATTGGTGTAGTCTGGACTCTCCCCTTCTTTAGTTATCTTCATGGTTCGAGCCAACCCGAAATCGGCTATCTTGACGTTTCCCACACAGTCCAATAAGATATTGGAGCCCTTAATGTCACGGTGTATAACCCTCCTCTTGTGCAAATAGTTCAATCCCTCCATCAACTGTTTGAAAATATACTTTTTATGGCTTTCTTCCAACACCAACTCTGGATGTGTGAGCAAGCCTGTTAAATCATGATCCATGTAGTCTAAAATCATATATATCTGATTCATCTCGACCATCATTTCCAATAGTCCAACAATATTGGGATGATTGAATGACTGGAGTAACTTGATTTCCCTCATCGCCGTGATGGGGAAACCTTCTCGTTCACTCTCCAATCTGAGTTTCTTGAGTGCAACAAACTCACCTGTCAAATGATGCTTGGCCTTGTACACCTTTCCATAAGTTCCTTCTCCTACCTGCTGCACTCTGACATAAGTTTCTGTAGGTCTCATTACTCGTACCAGGTAAATTTGAGACTTGCTTAAAGTTTTTACAGGGGGCCGGCTAGATCCAGCCTGAGGCCCTGTACCATTGTAGTACGGAACCTTGGAACCTGCCTTGACTGATGTACGCCCTTTCGTATCCACTCGTGAGCCTCTGGGAGCAAGTGCACCTCGGGGCTTAATAGAAAAACTCGAAGAATACCCGTCTCTTCTGGACGTTTCTCCAGAGTAGTAGTATCCCTGTTCATCATAATCCTTTCGTTTGAAATCCGGAGTATGTCTATCCTGGCGCTTATATGAAGCGTTTGCTTCTTTGGATTTATAGTCGTATGAGCGTTTAAGCACAGAATTCTCAGCCACAGAGTCCTGCGTAGGTAGAGCTGGGCGAGGTCCGCGTTTCTGGAACTGCTCCGTCTTGCTCTTACCTATGGGTGGAAGAGGTCTCTGTTTGCCAGCACTGGGGGGCGCAAGTGGCCGTCCTTTAGACAGTGGCAAACCTTTTGGAGGACCGCCAGACTCTTCCTCCGGGCCACTGTGTGGAACAGAAAACTTTTTCTGCTTGAAGTCAGGCCCTGTCTTACGGGGGCCCCGTGTGTCCGGTGCTGGATATCTTTCCCTGGCGCCAGGGGCCCTATCCTGGGCAGTTCTGCTCTGTGAGCCTTTGTAGTTCGCAGATCGCTCCTTGGCACCATACAGCCCAGGCCTCCTGCTGTCGTCCCTTTCGCTCCATCCCTCATTACCTCGTGATTCGTAGGACCTATAATCTTCTCTTTCGCCTTCAAATCTCTTGGGGCCTGCGTTCAGTGGAGCAAAGTAGTCTCGCGATTGCCTATTACTGTACTGATTCAGATAGCTGTTTCCTCTTGAATCGCCATAGCTTCTTGGATTTTTAGAACCAGGGGTTCTGTACCCATCAGACATAACGAGAAGAAGTCGTGATAGCCTTTTAAGTGGATAGCTGATGTGCTAAATGCTCTGACTTCTTGAGAGAGTGCTGTTTTTTTGAGGAAAAATTACCCGGACGCGACCTCTGGTCTCACGAAAATTGCCCTCAGACCCCCTAGTGGTGCGGGAGCCTCAACGGAACAACAGATGACAGATGACATTGCGGTTCTTACGAGAGGGGGACTATCAAGTCGCCGGCGAAAAATCAAGCCCGAGGTATGGGCCTCGAGGACCAGTAGGTCTTACTAGCCGAGAGAAAAGAGAAGAAGAGACGTACGGTCTCAGCCTGAGTCATCGCCACCTGTGTGATTCCCGGAGGGGTGCTGGGGGGAATATATTCGGCGAGAAATTGTCCTGCAAGTGGCTGGATAGTAGTAGCTTGTAGCTGAAGGAGATGTTGCTCCTGTAATTTGGACTTCAGACCATGCTGGCATCCTCTTGAAATAAGGATGCGTAATTATCCATATCCCAATGTCTTCATGAACGAATACTTATCACTATCCGTCACTTGTTCGTAGTTCTGCTTAAAAAGCAAGTAATATGGGAAATGGCTCGTGTTTCCTTCGTCCAGTCACTGCTTCTGGCCACCATCATCGGTGCCTATATACCCGAAACTTCACATATGATCCTCAAAATGTAGTTGAATCGACTTTTAGTAGCTTCCGTTTGAATGTTAGAGCCCCCAGCTACTGATTGATTGGTGCTCGACCATCTACACAACCAGTTGGCTCATATTGCCTCCATAGAAATTGCACCCTGTCGTCCATCAGACGTCTATCTAAGTAAACCACAATTTTCAAATAAATTAAAAGTATCTGCAAATCATTTACAGCATTGCACGTCAGTAGGTACCAGGAAGACGGTGATTATCGGAAGTGGCGTCAGGGGCGAGTTCAATTTTTTGGCTAAAACATCTGATTATATAAGCCTTTTATATGCAGATTGTGTTGTTTGTGGTTTATCTGGCCCGATATCTACCTGTTGCCCCCCAGTACTATCCCATAGACAACAAGAAAAAATGTCCTTAGTATGTGATGAGGAGTACCTTAGGCATAGCGAAGTGTTCTGAGCGTTTTGGGCTCATTTTGAGCAACTGAAGAAATTGAGGTATCAATTCAAACAGAAGCGATCAGGCTCGTTCCGTCCTCCCACCATATTCCACCATATCCCAGCCGTTCTTCGTACCTAAATACTAACCGACAGATCGGAAAAACCGCCCACATTGGAATAGATTTAGTTCTACTTTCGGCCTTTTTGGCTGGGGTCAGAAGGAATACCAACTTGACGTGAGTATAGGTGGCGTGAGTCTCTAGCCGTTCCCCGTTACCCGACCGTCTCCCATTACTAACTTACAGCCTCAATCCTGATGCTATCGAGAGCAAGGAAATTAGAAACGCTGCCGATACGTATCTCGGAGTAGGGGAGAGAGTGTTCGACTTCACTGCTGCATACCTCTCGTCGTCTGACTACTTCTTCCGCAAGTAAATTTGTATATATCGTGTGTATCTATTGAGAATTGGCAAGACTTTCTGTAGTAACTCCCTACCAACCACTGGTTATAGATATGGGGAACTCATTGCCCTGCGCCCCACGCCTACGCCCCAATGAATATAAATATTATAGAAAACAGAAGTGGGATCTCTAATCAGCGATTCTTCCACAATTATAGGATGTGGCCTTTACTCAACGGTGACACTCTTAGCCAAGTTTCTAGGAAAATCAACATCGATACCTCTGTTGACAGCCAACCAGTAACTCATCAATTGCAAGGGAATGACATTTAACAAACCTTGCAAACAGTCCACAGTCAAAGGCACTTCCAAGATAGCCATGGTCTTGTCGCTGCTAATGACGCTTTCTCCCTCATTGCAGACCACGATAGGCCTGCCCTCTCTGGCAATAACTTGCTCAATGGCAGACATAACCTTAGGGAACAACGAGTCTTTGGTGGCAAAGGCGATAATGGGCAATTTATCGTCAACCAACGCCAACACTCCGTGCTTCAACTCTCCAGCCAACACACCTTCGGAATGCATGTAGGAAATTTCCTTGATCTTCAACGCACCCTCCAAAGCGGTGGCGTGCTGGTAACCCCTTCCAAGTAACAACAAAGATTTCTGGTCGTTTAAGTGAGAGTCACATAGTTTCTTGATTTTCGATTCCAATTTCAAAACCTGCTTGATCTGCTCTGGAATATCCTGCAATCCAGCAATGATCTCTTTGTGGCGGGCGCTTTTGGAAATAGAGTCATTCGATAACGATAATGCAAACATGACAAGAGCGATGTACTGGGAGGTATAGGCCTTGGTAGACGCCACACCGATCTCTGGACCGGCATTGATGTGCACACCACAGTGGGTTTGTCTGGAGATCGAAGAGCCGACAGAGTTGACAATTCCGACAGTCAAAGCACCTCTTTCCAAACAGTACTGCAACGCCAAAATCGAATCGGCGGTTTCTCCCGATTGGGACACGAAAACACAGGTATCATCTCTGAAAACCGGCGACTTTCTGTCCAAGAAATCGGAAGCCAACTCCACTGACACCGGCAACTCCGTCAACTCTTCGAAAATCGATCTGGTGGCCAAACAGGAATGGTAGGAGGTACCACACGCAATCATGATGATTCTTCTGCATCTTCTGATGGTTGGCAAAAATCCTTTTATACCCCCTAAATTGATGGCCTTATTTTCAAAGTCGATTCTACCTCTCATGGTGTTGAAAGTGGAATCGGGCTGTTCAAAGATCTCCTTTTGCATAAAGTGCTTGTAAGGTCCCTTCATGATCTCGTTCAATTCCATTTCCAACGTCTGGATAGATCTGATAGTCGACTCACCAGCAGAGGAACTCTTAGCCCTGTGAATGTGCAATTCACCATCGTAAATGTGGGCAATGTCGTCATCTTCCAAGAACAACACCTTCTTGGTGTGCTGAATGACTGAGGCTGGGTCGGAGGATAAGAAGAACTCCACAGGCATCAACATGCCGTCGTCAGAGAGAAAGGCTCTCGATTGAGACGTCCTCAAGTTGTCACCCTGAGCAACGGGTAACAATCCCAAGTTGGAGTGGGGACCTGCGGAGTGGCCGTTCGCCTGTGCTGGACTGTGCTGCTCAGGGAACTCAACGTCGACGAAGTCCACCTTCAATTTCCTTTCGGTCTTGACACCAACCAACAAGGGAGAGCCCTTTCTGGTTGCACATATTTCACCAGGGTAATGGGAAGATTTCACTAACAATCCGTAGGAGCCCTCCAACTCAAATAACACCTGTTTGGTCAACTCGTTGAGATCAACCGAGATCCCGTTCTCCAAATTGGTGTCGTAGATGTGCTTAAAAAGTTTGGCAATACACTCGGAGTCGGTCTCAGACTCAAAGGTCATGCCCTTAGACTGCAACAAAGTCTTCAACGCCCTGTAGTTGGTGATGATCCCGTTGTGCACCACAACGAATTCGTTGTTAGGGTCCGAGCTGTGGGGGTGACAGTTCACGGTCCTGGGCTGGCCATGAGTGGCCCATCTGGTGTGGGCAATGCCCACGTGGTTGTCAAAAATCTTTGTTCTGTCTAAATGGCTGTCTTCGATTTTTTTCTTCAAAGCGTTGACCTTGCCGACTTCCTTAATGATCTCGATCTCACCGGGCTTGTCGCCATCTATGGCGATTCCAGAGGAGTCATAGCCACGGTACTCCAATCTCAGAAGGCCTTCAATAAGATTATCGATGATTTCGCCTCTATTTTTGTCAACCAAAAAGTTAACGTATCCAAAGATTCCACTGGCGGTTAGTATGGGGGTGCTGACAGGTGGTCATGGGTGGGCGAAACAATATGCGCAAACTCGAGATAGGCTCGGCGTGAAAGTAGAGGCTCAGGAACCAAGCACGAAGTACCAGCATAGTGCGGTGAACCGGCACAAACGATCGTCTCAATCTCAGCCATAGGTCTTCATCTCTCTAGCCCAGGCTTAGCCTCCAGATGAGATCAGATCAACCTCAGCCCGGAACTCAGGCAGCAGATCGGACGATTTCCCTCTATTGAAACATACCACATAGTTAGCGCTGGTCAGCTGAATATCACTCCAATATGTCGCTAGAAGAAACAACGAGAAAAGAAGTGGTCGAAGGTCTCGATTATTGTGTAGGCGAATGCTCGATTTGGTTCCTCTGTGAGTACAAAATTTTACGAATAAGGTAAACACTCTGCGCTATCAGGACGGTAGCAGCGCCCTGGGTCTAAGAATAGCAGCTGAAAGACACTTTTTTACAAAAAAAAGATCAACAATGAATCCTATATTCTGGGTGGAAACGGAAAGTCTCCTGGTATTACGTGTCATCATCATGGGTCTACATCAGCTCTTTGCAATTTAGAGCCACCTCACCCACAAGGCACAAAGGATTCTCGCTCGTTCTATAAGAAACCTGGCACCCGTGGGATCGGGATTTCGCGTCATTAATTTACCGAAAACAGAGAAAATGTAAATATTCATTAGTGCTAATCGGCACAATACTGCGCCAGGGAGGCTATGAGCGCGGTAGCCCGCCCGGAGGGGGCGCTAGTTTGGGGGGTGAATGTGCCGTGGAGGCGGTGCTGGAGCGTAAATCGCGCCTCGAAGGGGGCATGTCCACTTTGTACAGACTCTGAAGGAGTTCAGCAGACTCGAACGCTGAGCAGAAGCGCCTGAGTCACGAATATATCCAAAATGTGAGGTTTCAGACAATTATCAGCACTGCCTATGGAGCCTTTTGAAGGCTTGGGCCTATTTCCTCCGTTGTACTTTGGTCTAGCCATGGGTGAGGATCGGCCTTGGATCACGTTCTCTGATCACGTGCCTTCAAACATCATGAGATGCAATGCTACTGAGAGCGCCCTACGACCGCCGGTTGCACTGCGCTGTAGAAGTCCAGGGTCCAGGTACCCGTAGCGCAAATGCTTGCACTCCTGGTAATAAGACAGCGTCCCTTACGTGGCGCCGTTTCCGGCTGCCGCAACTGGGCTCGCCTCCTTGTGCCTACAAGGCCGAACACTACCCTCTCCAAAATCGTTCTTCCTCGCCACAACCCTAAAAAGCCAAATCCAAAATTGGTGTCTGGGGCACTCCGGCGCACCGGTCAGGAGTCTGATAACGCCAGCACTATTCGCTTACTTTTGAGCAAGAATAAAGGTCTGCGTGACCTCCTGCACGAGATTGAGTCGCTAGCTCAGTACCTCTCGATTGTCACAACGGTAACGGTCAGCGACTCCATAAATTTGGACAAGGTCACCGAGACCATTGCATACGAGTACCAGGAAATAATTCCCGGGGAGGCCATCAACGTGAAGTTCCCACATGTGAACCAAAAGGGCCAGGCCATGAGCTCCGATGTCATGGTGCTATCCAATGGAACGGTGGTGGGATGGGAAATCGATGAGACAGATATCGTGAATCAGTTTATTCCACTAATTCGCGAGTGTCTCGTGGAGACAAACAATTTTGAGAGTGAAGAAATGGACTGGATCGACCTTCTGGAACCGGCGCTTGAATCTGGCCCGCCTCCGAAACACCTGTACATGGAAGGCGAGATAATAATTATTCAGGCTGCTGACGAGCAAAAGAAGCTACTCGACAAGGCGGCATTTGCAATTGGGATGTCGAGATCTACGCGGCTTGCGGTGCTAGAAACAGCACTTGAGGACTACATTCAGTTGACTAAAATCAATAGCGAATCGCTCTCTAAGGGTCGGCGGATCAAAACCACTGAAAGCGACGTACTTAAAATGACAGGACGGTTATTTTTGTTGCGAGGGAAGTTGAACTTATACTCTGAGTTGATTGAGACCCCCGATTTGTACTGGGCGGAGCCCAACCTAGAGAAGATCTACAACTCTATCTCAAGAACGCTTGATATCAGTCCCCGAATTTCTATTCTCAACCGCAAGTTGGACTACGCAACAGAGGAACTGAGAGCGCTTCTCTCTGTTTTGAATGAGAAGAAAGGCACCCGCTTGGAGTGGATCATCATTGTGCTCATTATGGTGGAAGTTTGCTTTGAGACGTTCCATTTTTATGAGCGGTACGGAGTAGACGGCGAGAGAAGTCACAGCAAGAATTAGGGTATCGCATAGAGACACCAGCTGCCAGGGCATCATGGCGCGAGCTTACCGATAATATCACCGGGCTCTCGACAATAGCGCTGGGCTTTTCGACAATAGCGTCCGGGCCACGTCAGCAGCACTGTGACTACGTCGGAAGCACGGGTGAACCCAGGCTGTGCAGCACCTAGGCACGATGCTGCCTAATGTTGCCGTTCGTTGTCGTGGGCAAGGCGCACACTGTGCTCTAATTCTTGGCGTAGACTTCGGGCGACATTCCGACGTGGTGGCGCTAACCCCATGCCCAGACGCTGGGTCTTCACGGCCTGGAATGTTGGACCGATGCTGCTTTGGCCTCCAGTAACCACCGTTAATTCTCCGCATCCTGACCGCATCTTGCCCCACCTTGTTACAGGGTCTTCATAATTCTTGTATATAAGCAGCCTCAGCCTGAACCGGCCTCGTAGTTTCCCTCGTTGCCATCACATGACCTCAGGCCAATGACTATTTAGCGATCTTCCATAGGCGCGAGGCTTTTATCGGCCCAATAGAAGCGCTCCTGGCGCGCCTGAAGCATCATCCAATCAGTGGGAGGCGCGCCTTATCGAATTTATCAAGCGATGGAGCTAGAGAATCCGGGCGAGAGGTAAGGAGGTGGGGAGTGCAAGAAAAGCGTGAGAAGGCTGGAAAAAGATCACTCTGGACACAGAAACAGTCTGAAACCAGAGACAGCTTCCCAGAGAAGTCATCCTCGTCCCCATATCTGCCCCATATCTTGCCCCTCCTTGCCCTCTTTGATGCAAGCGAAAACGTGAGGCGGAACGTTTTTTCTTTTTCGCAGTTCGCAGTTCCAAGTGCCGCAGCGCTAACCTCAGTATGCAAAGGTCCCTAGGCGTTGCTCGCACCAGTCCAATCGGCACCTGACCCGCCACTTATCTGAAAGTGCCCGATAGCCCCTGGCCGACCCTCGTTGCCCGGGCCCTGATCGCTTGGCATTCTCTTGCTGCAATCACCTTCTTCGGATAATAAAGCTGCGAAAGCAAAATTAAAAAATAATGCGATGGCATGAGCTCCAGCTCTTGAGCTTTTAGAACTCTTCTTTTGCTATTAGCACTTCTTCTTTAGCTTAATTCAGCTTTTCTACGGTTTATTCAATTTTCCATCGCAGAGTTTCAGTTTTTTGGCTTTTCTAAACCACGTCAGTGACAAATAGTTGTTGCTACACCCCGACCATATTCTGCGTTCCGCCTTCCTTAGATAGGGCAACACACCACTATCTCGTTACCCAGGCCACATTCCCAAAGCTCATAGTCTAGGACCAGGATATCACCACCTCATTTCCGCATACTTCTTTTCTCCTTTCAAATCTCTTACCAAACCACCGACACCTATTTGCACATTCACATTCACAATGGTCTATGAGCTAAGTCGAAGATCTATCTTCCTCGAAAACAACGACTACGACACTGCATATGTTCTTTTATTCTCCATAGCCGCCTCCATCGTGTGGATCATGGTGCCAGGTTTGGGCTTTTTATACTCGGGACTTGCCCGCCGGAAGAGTGCTCTTTCTATGATATGGATATGTTTCATGAGTTCATTCATTGGCATCTTTCAGTGGTACTTCTGGGGTTACTCCTTGGCTTTCTCTGATAACCTGTCCAACAACTTCATTGGTGATTTGCACAACTTTGGATTCCAGAACTTATTGGGCAAGCTCAGCAGCTCCTCTGACTATCCCCAGATTGCCTTTGCCATGTACCAGTTGCAGTTTTCGTTGGTAACTTTGGCGATTTTGGCCGGAGGTATTGCAGAAAGAGGCCGGTTCTTGCCCTGTATGGTATTCCTCTTTTGTTGGAACACCATCGTATACTGCCCTGTTGTTTTCTGGATCTGGGGTGGGGGCTGGGCTGCCCAGTACGGCGTCTTGGATTACGCTGGCGGCGGACCCGTCGAGATTCTCTCGGGTGCGTCTGCTTTTGTCTACAGTTACTTCCTCGGCAGAAGAAACGAGACCTTGATGATCAACTACCGGCCCCACAACATCTCGACCATCTTCCTCGGCACCTCACTCCTTTACATGGGCTGGTTGTTCTTCAACGGCTTCTCGTGCGGAAACGCCTCGTTGAAAGTCCCCTACTCCATGATGAACACCCATATTTGTGGTGCTTTTGGCGGAATCACCTGGTGTCTTTTGGATTTTAGACTCGAGAAAAAATGGTCCATGGTGGCCCTTTGTTCGGGGTGCATTTCGGGCTTGGTCGCTGCCACACCTTCTTCCGGCTTCATTCCGTTGTGGGCGTCTGTCATATTGGGTATTACCGCCGGGGTGGTGTGTAATTTCTCCACCCAGATCAAGTATTTGTTCCGGGTAGACGACTCGCTAGATGTGTGGGCTGAGCACGGAATGGCAGGCGTCATCGGTTTGATTTTCAACGCTATCTTTGGAAGTTCTGCTGTCATCGGGTACGACGGTGTCACCGACCACGCTGGAGGCTGGATTGACCATAACTATAAGCAACTTTACATCCAGGTGGCTTACATTATGGCTGTGTTGGCATACTCCAGTGGAGTTACTGCAGTTTTGTGCTTCGTGATCAACAAGATCCCCGGATTACAGTTGAGAATGGATTACAACGGCGAGGAAAGAGGAACCGACGAGGACCAAATTGGGGAGTTTGCATATGATTACGTGGAGGTTAGGAGAGACTTCTTGGACTGGGGGAACCCTAACGTGAACCCCACGCTCCAAGTTCAGGTGCAAAAGCTGGCAGAGCAGGAGATTCCTCAAGAGCCAGAGATCATAGAGGGCGAGGGAGCAGGCGCCAGTAGTTCCAGAATTTCGGCCCTGCAGAACACCGACGAGAAGATCGAAGTGAAACAGGATTGAGCATAAAAGTGATACAGATAAATAGTTCTTGATAGAATAAGCATATTAGTATGTGTAGATCACTAGGTGAGCGTGTGAAAGTAGCCGGTTCAGGCCCGGCGCCCTTATACAGAGAACGAATCGAATGGATGTGCTGTCACGTGAGCACCACCACATCACTACCCATCTCGCCATCCAGACTGCCTCAAGGGCCCTTTGAACGAGAGGCGAATCTTCTGAACTGTCCGCTACGCTGCCTATTTCTGCTATCTACTCGTAAATCACCTTAGGGCTTCTCTGGTCGCTGGCCCCCGCTTTCGCTAGAAGGGCAGACCTCCGCTTCTCCGGATTCTTCTCATGACACAAAAAGGTGAAAAAAAAAAATTTGTTATGGCGGAGCTCCAATTGAGTCACAAGGCAATCGTTGGTGACACCGTTCCTGTTTTCTTATAAGATCCTGATCATCTTTGGCTCTCTAGAATCTCTGGTTACGAGTTAGTTTTTGCCTGCATCACTAGAACCTCAGAGTAACTTTTGGATTTTCGACCAGCTCCGATTTGATCTAAGAAAAGACAAGATGCTTTCTGCCAACGCTAGAACCGGAGCTGCTTCAGTGGCCCGTAGGTCGTTTTTCAACGGGCCAGCGGTTGCTACCAGTTTCGTGGCTTCTTCCATAAATTCTCGCCGTTTTATTGGAAAAACCCCCGAGAACAAGGCCACTATGGGCTCCACCATCAGCTCCAAATCAAGACCTACTCCTTCTCCAGCTTTCGACTTCGAGTCCCAAAAGGAAGTCGTGGAGAGGGAAATTGGCAAAAGAAGAGCTGACGATATTATCATGGACGATACTTTCATTGGCTTGTCCGGAGGTGAGATTTTCCACGAGATGATGCTCAGACACAACGTGGATACTGTCTTTGGATACGCTGGAGGTGCCATCTTACCCGTTTTTGACGCCATTTACAACTCAGAGAAGTTCAAGTTTGTTTTGCCAAGACACGAGCAGGGTGCTGGACACATGGCCGAAGGCTATGCTAAAGCTTCCGGTAAGCCAGGTGTCGTCTTGGTGACCTCGGGCCCTGGCGCCACCAATGTGATCACGCCTATGGCCGATGCCTTGGCTGATGGTGTTCCCTTGGTTGTGTTCTCAGGCCAAGTGCCCACCACTGCCATTGGAACTGATGCCTTCCAGGAAGCAGACGTCATCGGGATCTCCAGATCTTGCACCAAGTGGAACGTGATGGTCAAAAATGTGGCCGAGTTACCCAGAAGAATTAATGAGGCGTTTGAGATTGCCACCTCGGGCAGACCAGGCCCTGTTTTGGTTGATTTGCCAAAGGATGTCACCGCCGCTATTTTGCGTGAAGCCATCCCCATAAGGACGACCTTGCCCTCCAACGCCTTGCGAGAAATCACCAAGGCTGCTTTAACTGAATTCACCAAGGAAGCCATCAAGAGATCCGCCAAGTTATTAAACAAGGCCAAGAAGCCGGTCATCTACGCCGGAGCAGGTGTTTTGAACCACGAGGATGGGCCAAAATTGTTGAAGGAGTTAGCAGACAAGGCCAACATTCCTGTGACCACCACCTTGCAGGGCTTGGGAGGGTTTGACCAGAGAGACCCTAAATCTTTGGATATGCTTGGAATGCACGGTAACGCTGCTGCCAACATTGCCATACAGAATGCTGACTTAATCATAGCCCTTGGGGCCAGATTCGATGACAGAGTCACCGGTAACATAGGCAAGTTTGCGCCTGCCGCCAAGGCTGCCGCTGCGGAAGGCAGAGGTGGTATTATTCACTTTGAAATCTCCCCTAAGAACATCAACAAGGTCGTTGAGGCCACCGAGGCCATCGAAGGAGATGTCACCACCAACTTGTCAAAGTTCATCCCATTGGTGAACGAAGTCAAGCAGAGACCCCAGTGGATGGGTCAGATACAGGAGTGGAAAGCGAAGTACCCTTACTCTTACTCCCTCGAGACCCCAGGCTCTCTCATCAAGCCCCAGACCCTCATTAAGGAAATCTCCAAGCAGGCCAACTCCTACGGAAAGGAAGTCATCATTACAACTGGCGTGGGCCAGCACCAGATGTGGGCCGCTCAGCATTTTGAATGGACCAAGCCAAGAACCATGATCACCTCCGGTGGTCTTGGAACCATGGGTTACGGTTTGCCAGCGGCCATTGGCGCTCAGATTGCCAAGCCCGATGCTATTGTCATTGACATCGACGGAGATGCTTCCTTCAACATGACGCTCATGGAGTTGTCCTCTGCCGTCCAGGCCAATGCCCCAGTGAAGATCTGTGTTCTTAATAACGAGGAGCAGGGAATGGTGACACAATGGCAGTCTCTTTTCTACGAGCACCGTTACTCCCACACCCACCAGTCCAACCCTAATTTCATGAAGTTGGCTGAGGCTATGGGTGTCTCCGGTATCAAGATTGCTGCACAGGAAGAGATGAAGGCTGGAATCAAGGAGTTCTTGGAATGCAAAGGACCAGTTTTGTTAGAGGTCATTGTGGAGAAGAAGGTGCCAGTTTTGCCCATGGTGCCAGCTGGTAAAGCATTGGATGACTTCATTGTATGGGATCCTGAGGTGGAGGCGAAGGAGATCGAATTGAGAAGAGAGAGAACTGGAGGTAAGCATTAATGGTGCATGCATGGCTCCAGAGACAATCATATACATTTGTTTGCATTATATAGTTCAGGTTGAAGTAATTTGATTTCCTTGCGAATTTAGTGCATCTTGTAGAGGAGCTAGGGAAGATGGGGACGTACCCTTTCGCAACCAGCATAAGAAGTGAGAGCGACGCCGCCGCTGCACCGAAAATGCCGACAAATTGGCCAAAATTCAAATCTCCGATGGCTTATCGGTCCTGGTCATTACTTGACATATTTCTGAAAGATTTTCACCCCATAGCGGCCATGCTGGAGGCACACACTGACCTTATCAGAACCCCACTACCTCCGGTATACAGGTGCTGATCCCACACGACCTCACTTTCATTTACCTTCCAGAAAGACACAGCTGCTATAACATCAAGTAGCACTCCACCATGGACCAGGAAGATCTCACAGCCTCCCATTGGGACGATATCTTATCGACACCCTCGGCGGCGCCTTTTAGTAGTGTGCACATTGCGGTGGAGAATGGATTTCAGGATGACGCCTTGCATCACTTTGGCTCTGAGGGCAACGAGGACGAAGACAAAGACGAAGATCATACACAGGAGTCAAATGCCGAAAACAGCCAATTGCAGCACCAACTGGAAACCCCAGATGTGAATAGTCTCTACATTTCCAAGCAACACGACTATGATGACACCGAGGCCGCACAATTGGAAGATATCAAGAGGGAGGAGAGGAAAGAGCACAGGTCACATATCCTCTCAGAATTGACAGAGGGAGCAGAAATTGATGAGGTGATTGCTCCCACGTCTCCAGGACCCAAGAATCCTTCCGAGTCGCTTTTTAAGGACACAACAAGTCCCATTAAGGCATCCAAAGTCGACCCCCCGCAAATCACTCCTGCCCAGGGCACTAATAGCCTTGGAAAGAGCAAGCTTTTCACCCGATCCCGGAGATACAATCCCAAGACAGTTGTCGAGCATCTTAGCAACACTCCGCTTGGCCCCTTGGGTGGTAGCGAGCAGTCGAACGAGAACGAGACGAGTGGCAATTACAGAGACAAAATCGTGCAGGAGGTTGAATCCCCACTATACAAAATTCCCAAGGAAGTAGACCCTCAGGAGAGGTTAGAGAAATTGCACACGCCTTTGGTTCCCAGACCAAGTTCAATTTCACAGGCTGGCGAAGGCGCTGATTTGGAACACAGCAAAGTGGGCAGCGGTTCCAAGGACGAAGCTCAACCTTCCGCACCCTTACCCAGCCTTGATATCTCCGTTGAGGACCCAATGAAAGTGGGCGACATTACCAATGCCCATATCGTATACACTATTACGGTTAAGAGGAGGAAAGGAAGCCCAAAATCACAGCCATTGGCGGAGAACCATGATACACCCGATCCATTTGCAGCGCTGGAGCCTGTTACCAGAAGATACAGAGACTTCAGGTGGATATACCACCAGCTACAAAACAACCATCCTGGCATCATAATCCCCCCACCTCCCACGAAGCAGACATATATTGGCAGATTCAATGAGAATTTTATTGAGAACCGCAGGCTCTCGTTAGAGAAAATGCTAACGAAAATGTCGAATCGAGCCATATTGTGCAACGATCCCGACTTTATCATGTTTCTAACGTCTCCTAATTTTGTTAACGAATCGAAAGAAAGAGAGAGGTTGAGCGGGTCAGAGGCATCTACTAAGAACGACGAAACTTTGGACCATGACGTATCATCGTCGAACGTGCTTCTTGATGAGGCTGCAAACGTAGGTAGCGGGTTCATGAGCTCTTTATTTTCGATTTCCAACAAAGTGAATGAACCAGTTGATTTTGTCAAGGAAAAGAAAGAGTACATTCAAGATCTTGAATACAACCTACGCAATTTTTACAAGTCTTTGGAGTTTATTATCAATCAAAGGTCTGAAATCATTGCTTTGGTTGAAGAGATATCGACATTCACGGAAGAATTATCTAACTTAGAGATCCTGAAGAAGACCACAGATTTATTGGCCGAATTCAGTGAGATTCACTTGAAATTAAAAGACAATTTGGACCGCACCAACCTACAGGACCAGTTGACTCTTGGGTTTACCATTGAAGAATATCTCAGGATTATTGGGTCAATCAAAAGTGTCTTTCAAACACGAATCAAGTTGTACACTAAATATCAGTCATGCGAGCAGGAATTGAACAAAAAACAGGCACAATTTGATAAGTTTGTGAGAAAATACAGCTCGCAGTCGGACAAGATCAATTTGATGAAATTCGAGATAGAGAAGATTGAAGAGAAGACTGCAAAGCTCAAGACACAATTCACCAATATTACTGACACTATTAAGTCTGAGTTGGAGAGATTTGAGTTTGAGAAGATCGATGATTTCAGAAACAGTGTCGAGATTTTCATAGAAAGTTCGATAGAGTCTCAGAAGGAGGCAATTGAATTATGGGAAACCTTCTACGAGCGACAGAATCTCGCGAGCGTATAAGTAAGAAGTGTGGGGCAGGTAATAGATATGAATGATCTAGCTTTGTAGGGGAATTAGGAGCAGTGGGGGATAATTTTAGAGCATTGATCTTTGTTCCTAGTAAGCCGAGAGACTACTAGAACTCAAGCTACTGTAGTGTGCCAGAATTCAAGCCTGACGCCTGCAAGTAGTTTAGAGCACCTTTGGCGAAATGCCAACTAATAGAGGGGAAGTGATTTAACGCGAGCTGTGTTGACCTGTCAACATAAACTTAACATATGGTTCTACATGTATAGACAATAAGAGATCGTCGGAATGTGCTCAAAAGATAGTAATTAACAACGCAAATGACAAGCAGATGTGGTTTTGTTTTAGTAGTTGCTCACTTAAGGTGAAGGCAGTTGTGGATCAACCACCCTGGGACTCTACACCCGACTCGCCGTGGCTCAGCTCTGAAAATTTGCGAGCAATCGCGAGCTCAAGCCACGTTGGCTCCACACTGCAGCAGCTTGACTCCGAGTCTACTCGAAATAATAAGCGGAGAAAATAAGAATCAGAATGTTAGCCCTTTGTCATATCAACGGTATCTATCGTCAGCTCACAGGTACAAAGCTCGGACCCCTGAGGCAGGCCTAATTGAGGCTGATTCAGGGCCCATATAACACAGCAGATGCCCCGGCTTGCACCCGGGCCAAGTTATGGGAGAGCACGGGGTACCACACAACCACCTGCTAGCACGCCTTGTAATTAGGGAGATTGCGCCTGAATTACTACTCGGTGCTGTTCATCTGCCTCTTACTCATCTACGGCTGATTTGCTCTTACTCTCTACCGGTTGCCTGATCCTTGCAATTCATTGCTGATTTTTTTCTTGCCTTTTTCCAATCTCACTTAAAGTTGGCTCATTAGCTTCAGCCGAGCCATATCGGAGTTCCAAGGTTGAAAAAAAAAAATCTGGAAAATTTAAAAGAGGGGATACAAGGCCAGATTCAGCTTTGATCATATCAGTCGTACGCCTGCCAGTTCTACATATCCAAGCGGTTCCGAGACTTCCACCGTATTGCAGTTTCATTGTGAGCCCTACACTACACTGGGTGTTTATCTGACACATCGATCCAGTTGCGAGCTTGAATTGTGAGTCACAAGGCTTCATATCAAAACCAGTTCATAGCACATCATCTCAAATTTTCATCTACATGGCATAAAATGAACATCCAGGTCCATTTGAGCACAACGGCAATATCCATTCTATCGATACCTAAAGATAAGTACTGGCTCTTCTCCAGTCCTGTGCTACAGCTCTTGTATCGAGAGGCTGAGAAGACCACGAGAGCCTACGACTCTGACTCCGGATCCGATTCAGATGAGTCTTCGGACGAAGAAGCAAACGACTTCTCGGAAGATTCGTCAATATTAGAGCCAGAAGAGCGTAATTTGCCTAGCGGTTCCCACATCTCATCGCATATCGTTAGTCAAACCACCACGAACAGCAGCCATAACAGCAGTCACAACAGTCATAACAACAGTCACAGCAGCATATCAAACTTGGGCCACAGCCATGGGCCTTCGTTGAAATCCCCGATAGACAACTCCAGCAAGCTGCTACGTGGAATAGACCAGATCAACGTCTCCGATTCAGATGAAGAAAACTCGGAAGATGATCAGGACTTGGAAGAAAACTGTTTCTTTCACATCGCCTTCACGCCAGATGAATGTACAATAATGTGTCCATCTACCATCATGAATACACTTTTCAAAGAGCCTTTGAAGCTTTGCAAAGAAAATGACTACAGTGTTGAGCTCATCGACCAGGAGTTCATATGCCTCCAGGTTGACAGCAGCGACGGGCTCGACAACAGCTCCAAGGTTCTCATGTTGACGAAACCACTCTCCATCAACAATATCCCATTATTCTTCTTATCTACTCATTTTGGGGATATTGTATTAATTCCTGCCTCTTCTCAAGACAAGGTAATCGATATTCTCACCCTGAGGAACTTCGAGTTCTCTAACCTCTCAAACAGCTACATAAATGTGGACAGAGGCAATGCATTTCAGGGGCCCTCAGAATCTGACTCCGAATCAGAACCGTACGCCAGAGGGCAAGGGGCCGATGTCGAGAGCGAGTCGCCAGGAGCCACTTCCCCCAACCTTGACATCGAAACAAAGACCTTTGAAATGTTCAGCCAGGTCAATGTCAGGCCGCTCATCAACAAGTCTGTCAAGCTTCTTCTCACTGGTGCAAGGTCGGGCGAGGTGGCCAAGACCATCAAGAAGATTGCCAAGAACCTTGGGTCGCTTGACGTGAGTTCCAGCAGTTTCCCCAAGTATTTTGCGATTACCAGGACCTCCCTAAATGAAATCTCATTGCTACTTCCAAAATCCTCGAAGGTGAGAGCCAAGTTGGGCTTCCCTTCCAAGTCGATCATTGGTTCTACCCAGGACGCCATTATTCCCGTCACCATCAATTTGAACAACTTACCGCTGGACTCAACCGGTATTGTCGCAGGGCTAGCGAGTAGATTGCTCAGTGGCAGCAAGAAAGCAAGCTCCAGCCCCCTAGAGATGAGCTATCTTTCCATGGCAAAGTCTGGAATCATCATGATCCCTCAAGAAAACGTTCAGTTGGTGTCGACCATCTTGAGCGGGCACTCTATTCCGCCCATAGAGAAGTTGCAGTTGTAATGAGAGTGAACCTACATCAGGGCCATACAATAGAGTTAACTGGATCGTGGACTAGTCACAAATGAATTAGCTACTTTACGTCAAAGTCCTGCCTCTTCCAAAAAGGCATTCAAGTTGGGCTCTCTTCCCAACAACTCAATGACAGAATCCAACACGTCTCGCGAGTTTCCCTTAGATAAAACACTGTCTCTGAACCTTATACCATTTTCGGTGTTCAAGGGGTCCTTCTTGAATATAGTGTAGTAAATATCATCAGCATATACCTTTGAAAACAAGTAGCCATAGTACCCAGACTCATAGCCCCCTGCGATATGACCGAACGAGCCGTATCCGTAAGTTCTGACGCCTCCGTTGGAGATCTTGCAGATTTCTTCCCTCAATTCGTTCCAGGTCTTCAACAAATCGATATTTGCAATATCTTTTTCGGCCGAGATGGTGTGTAACTTCATGTCAAAGAACGCAAAGTGCAACTGTCTCAAGTTGAAAAGAGCACCATTAACGTTCTTGGACTTCACCAATTGCTCAATCAATGAGTTTGTGATAGGTTCACCCGTAACGTAGTGAGATGACAACAATTTGATCTCATTTTTGGACCAGGTCCAGTACTCAAACGCCTGTGAAGGCGCCTCGACAAAATCCCTAGGAACATTTGTTCCGTGGAACCGGGAGTATTTCGTCAAGCCAAGGATGTCGTGCATTCCATGGCCCAACTCATGGAAAAAAGTGACCACTTCGTCATGTTTCAACAAGGAAGGCTTGTCGCTTAAGGGCTTAGTAAAATTACATACAAGGGCCGTCACTGGGTGCACCCTGTCGCCTTTTCTGTCAATATAGCCGGGACCAAGGCCAAAGTTGGCCGCGTGGCTGTATTTCCCTTTCCGTGGGTGTAAATCAAAGTATATCCACCCAATAAACTCATTTTTGGGCTCACCGAATTTGAAGTTCTTGTAGACACCGAATTGTTTGACGTCCTTGTGCCAAACAGATTTATTTTTGGTCTCTTCGACGAACTTAATGTCAAAAAGTATCTCGTAAAGCCCGAGCATTTTGGAAACGGTGGTCTCAAGAGGGAAGTATTCTGAGATCTTGGCATGGTCGACCTGGTATTCTTTCTCGAGAATCAAGTTATCGTAATACCTGTAGTCCCAGATGTAGAAGTTGTCGGAGACTTCACTGCCGATTTGCTCACTCTTCAATTTCTTCAACTTGGCCAATTCTTTGATACCCAAAGGAGTCAACTTTTCCTTTAAGTCAGTCAAGAAGCTCAAGACTCTGTCTTCGGTTTTAGCAATCCTATCCTCCAAAATATACTCAGAGTATGTATTGTAGCCGAGTAGCTTAGCAGAATTGAATCTTGTCTCAATCAACTGGAGCAACAAGCGGCCATTTTTCTCCAATTTATTAGCGTCGGCAACAAAAGCCCTTTTCCTCACCTCTTCGCTTCTGGCATACTTCATAACAGGAAGAATATCGGGGTACTTGAATGAAACCTTGTACTTTTCAGGCTCATCTGCAGACTTTTCAAACTGCTCAATGACAGAATCAGGAACGCCCAAAAGCTCCTCTTTTGTCAAAAGAATAAACCCGTCCTCTTCGTTGCTGTTTGAGGAGAACTCCAACGACAAGTTATTGAGCTCTTTCTGGTAAACTTTCAACTGCTCTCTCTCTTTCTCCGGTAAGTCCAAACCGTTTCTTTTGAAATCGTTGATGATTTTGTCCAATAACCTCCTGGTCTCGAAGTCCAAAGCTGCCAAGTCAACTGACTTGTACAAGGCATCAAATACGCCGTAGAGCTCCAATCTCAAATCTTGCTCAATAATAGCAATGTTTATTAGTCGGGCCGCCTCCACTCCAGCATCCCTGACATCCTTGTCGGTGGAAACGTACTGGTAGAAGGTTAATTGATTCTGCAACAACAGGTTCTCGTTTTCGAACTCTATGTACGGGACCAAAACGTTGTCAATAGTGGGCTCGGTGACTGCCACTATCTTGTCGTTGTTAGCGAGGAATCTCGAGATGAAGTCTTGAGTCAGTGCTATGATTTCGCTGGGGGTGTGATCCCACGAGGGAGGAGCAGGAACGGCCATTTCACAGGGCGCTAATCTTTCACAGGGCGCTGATCTTCCACTGAGCTGCCAATTGGTACAAGTCACCGAATCTAGTAAAATTCAGCTATTGCTCTACAGAGAATACTCATACAAAAACGGAACAAAAGTGTCCGTTGTAGCTCCACGTTCCACCTTTTAATGGGCGCTGTGCTGTGGAGTGTTGATCACGGCTGCAATATGCGACAAGCGCCGCACACGCATGGCGCCCTGCTGGCGTATGGCATCAGCGCTGGCCATTCCTTGACTCGGGCCCTGACTCAGTCAGCTGATGGACGGAGCAATCCGGCTCCATTTTTCTGAACCTTTGTCTGCGACTCGTAGGAATAATCACACTACTTGTCAGCAACTGCCTCCTTTGTTCTGCTCCTCAGCTAGGGGCCACCACCCCGCGGCTGTGCCCATCTGCCCACGCCTCATTTCTCTTTTCCTACACTAAGCTGCTTCTTACTATATTATCTCCATACTATCAACGTCTGCCCTTCTTCTTCTTGCCGGTGCTCCAGCCATCTTCGTCCACAGAGGGCACCTTGTCTGCGCTGGAAACGAGAACACTGGACCAGTCACTGGAGTATCCCACCGCCTGCTCGAGTTTGTTTCTGCGCTCCAAAAACTCCTTGGCAAAACGCCGTCCGTCCATGATGGCCGAAGAACTGTAGATAGTCTCCGCAATCAACAGCGAGGAGTCAGAGCTTTTGGGGGGCAACGAAAGAAATATGTCCAACAAATCGTCTTTCGAAACAGAGGGATACAAGTTGGTCATGGAGGAACGAGCCCAAATGAGAAACTCCTCCCTGATCGCGTTGGCATTGACTCCTGAAGTGGATAACGTTGCAGAGACAGAGCGCAACACTTGCGGGTCGACTCTTGTAGAAGTAGCGGCGCTGGTGGTCACCTTCACAGGTTTCTTGGATGAAACGACTGACTTTTTGGGCACAACTGTCCAGCTACTGTCATCTTTGCCGGAAGTTTGAGCCAAAGTGCTTGCAAGGGAGAATTGAGAAGAAGCGGTCAGTGACTTGACCCGGGCTGCTGCGGCTTCCGCCTCCTCTCTCTGTATGTCAACCAATGTCATCTTCTTGGGAGCAGCAGATGCTGGAACTGATGCCCAGCCACTTGTCTTGGGAAGCAGCGGTTGCAGATTTTGCTCTAAAAGAGCCTGTTCCTCAAGCCAGGCTTGGTTGGCAGCCTTAGCCGCTTGCTCATTCAATTGTTGCTGAGCCTGCTTCTGCTGCTTCAACTGCTCCGCTTCCAACTGCTGGATTTCCCTCAACGAAAGCTTGGGCTTAGCGCTGTCCTTGGCGGCCCAAGGAGCCAAGGCAGGCTTGCTGGGTGCAGCTGGCGCATTTGCACCTACGGCGGAACCGGTAGAGCTGGAGGTGGTCTGGATGAGCTTTTTGGGCTTGTGAACGGGGGCTTCTTCTGCAGCTGAAGGTACGACAGTTGAGGAGAGCTCAACGGCTGGCGAGGGCTCTGGGGCGGCTACTGGCTCAGCAGCTGGCTCAGCAGCTGGCTCCACGATGGGGACAGAGACTGACTCAGAAACGGGTTGAGGTTCTGCAGGAAAGGTAGACTCCTTACCCTTGGGCTCAATGGGCTGCGGTGCAATATGAGGCTGCTCAACGTCAATTTGTGCCTGTGCAACTTGCGCCTTCACCTCTCCCTGTAACGCAAAATTGAGCTCCTCTTTATTGGAGTTTTCAGAGAGCGAGGTGCTTGGAATAAACGGCGAGTTGACCCGGGAATGAGTAGATACCCCAGCGACCCAGGGCGAAATGGGTGTAGGCTGGGAGATAGCAGATTGCAAGATGGTTGGAGCAATGCCAGGGGTGCCAGGATTGCTCCCGACCAACCCAGAGTTGTCGATTCCCCAGCCACTGTTGGTGCGGCCAATACCAGGCTGTTGTCTTTGCAACAACGACGGGATATGGTGGTTGGAAGGAAGCGACAGGTTGAAGTCAAGCGACAAAGGATGAGCTGGAGCCGACAGGAACGAACCAGCCGGAGCAGCGGTATTCAAAAATGAATCGGAATGATTGATGAAGTCGTTACCGAAAAGATTGGGCTGGTTGAGCGAAGAGCCCAATCTCATGCCGGCAGCGCCCAAGTTGATGGAGGCCTCGCCTGGTGCAGACAAGAACTGGTGGATTTGGGAATGCGCCTGTAGCGAGGAGGCCGACGAGTTGGTGAACTGCTGCTTTGCCAAATCTGGAAGCGGGACCATGAACGGATGAGTGTAGTTCTGCACTTTGTCACACAAGTCCTTTAAGGTGAAGTACAGCGACTCTTCACTTCTCCTGATCCTCAAATCGAGATGTAGGTAGCCATCAGAAAGCCACTCCTGCATCATATCCCCATTAAAAGGTCCCTGCTCCTTTCCACTAGGATCAACATAAACCCATTGGATCTTATTGGGTGGTAAAAGAGATGCACCCTGAGCCCATGATTGGTCGGGGTTTGAGATGAGTCCTGGGGGTAAAACATGCCCCAGGCCATTCTCAGAGGGCTCCGCGGGATTCAGCTCGTCAATTGCCAAATTTTCAAGTGGCGTGAGCGGCTCTGTGTCACCGTGATCTGCTCCATTGTGCTCCTGAAAATCCAAATGGTAGATCTGTGCCGGGTTCACAAGTCTGAAATTCTCATTGCGGTGCCGGGTAGGGTAGTCCTCTAAGATTTTGTCTTTATTTTCATTCCACACTTCAAAAACCTCTGTCAAGGAGTACCTTCTGCCATTGGCGTTTGGAGGCACAGTGGCACGGTGAAAATGGGTCTCGGTGCTAGAGAACTCTTCAGTCTCGCGACCTTTACGATTCCTAATGTTAGTCAATATTGAGAAGTAAGTGCTGACTGAATTTCCTGACATTCAAATGCCTTTCAGGCAGCACCAGCAAACCGAGTAGTCGCTGGAAGTGCACAGATCCACCACAAAAACTCTTCACGAGCAGGCCACTTTTACATACCATAAAGCTTGAGACATGACTGGATATTTTTCAGAAGGGGGTAGGATGAGCTGCTGATGTTATGTACACGAGAAATCGCCGGAATCAACAACAAATGACGGGTGGTGGGTAGTGGTCGCCATTGGCCTAAGAGCTGGCGTGTAGAGTCGCGCCAATGGGAAGAATTTTCGAGTAGATCACATGACAAAACCGGTCCAGCAGGGCAACCAGGCACGAGGTACAGAGGCCCAAGAGGAGATCGGGACGCCCAACGACTCAGACAATTCCTCTAATGCAGAGAAGGAAGTTGAAATAGAAAATAAATGGAATAATTCTAGTGAAACGAGACTGTACTTCTACCGCACTTATTAATCCTAATTCGGGGCAGACCCGGAGCCGCCCTACTCATACAAAGCTACGGTTTCTCTTCCTGGATATCTGCATTTCTAGCTTCCTAAATATTCATTCTGCGCTCCATCTCGCTGTGGAAATCCCGCACATTTGCTCCGCTTTCCAAACCGCCCTTATATATGTCTTCCCATTCTATGCTTGAGTCCTTGTTGAGCAAGATGTCACGGTGCATCGAGTCTGGTCCTCCAAGCACCAGGGGCTTGAAATCGGTGGCATCTATCAATTCCAATTCCATAGTTCTCTGAATGGGTACTCCGGCCCCGAAAATCCGGCGGTACGACTCAAGCTTCGTCTCGAGCTGTGTCTGCTCCCAATTGGTGACTCTGGCCTCAAGAGGGTGGCGGTTGTTTATCTTAGAAGCCACGCTAAGTGGACCCTCCTGGGTTCTCAAGACATCCTGCAACGCAGGGGCATGGGGTGCTATCTCGCCAAACTGAGCGCTATTTACCGAGTCGAGTTTCTTGTTCTCGGGAGCAACGCGTAAAGACTGTAGTTAGTAGGGGTCCTTAGAAAAAGTAGATTTATTGTACGTACCATTGTGGGCGTGTTGAGAAAAAGGTGTGTGCGGTGAAGCCGGGGTGGTAGGTTATAGTCGTGGTGTGGAGTGCTGGTGGCAAGGATCCGTTGAGACTGGATACTAGTGACACAAAAAGAAATCGATAAAGTATGATCACGTGACTATAGATAAAATTGGTTAGAGGTACTACTAGACAGAACCCGGGTCTTATATGGACTATATTCTCTCCAAGGGGTCCTCCTCCAACTCATTGAGCAAAGGGAGATATTCGCCTTCTTTGAGAGCGCTCGGGACCCAGTTCCAGTGCTCCGGCTGCAACACGCCGTTGAAGCCCAAGGTGCCGACGACCATCACCAAGAAGCCCAAAGACTGCAAAAATGAAAAGGATTCCCACCCCAAAGCTATTGCAACAATCCAAACAAGTAAGGTGCGGCACGTGTCGACGGTGGACCTGGAGGTTGCCGAGAGTTCGTGGGTCAAAGAGACGCCGAAGAAGTTGAACGACGAGATCGATATCATGATGCAAACGGAACTGATGAGCACGCGGCCATTGGAAAACATTTGACGGAACAGCTCAGTCATGTTAAAAGGCGAAGAAACAAAATCGGCAGGCGCTGAGAGCTTTCCGATCACGAGATGGAGAAAAGCAAACACGACTAGTAACACTGTAGAGCCGTAGAACCCCTCAAAGTAGACAAGTTGCAAGGGAACAATGGATTGCCTGCGGAGAATGTACTCTTCCACTACAAACTGAACGGCCTGGCATATTTCAGCAAGCACAATAAGGGCCATGCCAAAGACAATGATAGAGGAGTCCTCCAGTGAGCTGCTGGCCTCTGGGGCTCTGGAGCCACTGTATCCAACAATAACCACGCCTAAAGACACAAAAAACAAGGAAATCCACTCCAACTTTGAGATTCGTCTTTGAAGGAACACCACCGAGAAAATTGCCACGAAAAGGACCACCGAGCCGCGGGTCATCTGGTAGATAGAAACCGGGGTGTATATCAATCCCAAGTTGATGAGCGTGGTACCCACCAAATCGCAGATTGCCGGGATCGATAGTTTGAGCGACTGGTGTAAGGAGAGGTCGGCACGGGCCTCGGAAGGGCTTTTGAGCCGAAACCTCGACTTGTGGAGGACGTAATACACCATGTAGATGGCAAACTCACCTATGAACATCTGCAAAGTCTGAAGCACCGGCTGCTCAAAATTCTTGTGCGTGGAAGGGTCTGGATCGCTGCAGTTTACCACACATTGGTTGTCCTGGTACTTTGTAAATATCGAGTTGAGACACCCCGTGATGATGGTGCCCGCCGCAAGGATGGCGAGAGAGAGTGGACTAGCCATTTCGACTAAAATGGAGCTGTGGGGGAAAAGAAACTAGCCGCCCCAATTATTTCAACAGAACCAATTGGACGTAGAGTGGAGTGGAACAGTGGTGTTGAAGCCATGAACCCAAACGGCCAGTCACGGCTCCTGTGTGGAGTTTATGGATGGTACTGCATATAGCTTTATACCTAGGCAACCGATCTACTCTGGCTTGGAGCCATTCCCTATCTCCTGGCTACTATGGGCCTGTAGAGAGACTACGAATACTAGGCTAGAAGTGCACGTTAAATTTGGAGGGTTTTCCAGTGTTCGTGCTCCGAGGAAATGCCCCAGGGGACCTGCAGCGCAGACCGCGAGCCCCAGAAACGACAATGGTGGGAATGGCTGGTGTAGCTGTCTAGTAATGCATTGAAGCAGGTTCCTGTTTATGTTTTTTCTTGAATATACGCTTGAAATGCTTGTTCGGGACCCTTATCATCGCTTCTCCATGCCGTCTCGATATGGCAATCGCGCTGTGAGCCGCAAGATGATCATCGACAGTGGACAGCTACTGGAGCTTCTAAGGAGCCAAACTAGATATAAAAACGGCTCAATTGTAACTTTAAGCCCCAGAGAAAGGTGCTGTAGCTCTAATCTTTGAAAAGAGATTCTTCTCGCCCCTACTTTCCTTCTAGTGATTGCTCCAGAAGCGAAAAGTGAGAAAATCACCATTCTTTCTGCACATATCTACATCCACATATCCCAACTTCACGCCATTTTGACCAAAAATAGAGCATAGCATACCCTCTACTGAGTTATACTGCCTACTTCGTTCCTATATCTTCTGCTATTCCACAGCCCATCCTACAGGCCAAAATCCTCCCATCCAACCAACCGATTACATAAGCCAGTTGTGTGTAAAATTTTTCGCTCATCACTGAGAAGTGCCCCCCCCGTCCTACTCTTTATCCCAACACCACTTAGCTAGAAACACCCCTGTGTTCTAGAGTAAGATAGAAAAGCTTGGATATACACATAATGGCTTTTGGTGCACCCAGAGGAGGTTCTAGAGGCGGCTTTGGCGGCGCTCGTGGCGGTTTCGGCGGCGCTCGTGGCGGCAGAGGTGGAGCCCGTGGTGGCTTCAGCGGTGGCAGAGGTGGTGCCCGGGGCGGATTCGGCGGTGCTAGAGGTGGTGCGCGTGGTGGTGCCCGCGGTGGAAGAGGTGGCCCTCGTGGCGGAGCCCGTGGCGGCAGAGGAGGTGCCCGTGGTGGTGCCAAGGTTGTCATCGAGCCCCACAGACACGCCGGTGTTTTCATTGCCAGAGGCAAGGAAGATTTGTTGGTGACCAAGAACTTGGTTCCCGGAGAGTCCGTCTACGGCGAAAAGAGAATTTCTGTCGAAGAGCCCGCCAAGGAGGAGGGTGTGCCCCCCACCAAGATCGAATACCGTGTGTGGAATCCTTTCAGATCCAAGTTGGCTGCTGGTATCATGGGAGGTATCGACGAGTTGGGAATCGCCCCCGGAAAGAAGGTGTTGTACTTGGGTGCCGCTTCTGGTACCTCAGTCTCGCACGTTTCCGACGTTGTTGGCCCCGAGGGATTGGTGTACGCCGTTGAATTCTCCCACAGACCTGGCAGAGAGTTGATTGGCATGGCCAAGAAGAGACCCAACATCATTCCCATCATTGACGATGCTCGTCACCCCCAGAAGTACCGTATGTTGATTGGCATGGTGGACACGGTGTTTGCCGATGTGGCCCAGCCCGATCAGGCCCGTATTATTGCTTTGAACTCCCACTTGTTTTTGAAGGACCAGGGTACCGTTGTCATCTCCATCAAGGCCAACTGTATTGACTCGACTGTTGATGCTGAGACTGTGTTCGCTAGGGAAGTGCAGAAGTTGAGAGAAGAGAGAATCAAGCCATTGGAGCAGTTGACCTTAGAACCGTACGAAAGAGACCACTGTATCGTCGTCGGTCGCTACATCAGAAGCGGGATCAAGAAATAGGAAATTTGCGGTAGATAATGATGCATATTTGGACATATACGGTGTAGCTGGCGCTGGCGAGAGGCTGGCCGTGGGGAGTGGCTCCTCCGTTTAGCGGCTTTTGCCACTTTCGCGCCTGTCTAGCGAGCTTTTGCTCCCTCTATCCGCCACGCACTCCCTGCTCACTGTTCGAATCGATCGGACTCCGGAGACTGCACACAGTCTCTGATCACTAACCTCCTCCTTGTTGCTTCGCTATCGGCACCCATTCACCCCACCTTTTTCTGCTCAAGGTTCCCGAAATGCCCTCCGATGATCCTGCAGATCGCAGACGAATAACGGAGCTCACAGATGCCACCGTGGCAGAGCCGGAGGTTATTGAGGTCCCCTCGGACGAGGAAGAGTCCAAGGACCTGACCACAACCGCCGGACATCGTCAGACCTCCTCAGAGGTGGTCAACGTTGACGACGAGGACCACAGTGCGCCACACGAAGTTTTTTCCGACGATGAATACCGCCCCTACGAGAGTCTTGAAGGCACCCCTGAGTTGTTCCGACGGGGCGGCGTGGATACAGCCGCTGACGATGACATTGTCGTCCTCACCTCGAGTTTTGCCCCCGAGTTTCCCAACCCAGCGAACACCACCACCACTTCGCACGCTTCTCCCAGAGGCTCATCCAGCCCTCCCAGGCTTGCCCGCAGGCGCCTGGTAGCTGGCGCTACCCGCAACGTGCGCAGGCGACTAGAGGACGACGTGGAGATCATAGACGAGCGTCCGGCGCTGCGTGGCTTGACCCCAGCTGAGTCGCAGTTCGCGCACTTCACCGCAGACGAACTTGAGGGCTATAGACAGTCGCTCCTCCAGCGTTTACAGAATAGCCATTTGGACACGCCCATTGGCTTTTTGAGGCGACTGGACCACCGCTACCTCACTGAAGAGCTCGGCCAGTTGAACCGCGCAGAAGAGGCTCGCCAACTAGAGAGCCAGATTTCGCACATGGTAACACGAGGGCGGCTCAGAAACTCGCCTTTGACGTTTCTCCAGGGCGTTTTGGGATCCTTGAGTGCGCGGGACGATGGAGACACCAACGACGCCATAGAAGCCTCCATTCTCTCTCGAATAGAGCGCGAAAATGAGACTGCTTTGGACACCAGGCTCAAGCGGGAGAACAATTACAACAGAAAGACATACAACGACATACTCAAAACCTCTAAATCGGAGCTCCTGGGGTATACCAACAGCATCAGCAAGGATTCACAGCTCTGCTGTGAGTTGTGTGGAGTGATCTTGGGTGAGGGGATACCCCGCGAGTTTGAAGTTGATCCCTTTTTCAACCAAAAATTCGCAGAATATCAGGAAGAGTATCAGGTCGCGGCACCATGGTTCTGTATCAAGCAATGCACTGATGTGGACCGGGAGCTTTCTCGGCGTGTGTTTGCCGCCAGATGTGGACATGTGTACTGTGGTCGGTGTGTCAGAAATATTGGGAGCAGGGCCCCCGTTCGTGGCAGACCCAAGGACATCAGCATCGAGAATCCGCAGTTCTTTTCGCCTCGCAAATGCACTGGCGTCAACTGCGGAGGAAGCTTCAGGGGAAAACAGCCGTTCACCGAGGTGTTCTTTTAGGTTTGGGATTCATTGGGTAGGTTTATATAGGACTACATGCAGATATATACAGGCTGTATAGCCATGGGAGTTTCAATCGTTTATTGGTATCTCCTTTCAGGAGTACATAGCAACGTGCAGTAGGTTTGGTGAGCTAGCATTGAATATACTGGTGTGAGTGGCACTATCTAGGGTGATTGTCACTAGCTGTGGTGGATGTACCACTTCGGTCGTTAAGGATGTGAGAGACTAGTCAACTCTGGCTTCCGACAAAGTCAACGGTTTGATATTATTAGAAAACACCGACGACCCGTTTTTGAATCTGTTGATCTTCTTGAGCTTTTCCCTCACCACCATGACCGGCACCGACAGTTTGGTGACCAAATAGTTAGACAAGGACCCCAACAACACGCCTTTGATAGCCGACTGGCCTTTGGACCCTACCACCACAAGCGTAGGCTGCAAGTTGTCGATGAACTCCAAGATCAAGTGTCTTGGAATTGGGTGGTGGATGATTTCGATCACAATATGGATTTGCAACTTGGTCAACTTCAACAAATTCAATACCTGTTGTTTGGCCTTGTTCAACATGTTCATTCTTACCTGTTCTCTCTGGGTCTCATTGGAAGCAACACCCTTCAAGTTATGGTTGGCATCATTTTCCTCAATCACACACACGATAAACAAAACAGATCCGTCCACCAAAACAGTCCCGAGACACCACTCCAACGCAAAGATAGATTCGGGCGAGAAATCCATACACACCAAAAACATCTTGGGCTTGATTTCTGGGTTTATTAAGCTGAAAAAATTGCCTCTTGTTATGGTCTGGATCACTCTGGATTGGCTTTTGTTGGAATCTATTTCTCCTTCTTTGATGGTCTCGTTGAGCTGGCTGGCAAATTCTGAGTCGAGCTTGTCTTCGACGGCGGAGGTGTAAGGGGCTAAAAACTCTTCGTGCTCGGCGTCTCGATCGGAGCCCTCGGCAGTGGAGTCTCCTTCTGCATGGCTTGCATGGTTATTGGTCGCACTCGAGGTGGGGCTAAGAGTACCGCTGCCCGGTGAAGGAGAGTGGTCGTTCTCATGGTGGATCACCTTCTTTCTGTAGCTGGAATACGTCTCCAACTTCTGTTTCCGCGAGTCTTTGTCCTGGTCCGACCTCAGCAAATCCAACCTTTCCTGGCCTGTAAGCGCCTGCTTTTCAGTCTCCAACTTCTTTAAAATGTCTTCGTCTATCGAGCTGCCCACATTGTGAGCATTGGCCAAAGCTCGCTCTCCGGCGGTAAGTTCTTCCAACTTTTTGACCGTCAGCTGGTCGTCAAGGTTCGAAGTTTCTAAAATGTGAGAGATCTCATCGATCTTTTCATCTCTACAGGCGTAGTTGGGTAAGATGTTGCCTGTATCGTCGTACTGGAACTTTTCGTTGTCCTCACCGTCGCTGATGTGCTCTTCCTCTGAAACTTCGTCGTCCTCTGGCGCTACTTTGTCGCCGTCTTCGAATCTTTCCAGCGGGTCGTGATTGGTAATGGACCACTTCAATCCCTGGTCTCTTCTACTTGGGGAATTGGAGCTATCTCTCCCGGGATTTCGAGACCCACTCCTGCCGCGATTGTGCAGAGAAGCGGACTGTTGCTTAATTGCCAAATGCTCGGCTTCTAATTTGGATATAAGACTCGCCATGGCTGTTTATGGGCACACGAACTGCTAAAGAAGTGCTAAGGACACTGTGTTTTTGTGCGATTGCGGAGTAGCTAATTAATCGAAGGGCAGCGTCTGAAAGAGTGGATCGTGTGCGGGCTGAGAATTACGCGAGGACTCGTATGGGACAAGCTCACGGCGAAGTGGGAAAGAGCTTTTGCAAATGATACAGGGTACGGTATCAATTCGAGCCGCTGCGGTGAAGAGTATTTTAACAGAAGAACAAAATATTGCTATCCTGTTCTACACTGGGGGCGGCGTGGGACAATCGTAGTACTGCACATAAGCTAAATTATCGCTTGGAGCTCGTATCACGGAGTCGTATCAGGGGCGCCAAGACGGGCGATTGATCCAATGGTTCGCCTTGGTTTGCGGAAAGGTCTGGCCGCAGCAGGTGGCAAAATCGCTTTACTGTGGAGGAAACCGAAAAAGATTCGAAATTTGGTGGCAATTGCAGTACTTCAGACCCTCCGACCTGCCGAACTGATGGAATGCGAGTGATATGTGAGTGAAGATTGGGCCGCCAGGGTCTTTGGCCAGGCTCAGCGCCAGAGCTGCTGGTGCGCAGCCCCGATACGTTTCGCACAAGGGCTCGGTAGCGGATGACTCCAGTAAGGCTCCCTATGGTTAGTGTTAACTTTTACAGGCTCTAATGGTAGCTCTTAACCCAAAACGAAGATGAGCATGCTTATTCTGCGATTCTGGGCATAGGCGTCCGCTGTGTGATTGTTTATTGGATGTGTTCTTCGCCTACTTTCCGGCCTTTTGCAAAGATAGAGAACGCCAATAATGCTCATGGCAAGGCTCTTTGACAGAAGTGGAGCTCAATCGGTTTCAGCCTGGACACAACCCCATTCTTTCTCATTACGCGTTGTTATGCTCATCTTCTCTCATCTCTGCCACGATCTGCCCATATCTCCTCATATCTCGTCTCCACCTTCTATCTCTCCCTCCCTATTCTAGTTCTTCCAAATACTCCACCAACAAATTTCCCCCCGATTTCAACTCTGGGCACTCCCCGATCGTCAGCGTGCTCACCTCAATCACTTTCCGAGGAAAGGGCTGGAACAACTCGAAATTAAACCTGAACTCTTCCACATACGCCTCTATGCTCATTACATCTTCAATTGGCACAGACAGGGCATGTATCAACACATCATTTTCGTCATTAAAATCTGACTCGTTCTGAATCAACTCTCCAATGTACAACTTGAGCTCCACGAACAAATAAAGCTCCACAAGAGTCGCCAGTTTCTTGAACACTTCGATGATCCGGTGGCCCTCGGGCAATTTTATTGCAAGTTTGGTGACCTTGGAAACATCGTTTTCTGTCAGGATTTCCTCCATAAACCCACTCTTGATCTGGTGCAACAAGAAATGCGTTTTCTGTTGCTGAAGCCACTTTTCTTTATCCAAAATCTTCTGCTGAAGCTCCTTCTGCTCCTTCTTCTGTTTGTCCTTGAGCAAAGACTCGGTATAGGCAGAATCCTGCTGCTGCTTGAGAAGCCGGGAGTACTCAATCTCCCGTTGGTCAATCTGCTGGCTGATCAACTGGGGGTTGTAGCTATCAATGGTCTTGCTGAGACCACGGTAGAGCTTGCTGATAGTGCCCTCAAGGACTGAGTTCAGAGACTCCGCCTGCTCTTGGGACATCCCTGGGGCCCTGATCAAATGCAGGGGAATATTGGATTTATATACAATGCTCATAGATGACATTACTGCCGGGTTGTTGCTGACGTTGGCGCACAACATCACGTACGGAAGTCTCCGCACCTTGTAAGTTTGTCCTAGCTCGAAAGCTTCAGGAGACCGATCAACATTGCTCACAAAAACCTGTACATCCTTAAGGGAGCGAAACTGGGGGCTTCGGAGAAAGGTGCGGAGGAAAAGGTCGCTTTCGAACTCGTCGTTTATGAGAAGAACCAACAACCAGGTGTACTTATTCTGGGCAGTTGCATGCAATTCATTGAAGCCCTCACTCACTACCTGGGCATCAGACTCGTCTTGGATGTATCTGGAAGTGTCAAATTTGTATTCAGGATTGTAGCGAGCAAAGTCGAACTTTTGGGGGTAGTTGAGTGCCAAGGCATTACGGTAGGAGCTGCCAAAGAAAAACTTAAATAGCGACACAATAAGTGACACAAGTGTTCTGGGAATAAAGAGCAACACGATCCATAGCGTGGAGGAGCGGGTAGCCGGTACCTGCCCTCTCTGCTTCTCTGTGGCGAGAAGCTCCTTCTTCTCATCTGCTATCACCGGTCTCATGCTCATGTGGATGCCAATATCAAACTGCCACTGGTTCGAGATCCGTGGCGCTTTCGGTAATTTTGGTAAGTGATCATCAAAAAACATCTGGTGCTGGAGATTGACCACCGATCTTGAGTCATCTCTGTGGGAAATGGAGGAGCCAGAGGTCTCCTCTGGTGGGCCCCCGCTGGGAATGGATGCGATGTTCTGGACCAGCTCAAATCCGCTATCGAGATATGTGATAATGGCCCGATTAAGGTCCCAATCGGACACCTTCAAGAGGTTGATTACATCAGATTCGCTGGGGGTGGCGCTCGAAGACGCCTCCACCTCGGCCAAATCCAGTGACAGACCATCGGCCTCTGGGAGACCCGCTATCTCGCAGAAACTCGCCACAATGGATTTCTGGGCCTCTGTAAGTTCCATTCTGTTGAATTGGGGACGGAATGGACAGAGGGAGAAGCGAGGCATGTTGAGTTATCGGTGGCAGGTGACCTAAGTCAGGTGATATATATCAGGTGATCTAAGTCATGTGATTTAACATCTGTTCGCTGATTAGAACTTGTCTATCACCTGACAAATACCGAGAGCAAGTACCCTTCAGCTCTTGGCGGCGCCTGCATAACCAGCACTGCCTCGGGATCTAGCCAGGGTTTCCTTGCTGTTGCGTGTCGAGGGGCAGCATTGTTCAGTGTGCGGGGCGCTTCCGCTAGTCCTCCGTTCGTGCTGCCGAGGGCTGAAAATTCTCAGCCTACGCGCCATGTGCTACAACGAGACTGAAAGTCTAGGACAACAGCAAATTTTTTGATTTTAAAACTCGAGATCATCATCCCCTGTGCAGACAGCGGGAATCCCGGTCGATAGGATGTTCCTAATCGTTGCTTTTGGCCCGTCTGGGGCCCCAGCTAGAGCTCGTTGCCAACGCACCTAACCGCACGAGGCCGCAGTGGATCCCTTTCTCCCGATGCACCCGTTGCTCGCCTCAGAGCTCGGTACAAGCCCACCCGAGACCAGCCCTGCGAAAACCGTTTGGCTTACTGCAAGGCCCCCATTTTCAGCCTCCACGACACGGATGCAATACCCAGTTGGGCCATGGGACGTAGCCCCAGTGAAAATTTTCGCCTTGCAGGGAACAAAGGCACCGGGCGCTGGTGGTCGCATCAGGTGAAATTGGCCCCGAGAGTATTCCGCACCAGGTGATAGAGAGATCGCAAAGACCATAGGCGAAAGGAAGTCTTGGCCGGGACAAGTCCACATGCCCAGATTTGCTGTCAGTAGCACCAAATTTTGCTACTAGGGTTTGTAGGGACGGGTGTAGCTGTAGTAGCACCTTCAGCCAAAATGGCCCAAGTGAATGTCCCCAGTTGATGCTTATCTTGTAGCCGCCTTTCTTTTCTTCTTCCTGCATGAGTCAGTTGACCGGTTGATTTCGCTCCTAAGGAGGTGCGGCATGTGTTCGATGACTTAAAAGCAACACAACGCCAAAGGGCGCCTCTCGAGATTTTCCAACTTTTGTTTACTCAGCACCGTTGACTTACTGCATCCGCAGACTATTTACTTTTGACCTTCTAGAACCGCTCACCAGCCTGGTTCTATCTGTCATTAGTTACAGCTAAAGGCTTAAGGAAACTCTCAGCCTTCCCTTCACGTACAAACTCATGTTCAGGTCCATACTCAGCCACAGGCTCACCAAGGTCGCTCTTGGTGGCGCTGGTGTGCTTGGGTCCACTATAATTTACTTGGACTTCATCAAGGCGCCAAACCCATCCATTCTCCAGACCTCGGTCAAGCCCTTGAAAAAGGACCTCCCTCCTCCTCCAACGAGAGAGGCGTTGTTGAAGAACTTGGAATTTACCGATAAATTCGATATGGTTGTCATTGGCGGAGGCGCTGTGGGCACCGGTACTGCTCTTGATGCTGCTTCCAGAGGCCTCAACGTTTGCTTGTTGGAAAGAGACGATTTCGCTTCCGGGACATCGTCCAAGTCCACCAAGATGGCTCACGGTGGTGTCAGATACTTGGAAAAGGCCATTTTCCAGTTGTCCAAGGACCAGTTGGATTTAGTCATCGAGGCTTTGAACGAGAGAGGAAACATGTTGAGAACAGCTCCTCATCTCTGTACCGTCTTGCCCATCATGATCCCAGTGTACAAGTGGTGGCAGGTACCTTATTTCTTTGCGGGGTGCAAGATGTACGACTGGTTTGCCGGACACCAAAACTTGCGCTCGTCCACCGTTTTTTCTAGGGAGTTGACCTCCTCAATTGCGCCCATGATTGATGCCTCCAACTTGAAGGCCGCCTGTATCTACCACGACGGCTCATTCAATGACTCCAGAATGAATTCGACTTTGGCGATCACCGCCATAGAGCACGGAGCAACCGTTTTGAACTACATGGACGTGAAACAGTTGTTGAAAGACGAGAATAACAAGCTCATCGGGGTTTTGGCTAAGGACAGAGAAACCAACAAGGAGTACAAGATCAGAGCCACTGCCACCATCAATGCCACCGGCCCTTTTGTCGACACCATCCTCGAGATGGACGAAGATCCAAAGGGTTTGCCCCCTGTCACTCCCCAGGTCCCCCGAATGGTCGTTCCTTCCTCTGGTGTACACGTGGTCTTGCCCGAGTACTACTGCCCCAAGGACATTGGCTTGTTAGACCCTTCTACTTCTGATGGTAGAGTCATGTTTTTCTTGCCATGGCAGGGAAAGGTACTTGCTGGAACCACTGACACCCCTTTGAGAACGGTGCCCAGAGAGCCAATCCCCACCGAAGAAGAAATCCAGGACATCTTGAAGGAATTGCAGAAGTACATGGTTTTCCCAGTGAAGAGAGAGGACGTTTTATCGGCGTGGTCCGGTATCAGACCCTTAGTTCGTGACCCATCCAAGTTGCCCAAGGGCAAGGTTGACCAGTCCACCGAGGGCTTGGTTCGTTCGCACTTGATCACCAGCTCCCCAACCGGTTTAGTCACTGTTTCCGGGGGAAAATGGACCACCTACCGTGAAATGGCCGAGGAAACGGTCAACACCACCATTGCAAAGTTCAAGTTCGCCGATAAAAACTTGAGGCCCTGCCAGACCAACCACTTATTGCTTTGTGGAGGAGAAGACTACTCCAAGAACTACACCGCCAGATTGATTCACGAGTACAAAATCCCGTTGAAGTTAGCCACCCACTTGTCCGGAAACTACGGTTCGAGGGCATCTCTCATCTTGGAGTTGTGCAAGGAATCTGATTTCAACAAGTTGCCCATCACTTTGGCTTCACAGAAGGTATTCAAGCCTTCCATCTCCTCCAACTCGCCGAACAACTTCATATCGTACCAGTCCTTTGATGAGCCCTTCACCATTGCTGAATTGAAGTACTCCTTGAAGTACGAGTACGTGAGAACACCAGTTGATTTCTTAGCCAGAAGAACCAGATTGGCGTTTTTGAACGCCAGAGAGGCTTTGAGTGCCGTTGACGGTGTCGTTTTGGTGATGAAGGACAGTTTAGGCTGGGACGATAAGACCGCCAACAAGATGAGAGCGGAGGCTGTCCAGTACATTGGACAGATGGGGATCTCCCAAACCAAAAATTAGTAGATAGAGTGATGATTATTTATATTACAAATAGATTAATAGATGAATGATAATGTGCGAAGGCAGGGCTGTATCACTGTTCTTAAAGGGCTTATTACGATATATTCTTGATGATTATTATATAACCTTTCGATTTATTATTTTCCATGACCGGTGTACATTATGTTCGTCTTAATATAATAGCTATAATTATCAAACCCTTTGGTGCTACACTTATCATATGAAAGTTTCATTAAAATACAAAATTCTCCACGTTTCTCAAATAGTGGATGTAGGCAACCAAAAGGATCAAAGCAATGAGACACTCCTCGACGAATGCCAAGAAGGTATAGTATTCGTACTGGCCAAAAAACAAGCTGTACTTGCTGGGGTTACCATTGAAAATATTGCTGTGGGAGAAGGCTGAGAGCAAAGAGTAAACCACTCTGATGAAATAAAGGGGAATAGAAATAAGTATAATGGACATATGAGCAATTGCCTTGCTTCTGTGGACAAAATTGGCGCTTTTGAAGAATACGTAAAGGTAGGCCAACATAGCCGTAAGGAGCACAACAGCCGCGAGGAACAAAACAGACGATGCTCTTATTAGTGGGTAGTAATCTGAATTACTGTCGCTTATCTGAGATGAAGCAACGATAGAAAGAATGATTGCAACCAATAAGACAAGGGTCAAAACCAGAAACGGATGGAGTTTGCTCTTTTTAGGTGGTTCCTCTATCTCCTTCTTGTCCGGTTCGTCGGTGTTGGCGTACCTACCGTCTAAGATGTCAGCTCTTAAGTCAAAGTAAAACTCCACAAATGGTGAAATGGTGTTGATGAGAAACCCAAGCGAAACAGAATCAAAGATGTATGCTGCAATCAAGACCCCTTCACTGAAGTTTTTCAAGTTGAAAAGGACGATGGTGCAGATCGCTCCCGCTACCTTAAAAATGGAGAAGAGACCGAAGTAGCGGAAACTTCCTATAAAAACCTTGCGAACACGCTTGTTGTGGAACCGCTTCTTGTAGCCGCTGATACCGGAGACAAGAATGCATGCAAAAGCCAAGGTGACGAATACGAAGAATACCAATTGGACGTAGGCGACGATCTTCCAAGGGGTGGTGAAAAAGCTGGTGGAGAGCGACATATTATGAGAAGATATATGTAACTTAATGGAGTAGTCAGAAGAATTGTACACTTTTATCTTGTATTTTCCATGAACTCTGTACTTATATAGTCTTCGAGTAACGTTAAGGCCCATCGTAATCTAAGCCTACAGTTAATTGGCGCTTATGTAAGCGCAAGTTGCAACAAACCCCCATCTCAGAATACGAGCAGATTGGCGCGGCTATGCAGCAGATACGGCGTTGACAGCATCTCGACGACGATGACCTCCTTGTTGCAGTTACCTGAAATTGACAGATTGGGAGGTCCCAATTTGCCCTCGAGCCCGTGTGACATTCTGGTCCCATGTAGCGTAGTGCCAACGTCTAGGACCCTGGAACCACTAGAGAAGGGTATAGTTCACAAAACGGCAGACAAAGGGAATAGTGAATAGTTGCAGCCAATACCCCTTCGCGTGCCCTTCAGCCTTCTGTGCTTGCCTGCCTCTACCCCTGCTTTTTTTTGTGCGGCATCTGAAACTTGAGCCCATTTCGGCCTCAGTGAACTCTTCTACACAGCCCGCCGCCACGCGTGGTATCGGGCTATTGTGCGCTTATGTAAGCACACAATCGTGATGCGGCACTAGACAAGGCTGTACTAACAACACGAACTTGTGAGCTGCTTATCTTTTGCAATAATCCCATGACCTACTACGCCTCGATTTTCTGGAGCACTAGAGCAGATGTTCTGTTTTTGACGTGAGAAATCAAGTGCCGCCATGGGCCTCATTGGACAAGAACAGCATAAACTATTGACCACGTAGACCCCGAAATCCGTCACTTAAAGTCATCACGTGAGTTAACACTCCAATAGCTTTACATCTCTCATGTATCTCCATATTTTGTATTCAGCTCCGTAATACAATTGGATGCAATACTCTTGAAATGTTGTCTACGATCACATTTGAGACCCTCGCCAGCTTTGCAATCAGCCTTGTAACGACCCTATAGCCACCTTCCTACCATTCGCTTCTACTCTAAACACAGACGTCCTTGTGCTGCCCTCAGGTACTCGACTCTAAACTAAAGGTAAATAGTAGGACTTAATCCGCCGAGAATGAACACTTCTCTTCTCCCTGAATTTGATTTTATTCTGGTGCTAGAGAATTTGTCGTAGTACTCGGTGAGGCCCAAGAAGGTGTGCCATTTCTGCTACATAACAACTAGAGTAAGACCATATAAACGAAGCATTATTATCCTCGACGCACAGTTTCCCCTCATGTAAAGTAATAGCCGGGTTGTATATTGAAGAAAACAGCATTAGATACACCAATAATGCATTCAAACGTTTTTTCGAAGGGCTTTTGCTGTTCCGTAATCTGCATTCAAAAAGACTTACTGCAACGAAAGAAGAAATCCAAAAAGCTATCCAAGGGTACTCTGGCTCTGGGCACTTTGCGTGACATTCAGATGGAAATGGTTTAACTTTTTGGGAGCTATGTCTGGAAAAATCAACGGGTTGCGGTTTGGAGATGACAAAGCGACACGGGGCTTTGCCAGCGAGAACATCAGGAGTAGATTGCTCCGGCTCCATGTGTACCGTTGGGCGATATTTACATTCCGGATAGTGCTACGAGCCTTAGCTCATTTGATTTTAGCGCTAGATAAATGGGACCTCCGGCACCTTGCAAGAGATCTTATCACCGCTCCTCTCTGTGCGCTCTGTCCGCGCAGGTCCCTCAAGTGTCTGGCATCCCTCGATTTGGTCCAACAGCTGGTGCGAAAGCTTTAACTTCTGCCTGACGTCCAAAGTGACCAAAAGTTGAAATTCAAGACATTTCTACTTCCTCAAGCGGCTCCTAACGGTGTATACGATACAAATGTAGCATAATGTTGGAAGTGTTGACGAGTGGTGGTCATAGCTCTCACGCGACCCATACAGCATCACGTGAGAGACTGGACTACCAAGTCACCCGAACAAATCCTAATCTATTACCCCCACGTGTGCATTGCACGTCCTCCTTATTAGCTCTGGAGCTATACCGACCCTTACTCACATCCATTTGTAACTCTGCTTATCAAAAACAAACCTTACAGATTCAATTACAATGTCCAGTTCCACTAAGAGAATTGCATTGCCAGCTCGTGTGGAGCCCAAGGTGTTTTTCGCCAATGAGCGTACCTTCCTCACCTGGTTGAACTTCACGGTAATTTTGGGTTCGTTGGGAGTTGGTTTGCTCAACTTCGGCGACTCCATCGGCCGCATTTCAGCTGGCCTTTTTACCTTCATTGCTATGCTCACGATGGTGTATGCTTTGGTGACTTACCATTGGAGAGCCAAGGCCATCAGAATGAGAGGCTCTGGACCTTACGACGACAGGTTTGGGCCCACCATGTTGTGCATCTTCCTATTGGTGGCTGTGGTCGTCAACTTTGTGTTGAGAATAAGAGGTTAAAACCTAGCTGCTGCCACGTCAAGCAAAATGCATATAATAATAAATAGAACAACGAGTGCCTGTATTGTCTTTTAGCCGTACCTTCTCTTCATGGTCCTATACCTGGTGAGGAAGTATAATGCTTCCAATTCTTTAGTTAGTACACGATACGATCATACAGAATCCACACATACCCTTTTCTATGTATCTTCCTCTCGCTAGCGCCTGTTCAAGTTCCTTGGGGGTTTCAATTGCTGTAGATCGAAATCGATCCTTCAACACCCCCCGAAACTTTCTATAGCCACCCAGCTGCTCTGGGTATTCCCTGCCCATGAAAAGAAGCCTTCTGTATAATTGACGGACCTGAGGATTCATCCTTGGCAGCATGGACAATTGAGCTGTAGACGAAGGTAATGGTTGGCCGTTTAGGGCGCATTTTCACTGACAGTGCCATAGCCCAGCGGTCTAGCAGCAGTTCATTGCGCGCAATACTCTCGCGTTCGAGACATGACACTCAAGTTACACCTGTTTCAACGTCGCTACCAGTAAATATGGACCTTGACAACTCCAGGCCCGCTCTAGGTAAGGACCACAAGTTACCAGAAGTTATTGCTGCATTTCTTGTGAATTTTGACACTACTTTCGGATATAAATTTGTATGGTCCAAGATAAAGCAAGGGTCTAATGTCAGCCTCAGCGGCCTAGAATACAAGTGTCTACCCTCCGGCATTCACGAATCACAAGAAGATGTGGTCCTTTTCACGCACAAGTTTGAGTCTGTCACTTACTATGGCTTGAGCAAGTTTCGCCAAAACGTGAATGATTATGAAGGTGATCAGGTCGATAGGAGCAAGGTCAAGATGTACAGCTACGGAATCTTGTGCAAACCCATTGACACCAACTGGAAACCGAATGAATTTCTATCGAACGGGTGGGAATTCTTGGACGACTTAGATGCTACCCTCAAACAGTTTTTTGAGTTGAAGCAATTTCAGGATTTCAGCATCTTTGACGAATGCTACACGTCGTTGGAGAATAGAGCGGTTAAGCCAAAGCTCGACAACCATCTTATCAATAAATTGCCGATTTTTTTGCACACATTTGGCCCATTGGTCTTTTGCTTGTATAAACAAGCATTACTTCGTCGAAATTTGATATTTTTCAATGAAAACCATTCCGAAGTCTCCAACTTTGACTCCGGTGCCTTCGGCTACTTGTTATCTCTTCTTTCGATAATGCCCCTGGATATCAAGTTGATTTCTAAATTGGAAAACAAGTTAACCTACTCACAGCCTCTATACAATATCGGATTGAATGATATGGCGGCAGGTCAACTCGGCAATAGCAGCCTGAACGAAGCCAACTTCATTGCCACGACCCACGACACCATCCTCATGTATCACAAGGACTTGTTTGATTACGCAATACATTTACCAAGTGAAGAGAACATGCAGCCTTATATTATAAGCTCTGCAACTTTGATACGGAACCAGGGACATACTTTCTCGGTCAATGATTCTGAATTGAAGGCAACTTTGAAGGACTACCACAAGTTTAAACTCATCTACAAGAATTTCTTCAACCGACAAAAAGGCCGGCCCTTGAACGTAGAAGATAATTCTTCAATTCACACGAAAACATCATTATTCTCTCGCCATTTTGGATCTCAATTCTTCGTTCAGATGTCTTCTCCAACTACAAAGGAGTTCGTCGATGATTCTGAGCCTTCGTGGTGGTTGGAAACGGCAACCTCACCTATGTCTTGGAGAGAATACATCTGGTCGGCGTTTTCCTGGTTTGCCAGCGCTGGAGTTGTTAGTAATAGTGAAAATGTCGAAGACGCGAACTTAACCGTCGCCGGAGAACAAGGCAACTTGAATGAGGAAGAGATCAGGAAAAAGTTTTTGGAGTTGGTTGAAATCATTGGCAATTTCCACAAGCTCACGAAAAAGTGGTTTTTCTTAATCAATGAAATAATCCTTGAGCAAGTGGAAGAGCTTGGACTAAGCGCCGCTACTTTGAACCAGAAGATCACCATACAGTTGACATATCAGGACATAGTGGATATGGAATTGGATCCCTACTCCAAAGAAGATCTTGAGTTTGTGACTCTGTTTGTTTTGTTATATTGGAGCAGCGTAGTGGAGAAAGTGGATATTGGTTTAGGAGTTACGGGCATTTGCTGTTAAAGGACCATGTACGGATGATGAACTTGATAGCGAGAGATGTAGATTAGAGTGCAAAAAGGCTACCCAGAGCGCTTCCTACGGGCCGTTATAGAGAAATTCAGCCAAGTGCATCTGGAATTTTGGGGTTGCATTTTTGCCCAGTCCATAATATGGTCCGATGCTAAGGCTATCGGTGCTATGTTGTACTGTGGAGAGCTTGCTCTAGATTCCCTTTTGGTAACTCCGCATAGCATTGTCCGTACCGAGCGCGTCCGCAAAATGCGTGCTGATCAGTGGCATTTACCCGGACTAGAGGCCGTGGCGGAATATTCATTGGATACACAATTTGTTCACAGGCAACATCTACTACCATAGCCATAACACCCGTTATTTCGGCTTGAATAGTATCTCATACGATTGGGGCTGCAAGGGCAGAATCAAATAGGTGCACGTTTTAGGACATTGTTGTTCTTTAATTAATTCCTATCCCTCGATAGTAAAGTCACTGTTTTTGTTGACTATTCACCACAGGTATTCTTATTACTGGAACGTACAGTCACATCACGGTCAATTTTCAATTGGTTCAATTGATTCACTTATATTTTTATTCTTAGACCGACCTGATCAATATTGTCTATTTATCAAGTTTTGAAAAGTTTTGATTGTTGAATTGGCCAGAGACCGAAATTTCAAGAAAGAATTCTTAAAAAGTAAGAATACAGGGTGTGAAATTAATTCATACTCGTTTCCATATTCTTTCCAAATCTCATCGATTTAGTTCATCTTGAGACTCTAACCAAAAATTTAGGCGTTCTGCTATACTGGACCAACTTCATTATCACGAAGACCCCTTACACTAAGAATCTAATCAATTCAACTTTAATCTCTCCCTTTGAGCCGAGGTTCCTGTCATGAAACAGTCAACTTCGAGGCCTAACAGGCAAAATTCAACCAATGGTCACAGGCGTCCAAATAATCGCCCAAATACCTTCTCCAGACAACAGCATCAAAGCGAGTCTGAGAAGGCTATAAATGATAAGTTGGTTCATCTAGTTGCCAAATCGGTGGGCAAAAAGTGTATAGCCACTGTCACTTCCGGCGCCCGGTATCAGGGACTTATTCTCAGTGCAGATTTATCTTCATCTGAACCGGGCCAAGGGCAGTCGCCTTTATCCATTATTATTCAAAATCCCCGTCTTTATTCCAAGCCATTAATTGACGAAAAGAGCAACATATCTGAAGACTTTATTCCCGAAAAATTAATCATTCAGTCGAAGGAATTGATGGACTTGGAAGTGTTCGACGTTGATGTCTTTGAAAGAAGTCAAGCTCTGGCTTCACCAGCAGCAACTGGAGAGTCCAAGTTCAAGACTGACTCCGATATCTCTGGAAAAAGTTTTGTCAAAGAGCGTGAGCTTCAAAGATGGGTTCCCGATGATGACTCCACGTTTTTATCAATGGAAGACGATTCATCTGGGGGAAAATGGGATCAATTCAAGGTAAACCAAGAGAAATTTGGAGTTGAGTCCACCTACGACGAGCACTTGTATACTACTAGAATTGATACATCTGCTCCTGACTATCAAGAGAGATTGAAGTATGCTGATAAGATGGCCAGAGAAATTGAAGGACTGGTTACAACCGACCGTCATATTTTGGAAGAAAGGGGAGTACAAGTTGATGACAGTGGTATGGATGAAGAAGATAAGTATTCGGGTGTTGATAGAAGAGGAGACCAGTTGATGGCAGCCTTGAGGAATGCCAGTATATCAAACAAGGATTCTTCCCACAGTACCGAGTTACCTGAACCTAACAGTGGAAAATATGTTTTGCCTAGACAAAGAGCCGCACAATATCACAATGATCCTGCTATTGTGTCCAGCTCTGCTACGGGCAAAAAGAGAGCTACGGAAGTACTGGCTTCTCAGCTGGTCGAAGCAAGGGATTCAGAGAAGCCCGAATCTATTCCTGCGAAGCCTCCTGTTGCAGCTCAGCATACTGAATCTTTCAGATTGAATGCACAAAATGAGATAAATTCGTTGCGTGAATTCAGTGCTAACTTCAAAATTCCTCATAAATTGCCAACAGATTTGTTACCGATTCTCTCAAAGGATAAAATCAAGCAGGATGAGATTTTGAAGAAACAGGAAGAGTCTCTGGACAAGAAAGGCCAACCAGATATACAGCAGAAGGAGCTGCTGGAAGTGCTGACTTTATCACCGACCCCACAGCCACAGCCTCAGCAACAACCCCAGAAGAAGAAGATGGACCCTACCAAACCAGCATTCAAATTAAATCCTAATGCTGCGTCGTTCACTCCTTCGTTCACCCCGAGCAAGCCTGTGCAGCTTGTAGCTAATCCGTCTCCTCCTGTGAACTACAACAAATCTCCCAACAATCCTTCTCCCAGAATCAATCATCAGCGTCCGTACTCGAGTGGTGGTAACATGGGTAACACGTCTTCCGGACAATCTAAACGCCATCATATGACAGCTTCGGATTTCTTTGGAGGAGCAAGTAAGGTGCCGACGAAGAAAGGGCAAGAGAAAAAGATCAGGGATTTCAAACTGTCCTTTAACTTATTTTTCACTGTGAAGAGTAAACACCAAGACAAGCTGACTCCAGTGGAGTTTGAAAGAACATACATAACTCCACCAACGTGGCAGTCAACGGTAGACGTTTCCTATGATCAATTATACCCTATTCCCAACGGCGTGAAACCAATAAATGCGCCAGGACCAGGTCCCGAATCTATGGGCTTTATTCCCAGCCCAATGATGATACCGCCTCCTGGGGCCCCAGGTCCCGGAATGGTGGGCTACCCAGGATCCCCTACAGGAAAGTTCGTGATGTCACCTCAGCAGCAACAGCAACAATTCGCAGCAGCGACCATGGCGCATTTCCAGCAGCAGCAATTCCAAGCAGCAATGATGTACCAGCAACAGCATTTTGCAGGAGGAATTCCCCCTGGTCAACCCCCCATACCGATGTATGGACCTAGTGGAGAACCTGCCTTCTTCCCTCCTGGTGGGTATATGGGGCCCCCAGTGGGATATGGTGGTGGTAGTCCTGTAAATGGGCATTTAGTGACTGGAGGAAACCAGTTTCCGGGTAGCGGTAATGTTTCTAATACGTCACTTGGAAGCAATACTTCCAGCGGCAGTAATAAGCATTATAATAACGGTGGAGGAAGAAAATACAGTCATACTCCTACAGGACCGGGAAAGAAGGGAAAAGGCGAGTGAGCGGATAATGAGGAACGAAAAAAGGAGTCAGTGATCTGTTGGATGGCTCATGGGGGCGCCTTAGGCTCTGCTAGTGAAGTTGTATATACGTTCAATTCTTCGACTGATTCCAATGATGTAGTTTTTGTCCTGTATGTATCTTATACTATTGAATATCTATCTGCAGTCTGACGGAAATAAAACGGTGTTCTCAAAACAACTCTATCATATCCGTATCATAGAACTTCTCTCGCAGCCTCCATTGACATGAGTGAAGCGGCATTGTCGAGGATAGCTCACCTTATCAAAGTGGAGGATGACTTGCTGAAAATCCCAACCTTAAAGCAACAGTTCAGCAAGGAGAAAGCTTCCATTGATCTGAAGTTGAATACCACGATACAGCTACAGATAGACTCTATATTATCCAACTTGAACAAACTAAATCAGTGTGCGTTGTCACTAAATGGTATCAAGGGTAATTTGAACAAGATAGATACCATATTTGAGGAATCTGTCACTCAGGTTCCGGAGTATGACCAGATTCGCAGAGCCACCGAATTGAATCAATTCTTAATCCAAACCAAAAATCTTTGCTCCGATATTGCAAACTACCGAAAATTCATTACGTCCATAAAAGAGATGACTCAACGAGAGCTAGATATAGTATCCCAGGACATTTCATATCCTCTAGACAATATTTTTCATATACACTACAACATATCGCAAATTCGAAACTTCCAAGATTACGTTTCATTGCCAATGCATAAGTTCTCGGATGACTTACAATCGATAGTTACAAGACAGTTACAGCCTGTGAAACTGGCGGTCAAGCTTTTTGACGAGCTTTTGGCAGAGATAATTATAAGCTTGACTGAGGCTGTTAAAGAGGGTAACCTTCAGATGGCCTATAAACTAATCACTATTTTGGAGTTCGAAAACAACGAGGATTTGAAAGTCGTGTTAAGAGAAAAGTTGGGACTTTCTGAGAAAGTGGATATTTCTACTATTCTCTACTCTAAGTTCAGAAGTTCCAAGAGGAACTACATGAAGTATTTCTATGATAAGTTGGAGGAGAGTCTTGCAGAAACCTTTGACCAGTGTGTGGAGCATTTTGCAAGCGACAGACTACTTGTTTATGATAACTTGACTTGGCTTGAAGATGAGTTGGTGTTTGTCTCAGATACCTTGTCGCCTTTATTCCCTAAACATTGGGCCATAGATGACTTTATTCAAGGGGTGTACTACAATAAGCTACATAACTTTACCATGGACTTAATTCATACCGACCCTTCTGCGGAGGAGTTGTTAAAAATCCTTTCTTATGACCTGCATTATGGAAAATTCATCGTTTCTTTGAAGCCAGAAAATGCACAAGACAAAGCAAAGAAGGAAACGAAGTCAATTATAGGAGAAGAATTGAAGAAAGTGGTTCTCGAAGACTACTTGAAGGTTATTATTAGCAAAATGGATGAATGGAATGACAACTTGATCAAGCAGGAAACAGAGACTTTTATACAGAGAGATGTGCCGCCTGATGTGTTCTCGTACCACCAAGTCTTTGAAGACGAAGATGTCCATGACCAGCCTATCACACTTGAAATGGATGGAGATGTATTTGTCTTACCTGACTTCAAGACACCCTTGTCGATGCTTAAAGAGCAAGCAGATGTGGCTGCAGATTCTGGATTTGGCAGTATACTAGTTGGAGTCATTGAGAACTGGTCGAGATGTTACGTGAAGAGGATCATGAATTACAAGATGTGCATTGCTGATGAGTTTGAAAAGTATATGTCGGTTTATAACAATGACCGGTTTATCACCCTGAGCAGTAAGAAGATGAAATTCTTCCAGAGGCTTAACAAGAGCGAGCCTGCTCTTGATGTGGAGAATATGTCCCCAGAAGAGCTTGAAAGTATCTGCAGACATGGGTTACTTGAATATTTGACCGCATTGGGCAACACATTTGAAATCAATACTGATAGGTTGCAAGATAAGTTTTTGCCCACTTATAAGCTGAAGGTACATTCCAGCTATCAATCCCGAATCCAGGACGCTTTCGAAGATATAATCTCCCCTAGCACGGAGCTTAATGTTGACGTCATTCGAGCGATAGTTGAAATAATCACCAATGATCTTTATCCTGCATTATCGAAGGTATTCTCTAAGGAGTGGTATACGGAAACCCAGAACCCCCACAATCGGGAGCCAATAATGGCAGAACAGGTCCTCGAAACAATTCTTGAGTACATGCAAGATCTTCGGAGCTATTCTACCTATGACATGTATCTGTGTACATTTGTGTTGCTTTTGGATTCATTTATTTCATCATATATACGAATCGGGTACCAGAACATATTGAATGGCAATGCAAAGAAAATCGATCCGACAGCCGTCAAAAAGTTCAGGTCTTTCAGCGAGGGAGTTAGCAGAGATGTGACCTTATTCTACGGAGGGATGGAGGCTCTTTTTACCAGAAAAGATTCGGCTTATTTGTTGAACAGCTTGAGAGCCATTGAATTTTTGGGAGACTTGGCCACTTGTGACGATCCCATGAACTTCATTCCCCAGATGTGGGAAAATGAAATTTTGGGATCATTCTATTTCTGTTCAGTGGAGTATATCAGGGGCATTTGTCTTTGTCGAAAAGATATGGAAACAGCTCAAGTGAGTAGTCTTATTGTTCAGCTCGAGAGGATACAGAATGAATATCACCAAAATGTGCCTGCTCCAGCAAATATTACTTCCACTTTAAATGATTTCTATTATAATTGATATATATGACGGACGGTAATGCAAATGATGATGAATGAATGTAGTCACTCACTATCTGAAGAATAGCCTACCAAATGGGTAAGAGCTGGTGTGGATATATTAGCTGGTGGCAGATTGGACGAGCTGGAGTCGTTAACTTCCTTTGACTGAGATGCTTCTACTGATTCCGCTTTTGTAATCACAGTAGAATCTGAAGCAGTCTTCCTCTTTTTGACGATTATTCGAGGTTTAAATCCCGTAGGCCGATTATCGCGCTCAGAAGGCTTACGGGATTCTGTGACAAGCTTAACAGAAGCAGAGTTTGGCGCCTTTTCGTTTCCTGACTTGTATTTTTCGAAGGCTTTCCGGGTGGCGTTGTCGTCGTCAAGTTCCTGACGATGGTTTCTCTGCACGAGCTCTCTCGCAATATCTTCCTGGACTCCATCCATGAGCCTATCAGTGCCTCCGATTTCCCTCATACGAAGCTGTCTTGCTTCAAGCTCCTCAAGCTCTTGGTTTATCTCGTTTTCACGTTGTTGCTCCTGTAGACGCTTCTCGAGGTTCTCAGTGATGTTCCCATTTCCGCCCTTCAACCCCTCGTCCTTTTTCCAGAAAGGGTTCCTCTTCCTTTGTTCCCGCTGGTTTTGGTAAGACTCGTTTTCCTGCTCTTCACGCTCTAGTCGGGCCAAAATTTGATCTTCTGTTTCGGGTTCTTTTGGAACGTCGGCTACCTTTCTAGAGGGTTCATGGTTCCTCACCGCGCCGGATTCCGGGACATACCCTGCCGTTTGGGGGCTGGTCTTGAATGTAATCTTGTTGTTACATCTCGGGCACGTTATGTGGAATCTGATGATTTTGACATTCATATAAGTTTCCTTCGTTACCTCTTTTTTGGCGTTAAATTTCCTTCTTTCGGCAATATATTCATTGCACTTCAAGCATCTCATCGAGTAAGGAGCCATTAGTCGAACTTTGATGTCCTGGTTCCCGGTTTTCTGTCGCTTGGGGACCTTCGAAGGATCATAATCTGGCGGGTAGTACTTATTAATCCCCTTTCTTTCAGACATGGTAATAGGAGTACTGATACTGGGGAAGAGAAGCAGTCTTGGCTCTGATCTGGCTATCAGTTCGCGCACTATATCTGGACTCGAAAGCTCTGTCACGGCCATGGAGCTGAAGCTAACGGACTTGAAATGAAAAGCATTTCTGGTTCGAACATGTAGGCTTTACTTTACACTCATTTTGTACAAATGTTTATTTAATGCTCCAATTAACCGACATTAATATTATATTATATACTTGTGAAATATAATATATATGAATTTAATCAGCGTTTCTTCTAGCAGCTCTCTTGGCAGCACGCTTCTGGGTACCAAAGATCTTCTTTTCTCTGTTCTTCTTTTGCTTTCTTTGTTGTCTGGAAGCCTTGTCGACGGCAGTAGCCAAACCGTATCTAACTAATCTGTAGGATGGCTCGAACTTCTTGGCGTCAGCAACAGACTGGTAGATCAAACCGAAACCAGTGGACTTGCCACCACCGAACTGAGTTCTGAAACCGAAAACAGAGACGGCGTCCTTTTCGATCTTGTAGATTTCAGCCAACTTCTCACGAAGTTCATCCTTGGAGACGTTAGCTCTGTTAGGGTGCAAGACGTCAATAACAAACTGTCTTCTGGCCAATAATGGGTTGGAAATAACCTTTCTGGTTCTGATAGTAACGGCGTCACTCTGGGATGTTAGTAAGAATTCAGGTAGAGTATAGCTGAGGGAAGTATGCAATGGCATGGAAGCTCTGAAAATGAAGTCCAAATGAAAAGCGCTAAAACATGACGGCTAGAGTGATCCCTGTAACATATTTAGCTTTGAAAAATCTGGTATTCTGGATGCCTTTCCCGATATATTCAATCACAATTCCAACTTTGTTGTGACTATGATGTTGATCACTCAGTAACTCGTCGATCCGTATTCAATTTGCCCTTAAGATATTCAATATGCATTTTCATTATTCCACATGTAACCTTCATCTGCCCTCATAAACAGGTCTACATACCATATTGTCTGATGTATAGAACTATTGTAAAGTAGGTAGAAAATTCTTTAACTTCAAAGTACTTTGTCTCAATAGGGGTGTGCACAGACTGAAAATTTTCACGGTTTAGCATGGCTTAATAAAGGCTTATGTAATATAAACCACAAAGCCTAATGATGAGGGTTACAAACTCGTGGTGGTACATTTCGCATTCGCAGTAAAACTTGAAAGCAGTCACGCCATCACGTGATCGAGCTTTGCGGATCGCAGCGGACCCTTTGACTCTGTAAGACCCAACGATTGGTATCACCGAGATCATATGTGGAGAAGTGCTCGGCGTTAGAACTTTCCCCATATTTCACCAAAACTAACGGCGATTTAGCGCGGGGCTTATTTGTCGCTTGTCATACCCCTCTACTAACTTGATGGTGAATACTTCGTTTATTTCATAATAACTTACTTTTTTGTTATTGGAAAACCAATATTCCGCCTAGACACTAATTATTCAGTTGACCTTGGTGAGACCAATTCTGACAGCCTTGACTTGAGTGTAGTTGTCCAAGGATTCCTCACCCATTTCTCTGCCGAATCCAGATTCTCCGAATCCACCGAATGGAACGTTCTGGTGGAAGTCGTTGTAAGTGTTAACCCAGACGGTACCAGCCTTGACTCTGTTAGCAACATCAATGGCAACGTTAAGGTTGTTGGTGTGGATACCAGCAGCTAAACCGTAGTTGGTGTTGTTCGCAAGAGCGACGGCCTCGTCAACAGTCTTGAACTTAGCAATGGTGACAACAGGTCCGAAAATTTCTTGCTTGACGATATCCATGTTCTCAGTAACATCACCGAAAAGGGTTGGCTTGACAAAGAAACCCTTGTCACCGTGTCTCTCACCACCGGAAATCAAAGTAGCACCCTGCTCCTTACCGGATTCGATGAACTTCAAGATCTTGCTCAATTGAGTGAAAGAAGCCTGAGCACCCATGAAAACATCCTCGTCGAAGGGGTTACCAATCTTGATGTTCTCAGCGGCCTTCTTGAACTCAGCAACAACTTCGTCATAAACTCCTTCTTGGATGTAAATTCTGGAACCAGCACAGCACACTTCACCAGTGTTGTAGAAGATACCAGCAACCAAGCTCTGCACAGCCTTGGATACGTCAACTTCATTGAAAACGATGTTAGGAGACTTGCCACCTAATTCCAAAGTAACTTTCTTCAAGTTGGATTCAGCAGCAGCCTTCATGATGTGACGACCAGTAGCAGTTGAACCAGTGAAGGCAACCTTCTTGATCTTTTGGTGGGTAGCAATGGCTTCTCCGGCAATCTTACCGAAACCGGAGACGATGTTAACAACACCAGCAGGAATTCCAGCTTCCTTGATCAAGCTACCGACGAAAAGAGCTGACAATGGGGTGGATTCAGCAGATTTCAACACAAGAGTGTTACCAGTAGCAAGAGCAGGTGCAACCTTCCAAGCAAGCATAAGAAGAGGGAAATTCCATGGAATGATCTGTCCACAGACACCCAATGGCTCTCTTCTGGTGTAGTTGAAGTGGGTGTTACCGGTCTCGATAACGGAACCATTGACCTTGTCAGCCCAGCCAGCGGCAGATCTGAAACATTGAGCAGTCAATGCAACGTCACCTCTGGAACATTGCAAAGACTTACCGTTGTCTAATGTTTCAATGTAGGCCAAGGTCTCAGCGTTAGCGTCGATCAAGTCAGCCAATTTGAGCAAAGCGCTAACTCTGGTCAGAGGGTCGGAGGTGGACCAGGAGCCTTCGAAAGCAGCGGTGGCAGCATCGACAGCAGAGTCAATGTCTTCCTCTCTGGCTTCGTACACGTGTGTGATTTCCTCTTCGGTAGATGGGGAGATCACTTCGAAGGTCTTCTTCTGCTTAGGAAGAACGAACTCGTTGTTAATGAAAAGACCAGTGGGCTGCTCATAGGTGGTACCATTGGGCAAGGTGATGTCCACGGAAAGGGGGAGATTAGAGAATAATCTGATGAACTGAGCAGAGCCTGCCTTTCTGACAAGGGTCCTGTTAATTTTGGTAGCCAACATTATCGAATTGGACTATTTGTAGTTGGTACTGGAGAATAAAATAGATCGAAATATGGGGATTTCATCCTCCCTATATATAGTAGAATTAATAAGTGAATTGATGTGGGGTCAGTGGCTGGGGTTCCCCTCAATGTGAAATCCGGGAACGCTAAAGACCGGCCCATCTGGGACAACTAAAGGCCGCAAAAGCTAGTGCGATCAAAAAAAAAAAAGATATAATCATGTGTCTTAACTCCAGGGGTTACCCATTAACTATTCTGTGAAGGACTTCAGCCACTAAATGCTCCAGGGGAGATCCACGGCCGAAGCCGAGGCATTTTCTATCCGGAAGCGAGGCGTGTTATTGTAGTACTTCATGCCCACATCGCTGTCGGAGCATCGTCTTATCAAACCAGCGCTCATTTCGACCATGCATTCCCACGTTCGGTATTAGTCAAAGTGGTCTATTAGGTACCCCATTTCTCCTTTCTTTTGATTTTTCGGTTTCACCCTCTCGTTCGGTTTTTGGTAACGTCTCGCGGGGCGCTTGTTGGGCTACTCCGATATAGGTGGGGGCTCGGCTTGAGTATCTGAGGCATTGTGGGCCCCCAAATACTTGTGCGCCTCGGAGCTTAAGTGCGAGCGCCCGCACTGGCCCAAAATGACGTTAGTTCGCGCCGTCAGAACAGGTGAGGAACAAGAAAATAATCTCGGACATTTGATCGGGAAAGGTGGTGTAATACTGGCAAGACTACTCCGAGGATGGTCAGTGAGCGGTAAGCTCGGACCCTTGATTTAACTTCATGTCTATCGCAATCTGCCTTGAATCTTCCCATTTTCAGAGATTTGGACCAGAGTTTATCTGGTTATGGAATAGTCTGCACAGGAGCCGTGCTTCAGCCCTAAAGCGAATGCCGATCAAAATGCCTCCACGGAGGTTGCAAACGAGCTTCTAAACCCGAATTTTTGCTGCTCTAATTTTGCCGCTCTCCTATTCGTTCTTCTCCAAACTCCAGCTCCAAAACCCGTTTTTGCAAGTAAAGGTTGCAACCATCAAGGAGCCATAGATGCAGGACTTTTGAGAAGAGATATCTGTTGATCTCATCCTTAGGTACCCATCCACCAATGCTGCTCTATGTCACAGACATGGACTAAGGGGCCCGTTTGTGGGGTGGATAATTGCACCTCCCTGTTATATCGAACTATAGATGGACACCAGGTGTGCCAGTATGGCCATGTTATGGAAGGAAACATTGAGATAAATGATGACCAAGACGACCAATACGTCCAGACAAGAAGACTCAATATCCAGCTCACAGGAGTTGGAGGCGATTTCCTGTTATCGCAGTCAGCTTCTCAAGGTGCAGTGAAATTGCAAAACAGGAGAACATTGTACGGAATAGATGCCAAAGAGCTTTATCTCGAATGCTCGCAGATCATACTTAAGAAACAAGTTGATATTATAACCAAGCTTTTCTTTTCAAGTGACCTACAGCCTAACGTAGGAGCTGGCTTGGTTTCAGCAGTGAAGCTATTGTGGTTGCGGTACCTAAAGGAAAGTCTTTTGGTATCCGGCTCGAGCAGCCACGCCTTTGATCTTCGAAACCCCAACGTCCAGCTCCCAGCCCTCATCGATTTGATAGCGCTCACTTACTTGGCCTCAATGAAACTCGGTCTAACTTTGTACATGGTAGATGTTTTGGAGAAAATCAAGGACAACTCGATACCTTACATGCGATGTCTACATCTCTTGCCAAAAGAGAAGTTTAGTAAACTTCCTTCTTATTATGCCAGGTCCCTCCAGGCACGAAAGTTGCCCACTGATAACGAACTCTACGAGTCTCTTTACAGGGTAGGAGCAAAAGTTGAGCTATCTCCTGGCCGCTTGCATTTATCTACAAATTTTTATTACCCGTTAGTGTTCAGAATGCTTTCAAAAAGTCTTATATTTCCCAACGCTCCCGAGTTGTTTCTACTCTGGATCTCTATCATGGACAGATTTCAGATTTCGCTCGCTGTGGACTTTAATCTGGTGAAGAAGTCGACATCAAACCGACCGAGCTACGTTGCTATAGGCACTCTCAACAGATATCCCGAGATACAAGTGATAAGCGCTGTGATAGTGGCAATTAAACTCTATTTTGTCTACAACCCCCGGTGCGGGCCGCTCATTAACTGTTCGACCTGGTTAAGGAATGTATCGCAAATGGAACTTAATAATGAGTTTCCGGTTCCGCGAGATACTAACCAGGAAGAGATTCTCGGGTGGTCTGACTCGAAAATCAACGAGTATTGTCGGTGGGTATACGAGAACTTGGTCCCTAAAAAGAACAAAGGGCCTGGAGCGGTTGGGGAAACAGAGGAACTCTCGATGATGGACAAAAGATTGTTTCAAATATTTGATGTGGACGAAACACACTTCCATTCTCTGGACAATAAAACTGATAAACTCAAGCCTAAGGCCAATAATCTGGCTGAAGTGGACAGTATATATAACAACTGCGAAGCGATTGAGAAACCAGTGCAACTCGGTGAAATCATTGAAATTGACCAGTATCTCATGCGACGTTTCTCGAGGGAATTTGGAGTCACCTCGCAGCTCCTATCAAGCAGTTGTGAGCATTTGGAGCTTCATATCAGGAAAATGATCCAGGAGGATCTGTAATATAATCGGTTAAAGGCGATTTGTAATGAAGCGGCCGTAAAACATAATTGAAACAAAAACAAAAATGGGGTCGAATCTTCACCTGAATCGAAAGTTTCTTGTAATTAACATGCCTCTTATTTCTGTAGGTAATGTGGGTGAGTGGTGCTCTTCGAACGCGATCTTCGAACAGTATATAATTTTTCGCACCCATTTAGCTAAAGAGTAGAATATTACAATAGTTTAATGATCTCTTCTTTTGTCTGTTTTTTCCTATCAAAAGGGAACAGTGTCTATTTCAATTGCATTGACCATATAATCTGCCCTATCAAATTTCCATGTCTCTGTAGGCAGTGGGTCTTGTCCCCTCAGGCCTTCCTTCTCTGATGGCACTTCGCATCGCATACAGGAACACTACTTCAAAACAAATCATTGCAGCACTTTTAACACAGGCTATGGATGTCCCTAACGATGCAGATAGAGAGAGGCTCTCTACGGTCAATGGAAATGTTTTCACGGGAGACCTTATGGATACAGAGCCTAGATCAGACCCTGTTGTGCCAGAGACCAAGAGGCCAGAGGACACAACCATCGATGGGTATACGGACAGCCTTTTTGGAGAAGTAACTAACGAAGGGGTACAGAGCATGCCCGAAGCTCCACGAGGTGTGGATAATGAAAACGGGGAGACATCAGAGCTTGTTAGCACAAAGGATATCCTTGAGAGCACGGAGATAAGCGAAGAAAAGGGAGAAAAGGAAGAAGCAGTGTACGGAGAGTCAGGGCATGAAGTGATTGAACATAATAATATCTCTACCACCTCAGAAACCAATACTTTAAAAGCAACAGGAGACACCTTATCAGATGAGAATGCTGTTACACCAGTTGAGAATGAAGCAGCAGCGAGCCAGCGTACAGGGACAGAGGCTTACCAGGAGACCTCTAGCCAATCGTCTACCAGTTACACTGCAAACACACATGAGTACGAATATATAACAGATCCCCGACAGATAACAATCACCAAGGAGAAAAGGCGGGTTGGAAGAAAGCTCATCGACACGTCGTGGATCCCCCTCCCGAGCGAATCATACCAGTCTGTGGAGGAAATCCTCAACATGTGTATAAACCAGTCAATAGAGCGGTACACCACTCACAAGGCCAGCAAGAAGCGAAAAGTGGAGCTACCTAAGAAAATGATAGATGCACAGAATCTTTTGCGAGACGCATGGGTCTCCAATCAGAGCAGCTCCTTCCTCTCTAGGCTAAAGGAGACCCCATTGCCGGCAGTGGGCAGTTCTTTAGGCTCAAGTATTGCCATACCCCATCGAGGGGATCCCTCAATCCCCTTCAGCTTTGATAGACTTCTACGCAGAAAAAGGTTTTTGGAGACTTATTTGCTGGCCGAGTTGAAGCATTTGGGCGAGTTAGAACAGACACACAAGCGCTTAAACATTGCGTACAGCCTGGACAAGAAATATGCGAATGAATTGAAGCGGAATACAGCAAAGCAGGCAGTAATATTCCGGAAGGAGATCACGCTGACGCGGACGAAACTACATATCAAAGACGAGAGCAACGACAATGTACATATACGTTACAAAGACAGCTCAAAATTTGATGCGAATAAAGACAGCGATACCCTTGGAGTGTTAAAAGAACTTGAAGGTCTTCTCTCAAATGTTAGCCAGAACACGAGACAATTGGAGCAGCTCAACCAAAAATTGGAGCATATTTATAACCAGTTGGACGCGCCAACCGATTAAATACATCAGATTCAATCTTAATCCACATGGACCCAGTAAAGGGTGACCATTGTAGTGGAGAAGGTCCCGGACAGATCGCTCTGTTCTGGCAGGGTATGCTTCACCTCCAAACTGATGTAGCCGTCCTTTTCATTTTCCCAAACGGCCCCAAAGCTGGTTCTGGCCTTAAGATCGCCATCTCCTGCCACCAAATGCGTTGCCTGAGCTATGAATTTGTGCTTTGAGCTCTTCTTTTGTACGTGTTCCAAGAGATATTTGATCAATTCGTTGGCGTCAATGGGGCCATCCACAAGAAGGTCCGTAAGGTAGGACGTGGATACGGGCCTCAGGTCTCCCTTTGAAGTGGAAACAACAGAAACAGAGGACATTTCGATGGTCTGCAGCTCAACGGAAGTACCAGAGCATAAGGTGACGAGCCAAGGCCGAGGGTTCCAGAATCTGTAACTTCTCCTTGGCAATGCGCGCAAAGTACGCGCCCTGGAGAAGAGGTGCTGGTGAACAATAAACACAACTTTCTTCCAAGAAGGAAGGTTCTGGGTTTATAGACAGACTTACCGGAAGGGATATTGGAGGTAAAGTTTCTGGAAAGGTTTGCCTAGGCAGATCCCATCGCATAGAAGTTACAGGTCCATTTTGCCAAAGAGTACCGACCAATTATTCCCTCTTTAGATTTCCATCATCTGACTACTTTGCACATCCTAGGATTCCAACCAGCAAACAGCATCAAAAATTGCATTGAACAGCATCTAACAAGCAAAATGAACATTTTTCGGAAAAAGGAAACCCCTGCTAGCTCCACGGACAATATCTCGATTTCCTCAAAATCGACTGTGGGCAGCACCCCTGCCAGCACCATCTCCAACAGCAGCAAGTCAGGGCTTATAAAATGCCACACTCCATTTGAGAAGCCCATAAACCCTCCCAAGAGGCCGGATTTCAACTTGACCCTGGAGCAGGAGGCGAAGTATCTCCAAGTCTTGAATCATTTCAAGGAGTACATTAAGCACGATATCCCAGTCAACGACCACTCCAACGCCCCCAAACACGCTATTTTGCCAGAGGAGAAGGCTTGGCTTACTAAGGAATGTTTCTTGAGGTACCTCAGAGCTACTAAGTGGAAGGTGGAACAGGCCAATCAGAGGATAGAAGAGACTATCGTATGGAGAAGAACCTTCGGCGTTGTGCACATCCCTGAACACACCGATAGCGAAAAGTTGGTCACCGCAGAATTGGTAGAGCCAGAAAATATCACGGGAAAGAACCTCATCGTTGGCTACGACAACGACAATAGACCCTGTCTTTACTTACGAAACGGATACCAGAACACCTCGCCTTCCATCAGACAAGTGCAGCATTTGGTTTTCATGCTTGAGCGAGTCATCCAGTTTATGCCACCGGGGCAAGACAGCTTGGCGCTTTTGATAGACTTTAAGGCTGCCCCACCACACATGAAGCTCTCGTCCAAGTTTCCCTCTCTTTCTATTTCGAAGCAAGTCCTTCACATCTTGCAGAATCATTACCCGGAAAGATTGGGCAGGGGACTTTTTACCAATATTCCCTGGATTGGATACACATTTTTCAAGGTAGTAGGGCCATTCATAGACCCATACACCAGACTGAAGACCATCTACGATCAACCCTTTGAAAACTTTGTGCCCAAAGAGCAGCTTGATAAAGAATTTAACGGGCTTTTAGATTTTGAGTACATTCACAATGTTTACTGGTCTGAAATGAACGTTATAGCAGAGAAGAAGCATGAGATTTATATGAAAAATTTTGAGCGATTGAACAGTGAAATCGGCCTCAGCGAGTACGATTTGAGAATGGATACCGAGGAGTACAACGAGGTCGAATGAGAGCACTGCTCTTTTACTAGCACAATATTTACACCCCGACTAGACATAAGGAGTGTGCTATAAATATCTAGGAAATAGACATCATCAACATTAATGGAGGAGCACTCTGCCGATACCGGTGTCTTGGCCGATGGCAGAGATCCTGCATATTGCACGATATAAAGTATACTTTCTCTGAAAAGAACCTCTGCCAGCTTTGAAGACACATAATGTCCGTTACATCTGGCCCGTACTCTTTGACAGTTATCTCGCACTCCAGGAGCCTTTCATATGAGCAGAGGGCGGAAGTTGAAGCTTTTTTGAGCGAGAAGTTGGGTGCGAAGGTAGTCTCGAAGCGAGAATTGAGCGATCAACGAGTGATCGATTTCGCTGTTGAGGTTGAAGATGCCCAGGATGCGCCCACGAAGGTGAAAGGAGAATCTTCACTGCAGAATGGCTACGACATAATATTCCAAAGGGCCGATTTGAGGCAAAACAAGAAGCTCTTTGTGTTTGATATGGACTCAACGTTGATCTACCAGGAGGTGATCGAGCTTATTGCAGCCTACGCAGGGATCGAGGACAAGGTGGCAGAAATCACTGAGCGCGCTATGAATGGCGAGTTGGACTTCACTGCTTCTCTTAAGGAAAGAGTTTTGCTTTTGAAAGGCATTGATTCCACCACCATATGGGAAGAGTTAAAGGAGAAGATCAAGATCACCAACGGAGCGTACGAGTTATGCCGCGCTCTCAAGAAGCTTGGTGTGGTGATGGCAGTGTGCTCAGGGGGTTTCATCCCCTTGGCTGAGAATGTGAAAGAAAAGTTGGGACTAGATTATGCTTACGCCAACCAGTTGGGAGTCACTGAAAAGGGAATATTGGATGGAACAACTGTGGGTACCATAGTAAATGGCGATAAAAAGGCCGAATTATTGCTTGAAATTGCGGCTAGACACAACATAGATCCAATTCATGCAACCGCAGTGGGGGATGGGGCCAACGACTTGAATATGATGGCAGCAGGTGGCTTCGGTATAGCCTGGAATGCTAAGCCCAAGGTACAGAGGTTGGCGCCCTGCTGTTTGAACACGACGTCTTTGTTGGATATCTTGTACATTATGGGCTACAATGACCAGGAGATCAAGGAATTGATAGCGTAGATAGACTAGATGAATGCAGAATTGAAGGACCAACAGTAGCTATATCCCCTCCACAATGAGTCCTCTCACAACACCCATCACACCGTTGAATAACAAAACCTCCGTGCCTTCTGGAACATCGTGCACGTTAATTATATCCTCCTCAATGTAACCCTCTCGAAGCAAGTAGTTTCTCATCACACCACACAAGCATCCAGAGCTCAACAAGGGCGTGATCCATACCCCATCAGACTTCCTTTTGATGGCAAAATTGGTGACCGAACCCTCCATTACTTGGCCCAGATGATTTACCAAAAGTACCTCCTCACACCCAGGTCGTATAGAAGGAATTCCCCTCTCTCTCGCGTCGCTGTACACTTTTCTGTTGGTAGTTTTGAAAGAAGTGAATGGTGAGATCAAAGAGTATTCTTTGTCTACCCTCACATCCCACACAGGAGACCCAGTATCATTCACCAACCCATCGAGTAGATTCTGTCTATAGCCTGTCTCGTATAGTTCAATTTGTAGCTGCCCGTCCATAGAAACAAGCAATCTTATTTTTAGTGGCTGGAATATCTTGAAATCTGATCTCTTAATAGACTCAACAAGTTTCAGAAGCAAAAACTGCTTGCTGACTTCAAAATCAAGCCCCAGCTGGCCCAGTTCTTTCACCTGAAAGTACTTGAGCGTGAATAAAAGTCGATGATAATGCTCATCAAATAGGAAAAAATTCTCCTGGCGAATATCATCCTCTATTATTGGTGGTAAGTCAGTGAGTGCAGGGTCATATCTTATGGTAGAGAGGATTTGGAACAGGGCTTTATCTGGGTTGTACTGTTCCTCAATGTAGGTGATAAGATAGTCTGCGGCAGCATCGATGTGCGACTTTTCCGCCATGGTCGGGTCAAATAATCGCTGAGTGGGGTCGAGTTCAAAATTTTGAAGAGTTCCGGTGGTGTTTCTCTGTGTTGGTCGTTCCTAGGATTTAATTATATGGAATGTGGGTGTGTGCAACTGCCAGGAGTTAAGCGAAAGGTAGATCAGGTGATCGAGCAAGATACTCGAACTGCCCCAGAGAACCCACTTGCCCCCGCTCTGGTACCTAATGCCAAATGGCGTGTGCTACGTGAATACCCGATAATCTATTGTACAATATATGTAATTTGGGAAGTTCAGTATGGTCTGAACCTCTTTTTCTCCTTCATCAACCGCACTCTCTCCTGGTCGGCCTTGAATTTCTGTAACAAATCGTTCATCTCGTCTTTCTTTCTTTGCCTCATTTGAAACCTATAGAAATCTTCCTTCTCTTTCTTCTTTAGAGTGTTACTAGCCTTCGATACTTGTACCGTAGCGGCTAGCTTCTGCTTATTTAAGATACCTGCCTTGGTCTTGCGATGGGATCCCACCACCAAAGTGAACCCATCTTCGTCGACAAGCAGAGTCTGGTTCTTCAAATCTTCAATAGATTGCTGTTCCGCATTATCGAAATCTATGAGGGCCTGCGACACCGCCTCAGTAAGCTCTTCTTTGTTCAAAATTTCGCTTTGGTACTGCTGGAGAAAATATGCGGAACCAAAGGATCCAATAGGCCACTCAGAAACACTGGAAGCGCCCGAGAGTTTCTTCAATGACCCAAATGCTAGCTGAAACGACGACTTATCAACAAAAGATGCGATTGCACAGTTTTTGGGGAGTCTGGCTCCTGTAGGCTGGTCATGGGGCAATTCCAAATCAGAGGTGAGTTTCGTCAAATCGACCCACACGTCCTCTGAGATATCGGTCAAAAAACTAGGAGAGAACGACTCAAGAGTCGCTCCTATCGCCACATCCTGAAGATACTTTTTTAGCGTCGCTGTGTCGGTGTTGATGGGGAGGTTGAAGAAGAAGATTGATCGGTCACCAGCGGAGTCCTTTACTGAATGCTTCTTAAAATAAATATAATGCACAGTCTTCGATCCTGGAAAGGTCACAGGAAGAACCTGGAAATCCTTTATCTCTGTGACAGCCATGTAACAGTAAGCAGTATTGTATCTGGGATGAAGATGCTTGGAGGTGTAGCGATGCTTATGGGAGGCCTGCATATCTTGGGATGGGCGCTATTGTGTAACTTCTAAAATTTTCCGCTCGTGCTCGCTCTTAGCGTTTGACCTGAGTCTGGATCTCTGTGAGGTGAACTGAAAACATCGCTCCACTGCTCAGAAGTCCCTAGCAAAACGTGCTATTTTGAATCAGCAGGTTCCATTGCTCCAATAATATTCATAGGTAATCTTTGATCATTATGGACAGAGCCACTCTTCTTGAGGCGCTCGCAGGAACGCTCGATGCTAACCCCCACCTTAGAAAGGAATCGGAACAAAAGCTACACGTTTTTGAGAAACAACCGGGGTTCACAGCTTATCTTTTGGATCTTATAGTAGAACCAGATGTTCAATTGGGCATCCAGATCTCGGCAGCTATTTTTTTCAAGAATAGGGTCACTAACTACTGGGTGGCACCCAGTGAGAAGACTCCAACTGAGAACCTCATCCAAGTGTTTGAAAAATCAACCATCAAAGAGAAATTGATTCAAACTTTGATTCAAACTTACAGAACTGTTCAATTAAGACTTCAATTGACCACCGCAATTGAGAAAATCTTGAATGCTGAAAAATGGGAGGAACTTCTTGGCGTTATCACCAGATTGGTTTCCGATCAAAACAACGTAGATCATGTCTACACCGGTTTGTTGTGTCTTTATGAATATGCAAAATGCTATCGCTGGATGTCCATTGAGACTGGCTCTGGTAACCCAGTTTATGAGGACATAACCACTGAAATATTTCCCATCTTGGAGGCTCTTGTCAGCAAGTTGATTGAAAGCGAAGACTCATCTTCAGTTTCCGATGAGATGCTTTACTTGATTATCAAAACCTTCAAGTTTGTCACTTTTTCTGTCTTGCCCACCTACTTCAATGACCAGGCCAAGCTCGGCAACTGGTGTCAACTTCACATACTTATCATCAATAAGCCCTTACCGGCACTGGTGATGGCCGAACTGTCTCTTGACATCCGCACTGCCAATCCCAGAATCAAGACCGTCAAATGGTGCTTTGGAAACCTCCACAGATTGTTGAGTCGCCATGGAGGTGGCCATGCTACCAACGATAAATCTACCGAATTTGCTAAACAATTCATGTCAACTTTTGTGCCTGAAATATTAAATGTCTACTGGTCAATTGTTGAGCGCTGGTCCAACAAGAAGATCTGGTTATCTGAGGGATCTCTTTATCACATGATCTCCTTTTTGGAGCAATTGATTGACAGCCCGGCGTGGACTTTGATTCACGAGAAGTTAGAAGCAGTCATTCTCCATGTGCTTTTGCCAACCTTGAACGGCACGCCTGAGACGATAGAATTGTACGAGGACGATCCTGAAGAGTACATTGGTAGATTTTTTGATATCAACAGAGAAAGTAATACTTCCGATGTCGCCTCAATCAACTTCATTTTCAGGCTTTGCAGCAAAAAATTCAAATCAACGATTAACTTAATGTTGAACATTATCAATAATATCATGAGCAGGAGAGCTGCCCCTAATAGAGACGATTTGGCTACTGCCATGGAAGCAGAAGGTGCATTTAGAATATTATCTACCATTTCCTACAAGTTGGATAAGAGCTATTCGCCAGTGCATGGAAAGATTGATTCTATTTTGCATTCGTTTGTCTATCCCGAGTTGCTTGAGCCAACGAGGACTTCGACTCCATTTTTGACTGCTAGAGCATGCGACACCATAGCGATGTTTATCCATAAGTACCAAGACCAGCAAATTTTGACCGATATTTTCCAGGCAATTGTTGCATGCTTCCAGACCCAAGACCAATTACCCATCCAAATCACTGCGGTCGATGCGTTGAGAACCTTGGTTGAGGAGGATCTTGTTGCAGAGCACATCTCAGGTCAGGCCCCTCAGTTAATGGGAACGTTGTTGGACATGTCAAAAAAATTTGAGTCAAATATCTTGACCAGCGTTATGGATGCATTTGTTTCCAAGTTCGCCAAAAATTTGGAGCCTTATGCGAAGGAATTAGCGCAGAGATTGACCGAACAATTTGTTAAAATGGCCTCTGACTTATTAGAGCTGCTGAGTGGCTCCAACTCCAATATTGACATCGAGAAGGAGTATCAGGCTGCAGGTATATTGAACACCTTGTCCACTTTGATCATTGCTATGAACAATTCACCTCAGGTGGCTTCTTCGTTAGAAGAAGTCTTGAAGGATATGATTATTTTTGTTTTGGACAATGCTATGGTCTCGTTTTTACCAGAGGTGGTTGAGATTCTGGAGTCTATTGTGTTTTCCACTCAGCATATATCCCCTATAATGTGGGAGGTTTACGAACGTTGCATAAACTCGTTTGATACCTACGCATTGGAATATTTTGACACCTATCAGCCATTTTTTGAGACTATCATTAACCATGGCTTCAGCAACCCTGAAATCACCATCGATTCACCTTATGTCCAGTCCCTACTCACAGTTTGCTTCAACATCACCAAATCTGATCCTCTTGAGCCCATCTTTGCCAATAGTGCTTTCGAGCTCATTGAATTAACAATTCTCAGCATGAACAACCGTTTTGTTCCCTTCCTCCCCCGATTCTTACCCGAAATCTTTAGTGTATTCAGCGAGTTGGAATCTCAAAATGCCTTTGATGGTCATATGTTGCACCATTTGTCCGTGTTGCGTATTTTATTTGGAGCCGTGTACGTGGATCCAGCCACCACCATTCAATTCTTACAAGGAAAACTTTTTATTGGAGGATTTTTCCAGTTGTGGATCAAACACTCTGATAGCTTTCAGAGTGTGTACGGGTGCAAGCTCCAGATACTAGCTGGTCTTGCCATCTTGTGCGACACCGATTTGAGCTATTTTGAGCAGCAACCTGAGCTCATAAGAGAGCTTGCAGACCTAGTTGTTTCCAATTTGGAAGTGTTGCCCCGTGCCATCAAGGCAAGACAGGAAATATTGTCCAAGGAGAACAGTACCCGAGACTTCAACGAAGTGGATGGAGAGGACGAGGAAGAAGATGAATATGGTGAAGCGTACGATCCCAATGACGCCTATGACTACGATGAGGCAGAATTGGAAGCATTAAAACAGACGCCAATCGACGGTGTACATGTTTTTGAGGTGTTCTCCAATAAGATCACTGCTTTGCAAGCTACCCCTAAATATGAGGCGATATTTGGCGACCTTGATGCCAGTCAATTGCAAACTATAAGCAAGGTCATCGAAGTTAGTCGTCAGCAACAACTTCTGCAATAGGTTGAAAGGTGAGTTTGTGTTCTGTCAGCGCTTTCGTGAATTAACGTCAACTTGCTTTGTGTATCGAGATCAGGCAGAATATTAAAAGTCAACTATAGTAATAATGTCATGCTATTGAAGCTTAGCATTATGACAGGCATAGGGATATAGTTTCCCAGTTTTTGGCTTTCTTGAAATGTAAATCAAGTTATCAGACCACTTTTACATCAAAGTTTCTACTTTAAGAATGTTTGTGATATATAGGGGTTTACAAGGGGGCGTGTACCGTTAGCTGTCAAAATTTGCAATAAAAGGTCAAGGAGCCCCTTGAATCTAAAATCCCTTGAACTTTATAGGTCTTCATATTATTATTTGATTTGCTATCGAATTGCTAATAATTTTCTATCAAATTTGCTACTAGAACGATGTCAAGTAGCCAGATATTTCGCAGCCAGCCTATGGGTTGCGAAAATTACCCTTTCGAAAGTCTCTACAGGCTCGACAAAGATGAGGAACATCTAAACGATAGTTTCGAAACTCAGCAGGGCTGCGAGTTGGACTTTGAAAACCTGCTTGATGTTGAGCTTTCTGCATTCAATGATCTTACTGTTTTCCCCAGTGACATACTCAATACACCTTCAGAAGGACTCTTGCTAAGCGATCCATATGAAGCTGATTGGGTAGCTGAGTTTGCACGCATCTTAGACGTGGAACCAGGTTCAATACCTCCATTGCTTGAGGAAACCAACTACATCTACGAACCATATTCCAGGACCGAAAGCCCTGAAAATAGTGTCGGATCCTCATCTCTCTCATTTCCATCTATCTCTTGCAACCCTTTTATCAACTTGGCTCATGAGGTTAGAGCTCCTGCCGCAATAGAGCTCAATGTCCACTACTCCGACGTCATCACCCAACCGACACCATACGTACCCCAGCACAAGCCCGAGGAGGGGAGGATTCCTCGTCTGCTCATTCAGCAAAGCATGGGAAATTTGATTGACTATGTGCCCAAAATTGGGTCACTCTTCAACTCAGAACCGGATTGTGGTATACTTTTCGAAGAAAACGAGAGAGAAATATATCGACTCAGCACCCCTGTCTCAAAAGTTTCCTCAATCAACCAAAAGAGCAAGATTTTCAACATCGGAGGGCTCCGAGTTTCCAAGAAAAAACACACTGGTATCAGAAGGGTGAGCAATGGGGAAACATTAGGGGAGCATTTTAACATAATCTTGCCCAATGAATTTGAAAGAAAAGCTGATGCAAGACTTTTGGGCACAAATGAACCTAAAGAAGACCACAAACTGGATCCTAGATACCCTGACTATCGCAAGATAGAAATCAGCTATAAGGGCATTACAGACGTTGAGACTATTGCAGTGGAGAATAATCTCAGAAACTTGGCATGCAACGAACCTTCGAGACCCATTGAAGAGCTCGTTGCAAACCGTCTCAAGATGCTTCTTCCCGAAGAAGAGTCATCTATTGTCGATATCAAAAGAACAAGATACATCAGGAAAGACATCAATGTTTTGAAGGATTTGAGTTCAGAATTCATTTATGAGAGAAATGACCAGTTTGATATCACTCGTCCATACGAACCTCAGTACACTCGGGTGCAAATCAACAGTAAGTCAACTTGCAAAGAAGATAAGGTATTCAACCGCTCCAGATGTGGAATGTGTCCATACTGCCCAGAAATAGAGTTCTACAACCTCAAGACCTCTACTTATGGACAGCATCTTGCTTTTTGGCACGGTGTTCACCCAAATGGGTATTTAACTCCAAATCCCTCCCACTATGGAATCTACATGTTAAGAAAATCAAAAAATCTTGACACAAGAACAACTGCTTCCCATTTTGCGCCCAAAACAGGCGTGATATGCCCTGTTTGCCATGACATCATCCAGACTGAATGCTCCAGACTTACCAAAACGAAACCATTAATCAAGTACATGAGACATTTCAGGGATTTGCACAGGAAGGGAGTACATTTCGATAAGGTTCTTTAGTCATGCTGGGGCCCCCATAACTTTTGTTTATTGAATAAAATTTACTAAATTTAGCGTAGAGCATCTAGAGATGTCTTCTTCGTCAACCTTCGCCTCAACTTCTAGTTGGCCGGCGTCATACGTCTATCAATTGCCGTACAAGAGCACTAGGCGTTAAATTTCAAGATCATTCGTATGCACTCCCCCCTCAAATGGTTCATTTGCCATCATTAAGCCTAGCACTGTTGACAACTCTTTATCACTTATCATGTTTACAGGATTCGGTTCTGGTGTATTTGGAGGTGGGTCCTTTGGGGCTCCCATTTCTTCAAACTTTGAGGACTACTTTCGCTGCTATCCCATCACTTTGATGCCGGACAACATAAGGAAAGACGACGCCAATTATGGAGGTAAGATCTTCTTGCCGCCTTCTGCCCTCAATAAACTTACAATGCTCCATATAAGATACCCAATGTTATTCGAGTTAACGAATGAAGCTAACGCCAAAGTTACTCACAGTGGAGTGCTCGAGTTTGTGGCAGAGGAAGGCAGAGCTTATCTTCCTCAATGGATGATGAACACGTTGGAATTATCAGTGGGCCTGTTAATTAAAATTGCATCTTGTGACATACCCTTGGGTACATTTGTTAAAATTGAACCCCAGTCGGTGGACTTCTTGGACATTTCAGATCCGAAGGCGGTGTTAGAGAACGTCTTGAGGAAGTTTTCAACTCTCACAGTCAATGATATCATTGAAGTCAATTACAACGACTCTATATACGGTATAAAAGTGCTAGAAGTGATACCAGAGTCTAAAAATAAAGGTATCTGTGTTGTGGAAACCGATTTGGAAACGGATTTTGCACCTCCTGTTGGGTATGTTGAGCCCGAATATAAACCGAAGGTTATCGAGCCTTCCAATTCCACCCAGTCTATAACACCCTCAAGTGTTAATCGAGGGGCAGGAGCTGCTTCGATGGCACATTCTTTAGGGTACGCTAAGTTAGTGGCTGAGTCACAAGAACCCAAAACCTTCCAGGGAACAGGACAGAAGTTGAGCAACAAGAAAGTGAAGGAAGAGCCACAGAAAACCTACAAAATTGATGATTTGGACCCAGATGCGCCGTCAGTACCTTTGATTTTGCCTGAGAACCAACTTTTCTTCGGGTTCCCCGTTATCTTGCCAACACAGGAGGAACAAGAAGAAGGCAAAGAAAGGGAAACCAAGGATGCATTTTCCGGAGTGGGGCAAAAACTCAGGCAGAGCAAAAAGAGAAAGGATAAGAGCACAGGCCATACGCCTCTCAAGAACCACTCTAGAAGTCCCGATGACTTCATTGAGATTGATTAGTTGGCAAACCGCACAAACGACAACTATTTATTAGGTAGAAACTGCTATAATATAATCACTTTTATACATGTCTATATCTGACTGGCAGTCACACATTGATCAATCATGTAAGTCTATATCTCGGTTGTTGAAGGAAGAAACACGTCGTTTCCTTGTTCAATGGCCTTCTGGGTATGGTAAACGATGTCAGTGGATTCCCAAGGGTAGGCAATCCAAACGTCGGGCACAGATCTGGCGGCAAAATAGTTACCAGTTTTCATTATATCGTCGGGAAGATCAGCTCTCTTTGGCTTCTGCTTGTCGTGCAACACGAAGATGCCGAATTTGGTAGTGGAAGGATCAGCATTTTTGGCCTTAGCTTGTTCAATGACGTCCTTTTTGAGTTCAGAGACAGCGTAATGAAGAGTCGTTCTTGTGTCATCAACCTCGTCAATGATCAAAACGTTCTTACCCACCAAGTCAACGTGGGACTGCTCATAATCGATCCACTGGGTCCTGACAACCTTGGTCCCCACCTGTTCAACCTGAGAGCCAACAGTGCCAATATTTTCATATAAAGAAAGGATAATGGCCATGATACGAACATTAGGCTGACCTGGTTCTTTGAGGAAAGTACGTAACATTCTAGCGGGAATGAATCCACCTCCACCGATGGCAATGATCAAGTCAGGCTTGAATGCCTTGATTTTATCAGCAACCTCTTGGCAGAGCTGATGTATATTGTTGTAGGAAATAAATTTCTTGTTGGCTTCAACGTCAGCAGTATCCATCTTTATCGTTATGTCTAATATTGTCAGCCACTTGGCGGGTGTGTAACCAAGAAGTAAAAGAAGAGAAGAAATGTTCAGCAGAAAAAAATCGATGCTCGACCAATATCGCAGCAGGAGCGCAGGGACCACAAGGTGAAGTACTAGACAGAAAAAGGAACCAAGTAAGAGGTCGCCACTCCCAAGTTCAAAAAAGAAAATCCTTTTGGGTCGAATGAGCCAAAACCAGATTCTGGAATCATTTGCTGCCCTGTTGGGCCCTTGGTCGATATTTATATTCTGTAGAAGGCCGATTGATTCTTATCTGCCCTCGGAAGTCGCGAATAGGCCGTTTGGTGAGAAGATTTGAAGGCAAATTTGAGAAAAAGCTTACGAAAGCTCTCAGATACAGGAGGAATAGACAGCGTTACATTTATGGAAGACTTTATTGTATGTGAGACCAACCTCTGCCTCTACTGTATGGGCAGGGTCCTTCTTTCCGCCCTCGGAAGTCGCGATCTTGGAAGCTTGCCATGTGAGCCGCTGTCTTCCGCGCTGATCTTCTTCAGATAACGTGTGAGAAAGACAAAAGCGGCCTTAAAGGCCGGATTAATCCGAAAATTTTTCTGAAAGGTGAAGAGGAAAACCAGGGCTTATCCTCAAATTTGTAATTTTCCTTTTGAACACATACGCCTGAACACGGGCATCGCTTTTGGCACCCAAAATCTGTCCGCTCATTTTCTCCAGTTCAGCAGCTTAAGCATCATGCAGTACCCCTGGGGCAGCTAAATGCAGTACGCTCCATATACACACTTTCTATATACACACTCCCTATTGTGGAAATTCCAACGCTTTCCTTTGGCTTCGTGTTCAAAAAGCGCCATCCATCACAATATCTCCTTCATCTTCCGCACTTTCTGAGCTGATTGACGTCTGGTATGAGGCTTTTGATATTATATTTCATAGCCGTAACATCGGCTGCCATTTTGGGTATTGATTTTGGTCAACAGTACACCAAATCAGTGCTTCTTGCGCCAGGTATTCTGTTCGAGATAGTGTTGACTGATGAAGGGAAACGTAAGGATCTTTCAGGGCTTTCAATCCGCAAATATCCTGGAAGCTCCAGCGAGCTTGAAAGGGTGTATGGATCTGCTACTGGATCTCTTTGCACTCGTTTTCCTCAGTCTTGTGTACTAAATGTCAAATCATTGCTTGGCAAATCACTCGATGATATGGCTGCTATCGAGTATGCCCAGCAAAACTTTGTCAAATTGGTCGCAGACGAGTCTAGATCCAACTCCATCAAGATAGACACAGGGATCGAGGATGCCATCTTCTCAGTGGAGGAAATTGTGGGCATGCTTTTGAATGAGATCAAATACAGAGCCCTCTCCGACCTTGAGGGTATCCCCTCTGCAAAAGCGATTGTGGAGGACGTTGCCGTGTCTGTGCCTCCATATGCTTCCCAGGCCACCAGAAGAGCCTATTTGGATGCGTTGTTCCTTGGGAATTTTTCCAATGTTCTTGGTCTTGTCGATGAAGGGACTGCCGTGGCGTTGAATTATGTCTCCAACAAAAAGCTCTCAGAGCAGGACTACACCAACGCGAAGGAATACCATCTCGTCTACGACTCCGGGGCCGGCTCCACATCAGCAACCTTGTTCTCATACACCCCCTTCACTAACGGCTCCATTGTCCTCGAGATTGAGAACGTCGGCTATGACCAATCGTTTGGTGGCCAGCTTCTCACCAAGTCCGTCTACACGATCATTTACGAGAAGTTTTTAGAGTCTTTTGGCTTGGAAGAGTCAGCTGAAATTCCCGATAAAGTGAAGGCGAGGATTTTGGAAGTGGCAGAGAAAGCAAAGATTGTCTTATCGGTCAATAACGAGTATCATATCTCCCTTGAGTCACTTTTCAACGAAAAAGACTTCAAGGTTACCATTACGAGAAACGAATTTGAAGAAATCAACTCGGATCACTTGGTCAGAGCAACAAGGCCTATCTTGGATGCTTTACGTGGAGTGATTGAGATTGAGGACCTTAAATCTGTAATTTTGACCGGAGGCTCGATTAGAGTGCCTTTTATCCAGAAGCACTTATCGACCTTATTGGGTGAAGAGAGAATTTCCAAAAACGTAAATGCTGACGAAAGTTGCGCTTTAGGCACAACTGCCAGGGCGTTCCAGTTGAAGACTCAATTCGACAGACTGCGTGAAGTTAAAGTTGTCGATAAAGCGTTCCATAATTACGAAATCTGTGTCAATAATTTTGATGATATCAAGTTAGTTTATGGATCAGGAAGCACTATTGGGAACTCGACCAGGCTCAACTTGTCTAAATTGGGCGAAATTGATGATGTGGTCAACATCGGCTTGTATGAAGATGGCAGCCTCCTCCACACCTACTCTGTCGATTCCTTGGACAAGAAGGGAGAGAAATTGAAGTGCAAGAAGGATGAAATCAAGCAATTGTTTGGCACTTTTGTTTTGGACACTAACAAAATTTTTGCATTAAGCAAGTTGGAGCTTGTTTGTGTCCCAGACCCCTCTAAAGGCGGATTTTTCAAAAATCTTTTGGGCAAAGGCCAGAAGACTGCAGAAGGTGAAAGTATTGAAATAGAAGACGAGGCAGAGAATCTTTCGGAGCAGAATATCAATGGAACGAATGGAACTAATGGTACCAAAACGGCCCCAAAAGTGAAGCCATCAGTCCTTGGGTCGCGCCCCGTGTCGATCCCTCTTCCAAAGCCAAGCTATGCTCACGTCAAACCTTTATCCAATACTTCAAAAGAGAGGGCATTGGCTCGTTTATCGCTCTTGAACTCAATGGATGAAACCAGACTCCAATTGGATCAAGTTAGAAATATTTTGGAAGGTCAGTGCTACGAGTTGCGCTCATTTATCGAAGATCACGAGTCTCAGTTGGAAGCTGAGGATGTTGAAATCTCGTCATACACCTCGTTTGTGAGCGAAGTAATTGAATGGCTTGAGTTTGAAAGTGATCTCGCTACCCTTGATGAATTCCGCAACAAAATCAAAGAAGTTAACTTGAAGAAAAAAGAATTGGATAGCGTTTTACAGATGTCAGAAGCCGACTTATCGCTCGAAGGACTTAAGAAGTTGTACGAAGACGGCAGTGAAAAAGTTATGCAAATCCAGCACCACTTAATTGAATATGGCACCGAGATCAGCGAGCTTAGAAAGAAGTTTGAAGATCTGGGATATGACTTTGACAAGGAGAATGACCGGATAAAACGCCAGCTTATTTCCAAGACCGGTGGAGCCGACAAGATGTTGAGTTTGGACAGAAACCTTGGGGTTTATAAGGACAAATTGACAAAGCTTGGGGAGCTTGTGGACTTGAGTCCTGCAAAGTTTGCCCAATTCACCAAGAAGGATCTTTGGGAGATATACGAGGGAATAACCAACTCTTTGGTAGATATGTTGGCAGACATTTATCATGTTGAGCTTTCCCACAAGAACAGAATTGACTTATTCAACAACAAATACCAGAAGTTGGAAGAGAGAAGATTGCAGAAGGAGTACAGAGAGAAGTTGAAGCAAGAGATGGCCGAGGCGAAAAAGGCACAGGAAGAAGAAGAGCAAGAAGAAGAAGATACTGCCATAATTGAGGAAGAGGAGGGGCAAAATTCACAGGAGGACAGCAACCCTATAACCGAAGAAGCTGACATAGAAGAGACAGCTGAAGAGGAAGGAAAGGACGCAAATGACAAAGATGCGAGGGACAGATTCCTGGAGGTTGATCATGATGAGTTGTAAGAGGCCTCAGTACATAGATCAGAATAATATAGAAGATGGATGACGTTCTGGTGTAGGAATGAGTGGATACCGCCATATGCCGCTCTGGCGGGCACCTCGCGCCTTTCTGATGGCCTCTGCGCGCTTATAGCTAGAACAGCGAAAGAACGTGTGGCCACCAATACATTGGATCTGACCCAGATGGGACACTTACACTGCTCTTCAGAAAGAATGAATTACGGGGAGAACATGGATCCTCGAGCTCGAAGGGAGCCACAGGCCCACGAGGAGTACTCAGATGACAGAAGACTTCAGTCTAGAAGGCAGAACAGCCCAAGAAATGAAAATGGAAGGTACGATGAGTACGGAAGCAGTGGGCAAAATAGAGAGACAAGGGCAGTACAGAAAGAAGCCTATGGTCGGGATACCAGAGGCAACTTCAGATCCGATGTAAGGGATGACAGGTACAGAGACAGGGCTCGAGAACGGTATCGTGATAGAGATTCCAGCAATGGGCAAGGCAGCAGCTACAATGCCCACAGAGACAGCGGCTATAGAGACACCAGCTACCGAGACACCAGCTACCGAGACAACAACTACCGAGACAACAGCTACAGAAATAGCAACAGAAATAGCGACCGAGGCTATGGACGAGGGAATAACAGAGATGGCGGTTTCCATAGAAGCTCCAGAGACTCTCAAGAGGGATCATTTCTGACCGGGAGGTCAACCCCCAGACGATTTGACCAACGTGAGTACAGCCCAGAGCGCTCCCACAGGCTGCAAGAGGAATCTGTACGGCCTACGGAGGAACTCAACGAAGTTGAGAGGGAAGAACTCATTGAAAAGTACAAGAAAAGGCTTCTGCGCTTGGAGAAGCATCCAAGTATCGATAAGGTTGAGATAATAGATTCCCAGTGGGGCGTCAAGCCAAAGGGGTTTGAAAATGTAACCGTCCAGAGAGCCAAGCTTTCGGGATTATTTCCACTTCCAGGGTCGCCCAGGCCTGTGGATTTCACCAAACTCGAGAACCAAATCAACGAGACAGGTCTCAAAGACTCATACCGTATCGACCCGTTGGATTCGAGAAATTCCAAGATTTTGGTGATCAATGGAGTTGATCTTGACAGAGCAGATTATCTCAAAGTGGCAGACTACTTCAACAAGTTTTTGGCCAAAATTGATATCCCTCAAACCACGTTGAATAATGTCGAGTCCAAACGGAAGACCAAGGATAACAAAAGTTTGATCATTCAGTTCTCGAACAATACTTGCGCCACCATAGCACTTGCTTTGAATACGTCAGCGATCCCGTATAGTACGATTAAGTATCAGAAGGAAGATGACGAAGAAGCTCCCGCATCAGCCTCAGAAGTCGAAAGTGCCATTCTTGACATCTCAAGGCCAGGAGAGTATGTCACACAATGTTTGCCCCCATACAAGGAGATTAATGAGGACATAGAGGACGAGGTTATCGACAGCCCACGCAAAATAACGTTGCTTGTTAATAAAGAAAGAACAGAATCTGAGCTTATGAACGTGCTCAAGCAGAAGGGCCAGATCAAAGGGTTTCAGTTATTAAGGGAGATAGGCACAAAGGAGTCGGTAGGTATAGCATTCATTGAATATTACTTCGACCCTACGCAGTACAAAAACACCATCAAGGTGATTCCTGCCATTCAAAAGATCATTGATCAGCTCAATACAGAATTCCCCAACGATATACAAAAAGCTATATTTTCTTGTGTTATTCCGGGCAAAACAGGAATTGAAGACTGCCCCATGGACTTCAATACACTCAAGGCTTTGGCTAAAGGTGAGTATGTTACCAACCACCCGAAGCTGAGTGTCATTGAGTTGATAAACATAGTGACGCCAAGAGATCTTATTGATGATGCAAACTTCAAATTTATTCAGCAGGACATTCTCCAGGAATGCGAAACCTTTGGCCAGGTGCTCAGTATTAAAATCCCTAGACCAGCTAACGACTTTACTCCCGGAATTAGCCATTTCACACAGCCAGGCCTAGGAAAAGTTTACGTGGAATTTCTGGAGGAGCAGCTGGCTCTAGATGCTATCATGGGGTTGGCAGGGCGAATGTATAATGACCGCACGGTTCTCTGTGCCTTCCACAATAAGCGAGATTTCCATAATGGTCTTCTTTAGTTACTTATATTCCGCCATAAACAACTTCAACTCATTTGGAACATTCAGATCATACCCGTGTCTCACGATCAATGAGTACAACTGTTTTGGAAGCTCAGGAATGAAACTTAGACTCAATTTTATGATTTCATTCTCTTCCAAATGTGGGAAGCTTCTTAAAACTTTCATTGGCTGCGTAGATTTCAAGAGAATAGATCGGTTCATGATGAGCTGTGCCACGATAAATAGAATGTTCATGTGTGTGCCGTAGGCAAATAAGAAGTCCCAAAGCTTAAGAACAGACTGTAGGGGAGGGGTGCACGCACACAATGTGAGCACAGATGGAAAAGCGTAGATTTCTGCCTTTAGAAATTTGGAATCTAAATATTGGCTAAGCACTGGATCTATCAAGCTGAGAGTGACGTCCACAAGGTGCAAACCAACATGAACCCCGTCCAAGTTAGGGCTTATATACAACGGAATTTGTTTTGTGATCAATTGATGCAAAATAGCGAACGCCTGAGGTTCACTCTTGTTGCAAGTGTATGCGATTGGTGCTAGCAATACGTTCATGCCTTGAACATAGCCAACTTTATTCCCCGAAGTAAGAGCCGTCAACGAAAGAATACGCACTAGACTTTCCTCAGTTACTTTCAGATGGAAATTGGTATCATTCATAAGAGTACGGAAAGTGTCATTTTTGATCTTGTCGTAGAGTTCTTTCGATAAGGAAGCAGGTACGGAGCTTAAGAGTTGACAATATGATTCAGTGGTGAGAGGGGCAGCCCGTGATAGTATGGACCATATGTAGCTTCTATAGGGGCATTGGTCGTAGCCAGGAGGAATCTTCAAGCCCTCTATGAGTATCATGTATCTGAGTTGGGATAAGCCATTTTCAAGAAAGAGCTGTTGAGATCCAATGAATTGTTCTATGGTGTCCTTCTTGCGACCGTGTCTTCTGTGCTGGATATCCGCCATCTTAAAGAAAGAAAGGTATAAGGGAAAATTTCCAACTAGCCTGAATATCTGCACTTGAGTATCAATGAAGGAGCCGGTGATCTATAGCTTACTAGTGCTGGAGCGATCTGATGTAAACAGGTGCTCAGAGCGCGCTGGTGTTCCTACACACAGTCTAAGCCCTTGAGATCTCAATCTGAGACTGAGATCACATTTTAGGCGAAAGCTACGCAACTCAAGAGAGAAATAACGACAGATGTTCGGATTAGGAAGATTTTTTTACGTGATTATCCTCGCAGTGAACGGGTTGGCAGTCCTCAGCGAAGATCGATTTTTGAATAGAATAGGCTGGGGGGCTGGTTCCAGTTCTGGCGCTCAGCAGTTCCAGCAATTCTCAGGCGTACAGAGCAACGAACCGTCGATCAAAGCAAGACTTATCAACCTCATCAGCGCTGTAAGGACACTCATGAGATTACCATTGATTTGTGTGAATATTATCATCATATTTTACGAGTTGTTATGAGAAAACGGAAAACAAGAAGACGGCAACTGCTACTAGTTACGTGCTTTCAGAGGGTGCAGTGTATAATAAGTAATAAATAGAATGTCAAAACAATGTAGCTACAGCAGAGAATACTTGTCTTCTTACGATATTTGACACAGGCCATATGTTTGAGATCTTGCCTCTATCTACACCTTTCAGATTGTCATATGTATTATACAGTTTCCTCCTTAACCTCGGTAGCCCCTGTGTTCTGCAACCGGTCTCTCGATTTTTTGAATAACTCTTCCTGTTGTCTCAACAATTCTTCTTCCGATAACCCAGAGTTTTGGAACTTGTTGTTCTTCTTTTCTTTACCCTTAAGCAATTCTTTGTGCTCATCGAGTATTTTATTCACCATTTCAAGGTAATTCTGAAATCCTAATTCCTGAAGTGCTTTCACCACATGGTCTGAAGCAATCGTCTTTTTGGCTTCCTTTTCTGCTATGTCGTTCAGTTGGGTGGATAATATCATTATGAACTCGATACTGCATTCTGTGATAGCTTCTCGTGCCTCTTTCGTTATGGCAATATCAGAGGGCAATATCTCTCCTATTATTTTCTGGACCGTGGCCTTGGGAAGCGAGAGATCCTCAATCCCTGAGCTCCCGGGATAGTCTGACATTACACCTTATCGTCGTTTTGGGGAGTGTATTTTGAAGCAAAACGTGCTGTCTGTATTTGGGTGGTTCCTCAAGATATACTTGATAGTACTTGAATTAGTATGCAAATAATTTTCCGAAAGCCAATTGCTAAAAGTCAAAAGTGTCCTTAGTTGTAGGCGATTGCAACTGTAGGACACACTAGCCGCCCCTCTCAAAACAGTGCGAGAAGTTGCCAATTTATGCACTTGCTCGGCGCCTGCACACACCGCAACCAGAAAACAAATAATAAGTACGAGCGTCGCACGTGACTACGATGGTCGACACCTTCAAGGACTATGAATAGCCAAGTAGCCCACGGGAAAAGTAGCGTGACTTATGAAAGTACAGACTTCATCCCTTAATTCCCAGAGGCCACGTTTTAGTTGTTTTCAATGGTGTTCGTATGAGGCTCCTGTGTGGAGTTCGCATCGCGGCTGCGTTCCCTTTGTAGCGGCGCTGCCTTCTGAAAATTTTGTTTATCTCATCACTACCAAGAGGCGATTGTACTGAACTATTCCTCACAGAAAAGAGATTTTGGCTAGAATTTCTGCAGCTCCTACTGTGAGATTATTTAATCTTCCCTAAGTGGTTTGAGCATATACCATTGAGTCAATATCCTTCAACTCGGACCTTTGGAGCCTTAGTCCAGAACTCTAGGTCATCACCGTCCTCATAGTCCACATACCATAGCATATCTGCATCATGAGTTCACCTCTTTCATTTGCCCAATACGATGCCACGGGCTCGCTTTTTGCCTCGGCCATTGTGGAGCTCGACACCTACAAGTTACGGGTCCAATCGATCAACCCAACTCAATCATCTGTTAACACAGCATTCACACTCAACTCCAAATTAACGCTGATGTGCTGGGGTTTTCTTCCAGGAGACTCTGACACAGTTCAAAGCGAGTTCATTGCCTTGGGTCTCTCTTCAGGAGTGGTCCAGATCTACTCACCACTTTCGAATGAGATCATCGCCGAATTATCCTCCCCTTCAAACGCAGCAATTTCAGACTTCCATTACTCGAAACTCACCGAATCAGGATGGTCCAGTGATGCGTCTGGCAATATATACGAGTGGGATTTGGCTACGTTCACACGCAAGCAGACCATAAATATCAACGACGTGTTATCCGACAACGCAGAGCCCATCTCCAAGGTATCCACCATTCGTCATAATAATGTCCCACACCTCTTGGTCTCGACATACTCGGTGTACCTTGTGAATATAGCCGAGAAGGCCATTGTGCAGACCTTTCCAGCCCATATCCAACCTGTAAATACCCTTCTCCCAGTGCCCAACAGTTCTGATCTCTTTTTGACCAGTGCTACGAACGACCGGTTCATCAATTTATATTCCATATCCAAAAATGCCGCTGTTCTGATTTTTGTTGCGGAATCTCCGGTAATATCAGTGTCACTCGAACAGCAAGAGCCCTCCAGTATCCTATGCGCCCTTACCGAAGATGGCCGGGTCGAGGTGTTCAATGATGCCTTGACCGAGTCAGCACCCACAGCAAACTCCAGCCGAAAGAAGAGAAGACAGATGCAATCCCGGTCCTCCAGTGGCAGCATCAGACTCACTCGTCCTGCCGCGGACAAGAAGACGGCTAACGATAAGCTCAACGTCGCGGCTGTCACTCTGTATCACAACGTGATTATTTTGGCATGGCTTGAGAATGTGTCCGTTCCTTATTTTGAGACGGTGCCATGGCTCGACAAATCTCAGGGTCCCTCAATCACTGGGCCCCGAGTAATAGTTAGAGCCAGACCAAACCTTGCAACAGTCAACCACATTGAATCTGGGCAGGATGTGGCGGCGAGCAAGGCATATACCGAGGCAAATGCAATTGTGTCGGATGGTACTATTTTGAAGGGTGTTCAGAATAATTCTGAGGACGAAAATTCAGACCAAGAGGAGACTTTGGCAGAAAAATTGGACAAACTCTCGACCGAGCCTGTCCAGAAGCCAAAGAAGGTGGGCAAGAAGAAGTTGGGTGGTACTACATTGACGGTGATGCTATCGCAGGCGTTGAGAAACAACGACCATTCATTGTTGGAGACGGTTTTACTGAACCGAGACCCTGTGATCATTGAAAACACCGTCACCAAGCTTGATTCAAGCATGGCGGTGATATTTTTGGATCGCTTGGCGGAAAGGATTGCTCGCCAAACTTCCAGATTTGACCAGTTGAACATCTGGTTGAAATGGATCATCATAATCCACGGAGCAACGTTGTCCAGCTTGCCAGATTTGAGCTCGCAGCTCTCAAGTTTGCATTCGGTGCTTCTGAGAAAAGCCGAGGTTTTGCCCAGATTGATGGAATTACTGGGCCGCTTGAACTTATTGTACCAGCAGATCGAGCTTAAGCGTGAGATCATCGACGATGTTCAAGAGGTGGACGAGGAGAGCGATGTCGAATACGTGGAGGAGCTTGCCGATGCTGAGTACAACGGCGAGATTTCAGAGGACGAGGTAGATATGCACGACGACTACATGGATTCGGAAGACGAACCGGAGGAGAGGGTTCGCACCAAGCAAGCCTCTCAGATTCCCGAGGACGAGGAGGGTTACAGTGACGTCGAGATCGGTAACGAGCCGCTGGAAGAGGAGGAAGAGGAAGATGAAATAGACTCTAAGATTGAGGCTCGAATTAAAGATTTGAAGAAGAAAAGAAATACTTAATAGACAATTAGAGCCATCAGTGTAGAAGCTCTCTGTTCCTACACACAGGAGTTTGCAACCTAAGCGATCGAAGACATTACTCTAACCTCTCCCCTCATCAAAATGTCCTTCAATTGGAGATACACATATCTTGTCTCCATAGGGCTCAGGTTTGTGTTGGCATTGTCTAGCTCATATATTCACCCCGATGAGCATTTTCAGAACTTCGAGGTTCTAACCAACCGCATCCTTGGCTATACCACCGAGCTACCGTGGGAGTTTACTTGCTCTGCTCCAGCTAGGAGCTTGGGCCCCTTATACGTCATTTATGGCCCAGTGCTATATCTAATTAAGACATTTGATTTTGAGCTCTCGCCACTACAAATATGGTATCTTTTCCGGCTTCAGTTTCTTGTTTTGGGGTGGACCATCACTGATTACTGTATATACAAAATGCTACCTACGCGTCCAGAGCGGATCAAAGGCATATTTTTCACCCTGACGTCCTACGTCACTTTAGTGTACCAAAGTCATTGCTTTAGCAACAGTGTTGAGACGGTGGTGCTTTTAATTTGCGTCCTTCTTGTCGACCATTTGCGCTACAACATCAAAAGCAAAGTATCGCATGGAGGCCATTTTTTGGCCCTCGGAGCGTTTGCTGCTTTTGGTATATTCAACAGAATAACATTTCCGGCATTTTTGATTCTTCCAGCGGGATTCGTTTTGCAGTACCTCTGGCACTCACCGTACAAGCTCAGGTCTACCCTTTTGGCAATGGCAGGATTCTGCGCCATATCTTACACTTTTGTATTGGTTGACACAGCTGCATTTAGTCGCATTTCAAAAATACTTGAAGACCCTTATGACTTTTCCAATTATGTTGTTGCACCACTTAACAACCTATTATACAACTCTAGCATCTCCAACTTGGCCTCCCACGGATTGCACCCATACTATACACACGTTGTGATCAACCTCCCCCAACTTTTTGGGCCTGCCGGCTTGTTCTTTCTATTTTATCGCAGAAACAAGTATTGGAGAACAACAGCATTTCTTTCGGCCTCGAGTGGGCTCCTTTTTCTTTCTGCAGTGCCTCACCAAGAATTGCGGTTCTTGATCCCGGTTGTTCCCCTATTGTGCTGTTGTTTTGACCTTGAAAAGTTTTCAATAGGTAGCACAGTTGCTGCAAAGTCTTCTGTGAAAACAGGGACCCAGAATGGACATCCTTCTGCTTCTCCAAGGATTGTGTCATGGCTCATCCTCATCTGGTATTCATTTAATCTTTTATTGGGTGTCCTCATGGGTGTGTATCATCAGGGTGGCGTCTTGCCTGCTCTCGACCACCTTCGCTCCATTGACGCACTGGAGCTTTCAGCTCAGATATGGTGGCATACGTACACTCCACCGACATGGATATTGGGTAACCTGAACTCTACGCTACAGATAGTACCATATTCCGAACTACAAACCCAGATAAGGGTCCAGAAAAATGAAGTGTTGGTTGACGCCGCGGGTAGCGACTACGAGCAAGTACTGTTGATTATTTCTCAGATGAGAAAGCAGAAGGTGAGTAATATCTACTTGGTGACACCGATAGCTTCCTTTGTGACAGCTGTTGAGAACAAAGACGCATTCACCAACGTATGGAACTACCCTCACCACGTGGACCTTGACCATTTGAACTTCGGTGATTTGCGGACCTTGCAGCCAGGACTTGGCATCTATCGATTAGTTTGACGAATAGAAGACTATGCATTATATCTACTTATAGAACTCAAATTTGTCATGCTCACTACCGGTCTTGACCTGTGACGTGTAGGCTTCCTCTAAGTCAGATTGAAGAATCATGTATCTGTTCTTTCTCACTGCTCTCAATCCTGCTTCTTGCATTATGGCTGCAATGACAGCTCCTGACAATGGGTCATTTCTCACAATCAACGAATCCAAGTCTGCTTCAGGCGCAAGCGCCATTTTGGATGCAATTGTTGAAAAAATCAATCTTCTTTCTCTTCTATCTTTCAACGAAGGGAACTCGATTTTTCTGTCCAATCTTCCAGGTCTTAACAAGGCAGGATCGAGAGTATCTGCTCTATTGGTCGCCATTATGACTTTAACGGTGGAGGTCTGATCGAACCCATCCATTTGATTTAATAATTCCAACAAAATTCTTTGCACCTCTCTGTCAGCTCCTGTCTGCGCATCGAATCTCTTGGTGGCAATTGCATCGATCTCATCTATAAAGATAATGGCTGGGGAGTTTTCTCTTGCTAACCTGAAGACGTCTCTCACCATCCTGGGGCCTTCACCCAAGTATTTCTGAACAAACTCAGATCCATTGATTCTGATAAAAGACGCAGTGGACGAGTTAGCAACGGCTTTGACCAACATTGTCTTTCCTGTACCAGGAGGTCCATAGAGCAAGACGCCTCTCGGTGGGTCAATTCCAATCTGCGAATATAAATCCCCCTGAGTTAAAGGCAACTCCACAGCCTCTCTAATTTCTTGCTTCTGCATATCCAACCCACCAACATCGGCGTATGTCACATCAGGCTTTTCGTTTTCTCCTACTATAGAAATGGAGGAGTCTGCTTCTGGGGGTAATATATCAACCAATGCATTCGAGTGGCGGTGCAATGCCACAGAGGAGGAGGGCTTTAAAAGCTCCCTGTCCAAAGTTGATAAAATCCTCACAACATAATTGGAGCCTGTGGTAGACGAGACAATGCCTGTGTTCTCATCGATAGGTTCAAGGAATTGACCAATTACTAATGGAACCGATTTGATTCTCTTGACTTCTTCCTGGCCCCTGATAAACTCTCTTTTTAAGTAGCGGTGTTCATCCTTAATGTAGTCTTCCTGAAGGAGAAGAAGTTCCAACTCCTTCTCCAACTTCTTCAACTTGAGATAAACATCCGTGTTCTCTTGTTCTACGGCAGACAACTTGCTGCTGAAAGGCCCCGTCTTGGGCAAATGGGCCGCTGGATCAACAATTCCAAGCTCTTCCATGTTCTTCAATGATGTATGTGGGAAGGAAGGTGTTCGAAAAATTAATCAGGTCGTCTGTCTAATGGCTTGTGTCCAAGGCCTCCACAGTCGTCTTTTGGTTGTTCAGGTGGCGTCGGACCGGTGTGCGCACGAATGCTATAGACTTACACACTGTATGCCAGACCATAGAATATATACAGTATCGTGTCTGTTGGCCTATAGATCTATGAATGCCTCTGTCGGGCTATTTTATGAAATAGGTGATGCAACTCCCTAGAAATATGCCTAGAAAACCTGCAGCACCTATGAGAATGCCAAGGTCAGTATTTTCAATTTTTACCGCCACCGTTTCCCTCGAAACAAGCGTCGCATAACACTGCTCGATGGCAGACCTCCAAGATTGCCTGGCCGGAGGAATCTCCACCTCTGTCAACAGAGCAGGGGTTTTGAAAAACCACGAAAGCCATCCAGACGCGCTTGGAATTATCGCCAGATCGGTGGGTTCTTTGGGAATGTCAGCATCACTTAAAGGCTCTTTGTTCTCTATCTCCGCTATATTGCTCCTCTGTTCGGTCCCGTACTCGGCGAGTGCAACCTTAACCTTCTCCTCAAACGACCCCACAAGTCGTCTTCTCTTCCAGGGCTCCACCAAAAAGGTGGCAATGATAAAAAGAAACATATTCAACCCCATGATACCCCATGTCCCCCAGGTGGAAGCCCTACGGATTTTGTCAGACCATATCTGCTCTTCATGGTATCTGGTCAAAATCAGCCGAGTAAGCTTTAGTTGTATACTCTCGACCTTTTTTTCAGCCTCGTCCAATTCGTGCTGAGTTTTCTGCTCGCGTTGTTCGTTGGCATGGTCATTCCGGTATAGGGTGGTAAATCTCTCCAAATCACCACTGGTCCAGTTATTCTTGCGCGTTAAAAGCTCATTGACTTCCTTTTGCAGTTGAGAGCGGCACGATATAGCCTCTGAGTACTTTTCTTTGGCCACTTTTACTGCGCTTCTCGCTTGCTTTAGCTCCAGTTCAAGCGTTTCTATGCTCTTTTTGAGCTTCTCGATGGATGAGTAGCCCGTCACGTCGTTCAATGTCCTGGAAGCTGTAAATATGGTGTCCTGGAGCGAGTCTAGGTACGCTTCAAACTTTTTAGAAAACAGGCTCCTTCTTCTCTCTTTATCGGAGGGTAGACCGGGAATTTCTTTTCGTATGTCGGACTCTATTATCGCCTGCTCCTTCTGATCCTGGAACGGGTCTCTCTCGTCAGCTTTTCCGGGGTCCTTTGCGCCAATCAGTGGAGCCGAATGCTTTGTCATATTGGATGATGCAATTATTTGCCGGAGTTTTTCTTCCAGGTTCATCAGGCTCTTGTTGTTTGGTATTGATTGGAACGGATCCTTGACAGAGTGGTTGAGCCGAATCGGCATTGCCCGAAAAACAAAGGGCAAGAGCAGCAGTCTTCCAAAGAGCACTCTACCTCGAGGAATCATCTTTGCACCACTTACCCTATGGACTGTAGCGAGACTGCTTAACAGCTACGGTGATGATATTCGTTGGCCGCCATATCGCGGCTAGGCGGGCCCGTGCTACATGGCGGACAATAACCCCAGATCGCGACGAATTATCGCATGGCTCAGAAGACCTTTCCCCAGGATTCGGCGCCTGATCGGAGAAGCTCTCATCGGGACTCTACAATTTCTTCTGCTGCATATCACTAAATAATGTCAATTCTTGTAGGACTTAAAAATTCTTGTCGACCAATTCCTTGGCCAACTTCCAGTCATTGCTCTCGATGTAGTCCAAGACAACGATTCCGGAGCCTTTCTCAAAGGCGTGGTCAATTTCTCCCTTAGTAAGAGCCTCAGATACCTTCTGTGGCCAGCATTGGGTGTTGAAGAAATTGGACCCCGAGCAGAAATTCATAAACAATTTGGGGTCGGAATTGGTTGAGTTGTACTCATGTGCCTTCTTTGCGAAGTTCTTGACATACTCTACCTTCTTCTTGATGTCACCCTCATCATTGATCTCACAGAAGTCCTGAACTGAAAAATGGTCGTGGTCATCCTCAGTAGTGTTATACTTCCATGAAGAGGCTTCGAATCCAAACTCATTGGCACGCTCCTGGTTCTTGACACCGAATCTGCGCAAGAGAATGATCTTGCCCCTAACGTCCTTGAGCTTAGGCGAGTTGTTCTTTAAGTACCACCGATTCTTGTTCGGTGAAATGTATCTGTCCCAAATACAGTTTCCAAATTCGTCCTTGTTGTTATCCCAGGTATCCTGGCCTTCCTGTTTAAGCGAGACGATGACAGTCTCTGAAGGGTGGTCTTTCAAGAAGTCATACACCTCATCCAAAACAGAAGAAAGCTTGAGTGGGAAAGGGATCTTGACAGGGAACTTGCCGTGAATCACTTGAAGGTCCTTGGCATCATCTCCCTCCTTCAAGAACAATTTAGCTGCTCTGATATCAAGAAAACGCACTCCATGTTCAAGTTGCTCGGTGACAGAGGCACCTTGGCACTGAACTGAGGGAAGGGCGGTGTGCGAAGCAGCAGAGTTGTGGGTTCCAGGGATGGCTAATCTGCCAATGTACGTGTCATCGCTGAGATCACGCAACCATTCAGTGTAATTGACCATAGTAAGAATATAAATAAGAGTTAGTGCAAACGCGTCCACACGTAGGACATTTTCCAGATCTCCACTGTTTAAGTACTGGTCCGGGTGTGTATTCGTCAATGTTCTCTGCATTGTCAGGGACGAAGCCGCAGGGGTAAATAGCCACCAGGGCTCGCGAATGGCCATGTGCTATTGGGCAGAATCACCACACCGCCCACAAAGCAGGTTGAGGTTTCATGATGCATAATAATAACAAATCACGATTGCCTAAGAATAGTAAGTATGCATCGTTATCCATGAGAGACCAAGGGCAATACAACTTTACACACCTCTGTAAGGGCTATATACTGTATGTTGTACTACAATGTGTGACTTTATCAACGTTCCAGGTGTTGTTCTAGGAAGCAGGTTTTGAAGTGCTATTTATGTATCGTGACAATTGTTAAGGTCTGAATTAGATCTGGCTCCATCAAGGAGTAGTGGCATCTTGTTTCGTAGCCTCCTAAGCTTTGAAATTCTTCCAAACATCTTCCGAGCTGGCATATCCGTTTGTTTCCGGTAAAAACTTCCAGAATAGCACAAGGTAGAAGAGACTCACAAGGCAAAACCCATAAAAAATGTAGCCGTCCACTAAGTCCTGGACGATGGGAAAGAAGAATGCAACGAGGACATTGCAAGCCCAATTGAGTGCAACCCCCACCGATTGCGCAGCGGCAAACGATTCATGACTGGCCAATTCGGCAACCATGAGGAAGGGGATGGGAGCAAGCCCTAAGGAGTAACCAATAATAAAGGTAAAACAGGAGCCTGCAACAAGATAATCTCGTCCATGGGTCAAACCAAACGAAATAGAAAATGAACTGAGCGTGATCAATGTTGCTGATGCCATCATGAGGGGCTTTCTCCCCAATTTATCAACAAAGGGGGACACAAGTAATGCGCAAACAACGTTGCAAACACTCAAGGAGCAGGTGATCACCAACACGTTCGTCTCAGGTGGAACGATCTCCTTTAAAATTCGCACACCATAGTATGTGATTGCATTGATTCCACAGAGTTGTTGTGCTGACATGATGCTGTAGATGGCTATTCTTTCCTGGAAATATTTTGCCATAGTCATGAACTCCCGAATGGTAATGTGCGAAGGGTCCATAGAGCCTCTACGGGAGACCGACCGGGCAAGTGGCAAGAAATCGCAGACAGGCTCCTCCAAGAGCGCGGAGGTTTCTCCCTTCACTGAAACCGGTGGTGTGACAGTTGAAAGTCTTGTCCAATGCCTGATTTCGTGGGCAGCGGCGTCATGGTCTGTCCTCAAGTCCCTTAAGATATTTCTTGCACTTTCAATGTCCCCCTTGTTGATAATGAGCCATTTAGGAGACTCCACAGTAGTGAAAAGAATAACAAATTGAAACAAGCCGATACCCGAGGCGAATAGGAAAATATTCCTCCACAGCTCGTAGCTTGACCAAAGGTAGCCGCACAACTGGGCAACCAAAATCCCGATAGCCACTGCCAATTGAAGCAACGAACCGAACAAACCTCTATGGTTCACAGGGGTGATTTCGTTGATGAAAATGGGTGAAACGACTAAAGAGCACCCACAGGCAAGGCCCGTTAAGAAACGACCCAAGCAGAAAAACCAAAACTCGTTGGCAACGGCCATGATAAGAGACCCGATACTAAAAAGCGCTGCGTTGACAATGCAAATGGACCTGCGCCCTATGAGAGTGGAGATTTTAGTGGATCCAAGGAGAACCGACGATAAAAATCCCCCGATAGCAAGCATTGTGGTGATAGTGGCAATTCCAGGGGCACTCATCAGGATGCACTGATTTCGACCGTATTGTGCCCATACTGTGTCGTCGTAGAGCGAGTCTGGCTGCTCATAATTGCAAGATAAGATCGCCTCGGGAGCATTGAGCTCTGCAAGGTGGTAGCCAAATTGCAAGGTGCTTAGGCACGAAATTGCCGCGGCCCAGGCCAAGCTGAAAGTTACTCTGTGTGGTTTGGCTAACATCTGAAAATTATGAATTATTTGATCTGAACCCCAAGAGAAAAAACAACTAGTCCAAACCTCTTACTCGAGCCAGAAAAACAATATAGAAAAACAGGAAGGAACTGAATGTCCAGATCACCCTTGGTCCTGATCTCTCCACTGGATGTTGTTCTTCGCAACGAAATTCCCTAACGTGTACTTGCTTATCAGTGCCCGGAGGTCGCACAAAACAATACGAAAGAAATGCGGTACAAATGTTTATGAGCATAAAACGATCTGCTTATATATGTATATTGATCTGTAAGTCCCTCTGCGCTGACAACGTACTCAAATTCTCTTTAACTTCTTCTCTTGCTGTCGGTCACTGCCTTAGTTGCTATGCCCTGGTATAGTTCTATGGCCGCACTTATCTTCGGTGCATATTCGCAGCAAGATAGCGGCCGAACAATAGAAGTCGGCGACCTCCGAATCAATTTGGCGCGCTTCTTCGGGAACCGGCGCACCGGTTGAGAGCAATGGACCCTCAGATCACCCCTCACACCCTATAATCCTGTGCATCCACCAACACACGCAGCTTGATGCTGTCATCGATGAACTTTTCTGTGACAATGTGGGGGATCCTATCGCTGATGCCTGTCTCGAACGTCATCATTTCCGATAGTTGTTTCGAAACCATGTTCAATTCTGCCTCAAGCATCTCGCTGCGTTGTCTAGTCCCGTGTTCTGGCACCACTATGAACGAACACGCCTGTAGATCAGGCATCACTAGGCCCAGAAACCTCGTGATTTTTCGTCCGATTCCCTGTATTCTGTAGTCCGGTACAATCCCCTGGCCCAACAAATGAAATTTGACGCTTTCGAAAAGATACACCCACGGCGGGTCTTCCTTTAGCTGCTGGATTAAATCTCTCCGCTGTGCTATGAGCTCCAGCGGAGCCCATTTCGGCCCTCGAATCCCCTTCATATATTTGGAAATGGGCTCATTAACGTGTGAAATGTAGCTGTCGCCATATTCGTCTAGTGTTCTTTTTGATTTCTCGAGGAGAACCGGCGAGCCGCGAAATATGAATGGCGGTTCTAGTGGAAGCTTAAACCCATACTTTATACTTTCCAATACCCAGTCGGGTTTGATAATATCCAAGCCAATTTTCATCATCTGCTTCGTGCGAAGCGTTGTCGATTCGCTTATACACATAAATTGCCTGTTCATGACTGCGTTTTCGTCTACCCTTTGGCTTATGACTCCTCCATATTTCTTTATCTGGGTCATAACTTCAATATCACTTGTCATACTACCCGTTTTAGGATCAAGGCGCCCCGAAAGCACCATGAACTTCAAGCCAGAAAATAGATCCAGAACTCTCTTCGCCTTTTGGACCGATAGACTCATCTGGAGAAATTTTTGCTTGGGGTCCTCCTTCGATTTCTTGGTGATCACTTTTTGGTCAAAGGATGAGCGTAGCGTCTCCTTCATGTCCCTATATTCTTGTAGTGTTATGCACTCCTCAAATGACTTATCCTCTCTTATTCTGCGACAGTAGAGATTGTGTAGAGTGGTGCCTGCGGCGTAAGTACCAGTCACGGTGTTATCCAACGACCGTGCCTTGATCTCAAGAACCACAGAGTCCTCGGGGTAGATCCACAGGTCTGGTTTTCTTGAGCCGAATATGATTTTCTCTTTAGGGGGCTTTTCAGTTTTATAATCTGTCCATTTGGTATTTGTCAATCTGCCAATTTTATCGTACTCTGCATCCGAAAATCCATTTGCCACAGTGCAGAAAGATTTGTACACACCATCTGTTGTATCTTTCAAGGCACACATATAAGCGTTTTTAACCCCTTTGATAACTCCAATAACGGCCAAGTCCAAATTTTCTCCAAACTGTTCAAGGTACTCCGGCTTGATCTTAACCCAAGAATTGTCTCTCCGTGCTATCTTGTACTTCAGGTTGACGTTTTTGATCATAACACCCTCGCTGCGCTCTAAGACAACTTTCTTGATGGCGTTTTCTATGTCCTTGCCACTGTGGCCGATTGGTGTATCTAACACTTCAAACCTGTGAGGAAGATTCACAATGATCTTTGGAAGCAAGGCCCTTCTCTCAATAAGCCTGGTCTCACAGAGATCGAGCTCGTTCAAGTAAAGGATATCGTAGATTATGTAGAACGGCCATGCTGATTGCTCCTCGAAGGGATCTTCTGGGGAAAAGTGACGCACTGATTCCTGGACAGCTGCAGCCTTCAAGGTACCAAAAGGCAAAATAACATTTCGCCTATAATCCCATGCAACCATCTCGCCGTCCAAGATTAAACTTTTGACACCTTTATGAAATGAATTTCCCAAATATTTGCTAATGGCACCGTACTTTAGGTCCCGCCCATACAACAAGCTGTAGTCCCTGCACCTTCTGGTGTAATAGCGGAACTGCATATCGTTGCTATCATCGGGATCTCGCCTCATATGCATTAGCATACGATCACCGTCAATCTTCTCCTCAATGTAGAAGTTATTCTCCATCTTTTCTGAAAGTTGCTCGTAGCTTAGCTTGGGCTTGGCTGCCAACTGAGGGAGAAATGGGTACATCAACTGTACACGCAACTCCTCCTCCGCGAGTCTCTCTGTAGGATCAGTAAGACGCCAGAACACACCCTTGAGGTTGTTTATCACGTTGCAGAGTCTTGGAGCATCGGGGTGCCACGCATAGAAGAAATAAGTCTCCATGGGAGAGATCATAGAGCCCTTCAAGATGATCTGAAGGAACCAACGCAACTCCTCGGTACTCATTTTGTTCATGAAAGGTTGTAGAAGCTCAATTTGGTCTTCAGAGGTGTTCACCTCATCAGAAGCTAGTTTGTCTAGTACATCATTGACCTCGTTAACAGTCACCACATCGCCCTTTGGCTGAGCAAAGTCTCTCCTGCCACTAATCTGCTGGGCCAAGATGTATGACAAGCTTCTTAGCAGCTTGCGGTCGGTATTGGACTTTTTGAAGTCGTGGTAGTTCCTTTTCCAGTCGTTAATTCGTATGTAGTCGATAGAATTCTTGGGGATCTTGTACATTTTCACCACCAAACGAGAAAGGGCAACGTCCTTTAAGAAGTACAACCTTCCATCTCGACTAGGAAAAATCAATTTCGCTGCAGGGTATATGTTCTGCCCGATGTAGTGTCTCCAGCCCTTGATGAACTCATCAACTATGAATTGTTTCTTGGCGGTGAGCGAGGGGAAGCTGTCCAAATTTTCCTTAGAAACAGCGTCGAGCTTAGAGAAAAGCTCGCTCACAAGAAAATGGAAATGTGGGTCAGGATTGAAGTTTGGGGGCTCTTTGAGTTCATCAACGGAGAAAACCATCTGCGGTTGAGGAGTTACATTTGCTGGTACTGCATCTCTTATCCTTATCGCACTATACACAACAGCTATGGAATCTCATTACCTGCTCTTCTCTTGAACGCTTCGATCAATTTGATCGCCGACGTTAGCTTGTCGAGTGCCGTATCACAGTCCTCGTAGTTCAATGCAGAAATGGCGTGTTTTGCATCTTTCAGTGCCAACTCCAAGAGCTGCTCGTTCTTCATCATTTCCAGAATCTCCTCCTTAGTGTAGTCCACGGGCTTTAGGTGGTGGTAAACTGGGATTTGGGGACTTTTGCTACCAGCTGTCATTTTTTTGGACGGTTTCGCCGAGTGAACATTCTCGGCAGAGTTCACTATCAGAAAGGATGGCGCGTGTGTTGTTGCAGTTTTACCGTTTTCAGTTCCTTCAGTTTCACTGGTCTCTTCTTTGGCTTTGTTTTTTTTGGCTTTCTCTTCTGGGGGAACGGCAACACCTCCTGTCGGAACCGACGGCAATGACAGCACATGTGCTTCGATCCTTTTTGAGTTTGTCTGTGGCTCTCTACCTTCGCCTTCACTGTCAGATCCCTCACTTAAATCACTATTCTCCTCACTATTCTCTCCATTCGAGCTCTCTCTCCCTCCTTTCTCAAATTCCTCATCTGGCATCGCTACCACCTGCTGGATCATATCCTCTATTTGCTGCTTGGTTATACCGTCTTTCGCCGGGTCTTCGTCTTCGTCGACCGGTACGAGGCTCAATTGATCCAAGTAGTCCACCGGATTCTGGCCCAGTTTAATCACCGACAATATCGTCTGAGCTTGGGTTTTGCAATAGTGGATTCTGTATGCTATTTTATCATCTGTGATTAGCAGTTGCAACTGCACTTGTTCATCGCCTTCAAAGCTACGTAGGGGATAAAGGCCACGCAAAACGTCATAAAGAAGAGCTAGCTCCAAAAGTAACTCCACCATCTGTCCATAGTTGACTTTCTCCCCGTGGTCGCCCTGTTGCAATATCCTCGTTAGGTGGTCGTACTTTTTGTTTAAGCTGAGGGTGAACTCTCTCCGCAAGAGGAAGCTGGATGAAAAATGCACCTCTTCAGGATCAGTACTCCGGAGTCTCTCTAAACTGGGCTTTATGCCCTCCAAGTACTCCAATATCCTGGACAATGGCTCTTCTATAGCCTCGTTTTCTTTTAAAAGAGTAAGCGCTGTCTCAACGCAGTACATCCCACAGAAATAGGAGTATAGGGGGTGTGTGTTTGAATAATGCTGGCATTTGGAGAGGTATAAATTTGGTAGTTTGGCGTCCTCCTGCTCTGGAAGTCGTATAGAGTATATTTCTGGGTCCATCACTTTCCATCACCATTCACTAGTTAGGTATGGGGACAGCCAACAGCTCATGGGGTTCTCTTATCGGTGTGCAGGAACTCGCTCGAGATGAGTTCTGGGATCTGGCTATGCGTTTAGCTCATCCAAGCACAGTTCAACTACAATGGCCAAAGGCAAAAATAAAGTTTCCGAGGACCTGACCAGGTCTACTCGAACCTCCAATGGTCATAAATCAAAACACCATAACCTGAGAAGAGGCAGACAGGAGGTGGGCGCCGCCAACAAACACTCTGGAGAGGACAAATTTCCTGTGAAACTTGCCATGTGGGACTTCGAACACTGTGATCCCAAAAGATGTTCAGGAAAGAAGTTGGAGAGACTTGGGCTTATTAAAAACTTGCGAATAGGTCAAAAGTTTTCTGGTGTGGTTGTTTCCCCTAATGGTAAGGGGGTAGTCTGCCCCGATGACAGAGAAATTGTCGAGCAAAATGGAAGTGCAGTGGTGGAATGTTCCTGGGCTCGTTTGGACGAAGTTCCCTTCAACAAAATTGGCGGAAAGCACGAAAGATTACTTCCTTACCTTGTAGCCGCAAATCCCGTGAACTATGGGAAGCCTTGGAAATTGAACTGTGTGGAGGCCTTAGCAGCCTGCTTTGCGATCGTGGGCCATTTAGAGTGGGCATCTGAATTATTGGAAAACTTTTCGTGGGGTCCCGCCTTTTTGAACATCAATAAGGAGTTGATTGAGGTTTATCAAAAGTGCACGGATTCTGATTCAATCCAGACAGCTCAGGACGAATGGTTGCAGAAGATTGAACAAGAAGCCAAGGATAGAAAGATACAAGGCCGCACAGAGGACGTGTGGATGATGGGGAATGTTAATAGAGCCGGTATTGAATCGGAACTGGAGCTTGAGACAGAGGATGAAGAGGATGTACAATATGATAACTTCGGAAACATAATACTGAAGCAGGTACGGGAAACATCGGGCGGGTCCGAGTCGGACTCTGAAGAAGAGGTATATGACTCCTTGGGAAATCTCATAATATCACTGTGATATCCTACAAACCGTCAGTAATCTTTAGCATAATATACAATATTCAATAACCATTGAATAATTCTAATCTTGGACAACTAGAATTCCTCGTCGAACGAGAAGTTGGTCTCCGCGGCCTTACTGTCGTTAGCCTTAGCCATAACACCAGCTTTTTGGTAATCAGAGACTCTCTTTTCAAAGAAATTGGTCTTACCGGCAAGGGAAATGTTTTCCATGAAGTCGAAGGGGTTGGTGACATTGTACACCTTCTTAGAGCCCAAAGCCACTAATAATCTGTCGGCAACAAACTCAACATACTGGCACATCAAGTCGCAGTTCATTCCCAATAAGGAAACAGGCAAAGCATCGGTGAAGAACTCCTTCTCGATCTTGACAGCTTCGGTGATGATCTGCTGCACGATCTTGGTGTCGGGCCTATTCTGCAAGTGAGAGAACAAAAGACAAGCAAAGTCGGTGTGTAAACCTTCATCTCTGCAGATCAACTCGTTAGAGAAGGTCAAACCGGGCATCATACCTCTCTTCTTTAACCAGAAGATGGAGGCAAATGAGCCGGAGAAGAAGATACCTTCAACGGCAGCAAAAGCCACCAATCTTTCACCGAATAACGCATCGTCATCGCTGATCCATCTCAAAGCCCAGTCAGCCTTTCTCTTGATGGCAGGGATATTTTCGATGGCGTTGAATAAGAAATCTGCTTCTTTAGGGTCCTTGATGTAAGTGTCGATCAACAAGGAGTAAGTCTCTGAGTGAATGTTTTCCATCATGATCTGGAAACCATAGAAACACTTGGCTTCGGGAATTTGAACCTCAGCAGAAAAGTTTTCTACCAAGTTCTCGTTCACGATACCGTCACTGGCGGCAAAGAAAGCAAGGATTCTACCAATGAAAAACCTCTCGCTGTCATTTAATCTGTGCTTCCAGTCATTCGTGTCCTTGCTGAGATCGATTTCCTCCGCGGTCCAGAAAGAAGCTTCAGCTTTCTTGTACATTTGCCAGACTTCATGGTACTTGATAGGGAAAAGAACAAATCTTTTAGTGTTCTCGATAAGCAAAGGCTCATCTTTCTCGAGTTCCTTAAGCTGGTGGCGGTGGGTCTTGTGATGGTTCAAAAACTCTTTGTGAACCTTTTCGGCTTCTTCGATCTCTTCTTTGGACTGTTTCTTATTCTCAAGGTTGGCCTTGATGGCTAAGAGATCAGTCTGTGCTTGGTCCTTAGCCTGGGCCTCAGCGGCCAATTTATCAGTGAGAGATGTTCCCTTGAGGTTGGTCATGTCAAGATTGGAAATCTGGCCGGTCAAGCCTTTGGTTGGAGTTTCAGTGGACATTTGGTGTGTGAAAAGGAAGGGGGGGGACGACGGTTTTATATACGCGGTGGAGTTATTTTCTGCTGGTTGTTTGCGTATCTGGCGCTGGTCGTGTATCGGCAGAGAGCAATAGAGAGGGCTTTATATGAGCCAGAAGACAAAGAATTAAAGATGAAGATTGGAATATTGGAAAGAGAAGCTTGATGGTGGGGGCACCTCTCTTATATATATCAACAGGGGGTTGCTTTTCCGAGACGGTGATGGTTTGTTGTGAGGAGGAGTGGCGCGACGCGTGAAGGGTCTCATTTTTGGAGATATCATAACAACAACCACCAAAACAATCGAAATAAAAACATTGCGTTTACGTGTACGTGAGTGCAATGGCGCTAGGGCTTAACATGGCACATAGAGAACGGAATAGGCATAGAACTGTAAACATAGGTAGTACTAGAATTAGGCACAAATCAAAGATGGGGCGATTACTGTACTTCAAAGATAAACCGCGTGCTCCAGGCGGAGGTGTATTTCGAAATCCGTAGATGAGCGCACTGGGCTCAATAGAAGCATATTACGCTCCATAAACTAAACGCCTCTCAAAACGTAAACACTTGGCACGCGTCAAAAGAGGTCGGAAGACGTGGCAGATGCCGCTCAGATGGAATTGATAACCAGGAGAATTTCTTTTACCATTAACCTAAATGGGCAACTCCATCTCGGAGTCGACCCATGTCCTAGCTCGGAAATGTGATGATTTGCTGGGCTAATGTTGATCTCTGGGCATATAGCCTAACAATATCTTTCGAAATTGCTCATTATGGGGCGAGGAAGCACATGAGAAGCACAAAGGATCACCGGAGAATCTACAATCGGTGTGAAGAAGAGCATAACGTCAATCTCCACTGCCCCTCTCGCAGTTGTATAACTAAGATAAGATATTTTTCCTCTTCTGTTTTAATACATCAATCGTTCTTCACTTCTTCTTTTAAAGCACGTCCTCTTCATCTATCTTCAGTCTCCAGCGCCTCCCGGTTCGAAGCTCTTTCTCCACTAAAGATGTGTGATAGCGAAATATACTTTAGCACGTTGTACAATCTTTCTCCACATCTGGAGTATTGAACAATGCGACGCCCATACACCCAACACTTCTCCCCATATCTTACTTGGTTAACCTTAACTCGCCTTTCTACCCTCTACTTCTATCCCTCTTCTACCGTCTTAATTCTCCAATTGATCTATTATTTATTTAATCTATACGAAAAAATGCCCTAAACTTTGGGACGGATCTGAGGAGACTCTATAATGGGATTGTCCAAATCAACAAAGTTATGGTAAGGGTGATCACTGACTTTAGCTGCGCCAGCGCGGAGCTGGGCCCCGAAGTCAAAGGGAGGAGAGAGGGTTTCAGTACCTGAGGTATTGGCGCTGTCTGGAAGAGGCGACGAAAGGCCTCCGTGTGCACCATCACCGACGTACACGTTTGCGAGAGGAGACGGAGGAGTGGAACCGTTTTGAAAGGGAAGGAAATTTCTATTCCCCGAAGATCTGGGGATGCCCTTGGAAATGTTAGAGAGGGAGCTGGTGGGGTTCTTGGTACCACTCACGCCCGACTCAAATCTCAAGTTCGAGAGACCAATATCCAAAGGAGCCTCAGCTACTGCCTCGTACTTAGGGCTCGAGTCGATGCCATCCTCGCTTGATGAGTCGAAATTGGAGTTGCTATGGCTCATAGGAAGGCTGATTTTTGGAGACTGGAGCATAAAATCGGGCATTCCTCGTTCAATGTCTTCCACCTCGAAATCGTCCATCGACTTATACAATTTAAGGATATCACCGTGTCCTTTGAACCCTGTTTCCGTCTGAAGACCTCCAATGGACTTTTTGAATGCATATCTCCAATCCGATCCATCCCAGCTTTCCTTCACCGACTGCTCATAGTACTGCTTTATGACTTCCACTGCGCTGGACATCGAGAGATATTTGTAGTGAGGCAATGATGGAAGTGCAAACAACATACTTCTGTGCTCTGTCTTATCCGAAAACAAGTGGCTCGGTCTTCCGTACAATTTGAAGGCATCGATGATGTCAATAAAATTGCGGAGCATGGTTTCAACGGGCTGGACACCTGGATGGTGTACAGGCATTAAGTAGAGGCAATTGGTGACTGAGAAACTGTTGGCTTCCTTCTTGAAAAAGCTAGAGGGAAGAGATCCCGAGCCTGCCGTACTAGTTGCAAAAGGAAACTTTGAGTGAGCCGCGGGCTGCTTTGGCGAAGGCGCATTATTGAAAAAGGAAGCAGCTGAAAAGTGGGAGTTTCCTGATCCCTGAACGGACGACGTTGATGATGCAGAATTTGCTCTGGAATGCGATTTGAACGCAAAAGAAGAAGTTCTTCTTGCGCCAGGGCTCCCTTGAGACACTTGGTCAGTGCCATCGTGGGTGAACAGCGACTCAAAGTTCTTATTGATGAAAATCTCCCCGTCTAATTTCATAATAGAGTTAAGATCAATCATTGTGGGCTGCTCAGGATACACATTATAGATATTGTGGAGCCTATTAACATAAAGAATCAAATTCTTTTTGTTGAGCTTGTCGTTTGAATAAATCTCAATTCGGCCATTCTTCTTTTTGCCTTCCAGGGGAATCACTGAGATGAATACTTTGAGCCATTTGGAAGAAATTTGTGGGATTCGGATGTTACACCACTCGTCACGCACAAATCTCTTGCTCTTGTGCAATAGCAAGTTGATGTCGGAAAATCGGGAGCCCTTGTATGAAAATAAAGCGGCAGTATAAGCCTCATTGAGTGAGGTGTATTCGAAAACAGCGAGCTCAAATGCTGCCAGCCAAATGAAAAGGTCTTGCTGGTTATGGAACTTGATCACAAAGGCTTCATTGAAGTCGTTAGCGATCTTGATATCGTACCCCTGAGTCTTATCACCCCACAAGATCAATGAATCTGTCAAGTTGTAATATTTTGGCTGGAACTCATCTGACTCCACCAAGAATTCGTCATCACTCCAAATTGCAAGCTCTGTACCTGTCAATTTGGCATTCACCTTCACCCAGGTCCTTTTATTGTTCTCATCAAGGGCAGGACTGAGGAAAGAACCAATGGCGTAAGTCCTCAACTTTTGAGCATTGATAAGAGTTACCACCGGAGACAACTCACGGGGAAGCTTTTCTATGATAGCTTGGTTGTTCTTCAAGAACTGGCGGCCCGAAGGAACTCTGATGGGAGATTTCAAGGATGGTTCGGAATTATCGAGATATGAAAATGACGAAAGGGAGTTGGAGTAGCTTCTCAGTTGACGAACAAAAGAGGATGGTGCAGCACGGGCTCTGTCGCTTAACTGGCGGGATCTGGGAGACCCTGGGGTCGCTGGTTTTGGTGGGTTATAGAGGGAAGTAGTGTTGATCTTGGGAAGGATCGCAGGGGGTGGAGTCTGGGCCATTTCTCTCAACGAGGGAGGAGTCGGCGTCTGGAAGGGGAATGATCCTTCAGATGATGTGGCTGGAGAAGATGACAACGACTGGGTGGTCTGTTGTTGCTGCGGCACTGATAGTTTCGACTGGGGCAATGAATTGTCAGAGTTAGAGGAGTTCAATGGACTCGGGGACTTCCTGAGAAACTTCGGTTTGGGTACGCTAAAAGGCATGGTGATGGTGTTCAAGCGTAGGGGGAGTTGAGTAGATGGGGTCGGTTGTCGAGGAGGTGGACCTCTGCTGTAGAAGTAGTGGAGTCTATATATAAGTTAGAGATGGTGGATCCCCAGTAAGTCAAGGCGTTTTCTGGCGCAAAAATGACAGCGGTTGCAGGTCTTAAATGGGCAGAAGGGCACAATAAAGTCAAGAAGGGTTCAAATGAACAAAAGATGCGTTCAATATCGACACCGCTTACGATGAACTTCGCTATAGGCTCAAAAAAATATTATCTCTTCTTGGTCCTTAAGTCGTATTCTTTCACGGAACAGCTGCGGAAATACTCTCGCGGACAGTGTAGCGAAGGCCAAGAGCAAGGAGGGGGTTATGGAATTTACTTAAACTCGCCAAGACAAGAAAGATTTCTGGGTCAATCGATATGATCTTGGCCAGAGCGTAGATAAAGACAGGGATGTGGATACGGTGACGATGTAGTTTCGAGGCACCCGTGAGAAAATAAAAGCCGGCCGGAAAAGGAGGCCTGATTGTTTGGATAGGTTAATTCTCACAAGCCTGGTCGAATTCTGGCAATCAGGGCGCAGTTTTGGTGGGCAATACACACCGGTGGATATGAGCTTAGGTCTGGCGGACAATCTGGCGGGTTGGGCACTGTTAAAGTACAAGGCTTGCGTGTTCAAATATATTGTGGATTGCTACCATAGCCACTTCCCAATAACTCCCACGTCAATTGGCGCTATTTCTTTTTCTATACATTACTGATTAGATGCTGCGACGTCAGAATCTGCGGCTCCCTCGGGCTGAGAAGAACCTCATATTTTTTTAAAATTTTAGCCCAGCAGTGGCGTCCGTCTCACCTGAAGGATGGCACCATCCGGTATGAGAACTTTCATCCACCAATGAACATTCCGATTACAGATTTTTACCCCAGTATTTTGGGCCACCGACTGGCTTGCTCCTATTAGCGCTAATTATCTCTTGGATCAGCCTCACTAATTTCGACCTCTCAAATCGAGATGCAAGATTACGGAATCTTGCTCGTTTAGGCGGTGTTTTGTCATATTATGTCATGAGAAATGTAGGCAACATCTACGCAACGCCAAATTGCTTTTTAGTATTGTTCCGACTCTGAACAATCTCTTCGCTACCACTCGGACCGAGCAAAAGAAGTACTATTCATGATCAGAAAAAATGGACGAGACCGGAATCGAACCGGTGACCTTTTACTTGCAAGGCAAACGCGCTACCAACTACGCCACACGCCCTAATTTCACATTAAAAAAATCACTTCTGTGTTTCATCCTAATATCTGGACTATATGCAGGCTTCTGTCAAACAAATACAACGACTGTCTCTCTTTTGCAAGGCCAGAACCCCGACTATGCTGGAGTATGTCCCAGAGCGTCAAAGAATCCAATGACGTGAAATCTACTGTGGAAACATTGAACTCTGTGCAAAATCAGCATCACCATCCTTCATCTCCACACCTACTTAATCCATATCTCGATTGCCTCTTCAATAATGAGTCCCCGCATAAGGGTTCCGTGAAACATGTTTTGGAGGTGCTTGCACAGCATCATAACGAATTAACTATTTTGGTACCGCCTACATCTCAGCTACGTAACTATCTTGAATCCAGCTCCCAGGAGTACAATTCCAAATTGAAAGATGCATTCAACAACAACGAGGATTTCCTAAAATCGCATATTCTTAAAACCTCGCAACCGATCTCCTCGTCTCCATCGCATCTTCTGATCATATATAACACCCTAAACTCGAAACAAGTTTTACTCAAGAATGGCTTCATATACCCTGGCAAGGGCTTTAACAAATCCTTGACCGTCAAGATCCTCAAGATCGACTACATACTGCCAGTCGTAACGTATTTACCTGTTGGGCTCAAATTCATGATTATTTACATTGATTGCACTTTGTTCGGCAGTCCGAATCTGCCTGTGGTGCCAAAGAACCAGGGAATTAACAATTTTTTTTTGGACCCAAACCACAAGCCAAAAACTTCAGCCGGGGATATCACTTTTGAGAAGCTACTACGAAGCTACCCCTTGCTCTCTAAAGCGGTTTCTGATGACTTCTATAAGCTATTTCACCACAATAACTACAACTTCCAGATCCTCAGACCTAACAAGATAAAAGATGTGAACCAAATTCAGAATGAATTTACCATGATATTAGAAGAGTCTTATAAAATCATTCTGAGAAGCATCGATACGACAACTCCGAATAATGAGGTCGTTTATCATATTATCAATACAGTAATGAAAAACAACCCTGGCTTGGATCTCAATAAACTTATCCATGAATATGTTGAGCTAAATCTTTACGATAAGATATGGCCTCAGTTATCATACCAATTCGCCAGTAGTGGTGTACAACTCGTGCGGAATAAATACCAGCAATTGGCTGCACTATCTTTGAATCAACTTGATATACGTATTGTTAAGCCCTGGGAAATCAATGAAATATATGACCGACTCACCAAAGCGATTGACGTGTTCAGCTCACTCTCCGATACCATATTTATCAATCTGCAAGACAAAACCAACATCCTCATTGACTGTATCAAGATTTTGACGTCTACTATTACGTACAATTTAATCATCGATGCGGACACTTTGATAAGTTTGTTGATTATCGTGATCATTAACTCGAAAGTCGAGGATTTGGAGTGCCATATTTTCTATATCAAACACTTTAACTCTATTAGCATTGCCAACGACGGCTATCTCAGTTATATCTTGAGTAATTTTGATGCAGTCCTTCTTCATTTGTCGGCTCCTACAGAAGCCCAGGTCAATTTGATTGAGAACTCTAGCTTGAACGCAAAGTTTTGGCACTTGATTGAGACACATGACTTGAATGGGATCAAAGTTTTGTTCAATCAGATAGGACTACATGAACCTCAAAATGAGCATCAGTTATTGGCCGCGAATAGCTTCATCAGAAGCCGGCTACCGAGTGGAGAAAGCTGTTTAATGTTGGCCATCAAACATCGGAGTTTCAAAATCTTTGAATTTCTCATCAACTACCATGAGGAATTGTTCTCAATTGAGGACATTTTATTTGATAGAAATATGAAACTAGGTCTCTCACTACTCATGGTGGCTGTCATTGAAGAATGTCATGATATCTCATATTATCTAGTGAACATAATTCAGTCTAGTTCTACCTTAGAGGAGCAAAAAGCTTACTACAACCTCAAAGACAATAGTGGTCGCACAATTGGTCATTATTTGTATCATAACATCAACCTCATAGATAAAATAGGGCATCTCTTAGATTGGGAAATAAGAGATCTGAACTCTTATACTCCTCTATTTAATTTGTGTCGCTGCTATGATCATCCAAATTATTCTAAGCTCATTTCGAAAAGCTTTGGTTGCATCTACAGAATTTCATCCACGCAATTTATTGATTTTTATGACCATGTTGAAAAGAATGGCAATAATCTCCTACATGTGATAAAACTGAGTTTGTTGAAAAGCCGCTTGCTCTCTGGTCCAAAAAATCTAATTAATTTGAACAAATTCAACAACAAATACATGACCCCTTTGTTCTTGTTTGTGAGATATAACCGGTATGACAATTTGATCAATTTGTTACGTGACAAGCGGCTAGAATTTACGATAGAAGACGAGAAGATGTTTTTGAATGTTTTTGACTACTTGAGCAAAGCTGGGACTTCCCAAAAGGAGGATACAGATTTGACTATACATGTCCCGCCTTCTACAACAACATCGCAATCCTCGTTGGTTCAAGATACGCCATCATCTTCGTTCAGTGGTTCAGCAGCGGAAACGACGCGGCCCAATCTTGTTTCTGTATCCAGTTCTGCCAAGATCTCTGACATAGAAAAGCTACTACTAAGACACTACTACAAATCTGTTTTTATTGGTTCCTCTTATGCACGAAAGGTGTTAGCTTTAAATGCAAAATTGGATAAATCCAAAAGACAGTGGGTTCTATTTTTCAAACAGCAGCATCAAACGCATCCCAACAAATATCTTGAGTTTCGTCAGTCGATGGAGGATCTCTCCAAAAATATCTATCTAATGAAACTTGAGTTCCCACTTTCTATACTTCCGCTGAAGAATAGTTTCATGAGGAATTATCAGATGAGTATTGCCGTATTTCCATTATTCAATAAGTTCAAAGTCAATCGCTTTATAGAAGAGGTGAATTTGTTCATTGTCTGTTTGAACCACCACCCTACTTACTCTATGAATGATAACTTGTGGAATAAATTCGGTCGGCTCAAATCAGAAAAACTGACCCTTGAATGCATCAAAGAAATCAGGGTTGACCATGAGGCAATTTTGAGGTCTATGGGACAAGTGAAGTACGACATGAACAAAATTAAGGAGGTGGAATTCTTTCTCAATTTTTCCATGAACGATTTACTTAAATTCAAGGCCAATATTTTCAAATTCAATCGAGTCACTTCCAACTTGGGTTGGAAATTGAACGATTTCAAGTCCATCGTGGACGCTTTGGTATTTAAGATTGGCAGTGGGAATTCTAAGCTTCAAGAAGACCGACCCACAGGGAACAACCAAGTTTCTGCTTATGGTCATTTGTTGCAGTATACAACGAAGCTCTTGCTTTTTGTGACTGAGCTCATTGATAATATCAACATTGTGGTTAGCAAAATTGAGGATTGGAAGCAGCTCCATGAGCAAATCATTGATTACAACGTTGAATTGACAAAATTTGAGACCTTTATGGGTGACACCACCAGCGACGACAAGGTATCCTCATTTTTCAACTTCTCTACCATCATCGAAAACAAACAAACGAAGTACAAGAAATTGTTGCTACAGAAGTCCAAGGTGATCAAGCAGATCATGGGTCTCAATCTAGAGATAAAATACGGTCATGAGTCACTAGCAGCTGAAATCAGCTCGTTTTTGAAATTCAGGAGTGGGTTCTTGGAGTATAGCTTGAAGATATTTTCTCGCTTGAGTGTGAGAGTTGGTCTTCAAAGGGTGTACGAGCTACAGAGAGCCTTGGATGGTGTGCAGAGAAGTGGGAGGGAGAACAATATTGGAAAGATAGGATAGTACTTCAAATACGGAGCAAAATAACGTTCAAGTAGACCTCAAGGCTATTATACATATTAGGGCCATATAAGCCCCAAGTCCCAGATCAGTGGGTTGTTCTTATCTGGGCCCATGCGCACCTTTTGCCTTCGGTGTGCATAGAATCTTCTAGATCCACGCAGTCTGTACGAGATCACTTAAATATATGCCAACATAGGGACTGTCGATTCTTCATCTTCTCAACAAATAAAGCCTTAGCCATGAGTGTATCTAACAAAGACGTCGCATTGTCGATTATCAACTTTTTAAGAAGTTCCGTATCATCAAAGGAGATTGGTGAGGATTATGCCGAATCGATGGACGTTGCCATCGACTGTATCGCTGATGCTTTTGAAGTGAACAAGGACGACGACTCAGTAACTGTTGCATCTAAATTTAATGGGTCCTCTTTAACCGAATTGGTTCATTTGGGATTGAAGAACTCTGCGAAACCAGCAGCCTCGACTGCTGCAGAATCGGCTACTGCTTCCGTCGAGCCTTCAAGTGAGGACCAAGAGCTCGCCGATAAGAAGAAATTGGAAGGCAACAGAGCCATGGCAAACAAAGATTTTGCTGAGGCAATTGCCAAATATACCGAAGCCATCGAATTGAACCCAAATAACGTGGTCTACTTGTCTAACAGAGCAGCTGCCTACTCTCAGTCTTCTCAACACGAGAAGGCTGTTCAAGATGCAGAAGCTGCCATAAAATTGAACCCAAAGTTTGCAAAGGCTTACTCAAGATTGGGATTAGCTAAATACGCATTAGGTGATGCCAAAGGTGCCTTGGAAGCCTACAAGCAAGGCTTGGAGGTCGAGGGAGACGCCAAATCCGACGCTATGGCCAAGGGTTACGAGACTGCTCGTCGCCGTGTTGAAGAGCAGCTCGAGAGCTCATTGCCTGGCTCTACTTCTCGTGACGTGGAGTCCTCTTCTAATGCGGGTACTGAGGGCGCTGGTGCTGGTGCTGGTGGGTTGCCTGATTTCAGTAGCATGTTCGGTGGTAGCGGCGGCGGAATGCCTAATTTCGCTGACATGATGAACAACCCTCAAGTCATGCAGGCGGCCCAGAATCTTATGTCTAACCCCCTGGCGCTTCAAGGGTTGATGAGCAATCCTGCTGTCCGCAACATGGCCGAAAATATGGGATTAGGAGGCGAGGGTACCCCTGATCTTTCCGAGTTGATGAACAACCCCATGTTGAGGAACATGGCTAACCAATTCATGGGCGGTGCCGGTGGCGCCGGAGGCTCGGGAAGTTCCGGCAACCCTGAAAGCTCTTGATCTCCAATGATTTATATTTCTTAATTAATTTCAGACTTAGAACCCGGTGTAGGTCATGGTCGCTGTTCTTACCCTAGAAACGTGGGGTTCCAGTGCTCTTTCTAGCGCGTTTTCCAGAGAGACGTTTGGTTGCCACTCTGGGCACCCCCGCGCTTTTGGGAGAAGAGATGGAATAGATCCCTTCTCTTTTGTAACCCAATCAACGCATGAGTCTCTCTAGATGCTTGGAACAGACTCCTATCATATTGTGATTGAACTACCTGGCTTTCTTTCTGACTCCGCCACTCCTCCTTCACCCCTTACAGGTGCAACCTTTTTGTCAACCTCATCATCCTCCACCGATTATCGGTATTCGCCACTTCATATAACAGAAATCTCGGATCCTGCCAGAGAAATGTCCAATGGCTTAGAGCCGCTCAAGGCTACGCTCCTAGGAGATGGGGTCGTCCGATTGTATAGAGAATTTGAGCTTGATGAAGACAGAGCGGACCCCATAGCAGAACACGTAATTCCAGGGGATGATACTATGGTATGTCTAGCGGCCGTCCCTACCTATTTTACTGCTACAGATCTATTAGGATTTATAGGATCGCTGTACGTGGAACACATCTCTCACATTAGAATAATCAAAAGTGATAAGCCTAACCGATTCCTTGTGCTTATTAAGTTCCATGATGAGCTCAAGACAGCCGAATTTCAACATTCATTTAACGGCAAACCTTTCAACTCAATGGAGCCTGAAACATGCCATGCTCTTTTTGTGAGGAGTGTGACAGTTATTCTGAACGATGTGAGGAACCCAAACTTCAAGGCTTCCCAGGCTGACTCTGACGCTGTGATCCCCTTCCTCCTCAATGATCCATTCACGATTGCAGCAAGGACAGAGGAGGAATTGAAACGAGATACAGAATCAGAAAGAATAGTCGAATTGCCCACATGTCCCGTCTGTCTCGAGAGGATGGACTCATCCGTGACCGGATTGCTCACCATCCCCTGTCAGCACACATTTCATTGCCAGTGTTTGTCCAAGTGGAAAGACGATACATGCCCAGTGTGTCGATACTCAATAAATCTTTCCAACCAAAAAATTCGTCGTTCTGTCAGGCGATTGCTGCACTTCCGAAGATCGTCAGCGTTTGGTTTGCCCTCCTCGGGCCTGAACACATCAAGTAGCTTTGCCAACTCTGATTCTACCAACGTAACTGTCATTGGGGAGGGTCCCGCTGCCGGTCTGTCTATAGGGGCATCCATAATTTCCGAAAGGCCGGAGCATTGTTCCCAGTGTCTGATAACCGAAAATCTCTGGATCTGTCTTATTTGTGGGAACTTAGGCTGTGATAGATATGCCCCTCAGAAACATTCCTTGAACCATTTCATAAGCACGGGTCATTGTTTTGCTATGGAAATTGAGACATCGAGAGTTTGGGACTATGTGGGAGACAACTATGTGCATAGATTAATTGCCAATGAATCAGATGGTAAGCTAGTTGAGCTTCCCGAGAAAGGCAGTACCTCGAGTCTGAATGCAAATGTTGGAATACTTGATGGGTTCGGGAATGACATCGGCCAGCCTCTGAATTTGCTCAATCCAAAGCTTCAAACGTCATCCAGTTCGGGAGACTTTGACAAAATTGACGAGGTTGGGTTTGAATACTCTCAGCTTTTGATAAGCCAGCTTGCGAGTCAAAGAGATTACTACGAAGGGTTGTTAGCGGCTAACGATAAATCTCGCAGGGGTTCATCGACAATAACGGCACTAGAGCACAAGATAGATGAGCTCAGTGAAAATCTAAATACTTTAAAGACCACAACCATTCCCAAATTGGAGTCGAAGTTGAAAGCCAAAGATGAAAAACTTGCTAAACTCAGCAAAGAATTAAATGATTCTAACACCCTCGTGGAAGGGCTTTCGAATAAAATCGATTTTATGACAAATACAAATAACGAACTAAAGGCTCAAAATGACGATTTGAACGAGCAAGTCAAAGATTTGATGTTCTTCTTGGAAACGCAGGAGAAATTCAAGGACAAACCTGAGGAAGAAAGAGATGGACAGTTGATTATTCGTAAAGGAAGAAGCACATCGAAGTCTAGACGTGCAAACAAGAAATAAGCCATTACAGAATGAATAGTTCAATGGTCACATTTACTTAACGAGTGTGATTTTGTACCAGATGGCAACTTTTGTGTCTCTTACCTTACCTTGCATCACTGTACGTGAAGGGCAAGTGAAAGTTACAAATATCATTGAGACAGATGTGGTTAATATTTGGGGAAATAAAATAGTACCTTCTGGAAATGGAACAAACTGAGACCCAGGACCAGTCTTTTTTTGTTCAATTACTTAAAATAATTATTGCATGGATAAACAATTTATATAAGAATAAGCCAGTTTTGGAATAGTTTACAAGCAAGACGTCCCGAAAGATACAATATTCCATGAGAGGAAATCATTAGTACTAATTTTCAAATCACCTGTTGCTAAATCACATTGGGTGCAAATATTGTCTCCGGTGTCATGACCACAACTAAAACAAGCTTGCCATCTTTTGGAGAGCTTACCGAGCGTTTGGGTTATCGAGATGAACTCCCGTCTTCTTCGATTTGCTATCCAAGGGAATATTCTTATTCACGTCCTATTGAAATCTTGAACCCCTTATCGAGATGCCACTCGCTTGATGAATCATCTGGAAATTCATTTCGCTTTCCGTCCAAGCTTAGGTTCCCCCGTGAGGGTGAAGTTTTAGACACAAGTGAAGAAAGAGAAAGAGCAGCTCTCAATTTCATTGGAAGCGCGCTATCGAGATACCATGAGTTCAGCCTTCAATTTTCCAAGCTAACTGAAGAATTCAGTTCTATTACTTTCAGCAACGAGCCTTCAAGCAACTGTATTTCTTTGGGAGAGGGAAAATATATTTCCAGAGCTGAAGTGATACGATGTGCTGATAACAATCCGATCGAAGCTCTTAGGGAAACATGCAATGATTTTGCAACGGTGTTAAAAGAATTGGAGATGTTGAGGACCATCACTGAAGTCAAAGCACAAAGGGCACAGGAAGACATGACGGCTCTGAGTTTACAATCAGGAGCTTTATTTTCTGGCTTGAACCAACACAAACGAGGACATTCGAGTCCGTTACCTCAGATCTCGGTTCTGCAACTGCAAAAGGAGTCAAGGGCTAACCCCCCTAGCAGTGTGCTCTGGAATCGCTCCAGACGAAACAGCAAAACTACGGTTGTTTCAGCGAGTTCAATAAATAGCAGTCCTGATGCTTTGCAGAATCCGATACTGACTCCTCAAGTACAACCTACCGATCCAACTACTACGATCGTAGGTATGTTTAGCAATAAAAAGAGAGAAGCCGCCAAATTCATGATCACAGCGGCTCTTCAATCGCCATGCATTAAGCAGGAGGCTACAGACTCTCAGCGCAAGCAACGGAAGAATTCACACCCAAACATGTTGATGTCGGGCCCGAATGGAGATCTTCTTGATGTTGATATCAATCCCACGAGAATCATCGCCAGTGCTAAAGCGATGGAGGGTGTCGAAGACCCAAACACAAGTGCCTCAGGGGGACTTCACCACGAATTGAGCGTGGTTCCCAAGAAATTGATGTGTAGCCACTGTGGTACTGAAACCTCTCCCGAATGGAGAAGGGGCCCAGAAGGGAAAAGGACGCTATGCAATGCCTGCGGCCTCTTTTTTTCAAAGCTCTCAAGAAGGATGGGAGAAAGTGCAGCCGCCAGTGTAATGCGCGAACGACGTGAAGTGGGTGCGAATACTGACCGCAGCCTTCTGTAGAGAAGGTACAGAAGAGCAAAAGACACAAAATCAAACTATTTGGGAAGAAGTCTTGCGTGGATGCAGGATACTCATCGTCTCTGCGCAGAGCACTGAAGGAAAAAATGGATCGCCTTTTTGACCTTTTCTACATTGGTTTATGTACATAATATAACACTCCCGCCTATTGAAAATTGAAGGCAATGGATAGTAGAGGACCTCCCACTCAGCTGGTGATTAGCAGTAGCGAGGTTTCATTTCCCAGAGGGGGAGCTTCTTTATTGACTCCCCTTGAAGTGAAGGAGATCTCCAATGAAGCCACCAGCGATGTCCTTTTTGAAGCTGCCCACACTCTGAACAAAAGATCGAGCGGATCTCATGATGAACAGCCATCGAAGAAACTGAAGAAGGTTCAAAAGAAGAAGCTGCAAAAGCAAAACCAAGAAGAGAAAGAGGAAACGATAGACGTGGAGTTCTTTTCCTACAAGAACTTGATTTCAGACACTTTGGTCTTGGCGCAAGTAACTGCGGTTAACAATTCGGGATTGGTGTTAGCTGTCGGTGACAACTTGGTTGGATTTGTGCCCATTACTTCCATAAGTGCTGAGGTTGATGAGCAAATTGAAAAGGCTACCAAACATAACGAAGATGAGGAAGAAGATGAAGCAGCCGAATTGCCTTCTTTGTCTGAGTTGTTCACCGTTGGCCAATGGTTAAAAGCAAAGGTTACGAAGCTGGAAGATGAGAACAAGAAAAGAATTCTGTTCACTATCGAGCCAGAGTCCATCAACCGGTCCCTCGAGGCCGATGACTTGATTCCTGGGAACATGTTACAAGCCTCAGTGAAGTCTGTTGAAGATCATGGATTGATCTTGAACATTGGAAATGTCAACTCATTGTCTGGGTTTATGTCCAAGAAGGAGCTTGCCAAGAGTGGGGCATTTGAGTTCAAAGTGGGCTCTGTTATGCTCACCACCGTTGCCTCCAAGCCTAGCGCCAACGGGCGTACAATTACTTTGAAGCCTGCAAACACTGGCTCCAAAAAGGCCGTCATAAGCACCATATCTTCCATTGACGCTATCCAGCCTGGGATCATGGTCGATGCATTGGTGAGTGAGGTCACCAAAAATGGAATAATAACAAGAGTTTTTGGCTTGGTTGATGGTACTATCAGTTTACCGCATTTGGGAGTATATGACCTTGAAAAGTTAAAGCACAAATATGCAGTCGGAAACAAGATAAAGGCTAGAGTCATTGCTGTGTTGCTCAAAGCGGGCACTAAAAGATTGATGTTGTCGCAGTCGCCTCAGATAATATCTCTTGACACGGAGAGTAGTGCTAAATTCCGCAATGAGTCCCTTGAAGCATTCCCAATTGGCCACATTTTCGAAGAAGTTGAAGTCATGGCTGCCGATTCCAACTACTTATACGTCAAATTTGGGTCTTCGACCTTGTTTGGCCAGGTGCATAACTCCAAAATCGACAGCGAAAAAGATTTGGACAGCTACACCCTAGGCTCAAAGCATAGGGCCAGGGTAACAGCTTATAATGTCCTAGATGGTTTATTGGTAATGACTATGGATCCCAAGCAAATTGACATGAAATACTTATCGCCTTTAGATGTTCCCATTGGCGAGCTTGTCCATGGCATTGAAATTGTGAGAGTTTTGCCTGACGCCGGTGGAATCGTGGTCAAGCTTTTCGACTCATTCGAGGGATTTGTTCCTTCCAATTGCATGTCTGATATAAAGTTGGTTTACCCAGAAAGAAAATTCAAAGTGGGCTCCAAGGTCAAGGGAAGAGTTTTGAAGAAATTTGGTAAGAAATTGACCATTACTTTAAGAAAATCCTTGGTGAATATTGAGGATGACCAAATTTTGGCTGATTTTGACAAGGCCACTGTCGGTTTTAAGACGCCTGCAACGATTGAGAAATTTGTTCACAACGGTGCAATTGTATCATTTTTTGGCGGCTTGGCTGCTTTCTTACCCAAAAGTGAAATTTCAGAGACTTTTGTTGAAGAAGCTAAAGACCATTTAAGAATTGGGCAGACTGTCAATGTCAGAATTTTGAGCATTGACCCGGAACTGAGACGTCTCATGGTGACTTTAAAGCAAAACACCGAATTAAGTGACTCTCAGTTATCAGCAATTGCAGACTTGGTGCCGGGTAAATCCGTTGTCGAAGCTGTTGTAATAGAAAAGAGCAAGGAAACTGTTGTTGTTGAACTTGGTGAAAGTAACTTAAGAGGTGTTATATATACCGGGCAACTTTCAGATGGAAATTATGAGCAAAATCGTGTTCTTTTCAAGAAATTGGACATCGGATCAAAGATCGAAGCCCTTGTTCTAGAAAAAGATATGAAGGCAAGAACAGCGATCTTAACAGCAAAAAGATCTTTAATCGATGACGCAAAGAATGAGGGTCTTCCCTACACTTTTAAAGATATTCTTACTTGTGAAAACAGATTGTTACATGGTTATGTCAAGTCAGTTACCAGCATGGGAATTTTTGTCACTTTTGCAGGCAAATTGACTGGTTTGGTATTGGCAAAGTATGCTGCCACAAAATCTTCCACCCGCAACAACGAGCCACTTGAAGACAGATTCTACGATTTCCAGTCTGTGAGCTGTCGCATAGTGAGAATTGATAATGATAACAAAAGGTTTTTGTTGTCTTTCGAAGATTCCAAACGGTCAAAGGATGAAGGCTATAATGAAAACCTTGAATTAATAAATCCAGTCGATTCTTCCAAGAAGCATGTTGGGGATTATGTTCCTGGTGTATCTACTAAGGCTACGATCAAGTCTGTACGTGGAACTCAATTAAACGTTCAGTTGGCTGACAACCTTCAAGGAAGAGTGGACGTCACCCAATGCTTTAATTCTTTGGATGAAATTAAAAACAAGAGACTGCCCTTGTCTCAATTCCACAGGGGTGATGTTATCTCTGTTCATGTCATTGGTTTCCATGACGCAAAAACTCATAGATTTTTGCCAATTACCAACAAGAAAAACAAGAACGTGATCCTTGAATTGTCAATTATCTCTGAAGGTAATAATTTGAGCTTATCAAGTCTCAAGCCCAAGTCTAAATGGGTTGCTTACATCAACAACATTGCAGAGGGATATGCATGGGCATCTATTTCTCCTTCAATTAGAGGGAGGATTCCATTTATGGAACTTTCTGACGATGTAACTCTCTTTGAGGACTTGCATAATAATTTGCCTATAGGTAGCGCAATGCAAGTGGAGGTGAAGAGTGTTGATTTGGAGCGCAATTATCTCATCTTGAGTGGTAGATCCAACTCCATTACTTCTGTCAAGGATGTCAAAATTGGCGAAAAATACCCAGCAAGAATTCTCAAGGTGAAAGAAACACATGTTCTTGTTGAACTAGGCACTGATGTCTTAGCCTCAGCCTTCATTACTGATGCTTTGAACGACTACACTGATAGCCTTGAGTCTATTTTCCACCCTCATGACTTCACCACTGCTACAGTGGTTGCAATTGATGACTCAGGAAGAATTGCTGTTTCTTTGCGTAACGCTCCTAAGGACAAAGTCATCAACAGTGTTGAAGACTTGAACCGTGGAGATGTTGTTCATGGATTTGTCAAGAATATTGCGGATAATGGACTTTATGTTTCTTTGGGGAGATCAGTATTTGCGTTGGTTCGTATTTCTGACTTATCGGACTCCTATTTGAAAGACTGGAAGAAATATTTCTGTCTTCATCAACTTGTCACTGGTAAGATTTCTGCCTGTAAGGAAGAAGGAAGAGTTTTAATGACACTCAAAGAGAGTGAAGTCAACGGTACATTGAAATTTTTGAAAAAATTCGATGATTTGGCTGTGGGTGACATTTACGAAGGTACGGTGAAGAGAACGCATGATTTTGGAGTGTTCGTGAAGTTGGACGGAACTGAAAACATTACTGGTTTATGCCACCGCTCGCAAATTTCGGACAACAAAGTTGAGAATGCCAATTCATTGTTTGGTGAGGGAGACCGTGTCAAGGTGAAGATTTTGGCCATAGATGAGCAGAAAAAGCAACTTTCATTGGGCATGAAAGCGTCCTATTTCAATGAAGGCAGCGAAGATCATGATGATGAAATGGAGGTTGACAGCGATGGTGAGCAGGATGACTTGGAATCAAGCGATAGCGAAAACGAAGAAGCTGCGGACCCTGAAGACGATATCATGGTGGACGTTCAAGAACAGGGTTCTGAGTCTGAATCTGATGATAACGAGAATGAAAAGACAGAAGAACCATCCAGCATCCAGGGGCTATCCACCAACGGATTTGATTGGACAGCTTCGATTTTGGACCAAGCTGAAGAATCATCTGAGTCTGAAGACGAGGATTTCATGGACGAGAAAAAGAAGAAGAAGAAGGCCAAGAAATTGTACGACGATGACAAGACTGGAGAAATCAATACCCGTGCCCCACAATCGGTTGGAGATTTTGAAAGAATTTTAATTGGAAATCCAAACTCCTCTATCATGTGGATGAACTACATGTCTTTCCAGTTCCAATTAAACGAAATCGAGAAGGCTAGAGAAGTTGGAGAACGTGCTTTGAAGACTATCAACTACAGAGAAGAGCAGGAGAAGTTGAACATTTGGATTGCCATGTTGAACTTGGAGAATTCTTTTGGCAGCGAGGAAACCTTGGAAGAGGTGTTCAAACGCTCCTGTCAGTACATGGATTCGTTAACAATGCACCAGAAGCTTGTTGGAATCTATATGATGTCTGAGAAATATGAGCAGGCCGAGGACTTGTTTAAGGTTATGACCAAGAAATTTGGAAAGCACGTTCCTGTTTGGGTCCAGTTTGGGTCTTCCTCTTTGGATGGCCATTTTGTTACCGGAGCTAATGAAATTTTAGCCAAGGCCTTGCAGGCATTACCCAAGCGTGATCATATTGAAGTTGTTCGCAAGTTTGCCCAGTTGGAATTTGCCAAGGGCGATCCGGAACAAGGTAGGTCCCTTTTTGAAGGTTTGGTGTCCGATGCACCAAAGAGGATTGACTTGTGGAATGTTTATATTGACCAGGAGATCAAGAAAGGAACCACTACGAAGGTCGAAGATTTGTTTGAAAGAGTCATAACAAAGAAATTGTCACGCAAACAAGCCAAGTTTTTCTTCAACAAGTGGCTTGCGTATGAAGAGGCGAATGGAACTGAGCAACAGTGTGCCCGCGTCAAAGCCAAGGCTTCTGAGTACGTTCAGAAGCATGGAAAGGACGAATAAAGGTAGAAATGGAGTATAACGATAATCGAGCTTGTATTTTATTGTGTTGTAGAGCGGTCTCTGCGAAGAATCTTCAGTAGCTGCAATTTGCAACTGTGCTTTGCGCCACTGACAGGGCCCTTCTGAAGTTGTTCACAAAGTGTGGGATACACTTTCGTTAGGTAGTTACTATTCTTCTCCAGTCATGTCAATTTTCAGAAATAGGTGGTTTCGGTTGCCCCCTTTTTATGTTGAAGTCGTTTCGATAGCTGCGGTGCTTCTTTTCTATGCCTCAACTCAATACCTGCCTGGGTCGAGTGAAGAGACAAGTGCATTTAAATTAGTACAATCCAGGATTTTCAAAAAAATTGTGGATTGTACTGACCGGTCAGATGGCATGGCATGTTTCATTAGCTACAGAGACGATTTAAAAAAAGAGGCCTTTTCTGCCTTGTCTCCGATTGCCTACACCCATATAGAAAGGTGAGTATCTAAAGAGGACTCTATTCTTTCTAGAATCTAACCATTAGCTGCTTAAATACAGTTGGATACCGGGCCAATGACTTAGCACTCTTATTGAACATACAAACATGTTTCCATCAGGCCGATATTTTAGAACGAATGATTGCTTTCAACGAGTGCTATCCTGTGACGAGCCTTTGGGTGTCGGGAGGCATCATTGCCAGCTTGGTGATTCAACTTTTTGTTGCCATTCACCACTTCATTGCATATATCTTCACTTCAAGGGACGCCGAAGGGTATCGCAGGAAATTGCAACTTTTGGATAGTGATCTCTCAGAGTTGCAAGGCAAGCAAAAGGATTTATACACATCAATTGATGAAGTTACGAATGCATTGAAGTCGGAAACTAAGAATATACAAGGAAGATTGAATAAAGGGGGCGATATTAGGCGGGAAATTGAAAACTTGAAATTGTCAAGCTCTCTGCTAGCTGAGTGTGTGAGCAGAACACATTGCACCTTTTGCTCGGAGCTGCCTATAGCTGCTGCCTTGATACCGCCCTCTGCGAAAGACAGTCTTAATTACTACAGTTGCAACGGTGGAGCTGATAGGCAATCCCCAATACCTGCTGGCACTAACGTATCCCGGTACCCGCAAGAAAAAGACTGGAAGTCGTCTTCCTGGAGCCAGCTTCCCCGGCACAAAGCCGGCTCTGCTCAAACTCATGGAGAAAACTGGGCGTCGGAGCAGAGGCTGTTTAAGCTAAAGCACAGATCACAGCGCAAACAATCCGGATTGATAAATAGGGCAGCTGATTCTTACGGGGCTCAGAACAGGTCTTTGCAATCTATAAGTGCACCAGCATACACAGTAGCAGCAGACGAGGAGATCAAGTCTAGCTTTAAGGACTCGATATTACGAGCTATAAATGTCAACCAGCATGAGGATGAGACTAGGCCAGATGGTGGCGAAAAAAAGTCGATAGGATGCTTACAGCCAAGATTGAGTCATCTCAGATATAAAGACGTCAATTTATTTGACTCCTCTGGCAAAAAATACAAGAGAGTATTTATTTGCGACAGGGGATGGGTAACAAGGAGAGTATTTGAAGAGGAAGAGCAAAAATGGGGACCTGAGGGTTTCATACGGTTGAAGTAGGCTCTAAGTGCTACAGCCTATAAATTGCTCTTTTTTTTTTGTTGAGCCATATGTGCTAGCAAGTTGTTCCGGTTGCAATGCAGTCGTTTCGTGACGGCTGCGAGGGACAAGCATTCGGTGCCTTTATTGCAACCTTCGATCGAGGTCCTTATTTACAGTATAACAGTATACAGTGAGAGCCTCATTCATGGTTACGTAGAGCAGTGGCGACATATGTAACGTAATGAAGAATCAATTTGATGGTGGAGCCTTCTCTCAGCGGGCTTTGGTGCCTCCCTCTTCTCTTTCGCTTCTCCACTTTTGGTTCAGCCATATAATTACGAGCCTTGTTCCACGTGACGATCTCGGACTTATAAGGATAAGGCTGACAACTCCAGGACTAGACTAGGAATAGCTAGGACAGTCATCATCAATGTATTACCCAGCAAGACAAAATTTATCAAAGCGCTGCAGTATGCACTGGACCACCATGCTTGCATGCCTTGCAAAGGTACAAGTAGGCTGTAGCAGAAGGTGGTACAAGCATGCGAGTGTGAATGAGGGTGGGGGGAACAAGCATTCGGAATTCGTACAAGAGAGGCTCGAAGATAATAAAGACGGTTCTACTTACAAGTTAATTGCCAAATGAGCCGTGCGGGCAACCGAATCGTTCTTTCCAGGTCACATCTCCAAGATGTAATGACCATCTAGACGCCCTGTCGCCCTTTGAAGCCCAACATATGATTCTCTACTGGGGGGTCCTTACACACAGGATACGCCTATGATTTTTTTCTTCGGTCTTATTTGTGAGGTTAGGCTCGACTTCACATGCCTTGTCTCTGAAGTTTGAGGAGCATCTGACAGGCAAACAATCAGCTATAGTAATTCGGGCTAGGACTCGGTTTTTTTGTAAACTTTTTGGATTTTAGATTTTTTTCTTTTCTATTGCGAAAGAAGCGAAAGAACGAAACATTATCAGCTTATTCGTACCGTCAGAAGATTATCTACTCAAGGGAAAAGAAATAAAACAAGAGTTTCGAGAGGCATAATTCACCAAAACTTTGACAGGACGCTCTTTCGGTATGGATCAACAGTCGGGAAAAAGGAAATATTCAGCTGCTTCCGCTGACCCACCAGCGTACGAGCCAAGATGGTCTCATGTTGAGCGCAAGACCCACGCCACGAGCGACATATCTTCCAGCTCTTCTCAATCACCCAACAACGGGACATCGGAAACTGCTGAAGTTACCGACAACGACAAAGATCTTGTTTCAGCAGCTGAAGCTTTAACTCAACTTATTCAAGTGAACAAAGACTCGTCCTCTCCTCCCTCGAGCTCTGCAAGCACCGCATCGAACCTCACAAGAACCCACTCCTCTGCGTCTATTCAGCTGGACCAAAACACTGCACAGCATCCTATTGTTGCAGGAGTGAACATGGTGACCAAGCATCCACTTGTCACTAATGCAGTCAATTTTTATGACAATTACAAGCGGAATTACGCCTCCTTCAATTATGCGGCCGAAATCGTCGAAAAGGCTGCCATTCCAGTGGTGAACAAAATTGAAGTCAACTTGAATAGTCGATATCAGGCGAGACAAGCTTTGAAGAAGAGGAAAGTTGAGCAACAGCAGGAACACGAAGAGCAGCAGCCGGGAGCTGATGATGCTTCTGATCTCAATGTTCTGCTTGAAACAAAGAAGAGATTACAGTTTTGTTTGCACATTTTAAAGCTTGCAAATGACAGAATCAACTCGCTGGTGCAGACATTGCAGCAGAGAGTGGCATCGAAGGAACTTGAAGCTAAGGAAAAGAGAGAAGCCACTGAAATGTTACAAGAAGTGAAGCAGGAAGAAAGCCAAAAGACTAAAATCGAAATTGTCACAACGGTCAAGAATATTATAAGGTTAATTTCCAATTTCAAGCCTTCCTCTTTGAGTACCCTGGAGACTGGGTCCGCTGCTCAAAACCATGATGAATCTCAACATTCATCTGCCGATACCCACTCAATCAACGGCGAGGACGACGAACTCAAATACACTATAAGAAATATTGTTTTTTCATTACCTCAGATTGTTCAGCAGCAGACGTCTACCGCCGGACAACCCAATGACAGGATATTAGTTCTAGCTAAGGAATCTTTGGATATGATCACCAGATTAAGCGAAGTATTCAGTGTTCAACTTGAAAAGGCTGAGTCTTGGGTATCTGGGGAAGAAACTACACAGGCGTTGCAGAATTATGCAATTGGTGGTGGTAACCAGGACTACGATTCTGATACTGACGATGGCGAGACTTTGACTGAAAGCCTGGGTGAAAAAGAAAAAGTGGGGGCTCTGGTCACTTCACCTTTGGGGCAATGAATAATTCTGTGCATATTCGAGAGTTAGGAATAGAATGTAAATTGCCATAAAAGATTGACCCTGTGTAAAGAATTAGGTTTAAGCAGTAATTTCATACAATGAAGACACTAAGAGGAAGGAATAGTACCTTGCAGCCAGAGGTGAAGTCTATGCCACACACCATCAATGCTTTGGGTCCTAATTAGTGTTCGAAGAATCTATTCCAACTGGCCAGACCTTGTAACTGCATGGCTTGCAGTTTAACTGTGTCACTTCTGATGCATTAAGAAGTTACATCATGTTTTGGTGAATCTCAAAGAGTTATGTTAATATTTTGAATGAAAGTCGAGAAAATGGGTCTAAATTATATAATCATAAAAGTGCCACAGTAGCACCATACGTTCACTCTACTATGGTAAGTGCTGATCACTAAAGATAACAAGACTCTAGTTGCTACAACTTTTTCTCTAACGGTCCAATAGAATCCTAAAGAATGTGTCACTTATATTACGCAAGCGAAACAATACGCTTAGTTTGGGTGTATGAAGTATCAGGAGGAGCTAAAATGTCCGAAATTGTGTCTATGCAAGAATTGTGTAGGATAATCCCTGAAGGACGTTGTTTCACGCATTCTGCTGTCTGGCGGACTCCTGGGCAGTTTCTCCCTGCGACTCTCCACTATCAGTGGAAGATATCCCCAATGCGCAGAAATTTCCTTTTTCAGTAAATTGATTGAGAAACTTCCTCTTTAGGATATCTACTGTCATCCCTGCAACCACCTTGACTGCTCCAATATTTCACTACCCACAGCTTCCACTTCCAGTAATTACGGGATTAGGAAATTTTTGTATTCCTATGAAAGGAAATGCTTTACTTGCCGTAATCTTTTCATATATAAGACTGCCCCAGCTTTAATTTTGCCTCTTGTACTATTGTTACTTTCTTTCCCAACTATACCCGACCTAATAACTGAAGAACCCAAAAGAAATAACAAAAATAGTACTCAGATCGTGAATATGTCAACTTTAACTCTTCAAGAGGAAGACCTCTTTATGGTCCAGTTTTCTTGGTCTAACTTAAAAAGCAAGAACCAAAATGGCCACACACAATTCATGAACAAGATGTTCGCCAATATGGTGACAACCAACCCGAACCTCACCTCATTATTTCACAGTGAAGAAGTGGTTCGCCAGCAAGCAACTCTCTTTAGTGAAATGATCTCTTTCACCATGGCTTATCTTGATGACACAGAAATGCTTAACGAGTGCATGTCTCTGTTCGTGAGGGAGAACCCCTCTATTGTTGATCTTGGGGTCAATTATATTGAGCCCTTGGGTATTTCTTTAATTCAGACTTTCCACCAAACTTTGGGCAAAGGTAAGTTCTCTCCACAATTGGAAGGCTTATGGGTCAAGGTCTATCTCTATCTTGCCAATTCGTTGCTTCTGTTCTCAAACGACTTCAGCGACTCGCACTCGTTGGTGAGCGTGGAACTGGAGAAAGAAACCGGAACAAATTCCAGGGCCAATAGTTTTGGCCCTGTTGAGGTCAAATTCCAGCTTTCTAGCAACGAGAAGTACAAGGGCTTCAGAAGAAGTGTCAATGAAGTTGCGGGCAGCGATTTGATAGCTGCGCTTCCAAGCAGTGTTATCTCAAAGACCGGCAGAATGCCTTTAGGAGAAGCTCCAATTACTCCAGTAACGAGCCCATCTGACTCTGATTCACCGAAGCCTTTTGACCCTCGCAGGAGAAGAACTTCAAAGACCGTCGAAGACGTTCAACAAGACGACGAATACGATGATATACCCGCAAAGAATCCAAGAAGAATGAGTCTCGATTTACAAGTTCCCAGAAAACTGTTTGATAACAAAAGTCTTCCTTCTCCTCCTTCAGAAGTTCATGCACCAGCTGAGCCTTTTGTTCCTTCTAAAGAGTCTAGAAAACTTCAATTTAAGAAGCCACTTCCCAAGTCTTACGACTCTGACAATAGTGAGGAAGAAGCTGAAGTGGTGAAGACCGTTCCCCAGCAGCCATTTGACCCCAGAAAAATCCGCCACAGAAGAACTCAGTCCATTTCTCCCTCGTCTCCAGTAGAGAGCGACACCGAAAAGGATGATGAGTCCGTCTACTCTAGTACTGCTCCATTGTCGGTGAGAAGGCCAACCTTCACTGAGAATATCGACCTTTCACCAGCTGGATCCTCAGAAGAACTTTCTTTGTTGGATGAATTGATTCAAATTACTAAGAGTATTCCGGAAAAGACTGCCTCTAGAGAACAGATTTCACACGGCAAGGGCTTGGCCCCTATTAGAGAGACTGAATTTGATGATGACTCCTCTTCCAAATACGAAAGTGAAAACGAGACCATGAGTGACAACTCGTCAGCTGGCTGCGAAAGATCAAACAGTAACGATGAAGTTTCCTCCGGAATCTCAACTTTATCTTTGCACAACTCGGACTACAGGTCTTCGATCTCTTCTGGAAACTCATCGCCTAATTTTTCACCTTTCCAGCAAGCAAAATCGACGATGAACCAGCATCAGGCCAGACAGCTTTCGCAGTCCAGCGAGATCAGTTTCATGAAGCCACTTGATGCTCCTCAGCCCAGAACTACTTACGTAAAGCCTCCGACCAGTTACCGAGTATCAGCTGGCTTCATGAGAAGCAGTTTTATCTTGCAGAAAGCTGCTTCTAGCCAGCAATTATCAGAATCGAGAAGCGCTAGCTCCACTCCTTCTAACATGACGAGTGCCTTGCCTGAAGCAACAACAGCAAGCAACAACAGCAAGAGCACATTGAGCCTCGTTGATTCAGACTCGGATGACGATTGTCTCGACTTGATCAACCTGTTCGTTGCAGTTGCAGCAAGAAAGAATCCTGAGCCAAAGACGAAGATTGCGGAGCCGAAATTGGCTATTCACAGCTTTGCCAAGCCTCAGCCACCCTTCGCAACACAATTGAGCCGGCAGGGAAGTAGGACTAGTTTGCAGCCAAAGGTTTCCACTCAGTCGAAGGCTACCATTGAGACTCAGACACTGAAACATGATCTCAGAAGAATTTCGAGATCCTCTGCTAGTCTCATGGGCCAACAAAGTGACTTTACCCCGAAGCCCATTGTCATGGCTTTTGATGCACCACCAAAGAGATCTTTGAGAGAAAGACTTTTTTCAAGAAGCTCATCAAGAAAGAATTCCATGACCTCATCGTCTCAATTTGAGTTGACCTCCGTCAAGTCGAATGATTCCGTTTCGTCTACATTTTCGGGCTTCTCATTCTTCAACTCAAAGGCCAGCTCTAAGAGAAGAAATTCCGAAGCATCTTCAAGAAGACGTCTGTTTGACGGTAGATGCAAAGTTCCCAGTGCACAAAAGTACGAACTTGGTGTGAGATCTGCAAAAATTAAGCTCTTTGGATCAGGATTCTAGAGCAGGACCGGAAGATAATTCGAATAATAGGGCGAGTATGCCAACTACATAATACCTAATAGAAGAATTTCCAGAACTCAAACTTCCTTTCTTTGAACTTCTGTATATTCTTCTAATATTTGGACGTTAACATGATTGTGGAAATCCACATCGAACCCAGTTTAGCCCAATATTTTTATTTCATAGTAATATATGTGAATTGTCACGTTTAGTTGTTCTGTAATTATACCGCTTTCGGAAATTTTGGAGTATCTTCAACGCGTACGGCGATTCAAATAATACCCGCTATTTAACTGAAAACGTACTCGCTGCCCTCGTAAAAGTATTACTCCTGTATGTCAGATCTTATTACAATAAGCGCTGAGCACGCTGATGCCCTAATTCGAAGTTTGAAAGGAATTTGAACTTTAAACAGCATTCTTCAGGAGCAGGAGCCTACTTTAGGCAGTTCAACGAACTCAACATTCTCAAGAAGAAATCATGAGATGAAATCGCCCCCGCAAGATTCATGTGAACTCCAGAGTGTCAACTGCCCAACCTATAGACCCCTGCCTGGACTTTTGCATGAATAACCAGATTGAGGAAAAATGAACAAAGGCCCCAAAATTTTAATACAAAGGGGGGCTTTTCTCACAATAGCGCACACTTATCACTGAAGAAAATTAGTTCATCTTATAATTGCCTTAACGTAGCACAGGAAAATTGGGGAGAAGAAATAAAATAGTTCCAGACCCAGGTGAAATATACGTTGAAGGTAAGCGACTTTAGACGAACCATGGCTTGGAATGTCACAGATGTCAATGAAGCCGATCGCCGAGGATATTTGCCGAGAGTAACACAAAGCACTATCAAATGCTCACACTCATAAATGTTCGAGGCCTGTAGGGCATTGTTGCAACCAATATTTTTATGCATGAATTAAAGTTTGCAAACGCTTACTGGGCCTCAGGGTGAAGGGAAGGCCAATCCGGAGAGCAAAGGCATTAAGTACCGAGCTTCTTGACTATTTGTCTTAGTTTTTGTTTCTTCTTGTTAGAAATTGGACCTAGCGCAGGCCGCTGTTCCAGTCAAGCCGGTTACTTATCATGTCCCTTTATATTCCTGAGACGCCCAGTCCAATAATCGTCACTGGCTTCTGCATACCTATACTCAAGTCCATATGGTCTACTCTCGACATAGTACAATTGCAGCATGACATATGTGACAGCCTCATAAAACTAAAAGAAGGAAAAGGTACTTCTGTATTGTACAAGGAAGAGATAACAGAGGAATACCAGATCTGTGCGTTGATCGAGTTCTTGACCTTCACCGTGAAACATATGCAAGACCTTCACAAGTTCCACATACACTCAACATATGAGCGAATGGCAGTGCTTCTCAGTAAGACAAACTCAAGGATATATCACATAGGCCCCACAAAATACAGGGAAATAGGCGAGGCCCTCGACATTTCCATACGGGAGCAATGCGACTCCAGCTACTCTTTTGAAAACGCTATTGAGTGGAATAAATTTTACTGTACCGTTGCTCAATTTCTTTTGATCCATGCTATCGATGCACAAATTGACTACACGAGATTGTCTCTAATTTCCAAGAGCTGTGACCAAGCCTCAGCGTGTGCTCTGAGAAGCGAAGTTTCATCCGACCTTGCGCCGTCAAATGTTTCGCTGGTTACAGATGATCAGTCCTCGTTCATAAGCATAGTCTCCGGCATCCAGAAGGAAGCAACTGTCGATACTGACGTTTCTGATGTTGAAACTTCGTCTCTTGAGCAACAGTACACTAAGAACGAGACTTCATGGGATGAGTATAGTTGTTTTGGAGGAGATAGTGTTGCTCCCTTACAGGAGGAGGAAGAGGAGCTGGAAGATGAAGAGGAAACCCACACTGATTCCGATTCAGACGATGCTTTTGACATGTTGAATGCCTTTGGGGCAATGCCCACGACGTCTCGGTCGATTTCCACCAAACAAGAAGCCAAAGGTATCAAAAAGAAGCAACTGATAACTGAAAACTTGCGTTCAGCAACATTGGGCACTAAAATATACCCCATAGTCTCTCAGGTGAGCAGTAAGAGGTTCTCAATGTCCATGTTGAGACCTTCTCTTGATAGGTTTAGCACGAATAGCTCTGCGGCAAGCCAATATACTCATAAGGACCGCACCAGGGGTATCAATTCTTTTGGTCTCGACAGACAAATCACTGCCGGGATCAACAGTAGCCGCAGAAGCCATGGGAATTCCAAGGATGACAATTGTATAATTATATGAGCTGTGTATAATGGATATATATTTAATATACAAACGTCTGGTAAAATATAGAGCAGGTCCTTTCTTGTTTTCAGCGTGATAAACATGCATCCCAGTCACAGCCTGCAACATCATCAACGGCACAATTGGCTTGATTGGTAGAACCATAAGCACTAATTTTTTTATTAAGGGCTGGAGGTTTGGGGCCGCTTGAAGACGAAAACTCTGGTTGGATGGTAGCGCTGTGGATTCCAAAACGATGCAATATTTCACGTACCTCTGTTGCCGCCTTGTTGAAGGTCCCTTTATCAAAGCTTCCACAGCTTGAAGAATTAACATCAACGCTCAACTCCAAATGCAATGATGCTATCAAAATCTCTTCGTTGAGGTTCCAGATGTGAAAATCGTGAACTGACTTCACATTTTCCAATCTGACAATTTCGGCAAGGACTGAATTCGAATCCACGTCTGCTGGGGTTGCTTGTAAAAGGATTTTAGATGCTCTGCGGCAGAGGGGTAGCGCAGACGAGAAAATAATAAGGGTGATAACAAGAGACACCAAAGGATCAGTGTAGAATCTCCAAGAGAAATCTGTCTTCCAAATAAAGGCAGCAGAAGCGATGACACCGATATTACCCAAAGCATCACCAAGCACATGCAAAAAGACACCTTCCATGTTCATAGATTTCTTCTTCTTCTTCTTAATGTCCGCATCGTGTTGTTGGTGCTCCTGGTCCTCCTGTGAAGGAGTGTCTTTCTGCTGAGATATAAGTGGCGAGCTTTCACTATACCTGCCCACTACAGCATCTGGAAGATATTCAGAAATATCCGTCGAGGAGCCATTAGCATCGCTTGTCTCAAGAGACTGGCGCTCAGGTTCTTGAGCTTCAATGTCTGAATGCGAGTGAGAATGCTCGCTTTCTCCTGCTGATCCATGGGAGTGGCTGTGGCCATGTTCATGGAACAAGACCAACCCCACAAAGTTACTGATCAAACCAGCCACTCCGACAAATAGCACAAGCTGTGGAGAGTTAATCTCTTGGGGCAAAAAGAACCTCTGGATCGCCTCGATAACAATAGTGAAGCATAAGGCGATCAAGAAAACAGCGTTAATGAGAGCGCCTAAAATTTCAGCTCTCTGCCATCCATAAGTGTATCTATCGTCAGCAGGTTTTGAATTCTTCACCCTGACAGCCCATAGAGCAATGAAAAGCGAAATGATATCATTCAACATGTGGAACGAATCCGCCACTAAGGCTAACGAGTGCACGGCATAACCAATTACTACCTCAAGTAAAAAAAAAACGGAATCAAGTAGCAAGAGAGCTATAATGCGGATCTCCTTGTGATTCAACATATTGGAGAATAGTAGCTAACAACTACTTTTATAGGTGAAATTCACTGGCGTTGTAACGAAGAAACTATGGCAGGAAAACAGCTGCCGCTAGGAACCTTAAAAAACCAGGACGGGGGTTGTATACAGGTAATTAACCACTATAGTTCAATACTTCAATGCAAAAACTTCTTATTAAAGCCACCTCGAGTACGAAGAGCCTAAATTCGTCGGTTATTGGTCAGAAGTAAAGAAAATAAGTCTACTTTTTTGATTTATAAGTTCGATTGTTCAGTTTAATATGACGCAGGGATTGTGTCCGACCTTCGGATTTCTTGCTCTACTGCCGCCACTCAATCCACAGTGTCAGATCAGATAAGCACATGACTCTATATTCCCTTCCAAGCTGAAGATTTACACAGACTAGATATTTATATTTCTGCTATCGCATACGAAGGCGCGTCAAGCAAATGTAGTGGCGACGATCCTGACAGTGGTTGAAAGGCGTTATGTTTATTTTGTTCTGTTAATACGGCTATCCAAAGGTTTGGTGTGGCTGAATTCTTGCTGCAGCCAGGAACAAGATACAAGAAGGTGTTGCGTTCGCTAGGCCAAAATCAAATCATTTTCAACCCCATGCCGCATCGGGCGTACGAGAGTGAGAGAAGAACGACATGAACTGATTAAATTAGCATCAATGGTAAGTATAAATTATTCTTAAACTTCATCAATCCTACTCACTGAGCTTCGTCCTTGCTCCACCAACCTTATAGAAAATTTCACAGCCAGGACACATAGACACTGCGTCTATCTACAAATTTCTAGCAGAACAGGTATATTTAATATCCTACTAAGGAGAAGTGGAAATCATGAAAATGACTGTAAAAAAAGTAAAACAGGATCTGATCTAAAACACGAAAAAACCACTTACCTTGAAAAGCATGCGAGACAACAATATCAATCTGATAGGTTACCATCGTCCAAATAATCCAGAGCAAAACCAACCACCATGGGCTAAAACAAAACAAAAATCAAACTAAAACAAAAAGCAAAACCATGAAGATGGTTACAATTTAACTGTCAACAAAGGGTCTTGGATAATTCATTTAGCTTTCGAGCTGATCAATTCATCAAAACTGATCTTATGCCCCTGCTGTGATGCTACCGCATATTGAGGATGTGGTGAGGCGGTCTGAGGAACATTCTGGTAATGTTGATGGTAAGGCATAGGAGGGCCCATTTGGGGATTGACATGGTGTGGTGCCGGGGGGAATGGCTGATAAGAGATATAACCCAGAGGTGAGTGCTGATATGTGAAGCCGGGCTGAACAAATTGATCACCTCTATATTGCATAGGATTCTTCATTGGGATCGGAGCTGTAGGAGGCAATGTAGAGTTGTGATAAGGAACAACAGGGTACATCGGGCCCCCAGTAGGAATGTTTCTGACTGCTCCTGGCATGCCCATTTGTTGTGGGGAAGTCTGTAAAGGATAGAAATTTCCAGTGGCCGGTCCAGAGACTGAGTTCTGCGCTGAAGTATCAAGGCTCAGATGAGGAGACTTAGGAGACGTCTTGAAAGAAGGTTTTGGCAAGTTCAAAGCAGCAGGGGAAGAATGAAACGACGAACCAGCATATGTTTCTGCAACAACCCCATCAGATTTCTTACTCTTTGTCGACCCTGATTTCTTTGAAGACGACGAAGAGGCAGAAGACGTACCAGGACTGAAGTTTGGTTTGGCCCCACTAGGCATCAGTTGCTCGTTTCTCTTAGAAAGACGATCAGAAGAGCCGTTATTGTTGTAAAAGTTGGGTTTTTCTCCGTTTGGAAGACTTGGTTCCTTCGTTTTCTTGGAGAGGGAAGACTTCGAATTGGAAGGCGTCATGGGTTTGCTTTTTGTGCCCTTCCTTTTGGTCAAGCCCTCATCTTTAGCGGAAGCGCTATTATTTCCAGACTTGACTTCACCATTGGGCGATTTCTTCTCCAGTGGTTTGCCAGACCGTTTCTTACTCGGCATTGGCTTTTGCGTTGAAGACGAAGCGCAGTCATAGTTTGTCTTCGCTTGAATAAGCGGCGGTAGTTCGTGTGCCATCATTATTGGAGTGAGTTCTCAAAAGTTGTATTATAGGTATCATAAACAACAAAAACAACCAAGGTAATTTGATATGGCTTTCTAGTAGATAGAAGAGAACGAAACAGAATTTTGAAGCAAGCGTATGACTGAGACCCTCGGACTGATAATTACTCTGAGGTCACGGTAAGTGGGAGAAAATTGTTGGCTCAAATCACGTGATTATTATAACAGCCTTGCAGATAAGCACCTGACTGGACCGATAAGGAGTTGGATAAAGCACATCGATGCCACCCCTTGTTCCTTGTGTTAAGAACATTGTTTCGCCACCTGAAGCTATGTGAGGCTACACATCTAGCCATCCAGAATATTCTGGGAAAGTGTAGGACAAGAGTGTCGCTTCCCAAGGGGTTTGTGACCTGTTACGCCATGCTTTAGAATAGAACCATAATATACCGTTGCCCACAAGTGTCAGCTCCAGGAGAAAACTCTACACTTTGCTTCCTAATTCCTATTTGTACTTCGTTTTCTAGCTTAATCTCGCAGTCAAGACATTCGAGAATGCAATTACCCCCATGCCTACCAAGCACCATATCAACACAAAGTTCAGCGAGCCTCTATTGAATGAAATAGCAGAGCTGAACATTGATAGTCCCACCACAGTCAAAAATCCACTGGTGACTGCGATTATTATGCCGAATGTAAAATTTAATCTCTCCAAGTCGAGATCCTTGTTCTTATTGTAAGCCAAGAAGATTGCCCCAAGTAGGGCACCCAAGGGCTGCGAGAACCCGCTAAGTAGTGCACTTATAGACACAGCTTTGAACTTCGAGTATTTAGAAGATGACGAGGCAGACATCAGGTAATATAACGGCAAACAAATCAGAAACCCTTCGGTGAAATTGTGTACCATAAGAGATACAAAAATCAGAATTCCCAAGCTCTTATTCGTCTCCGAAGTGATATATGTTATCAAACCCTCGGGCAACTTATGCAAAGTTATGGCCATTGCTGTTTCAATTCCAATTAAAAGAAGATGTGACAAAGGGGTGCTAACATGGTGGTGATGGTCGCCAACGTGCTGAGAGTGGTTCATGTTCAGGAATCTGTCTTGGTGATAAGCGTGGCTGACATCCGCAGACTTAATGGTAGTATGCTCTATTTCAACTGGACAGGGAGACGTTGAATTCTCGCTGAGGTTGTTGGAGTTGAATAGGTAGACATCAGCAGAAGCATATCCCTTGCATTCCCCGACATCCTCAGTGTTTGTGATAAAATGAAGCAAAGACTTCGTCTTTTTGGGTGCAAGAAGATGAGTGTGCTCATCCACTGGGGCAAGAACTATGAGATCTTCCTCCTCCAGATCACTCAGGTGCTGATGAGAATGGGTGTGCGTACTATGACGCACAATAACCTCTCCATGACTGTGGCTATGAAGCGCCGGTGTTGACAAGGACTCAAGATCTGGACCATGGGCATGGGTATCAAAATGTGAGCCCTCGCCTCCGTGCTTGCAGTGAACAATCGACTCACTGGTTATCAAATGGAGCAAGGCGTTTAGGGTGAGACATACACTGATACCGCCGGCGAAAGAAACGAAAAGATAGACCAATAAGCTCTGGGCATTAACACATTCATTATCTTCACCCCCTTGACATGTCTGCTGGAGGTAGTTCTTACTTTCGGGTAGAAGACGGTAAAGAGCTGTGAATAGCAAACACCCCGAACTAAAGGACAACGAGGCGTTCATGAATGCATAATTTTCCCGAAGCTCGAATTTGTATCTCTTGGTGATAGCCCTGGGGAATATGAACGTGTAGATGTCATCTATGTAAATAATGAAGCACCCACCCACACACAAGCAGGTGGAGAGTAATGTAAGGAACCACCCCTCGTTCAACTGGATCATGACAGTGATTGAGGTGCAAAGAAAGGAACACCGAAAATACGCTAGCGTTAAATATTAATACCTCTAGGCTCTTATCACTAGATGTTGAATATTAATATAGAAATCAGCCAACGGCGGCGGGCAAATAAGCAACAAAAGTAGGATCCCGAACTATAGTAGTTATGATTCTTGTGCAGGTGCTTTATCAAAGGTGATGCCGCCAAGCGCCTGAGTAACATTTCTCTGCGCGCTTCCAGGCAATTCCATCCAACTATGGCACCCTCTCCTCTTATCACGAGCACTGTAATCCCGGCGCCAAAATGAACATATCTGTGTTGAAGGGTTCTAAAATGAGCATAGGCCATGTGGTAACCACTGGAACATATAAGCATACGAAACAGGGCTGAAGCTATATGTTCCGAGGTTCAAGCAGCTTTTAAGACTTACTGATTCTACTTATTATGATAATGGCAACCTCTATTATTCAGGCACTACCTTTGTTTATCGGTCTTTCGCTGTATACTTCTTCCCATTAACGACCCCTATAGTGTTTAATCCACCTTATTTACAGACAGAAGCTCAATATCCTCACTGTACTGAGGTAACTCACTGTACGCTCTTCTTCCCTTCCATGGAATCCGGCGATGCGTGGTTTCCTTTCTTGCAAACTTTCTCTTCTTCAATTTGCTCAAGTCAGCCTTGTTGAAGTACACGAAAAGGTACATTGCCATCGCCACCACTGCAACACAGAATGGTAACGTCAACATTATGTAATACTTCTCGGTATACTCATCATCATCAACAACTTCCACCCCCAACATTTGCATTTTCTTTTTCTCTTCTAATTTTTTCAAGTCTTGGTGAGACCCTTTCGAAACCACAGTTCCTTTGGAAATTTCCACTACCACATACTTATCAAGTAAGTCAAAATCCTCATCTTTGACGTTATCTGGCTGTATGGTAATCAGCATCTTCTTCGTGTAGTCCAGATCTCCAATCCACTCCTCAAGGACTGTAACAGGGAAGTACCCTTGATCCTTATCGAGCCATTCAGATGCATAAATTGAAGGCACCTTGATGGTTCCACCAAGCTCAATCACCCCAGATCTCTTACGGTATCCCTTGAATCTGCCTGCCTCCTTAAGTTTGGAAAGATGTACCTTCACCTTCTTTACCTCTTCAGGGAAGAAGCGACTGTACCAAGTGACAAAGTACGTCTTTTCCTTCTTCCACCTCTGGTTATCATGAGGGGTGCAGAATGGTTCAGACAACAAACTTTTACCTAAGCCTTTTTTGAAGTAGCGGTCCGGGGTGCATCTTATCAATGGGTTGAGCTTTTGGTAAGTATCGTCCTCTTCAATCATCACCTCCTCGGAGTATATCTCGTCTTCTTTCATATTATGAGCCTTCAACTGTTCTTTATTATAATGAATAGTGGTAGCAGTGGCGAAGTATGTGCCGTAAGTGGGTGATCCATGCCTTATAATCCCGTTCTTGAAATCCGGTTTGATTGTCTTCGGTGACCCATCTTTATTCAATGACACCCAATGCTCCGCACCGTTTGTAGTTGCTGGAGGTTTGGACGAGAACGTAACACCAGCTATAACTGTAGGCTGAACGACCTCAACGATAGAAGAATAGATGGTTCTTCTCCATGGCTTTGGTAGTTCAGTTTCCTCCTGAATGCCAGCCTCCTTCATTGCTTTTTCATCCTGAAGTTTCTGGTACTCTGGATTCACAATAACCTTCTTGGCTCTCTTCTCTAACGGAGAGGCTGTGGGTGTCCCAGTGAAAGATGTGATCTCTGCCGTCACTGAAGCGATAGAGCAACTCGCCTCCACTACGAGAGCAGCTATAGCCACAAGGGTATGAAGCTTCATGGTGAATATATAGCCCTTATAAGCACAAAATTTTCGAAAATTTAGTTCCAGAAAGATCTGAATCTGTCAGAAGTTCGGCCTGGTAAGTTCACAGATCTCTAGTGTTGTTTTTCTTTGTTCGGCGCCGCGCTAGCCGGAACAGCTGGAAGGCTACGGAGCACGGAGCACACCCGGTAGTTTAAGTGTATAGAGCCGACAATGACATCTCCCCATCCGAAGCATCCTTCCAAGATACAAGAATCGTTAGTATAAAAACTGGGCTCAGTACAGTTGCCAATTCACCTCGGTGCTACGGTCTACGGAATGTTAGTTCTTCTTATGAGCAGTAAACAAAAGGTCCACAAGTCCCTAAATACTCAAAAGCATGAAATGTCCATCTCAGGCAAGTAAATTCCATCATTGAATACATGGTGAGGTATAAAATGAAACTATGCTAGGTTGCCTTTACTTCTTGAAAGAAGTAATTATGTAGGGAAGAGAAAGATTTTGTTAGCGCTCATATAATTTGTGGACACGTCCGGGTAATGTTGTATGAGCATCTAACATGTTCTACTCGGCATTCAATGGAACTCTGCATCTTGTTATTGGTATTTACATGGTTTTATGCTCTATTTAAAAATCTTCTGTATGGGCTCTGTAACATAGTTGAGCTCGTTCCAAAGGCTGGGGATCTCTTTGCCTATGGGCTTCCTAAATAGCAGAGGCTCTAGCGATAATTTCGCGGTCTGATCGCTAACGACCTTCATCACTTGTGCGTATTTTAAATCCAAGTAATTTGCAATGAACTTGTCGGGGAGATCGGCGTTGCATAGTGAGTATATGTAGGCGTAAAATACCAAGTCAGCTCCTGATGTCTCACCAAAGATAGGACCGAATGTTTCTGTTCGTTCTTCCACCTTCTGCTCACTGTATAACTGAAGAATGTCTCCAATGTATCTATCCAAAAGTGTCAAACATTTGAGGTTATATCTCGCCTCCCGAAGTGTCTTTTTTTGTTCGGATTTGACGATTAATTGCTTTTCATGCAATGACGAGATGGCAACCTCGGAGGTCTTATCGTTATCGTTAACTGTTTCTGTTTCCGCAACCTTGTCGTCATTGCCACCACTCAAGCTGAAGAACCCAGGGCTATCCGAATTTAAACCTACCGTTCTCACCTGTTCTTGGGCCGAATAATAGAACTTTAAGGGCTGGTTATACATCATTGGGAAAGGGAAGTAATTCTTGAACAATTTTCGAGTGTAATGTTCGTAGTTCTTGCTACTTATGTAAAGGTTGTATTGGTTGAGTGGATGAAACATATTTATAATATAGGTCTCAAGACTCGTCTCCACTATTGGAGATGGTGGTAGGTGTCTCAGGTCGGTAACATATTTTCTGATGCTTGAGAACCCGCTGATTTGCTTTCCCTCAGGAGACAAAAGAAGAGGTAGGGTATTTGTAGGGGATAGGTTGGTGTTGTTTGAAGTAACTACTCGAAATGGCACTTTGTTTGCCTTCAAATACCATGCGATAGCCAAGCATTGAGGTTCAATCAACGATATCTGGTTGTCGTAACCCCATACATGCAATTGTGCCTCAGTACCGCTCGTCATAATGATGTAGGCTCATGAACCAAAACGATCTTGAACAACTTGCAACAGTTCATCTATGGGCTGTGATGTGCGCGCACCATTTCTAGTCTAGGATAAAGCCCATCAGAGCTTTCCACAACAATTGCCACCACTTTTCCCAAACTCAATCATGTCTACGGCTGATAAGAAGAAATGGCTCTCGTTGGATGTCATAGGTCAGCTTGAGGATGATCTTGAGTCAAATCCATTGGATTTCAACAAATGGAACGAGCTAATAAAACAAGTTCTTATAAAAGATAAAGAAGAACAGGTTAGATCGGTGATGAATAAGTATTTAAATATATTCCAGTTCGACGGTAACCAGTGGTGTAATTATATAAGCTATGAGATAGACCGAGGTGAATTCCAGAACGTTCAAGAACTATTCAAGAAGTGTATTGGGGTCACTACTCACGTTCCCTTGTGTCGTCTTTACGTTTCCTATGTCCGTCGGGTGAACGATGTCATTACAGGAGGAGACAAAGCTCGGGGCATCGTCATTGAAGCTTTTGAGTTTGCTTTGAAAAGAGTGGGAATTGATGTCAATAGTGGCCAACTTTGGGAAGACTATCTTGAATTCTTAAAGTCCTGGACGCCAGCAGCCGTTTGGGAGCAACAACAAAAAAATGACTTAATCAGAAAGCTTTACAAGAGATTCCTCTTAATTCCAACTGAAAAATTGGAAAAAATATGGTCCATTTATACAGTTTGGGAGAACGAAGTAAACCCTGTGACAGCCAAGAAGTTCATCGGTGAAAAATCTGCCGATTACATGTTGGCTAGATCATGGTATACTGAGTGGTCCAATTTGACTCAAAAAAAGTTGGTAAGGGAAATTATCCCACAATCCTTGAACAACGCCAAGCAGTTGGTGACACAGCAATTGTCCATCTGGTATGCTTGGGTCGAGCTCGAGAAGAAGAACAAATTAGAACTCAAGGATGATGCCATGCTTCAACACAGAATCGAATACGTTTATAAACAAGCGATCAAAACACTTCCTTTTGTTCCAGAATTATGGTTCCGTTTCAATAAATTCTGGCTTAATAGTAACGAGGAATTGAATATCAATAAATGTATCGAGCTATTGAGTGAAAGCTTGGTATTAAATCCGAAAAGTTACTTATTGACATTTCAGTTGGCAGAGGTATACGAAAAAGACAATAACAATGAGAAATCCAATGAAACATTCAGCAATTTGATAGCCGTTTTATCGAAAGACCATGCCGCTGTCACCAAAGCAATTGAATCTATCAGCCCTGCTCCATCTGGAGGAGCCTCAAACGAAGGTAATAAAAATGGCCAGAAACCTTCAAATGAAGAGGATGAGGATGATTATGATCCAACGGAACAATACAAACAGAAACAGTCGCCTATGGATCAGTTGACCCAAGACCAAGTCAATCAGTTAGAGAAATTGAGATTAAAACAAAAGGAGTTGAATGACTCCATTACCTTTGTCTATATAAGATATATGACGGCCTGCAAGCGGACAGGGGGTATTAAAGAGGCGAGACTGTTATTCAAAAGCGCGAGGCAAAACTTCAAGACAATCGGGTACGATTTCTATGTCAATAATGCTTTATTGGAATACTACTCGGACAACAAGAAGACGGCGAATAGAATTTTTGAGCTCGGAATGAAGTTGTTCAACAAAAGTGGCGGCTTCCTATTAAGCTACTTGGACTACATGATTATGATCAACGATGTTGAAAATATGAGAGTTTTGTTTGAGCAAGGACTTACGATTCTATTGAAGCAGATCACTGCCGATACAGAAGGGGCTGAGACAACTTTGAACACTCCGTTTCAAAGGTTGACTCAGAAGGACAAAGAAAAGGACATCTACGAGAAGAAGCAGATAATTCGAGAAATGTTCAAGAGATTCTCAAAATTTGAAACGAATTATGGGGATTTGAATGCGGTAAGAAGTTTGGAGAGCAGGTATGAACAGTATTTCCCCGAGGACGACTCATTAGAATTATTCTGCGACCGGTATCACGATGAGGACACTAAGGACTTTATTCGGGAATCCGATTTAGGAGCTGAAGAAAACGAAAATAGGACTAAGAGAAGAAAAACAGAGAGAGTAGCAGAAAAAAGTTTTAGTCCTGCACTTCCTTCGCAACCACTCGCCTTGAAACAAGATACACCAGAAGTCCACAACAACAGAAATATCAACAATAGTGGCGCATCGAACCAGTTTGCGACCAAACCAGACCTGTTCGTTGGCAGTACCGTTTACAATTTGCTACGTGCATTACCTAGCGCTTCCTATTTTGGTAACCCTAAAGAATATGTTTTTGATACAGCAAAGTTAGTTGAATTGTTTGCCAACCTTCCAAGTGTGCCAGGGACAGAGTAATGTATAGTATAACCAAACGTCAAACAGCTCAAGGCGTAGCTGTGTTCACACACGATCGTCAATTAGTGTTTGTACTTGTGCGATGAGATAAAATCGCAATGGCTGCGAAAAGGTCGAAATCACGGTTGAACTATTGCGATTTCAGCTCGGCAGTATTGAAATGACCGGAAAACTGTCGGATAATACTAGTCAGACTTCTGGAACTTGCTCTGTGCTCTTGGGTTTGTTTAAAGAAGGAAAAAGTTACAGTTTATGGCTTATCGCGGTAGTGACCACGCTTTTAGCGGCTATGAACGCCATGAATTTTTTGTATTTGAGCTTGTTCATCTACCCAATGCCACTATGTGATGTGGTTGAAAAGCTTTCAAATGAAACATCTGACTCACCTGAAATTATCGCCGATTTGTTGAAAAGCATATATATGAGAAGGGAACCAATATATCTCAATTCTGTAAATATAAGTACCATTGTGGTGGAACCAATCTTTCATATTGATGGCAGCTCTGTCTCACTCACACTCAAGGAAGGATACTTTTATGACTCCCCCAGGAAAAAGGTAGCAATGTTCCCTGATACAGAACTCGAAAGCACATTCAAGCATACATTCAAAAGAACAAGCCGCAGAGTCTCCGTCCATAGAGACATGGAATATTTCATCCAAAAGTATGTCAAGCCTTTTGATGCAGCAAGGATATTTCATGACGAGGCGTCGCTACCTGGGTATTTAAACATCTTTTCTGTGAGTATAATTGCAACCTTGGCTGCAAGTATCGTGTTCACAGTGACATTCATCTCCTATGATGTACTCAAGTTATCCAACGCATAGCAAAACGGTGGACTACTTTTGTCCATATTGTGTTCTTTGTTGACCTTGTTCGTTGTAAGTCTAGTCGACATTTCTACTTCAATAATAGTGGCAACACAATACCCAAACTCAAGATCTTATGTTGTCACATTCTTCTTTATGCTTGAAGGTTTACTATTATTACTACTCTCTATCTATTATTCCTTTAAAGCAAGAAAAATGTTGCAATTTCTATTATCAGAGAGAGATATCAGAAAGCGGACGAAAACGTTCTCCATCGAGCCCTCAAGAACACCCAGTGTCTACTCGGATATTATTGATGAACTCTCTACTGACCTCATTCCTTGCAAGACAAGCTCGCCTATCAATGAAAAATCACTTGATCCGATGAATTCTGATCGAACCGTTGGGAACCAAAATGAGCCATACATGATCTTCTCAGGGCCGGCGAGGTTGAGGCCACACCCAATTGTTGGTATACCCCAAACAAATTCTGCTGCTGTGGACAACAGAAGTTTCAGTGCACCAGCTTTCGCCACAGTTCACAATCTAGACAGCGCTACTGTTACTCCTTCGCCCTCTGACAGAAACCCATTCATCCTACTGCCTTCCAGAACCATAGTAGGGGAGTCTCTATCATTTGGTGATTCTGATTCTGGTGAGCCAGCTAATAGAGAAGGAGGACCTTTGAAAAAAGAATTTCCGCTGTATGTCAAGAGCTTATGATTACAATAATGTCAAAGATCCTTTTTTATAGGAACTCAAAGGGTAGTGTTTGAAATATATACAAGTTCTAAATCCTTCTATCTTCAAAATCCAGCAACGCGATTGTCTCACCAAGTGTAGGCTTGAATGCCCAGTTGTCGAAAACATTAAAAGCAAAAAGAATCTCTTCAATGGTCAAATCCCGTGAGGATTTCAGTAGGATTTCGGTAGGAATCTTAGGCGATAGGTCCTCTTCTGCGCCAGGTGATAGATGCCCCAAAGCCTCCCGCAAAGGGGATTTCGCTTTGTACATAAGCAATTTGATGAAATATTCATACAAATCGATATCCATACCTATTATTTTTTTAGGCTCAACTTCGATCATTGTCAATGCTCCCGTGGAAGGAAGAACCGCTTTGGCGCTGATCACCACAGGCTGGTCGCGTACTAAGACTGTAGGATCAAAACCAGAACCGGAAGGCACACGTGAGTCCACTGACTCAGTAAGTGCAATTACCTTGGTGTCGGTGAAGGTCTCTCTATTAATTGACAACTTGTTCCTCCTTACAAACCTTTCTTGGGACATCAATTTTTGGACCGTGATCTCTTCTGCAAAAAGGAGCATGCGTACCCTTCCATATTTTTGTATCCAGTTACCGTATCCGCAGCACATAAACCATTGGGCTAACAACAGCTCTCCAAACTTTGCAGAAGTTAGGTTGGCGACCAAGAGGAGTTCATCGTGGTATTTGTCTTTGGTAACAACTTTTGGCTCGATTATATTATCGGTCTGGGTCAAACTAGTAAATGAGTCCCAATTATATCCATCTTTCTGGTAGAGAACAAAATTTTCCTTGTTGGAAGTCTTGTTATTGAGAATGTTAATTCTATCCTTCCACAAATTCACCGTTGTCTTGTTGGCATCCATGAGGACATGCGTACGAGGTTTTAGTTCGTAGTTGAGCATTGTAGAAAAAAGTCCAAATCCTGGAAACACATCTATTATATCTAGGTTTCCTTTGGAGATATCGTACTTCTCTGTTAATGCTAACTTATCAATTAGATCTTGGCAAGGCTCCGCTCCGACTAAATTTCGAAGTCCATACTGGTGAGTGGGGATTCCAGTAGATGCAAAATATTCCCTTAAGTTGGGGTTGAAAGAGCGTAAGGTTCTAGGAAGCATTATACTCAGAAGAAACTTCACGAAAGCTAGATCGTGCAACCCTTTTGCCTCGTCCCCCAAGTTCAGGTGTAGTTCACCGAGGAACTCTCTCGAGATGGTCTTCGCATTTCCTGTACACGATGGCCAGAAGGTAATGAAAGTGGGGGCAAATACATCTTCTGTTATTTTGGATACAAGAAACACAAGCAATGTCAATAAACTTGGTAACTCTTAAAGATTCCCACGAAAAGCTTGTAGCCGAAGGGCATGTTCCTTTTGTTTTGAACGAGGGAGAGAAAATTGAATACAGCACCAGAACGGCCAGGCAGACACTTGTTATCGAATCGAGAAACAGTGATAACAGACACATTTCAATAAATACAGCGGACGGGAAAGTTTACGTCACAAACAAACGTTTTATATATATCACAGGATCCAAGGGTGACATAAACTCTTTTCTGTTCTGTTTCACTGATTGCAATGCTTTACAGCTTTCCCATAAAATCATCACTCCATGGGTTGGCGCCAACTACTGGCGCTTTCTATTCCAAAGTGGTAAGTCCACTGATGGGTTCCCACCTAATGGCTGGTTCAAGGGAGATCTCAAGTTCAACGATAGTGGCATCGTGCAGTTTTATCAGGCTTTCAGTTCGGCGCTTAATAATGCTATCAATAACCCCCACATAGATGAAGAGTTGCCTAGATACAGTGAGATATAGCACTTAGAAACTTACGAAGTGGCGGGCCATGAGTATTTTCTACAATATCGTCAAGATTTCTTGAGTCTTCGTATTATACATATTTGAGAGTGCTTGTGTAGACCCTTTAAATTTCGAACCCGGCACTTGGGGTATTCTCGGTACTATTGAATTTGGCACTCGATATCATACCTGGGCTGTCAAAATCGTTCTCCAATTCTAGCGCCTTTTCCTCCAACGGTTTCTTGACTCCAACCGATATTGCTGCGGGCTTCAAAACGTAGGTCTTGTCAAACTCAGTAAAATCAATCACCTCGTCGTCTGGGTTGTCACCATACAATTCCCGATATTTGTTAATAGTTATTTCTTCCAAGAGCTTGGCATCTTGATAGACAACAGATCCCTCTTCATTGTAGATTCTAGCATTACTGAACATCAAATGCATGTCTTCAAGGAACTCCCGGATCGACGTGTAGGTGTTCAGGTTTATTCTCTTGTTGATGGTATCAAGGGCAATGGGAGATTTTATCAAGACATAATAATCGGGATAGTATTTCCTTGAAGGTTTAATTAAGAACAAATCACTTAATACGCGGCCGTGCTCATTGGAATAATTCATCACCAATCCATATATCGTGTTGCAGTTTTTATTGAGAGCCTGTCTCTCTTCCTCTGATAATGGATCCAGCGCAGGTGTCGTTCTGCTCAAAGTGGCTGCCTTTTTACCCCTGGGTTTCCCTTTCTTTCCTCTAGGTCTTCCTGGGGGTTTCGGGGTACTTGATTTGGATCTCTTCAAACCTTCTTCTTCCCCATCAAGTAAAAGTCTATGCTTACGTGGGGCTGCTGAGCTATTTCTAGTGGATGACTCATCAAAATCAATATCAAGATCATCCAACATTGGTTTTGCTAATGGCTTTCTACCTCTTCTACCCTTCGGTTTGGGTTGTGGTTGATCCTCAAGTTCGTCGTAATCGTCAACATCCGAGACGACTCCTTCAATCTTGCGGAGCCATTGTTCTTCTGTAAGATTGTCATCATACATCATAGATTTCCGTTCCCTATTTCCACGACCGTAAATCTCCAAGTTATCCTCATCTTTTTTGAAAAACTGCGCAGGATCCTTCTTATAAATTTCTGGTAATTCCTGCTCAGTGAATAGTCTGTTGGGATAACTAGCCCTCTTAGTCTCAAGAGCTCGTTCTTCATCTAGGCGTCTGAAAAGTTCCAACTCCGAATCATTTCTAGCGATAACTTGATTTAGCTCGTCGTCGTCCAACTCATCATCTGATTCTGACCCGACCCCTGAAAGCTTACGTTCTTCTTCCTTTTCGAGTAACGCTCTTAATAATGCCTCCTGTTCTTCAGCTGTGGATTTATTGTCAAACTTACCAGCTTGAATGACTTTACCGTCAATCTCTAGCTTCGCATGTGCTCTTTCCAAAATCATTTCTTCCACTGAATCTTCAGTTATAAGTCGCAAGATACGAACTTCGTTCTTTTGTCCAATACGATGGGCTCTATCTTGAGCTTGCAAATCTTGATGAGGATTCCAATCAGTATCAAATATGATGACAGTATCTGCTGTCTGTAAATTCAAACCCAAACCCCCAGCTCTTGTCGATAATAAAAAGCAAAAATATTCGGAGTCGGGTGCATTGAACAACTTTAATAACCCAGTACGATCGTCTGCTTTTGTACCTCCATCTAATCTCATGTACTTCATATTACGAAGACGTAAGAAATCTTCCATAATATTCATGATTTGGGTCATTTGGAAAAAGATAAGAACTCGGTGTCCTGACTGCTTGAATTTTGGCAAAATTTTATCCAACAATTCGAACTTACCTGCCACTCTCCAAATCTGGTCGTTTGTTTCAGCTGTAGGGTTGATTAAGTTCTCCACTTCTTCGTACACAAATGGATGGTTGCAAATCTTTCTCAATTGCATGATTTGATTGTTTGCTCCTTTGATGTTTACCATCTTATTGACATCATTGGGGTCGCCCACATAAATGATGTTGTACTTAAGCATTTGTTGGTATAACTTGGACTGTAACGATGACATTTTACATTTCACCACCTTTTCAACTTTGCTGGGCAAGTCTTTTTCCACATCCTTCTTCAATCTTCTTAAAAGGAAGGGTCTCAAAACTTTATGCAATCTTCTGATAATCAAAAGGGTTTCTTCTTCGCTCAATTCAATCTTATCCTGGCCTCCAGTGCTTGCAAATGGCGTATTGAACCATTCGTCAAACGATTTAACTGAATTAAAAATCTTAGGCAAAACGAAATTCAACAAGGCCCACAATTCAGGTAAGTTATTTTGCAACGGCGTTCCGGTCAAAATTAATCTGAAATCTGAATGGTAGAAATGAGTCAATGTCTCTGAAAGTTTTGAATTCGCATTTTTCATTCTGTGGCCTTCATCAATAATCATATGAACCCATTTGATCTTCGATAATAAAGCCTTGTCCTTGATAATATACTCAAAAGTGGTCAATAATACTTGGAAATTACCAATACGAATATCTTGTTGCAAAACTTTCCGCTGGTTAGGAGTCCCTTTGTAAGTGATCTTCACAATTGCTGGTGCCCATTTTTCAAATTCTAAATTCCAATTGGTTAATGTGGAAAGAGGAACAATAACCAAGAAAGGGCCCCTGATCTTCTTGACTTCGACCAAATAAGTTACCAAGGAAATAGTCTGAATGGTCTTACCCAAACCCATTTCATCTGCTAAGATTCCATTTAAATGATTATTGAAAAGTGAGACCATCCACTGCAAACCTTTGAGCTGATATTCTTTGAGTGTTCCACCTACAAGGAGCGAGGGTTGCCTAGCAACCTTTTCCTTTATGCGGTGCGCGACGTGATAATAATCCATCTTTTCACGTTTTTCTTCATCTGTCATGTTCTCCTGTTCTGTTAGCGGTTGTACACTACCGGCTGAAGCAAAATTTGACTCTTGGCTGGCTTTTTGCTGGGTTTGCACTGCTTGAGCCAATGAGTCTAAAAACTGGTCAGTTTGTTTCAACAAGCGGGTGATTCTTGTGTCTTTTGTATGGTCCAATAACTTCATGTAAGCTTCTTCATCATTCAGTTTCAAAGCCTGCAAACGTTGCTTGGCCATCTTTTCCAATTTCTTTTGTTCTTCCTTGGCAACTTGGCTGTGGAAACTAGCAACTCTATTGGTGAAACGAACAAGCTTTTCTCGTTTGGTATTAAAACGGTCTGTTCGCTTTTCTTGATTGAGTAATATTTCATTGATGGTCTTTTGGTGCCTCTTATTCTGTGCCTGCACTAATGAAAATACCTGCTGTCTGTATAAGTCATGAGTTGTTGTAATATTCTTGACTGATAGCGTGTTAAACTTAGCCAAAAAGTTCGGATGCGAGTTGGGTAGTAAGGACTTGCAAAACCATAATTGCGAGAGAATTTTCCCTCGTAAGGCCTTTTGCCGAGGCAACAATTCCAACTTTCCAAGCTCTGTCTCTAAATGCTCACGCTTCTCTGGATCATCCTCTTCGTCCAAAGTTTCCAACTGATTTCTTAAATTCTCTAGATCAAATTCAATGTTCAATTGCTTCATGATTTGCATGTTTGTATATATTTCATCCATGCTAAGACCATCTGGGAACAATGAAGGAAATTCAAATCTGCTTTGAGAACTATGGAAAGTGGCGTAAGAAATATCATTAACTTCGTTTCCAACCAACTGAGGAAGTTCAAATGTGTCTGCTTGAAGATTTGGCTTAGTGACTGGTATTACTGCAAGCTTGGATTCTGATTTGACTGGTACCAACTGGTCTAATATCACTGGCGGTTTAGGCTCAGGGAAAACGTGTTTAAAATCAGGAACTGGTGCAGCCCCATTGGCAGCAGCTGGTTGACCAAGCTGCGTTGCCTGGTGCAACTGTCCTTGCGCCTGGGGTGTCTGAACGCTCTGCGCACGAACCTGTGCTTGCGTCTGGACCGCCTGTGCACGAGCTTGGGCTTGCGCCTGAGCCTGGGCCCTGGCTTGTGCTTGTGCTTGAGATTGTGCCTGGGCCTGGGCCTGGGCTCGTGCTTGCGCCTGAGCCTGGGCTTGCGCTTGCGCCTGCGCTTGTGCCTGCGCTTGTGCCTGAGCTTGCGCTTGCGCTTGCGCCTGTGCCTGGGCCTGAGCCTGGGCTCGCGCCTGCGCTTGTGCTTGTGCCTGCGCTTGTGCTCGTGCTTGTGCCTGAGCTTGGGCTGCTGCTTTCGCTTGCGCTTGTCTTTGAAGTTCTTGTTGAGAGTTGGAAAACTGATTTTCGCCTCCATTCAATCCGGCATTCATTTGAGGTTGCCCTTGGAGCGAGGGCTGCATTATTGGAGACTGCGAGTTCATACCGCCAGCGTCTTGTTTCTGCTGCTGGAAGCCCATGTTCGACTGCATCTGCTGAGGTTGCTTCAGGGTTGAAAGGTATCCTGAGTTGTTAGGGAATACCAACTGGTCGTTCGTAACAAATTCCACTAAACTCTGATGTATTGGAGGACTCCCGGGCGCTGGATTTTTGAGAAGGTACTTGAGCGCTTGGAACTGAGCTTTGAGCAATTGGAATTGCTGTGCCGTGAATGCAGACTCTCCATTCAGGATTTGTACCGGGGTGTTTCCGTTACTGCCTTGGGGTATTGATTGAGACGGTTGTTGTGAATTAGGAAGTTGCGGCTGCTGCTGGAGGAGTTGCAGCGGTTGCAGTTGAGGTTGTGCTTGTTGCATCATGAACCCCATGAGGTTAGAGTTCACGCTGTTGGGGCTTCCCTGGTTACTTGCGTCAACATTTCCTTGTTGCTGATTGTATGGGTATACCGGGCTTTGGGAATTCTGATTAGGATTCTGGTTGGGGTTGTGGTTTATTGGATGGTGTTGCTGGTGCTGCTGGGGCAACTGGTTCAGCTGGCCTAAGTTTTGCTGCGGCACTTGGTTCTGCATCTGCTGAGGCTTCAGACCCTGAATGTTTTGTCCCGATATACCCTGTGCGTCACTGGAATTGTTACTTAGGGATTGCTGGTTCTGTTGCTGTAGAAATTTGATAATCTTGCTCAAATGGTTAAACTCAGGAACATTAATTACCTGGTCCCCAAACTGCTGCTTGAGTTGGTGCCAGCGTTGGAGGACCTTCTGAATCTCATCCCTCAGGAACTGGCGATTCATCTCCAGCCTGGTGATTGATGGAGAGGTGGGGATAGATTGTTATTGTCCTTACCAGCGAAAGAGAACTTTAGTTCTGGTCGGAGTCTTTGTGTGATATTTATGTGCAGGATCATATTAGTGGCGGAACGTTACCACGCTGATTCTCTTAACTACAGAAGAAGCTGAACGCTACACCAGGAAGATCTGGATATACCTGGCGGTAATATTGGGGCTGGCGAATGGCCTTTGTGGTGAGCTATTCGGCATCATGTGCTTTACTCGGGGCGCGGCAAAGTGAGGGGGTACTCAGTTCGCTCTTTTGCCATGATACATCTTGTAGATATCTAGCGTGTGACATTATGTTCCTATTTTTATGGGCCCGAGGGACGTGACACTTTCGTTATGCCATGAGTGCATGGTCTATGGCATCCATAGCTCGCCTGTTCCTCTAGGAGCATAGTTGATGACATCTGAGCGTTCTTTCAGCACTATTCCGCCGTGAATTCCCACTCCTTTCTGCATCTCCTGCTGGATCTTGGCACTTTTCTTCGTCTTTTTACCGCCTTTCCTCGGCAATTTAGAGGATTTGTTGACCTCTATTGATTTATATTCATAGATGGTCGTGTCGATCGTTTTCTGAAGAATATTATAAGGTGCCTCTGTTTGCTCCTCTTCGGTAAATTTATGTGGATCCTTTGATATAAGCTCTTCATTGATGTCGTAATCCTGGAAGACTAATAACTCCGCTTCTATAACATTCAAGCACCGTATTCCAAATGACAGCGCCCAAATCTTGGTAATAGGATCTTCTGTGACTAACGTCCAGTGTTCTCCTGCAACACCATGATATTCTTTATTAATGCATGTCCTTAACAAATACTTCAATCTGAAAGGCATTTCAGCTTTGGAGTCGGCGTGGGCCAAAGCATTCTCGTACGACTCAGAATTCTCATATTGAATGTCATTCAATTGATCACTGTACGTTACTCCCGGCTCTTTGACCTTCTGGGCCTTTCCATGCGCACCAATCTGACCCATCCGAGTAGAATCAAACTTGGTTCTTAAGTTTGGAAATTCCTTTACCAACGGTGAATGAATCTGATACTTGAGGCATTCGGGCCACGAACACCCTTCATCTCGATCGATGTTCAAAGTACAGTTGAGGTTTATTTTCGAGGGCTCTTGACTTTCTATCTCACCAGGAGTTTCATGGTGCTCATTCGTTATAATCTTTTCAATAAACTTGATGGACTCTCTCGCGTTAGTTGCAATCATGGAATCTCCTTTCTTGATGTAGTCAAATTCGTGTAGGGTATAGGAAGGGATATTGATAATCAAATTTATGACTTCTCCAGGCCTAGATTCAAAGTTCGTCTGAATGTAATCGTCATTGAACCATCTCTTGATGTTTCCAATCCCATAAACGAAGGCAGAGTGGTCTAAAATGAAGTTGATGTTTCGAACTTTGGGCCCATTCTTCACAGGCTCTATGTCAAGCGAAACTATCCCACGAACTAGCTCATCAAATTCATGATGATTTGCTGAACCTAGTTCCTCATCTCTGCTTTGAGACATGCTGTCCTTCACTGTTGAACTTTGCTGGTCCTACTCAGTTTGTGGTTTGAAACTTTGATCTTAAAGAATAAGCGCACCTGACCACGCAGATCTTCCCGCACGACGCTGGATATCACTCTCAGAAAGAGTCTCTTATAGACGTCTCATCTTACATTGGTAGATAGGTTGGTAATTGAACCATTCACCTTCAATTCTACTCGTGATGCCCCGGAGATCACTAGGCTTCACTTCTCCAGTATCAATTGAAGTTACATTCTACAAATAAGTCACAAATTAGCCATATATGAAAACTATAATATCATCACAGTTTCTATAATGTTAGAATTGACTCAGAAAAGGATGTAGAAAAGTACATCAAGTTAAAACAACGTGTTGGTCATATATCAGATAGTAGTCAAGGGTTGTATTCATCGAGCTGAAAAGCTCTAACATTAGAGATGCCAGAAAAAACATATAATAACAAAAATTCATCACTATGACCGCACGCTGTGGGCTCGCTGGAACATACCATTCTATGTCAAGATTTCATGGTTGAAGAGGTTTTGATAAACAAATCAAAAAAAGAAGAAAGCCTTAAAAAACTTTTTTGTAGCTGGGACATCAGCTAGACAGCTTCCGGCACATAGTCAGAGTAGTGTTGGAACCACCTCCTAAGCCCTAGAAGTTGCAAAATCATGTTTTACATCTTGAAAGGATTACGTCAGTGGTAATGATTCAATGCTGCTGCTGGGACTAATTGAGTAGTGGTGAGGAAGCCCCATGTGATCCTGTAACTTAACCATTTGAATATGGAGCCTCTCAATCTCAAGGTTATACTGTTCCTGTCTTTCAATGAGCCCTTTCTTCCAATCTTTAAACCTCTTTTCTTGCAGACCGATCGTCTTGTTGAACCTTTGTTTGGCTTCTTTTTCTTTTTCTTTGTAGGAGTCATCTTGGGTAAACAAGAAGTCTTCTAATGTTTTAAGTTTGTATTTATGAAACACTTCGTACTCTGCAAGTCCGTCATACGAATGCCCTTCAAAATATTCAGGTTTGCCCTGTAGAGCGAGAATTCGATTGAACCGTTCAGTTAAACATTTTTTCCTATAATTCTCGTAGTGTGTTTCAGTTGATAAAATGAGGTCAAGCATGTGCTCCGCTATCAAGAGATCTCTTAACTTGGAGAAGTCGCAATGTTCAATGTTATCTGTCTCCGCAGTTCCCCAATCGTATTTTCTTCCCCTAACTCTTCTTCCATCGTTGGCTTCGACTATTTCGTTGGAGCAGATTGTGGAATAGGGCATTAGTTTGTTGACTTCGTCGCTAACAGCTTGATCCATTAACAAGTCACAAACGTTAATTTTTCCCTTCATTAAGGTATTTCTAACCATATGTTTAAATCTTTCCAAGCCGCTTCTAGTAAATGTGTCTGCTTTTGAGACAACTGGGATTAAGTTAGCCTTCTCCGAAATAAGCTTCATTGTTTTGATATCCAACAGAGTCAAATCATTTCCTGTTGGAAGAATCATATAAATGCAACAGTGGACTCGTGAATCGTAAAGCATTTTCCGGTGAGGTTGCTCTTCTTGGTACAAATAGAGTCGGAGTTGCTCATCCAAAAACTTCACTGCTGGAGTCCAGGCGAACGCGTTGCTCATAGAATCGCCAAAATTGTTGGATTCAATTATGGTCAAGTTTAATGGGAACTGGTTTTCGGTTAGCTTAGCTCTATGTATATGAATTGAGTCGCTATTGTGGATTCTTGTTTCCATTGGCACAATGTTAGAGCCAAAAAGAGTGTTGATAAAAGTGCTCTTGCCACAGCCCACTCTTCCCACCACCATAAAAGTGAAATGGCCTCCCTTATGATGCGCAAGGTTCATCCTTTGGTAAGGAAGTAGCGAGAGTCCAACTGGTGAGCTACTGGCACTAGTGGGGAGGGAGGCGTCAAGATAAGCGGCCAAGTGATGATGCTCCTCCAGATCAATAGAGCTTCCGCTATCAGCCCTTAATACTTCTTCGACTACATCAAACCCTATACACTTCTCTTCATTAATGCAGAGAATGCTTGCTTTGCTATTGATTTCGTTCTCAAGCTCTTGCAACTCTTTTGAAAGTAGTTGGGTTTCTGTAGTAGTGGACAGGTCCAGGGCATCGGGAGAAAGCTGAGTTGAAACCCCAGGAGGATTGGAACCTTCTGTCATTTTCAGTGAGCTTACTGTTTTGGAAATCTGTAGAATAGTAGTTTGTGCCTAGAGGGAGCGTTTTGTTTGCAATTCCGGCTGCAAAAAGGTGTTTCGGGAGTCCTGTATGTAGTGTCTCATTTCAGGGCTACACTGCCATCACGAGGCTTATGTTGCAGTAGCGAGGAACAAAGAAGGACTAATTTACATTACAAATGGCAGGTGGCCGTCAAAAACTCAAGAAAGCAAGTAGTTTGAAGACGCATGTCTAGGAATGGTAAAGAATTTGGAGAAGTTTTGCAGAGGACAAACATCCGGTCGTGATGGGAATAATCTCCCAAATGATAATAATATGACCAATATTATATTTCAAAAGTAAGCAAAAATTTTCATTGCTTATGCTGTGGCATTCGACCCCGTGACAAAAAGCAAGTTATCTACATATTTCCAGTAGGTACGCCTTGCATTACGGATCTATTCTAGCCCAGATGTGGGCTCCATTAGAGTATTCGTGTCCTGAAGCTCGTAAAATGCGCATTCTCTTAGGCTGAATCGGGCAATTGCTCCAAATTACATGGCTCCTTTGGGATCAATCATAAACAATAAGCACCTCGAGGGCTGGATTAGAGGGCTCTAACACCACAGGCACTAACGATGGGGTCAGTTAAAAGTGGGCGAGAGGAAGCGGTTCGCAAAAGAACGGAAATCAGGGCTTATTCAAGAAAAGAAATAAGTTGAAGGTAGTATGGACGACACTTGCTTAGTTGGACGCCAACCAAAACTCGATGATCGAAGAACCCGGTCATCATCTCCCGTGAAGAGTCGGAAGTCAATGCCTGACATGTCTAGCTATAGCAGGCCATTACTTCCCCTTTTTCAGAAAAGCAGCGACGATATCCTTTCAATAGACTCCTCGGTTCTTTCCGAAAACATCAGGTCGCTTTCTTCGTCTCCCATTGCTAGGAAGCTTCACATTTCATCTCCCCTGAGCAAGTACGTGATCCCCATACCTTTTACCCTCCAGCTTCCACCCAAACTAAGTTCAAAAAATACTTCTTACGACATTTCGAGATCCTCTAGCCCGACAAGGACGCCAGAATCTTCTAATGGCGTCTCCCATACCAAACCAATACGATTAGTCTACACTGGCTCTACCTATGAGAAACTCGAAACTAGTGAAAACGAAACTTCCATTTTGGACGAGGCAGAAATTAACCGGAGAATAAAACTTCCTCCCCGCCCCAAGGCTTCAAAAATCACATATTCAAAGCGCAATGCACATGACGAATTGAGCATCATTAACGAGGCTTTGAGTGAGAAGAGCTCACGCCAATCAACACTCAGGAGAACTAATTCCGAATCAAAAACATTGCCAGGCCTTCCAGCTGCCCTCGAGAATTCCAATTCTGATTTTCAAGAAGAAATCCCCCAGCAACAGGTCTCGCCTTTGAATTGCCTTGGCGGACAGATGGCTCGTTCTCGCAGCGCGTCGCTGGAGTCTTTCCAGAGCATGGCAAGCAAAGGAGAGTCTAGGCTTCCTATAAGGAATTTTCTGGCACATACTTACCACTCCGATTTGGGGACCGTAAGTCATGGCACAAGAACTAGCAGCAGCTCTTCCTGGGACTCATTACAAGAAAGCGTGGACTTGACCTTGCACGGAGATGAAGAGCTCAGATCCAGAAATTCCATTCTTTCCAGGGACACCATGTCGACCTTTATCTCTAGGTCCACCAGGGGTTTACTGCTGACCATAAGCTCCAGCTCCACCTTGGACAGTCGGTCCTTGGGCTCTACCACCATCCGCTCTGACTCCTCAGTGTCGCTTTCTTCTACTTCTTCTAAATCTTCAGAGCTCTCATATACCAACAGCACCCTTCCATTGCACATCCCCAAAGATCCCACTCCGAGAGCGAATCGTTCACAGACCGACGACATATCCAACTTGGACATGTCAAGCATGCAAGATCTTGAATTCACCATTGACGACTACCTCTCGCATCGGGATCTGAGCTCGTCAGAAACAGAGGAGAATTTGGATGAAGGGGATCCAGAGACAGAAATGGAGGCTTCTGAGGCTTTAGAAACAGAACTAGAGCAGCCCGTAGAGCCGGAAAGTTCTGGATCTGACGTGAGCTTCTACCAAGGAGCAGGTACAAGCTTCAGTTTCCCCAACAATTTGAACAACGTCACTAATAGCGAACAAGCGCACAGCAGGTTGAGGAAAGCTCGCTCAATTGGCTCCACCTCCAGAAAGAGCTTCCTCGACGAGGATGGTCATATTGAAATACCTGACATTGACAACATGTCTATACCTAGCACAGGATACCACAACTATACAAGCAGTGAATCGACTAGCGCATCAAGATCGATTCCTAGAAGCTCAACCAGCAGTGTATTAGAGCCAATTGGGTTTCCTAGCAAAGAGGCGAAGGAGTTCTCGCGCAAGCAGTTTCAGGAGTTACACCCTGGTGAGGACTCAGATACTGACGTAGAGTCTATGAACCAAATGGTCAGCTCCAGATCTTGTCCCATGTTATCCGCTCCTAGTACTTGGGAAGGAAGCACAAGACCGTCCACTGTTTCTCGGAAGAGACCTGAGTTTGAGGAACCCACCGCCATTGCATCAGCTGCACCGGTAGCTGCTGGTGTCAATAAAATAGTCCCATCCACTCTTGCACCCCCAGCACCAATCGAGGCAAGACTTGCAACAACAACTCCATTAAACAATGCCCCTAAAATGCCGGTTCCCTCCAACAAATCACCTATTCGCCACCAGCGTAGAAAGTCAATGTTCAATATCGACTTCAACATTAAGGACATAGCCTCCAAGATGCACAGCAGGTCAAAATCCCAGCCCAGCCCCTCCCATGACATTGCTGTACCTCCACAGGATAGACGAACCTCTAGCGACAACATTGGACCCGAGAAGATTCAAGTCGCCGAGCCTCCAGCTCCAGTGAAGTACGCCGTCGATTTCAAGGATAACAAGGGAACCAGTGCACAGGATGTCAGTTTCCATAGAAACTATAACTACCTAGAAATCAATAGAACCCTTAAATCGTTGAACTATGGGGACGAAAGTCGGTCCAAGAAACAACTTTCCAACAAATCTTCTTCAATTTCAAGTTATCAGTCAAGTAGAAGCAACAAGACAGCTTCCACCACTGAAACGCCAACTTCGGACACCGAAAGTGTGTTCATTGATCTCACCGAGGAGAAATATGAAGTCTGCACCGTACAGAGAAACAACTCTATAGTCTCCTATAAATCTGTTACTGAGAAGTCAAAGAATGGGTCAAAGATAGAAGTGGTACTCGTCGAAGAGAATGACGTACCCGATGCAGACTTGGAGAGTATCTATTCAAAGTATAGAGGCAACTGGAAAGCAAGATCGGATTCGATCTCTTCTGCGGGATCATCGTATTGCTCGAGCGCAGCCTCTTTTGATAGCCGTGGATCTAGCAATATTATGGTGAAGCCACGGGCTCCTCGCAACCCCGCGGAGATCAGAAGCTCAATTCTTATGAAAGCAGGAATACCCGAGGAGCCTCTTGAGTCAAGAAGGAGCAAGACTGTTGAAAGAAGGTACAACTCCAGGCGTATACAAAGACCGACACCGAAAACAATACAAGAAGAGCGAGAGGTACCCGAAAATGTTCCACCGCCAGTTCCGGCAAAGTCTCTTAGAACAAGAGAAGGCTACAGAACCTCGGCGAGTACTTCCCTTGTCGTCCCCACACCTCGAAGTGCGCCCATACCTAATGCACCTGCTAATGCTCCTTTCAGAATCATGGCACCCAAAAGCGTGGCCGCTATGAGGGCTTCAGTTATCAAGAGTGCCACTCAGCCCCGTCCTGCTCCTACTAATACTGGCCATCTCCAAAAACCAGTGGTTCTGAGCGCCACCTCAGCATCTACTTCCTCGCTCATTAACTCAAGAAGTTCAACGGGAAGCCTGGAGAGCTCTAAAGTGTCCAGTAGCGAACCCGCTACTCGCAGACCACCTCCCCAGAACCTTAGACCTCACCAGCCCTTTGACTACGCCTCGTCCTACGATTTCCAGAGCTACATGAAACACCAGATGCAAGGGCACTAGTCATTATTAGTCATTTTTGATAGAGCCAAAATGTATGATTATCATCTTATTATGGGACTGACTGCTTCGGTAATGGTACCCAAACTTGTAGAAGGAGGCTTTGAGACTGAATCTGTGCTTGAATTTTCAAAGAATTTTCTGGTGGGACTAGTCAACTCTGACTCTTTCGATTGCAACACTTTCAAATATTTTTTCTCTTCTTCTACATCCGTGAAATCGAATTCGTCATCCACCTCCATGACACTTTTGTCGTCGTTCATAGATGCAAATGAGTTGGTAGATCTGGTGGAGGGAGCACGACTGATACTTCTGCTGCGGTTGACTTCCAAATACTGAGGGCTGCTGCTTCTGTAGAAGGTCACTGTCTTGTTCAAAGTCTCGATTTTATTGGTACAAGCCCGGTTTTCTACCGGTATCCTGGAGGGCCTATTACTGTAGGAGTTGGATCTGTAGAACATCTGCTCTCTGGTACAGGGATATTTAGACTGCTTCAAGCGATACTCGTCAAAATCAGCATCCCCTGGAATCAGGTTGACTTCATCGAGAACTGAATCATCAAAAACAAAATCGTCGTTCCGTTGTGATTTTATTTCTTCAGTCGACTCATTTCTCAAACTCGACTGTACTTTCACACCAGAAGCGGAAGAAGTCTGATTGAAATTGAAGCCGCCATCACTCTTGACCGATGACCTTTGAATTGAATCAGTGAGGGATGACTGCGGTACTCCGCTGATCACGTTGACGCTGCTTATATTTTCATCAGGCTTTACTTTCTCTTTCGTCCCATCTTGTGGGCAAACGGTATTAGATCTTCCATCGGGTCCATCAATGCCGGCTAGAATGGCCATCATGTCATTGACTGACTTTCTGTTTGCTTTCCTCTCTGGTTCCAGCCCCGCACCACCAATGCTCTGCTCGACTTCTTCGAGTGGCTCAGAAATAGTATCAACCTTCTCCTGCGCGATTCCGCCTTCCAAGGTGCCAAGAAGATTCATCATGCCGATAATCGAGTTCTTCTTCAGGTCCTGGGATGAGCCAGTTGTTTCTTCCACTTTTGCGAGAACATTCATTAAGTTCATGATGGACTCCCTCTTGTTGCTCGTGTCAACATTACTTTGCTTATTATCGTACAGCACAATACTCGCTGTCTCAGAGATGTCCCCGGGGAATTGCTTCTTCAAAAGTACCTCAGGTGCTCCTGGAACAAAACTGGTCAGACTATCAAGCCCAGATGCCGACAGAATCCCAAGGCCTGTATCTGTTCGATTCTGTTCTCTAGACCTACTGAACTCATCATGCTCTTTCAATTTCTGGGCAATTAGGTCGTCGAAATCATCACTGATGGATCCGTGAAAGCTCTTGTACATGCGGTTTTTGAAGACTTGCTTCTCCGATGAATCCTGGCCCGCCAGGACAATATTTTCACCGGAAACTCTGTGAATGAAGGAGTTATTTGGGTTCATTGTGAACCCTTCCGAGGTAAGCTCCAATACCGGAACCCTATCGGTCCGTAAGCGGTGCCTCAAGTTGCTGCCCACGGTGACACCGTTGATTAATGGAGAGTTGGCCTCATAAGGGTACGACTGAGCCTCGAAAAGATGAGCGTGCGCCTCTGTTCTCAACTCAGGCGACTGACTGGAGGCGTTTGTGCTGGAACTGGTGTCGTTTTTGCTCACCGTTGGCAGATGGCTTATATCTAAATAGCTCTCGAGTATGTCCTCCGCAATGATGTCAGATTCGGGAGCCGTATCATGGGACTCTAAATCAAGAAATTGAAGGCCCTGAATGGACATGTGGTACGAGTGGTTAAATCGAAGATCTTTGCTGGTCGGAGGACCCAAGGCGCGCATGGGGCTACCAAGCTTGAAAGGGGTAAGTGTATCATGAAGAGACTCAGTGTCTCCTTGCTCCCCGGCAACGTCCTCTTGTTCTGGATTTAGATAGTCCGACTCCAGGTCACTTGCATTGACCTCGTCCTGTAGCGAGTCAAAGCTATGCACTTCAGAGCTAATACATGCCACTTCGTCCAATTCCCCAGCGTGGGCGCCGCCACGGTTGTACTCACGCTGATCTCCCAAATGCTCATCCTCCAATATGTTGTTGTATTTGACATCGTCTTCCTCGTCGTCTTCAAAATCGTCCATGCCGTTGTTTTCAAAATCGTAATCCGAGTAATCATCCATCTCGTAGCCGTCCTCCATCTGAACCTGTGCTTTTGCTTGCTCCTCCTTTGGCTTTGGCGTCTTATAATACTTGACCGAAGTGTTTCGACCTCTGCACAAATCTTTCACAAATGAAAACTGCGAAGAGCCATCCGTCTGGGAGCCTGAATCCGACTCTGAGTCAGTATAGTCACTGGCCACAGGGCCCGAGCGCTGTTCTGGAGTGTTTTTGAAAGAAACCCCGAGAGTAGTAAAGTTGCCACTAACGGTAAGAGAGGTTGTGGAGTCGTTAATGTCGTCTGGAAAGGTGCCCAAACTGTCGTTAGAAAATGCCGAGTTTAAGAAGATCGGCAGTTGGAGTCCTGTGGGTCCGCTAGAAACCGAATCCGGAGGCCTCTGTTCTGCATCTCGCGGCTCCAACGATGATGTGTTCTTAGCATAAGACGACGTTGATTGAGATAATGGTGAGGGGTGCGAGCCATTGGTATTGATGCTCACCCCGGTGGTAGTATTGCTACCATTGGCCACGGGTTCTGGCGGCACCAAGGGGCTCAGACTTCGTTCTGGAGCCTTATTTATTACCCGGAAGCTGGGAGTGGCGTCAAATTCTATAGCCTGGAGGGAGCTGATCGAACTGCTCCCTTTGGAGTGCCTCTTTGCTTCTTGCTTCTGGCTCTTCGATTTCGGTGACCCATTGATCGCCTGTTTCAACTTATCACCTGCTGCGACGGTGCCCTGGCCATTGGACTTCAAGTTGGACGAAGAAGAAGACGAAAAGAGGTTTCGGATGGGGGTAAGGAGTTTCTTGGGCGAGGATACAGACTGCGGACTGGAGATTGAATGGGGGCTCGGTTGTGAAGAAGAGTGCTTGGGGAGCTGATAGATTTTTGGGGCCGCCATTACCGGGCCTTTAGAGCCTGCAGATTTTTTGTAGGAATTTGCAAGTGCAGCAGCAGCAGCAGCAGCCGCTATGGACGGAGGCGCATTAGGCTTCTTATCTCTGTGATCCAGAGACTCGAGCTCGTTTCTCTTCAGCGATCGTCTGAAGGAGCGCATTTCTGCTGATATGCATAAAGCTCTGTCCGCTGAACAAAATCACTCTTAGGGGTAAGTCCAGAGATTTGCAATGAGCTGGAGCTATTACTGGGTAGATAAAGAGTTATTTTGGGATGGTTGTGGTGGATAAGAGTTGTGTATACAAGGCAGCATCTCGGTCTGCAATCAATTACGAGGAAGGAGAAAGAAGGTTCAGGGACGGAAGGGAAGCAACGAAAAGGCTGGAAGATAGAAGTCAATTTGCTGCTGCGGTTAGAGTGAGACTACCAACATTGATCTAAGAAACATCAGAGCTCAGTTACAGCATCAAACCAAACAGAATAATTGACCTTCAGAAATGTGTTACTCTGGTATCCGGTGATGCTGGTTACAAGGTGCTTCTGCCGAAGCGCGCATCAGTGTTGCAAGGGCGCCGCCCAATACTTTGAGCACGTTTAAGCTCGGTTCGTTTGACAGTCCCAGCACAAGTCTCAACTACAAACAGAAACTTTGACTATAATCTCTATCTGCGTTTTCGTTTGGATTTCTATCCGGACTTTCCAGTAACATTTGCCTTCTGCAAAGTACGCAAATCTTTACTCTAAAGGCTACGTCCATCAAATGTGAGCATTTAAGCCACGTGACAAATTAGTAGGGCTTCGCCCTAACGACTGCTTTTTTGCGCTTGTGGTACGCTCACTACTTGATCTTACATAAGCCTTTACCAATTCCATACTCTCGTTCTGCTCTCAGAATTTTCACCTACCAAAAAAAATCGTGAATCAGTTTGAACATCTTATTGTACTTGTAACTCCACTGAATCAAACATGCTTATTCCAAGAGAAGACAGAAAGAAGATCCACCAATACCTTTTCCAAGGTAAGTACAATCGAAGGAAGGCGTTAATTGTTCCACAAATGAAGTGATGTTTCCAGAATGATATCGATAAAACAAGATGACTAGATTGAGTAAAAGACACAGGAAAGAACATACGCCCATCATAATGTTACGACTAAATCAGAAGACGAGTTGAATGCCGAAGCTTTTCAAGCAGATTCTTTCCATTCAAAGTGAGGGCCAACCTATGATCGAAGTTCCACTAGCATTACTTCTAGACCAAAGATTTTCCACTTCTTTATACAAGATCTAGTCATTTAGTTTACTCGTTTTCCAATTCTCTATCTCCTAGTCTAATTACTAACTCATTTATAGAAGGTGTTGTTGTGGCCAAGAAGGATTTCAACCAACCAAAGCATGAAGAGATTGACACCAAGAACTTGTTTGTCATCAAGGCTCTCCAGTCCTTGACCTCTAAGGGTTACGTTAAGACCCAGTTCTCGTGGCAATATTACTACTACACCTTGACCGATGAGGGTGTGGACTTCTTGAGAACCGAATTAAACATTCCAGAAGGTATTTTGCCTTTGACCAGATTACAGGGAGCTCCAGCTGAAAGACAACAATTCGGCAGAGGTGGCCCAAGAAGGTTCCCAAGAAGACGTGATTAAATTTGCTGATGTAATTTAGTAGTCAATAATACAATTGTGTTAGAATCCTTGTAATAGAATCAGCTGTAGGAATCAGGTGGAATTAATCTAGAGTACAGTTAGCGTCTAATTAGCGAAGCCCTTCGCGACCGTCCCATTCTTTAGACGCTCGTCCCAGACGCTGTGGTTCGTACAATCTTCCCCAGCCTCTATTGTTAACACCCATACACCCTGCAGTTAAAGTCGTGTCATATACCCGTTCTGAGACAAAGATCCACCTTAGTCCAGCTGGGGCTTATTCCGCAAGAGGTACTGACCCTACGTTTCCCGATCACAATTGCTAAAATGGGGTATGACGAGCTTCCAATGTATCCCACGCCTCAGCAAGCAGCGTATGTGATCGATCAGCCCAGGAAAGCCAGTGGCCACAAGCCTCCCCAACACCAGTATCAGCAACCACTGCAACAGTCCAATATAACGTATAGACCCCCCCCACAGCAGCAACAACAGCAACCACAGAAAGTAAAATATAATCCTCCTCAACAACAGCAGTACCTGAATTACCCACCCCAGCAGCAATACTATCAACCAGCGCACCAACAGAACTACCAGCAAGCTCCACCACCTCCAGTGCAACAACAGCAGTACCAGCCAGTACATCAACAGCATTCTCAATCATTACCCACACCACAGCAACAGTATTATCAACCAACGTCTCCAAATCATCAGTACCAGCAACCTCAGGAGTATTCCCAAGGTGGTTCTCAGAGATACAACAGTTATTCAGAGCCCTCTACACTCCAGAAACGCCCTCCTCCAGTTCAATATTCCTCTTCCTCTCCGCCTCCACAGGCAACTCCTGTTAGGCAAGACACGTCAAGGAAAGCAAGCAAATCTAAGGAGTCTCTTGAATACCCAACTCGTTCTTCGAAACAAAAATTAGAGAGCGAGTTAAGATCTGTCTTTGACAAGGTAGACTTAAACCGTTCTGGAATGATATCGGGAAAGGAATTATCAGCAGCTCTTCTCAATTTTGATCACACTAGATTCCAGGATTCCACCATAGCTTTAATGATCAAGCTTTTCACCAATCCCGACTCTTCCAATAGCAAATCTTTGACCTTTGATCAATTTGTCTCCCTCTGGAAGTATCTTTCTGCCTACAAAAAGTTGTTTATTGCGGCAGATGCGGACAAATCGGGCGACATTTCATTTGGGGAGTTCCAGAAAATCTTGGAGCAGATTGGTTACAAATTGAATATAGATCTTGTGTTACATTTATTCCAGAAATTTACCAACAAAAATTTTCAAGGAGAAGCCGGGGGTATCAATGTGGGCAAGTTGAAATTTGATGCTTTTATTGAATTGCTTGTTTATTTGAGAAAGCTTACGGATGTGTTTAAGAAATATGATAAGGATCTATCCGGAGTGGCTACCATTAACTTTCTGGACTTTTTATCAGAGATAAGTAATTTGTCATGAGATAGTCTTTGAGGGGCCATAAATTGAAATTACTAGGGATCGTATTATAAAGGTAACACATCTAAATTATTGATAAAGGATCATGCTTATTTAATTCTATATCAAATCACTTATAGTGAAATTAATAATCAACATATGGAGGTATTGTGTAAGATCAAATAAAGTAGCTCTTCCAGAGAACCCCCTCAAGATCTTGCATTTGGTCCTCGCTGAACACCTTGCTATCAATGTGCCAAGTATCCTGCCTGTTCTTCTTAAACTTTCCCAATATCTCTTTGGCAGTTTTACCGATAACTCCAGGGATACCACAACTTTTATTTGCCAAGGTGGCTAGAAGTTCAGGAACCCATTTAGGAGGGGGAGATAAGTATGGGAATGCATGAATCAATGCTCCCAAGCCTAGAGTGGCCCCATGCAAAATGATTCTATCCTGGGGGTCAATATTGCCATACCCAACCTTCTTATACTTCTTCCTTAGGATATCAAGATCATTGGAATATTTTCTGCCAAATTTCTCAACTATCGCCTGGACATCATTCGGTGGGGAAATATGTATCAACCCAGATAATGTAGACGATGAGGCTTCACGAACTTCAACATTTTTATGATATATTAAAGTGTTCGTCAATCCAATGACCCTCAGTCTTTGATCAGAAGTCAATCTGAACAAATTCTTGAAGTAAAACGTCTCGGTGAATTCACCCATGATGATCCTTTGGACGATATGGAGGGAGTCCAATTTGGAATAAAATTCAAGCATAGAAACAATCCTCTCCAATGAGTTGATATGATAGGGAATTTGGGAAACAATCTTAAAAACCGAGATAGGATCTAAATTGCCCAATTGGCAAACATCTTTCATACTGGTTAAACCAAGTAAAAATGGAAGGATGTAAACATCGACATAATCCTCGTACAATCTCCCAATACTGGTCACAAGAGTTTGGCTCAAGAGAGTCAACATTGTAGATGCATAGTAAATATAAGTGGATTTCAAAATTTCTTGTGGAGAAAGATTTACAACTTGAAGTCTTGATCTTTCCATATTTTCGAAAATTTGAGGCATCAACTGCTGGATCTTGTTATCTTTGTTGTGTTCAAAAAATTGCTTTCCGCCATCCATGTTGCACTGCTTCACAAAATATTCACTACTCGCGACTGAGTCGGTATAGTAGACAAAAGATAAAACTGCTAATAATGATCCAATTTGATCCCTAATTGCCTGGTACCGATGTCCCATATTTTCAAGACACATTGTCGCTGTTGAATCGGGATCAAGGTACGTCCACGAAACTGCTGATATAAAAGATTTGATATAACTCAACCTCGTAGCAATTCTGATGGCAGAATCGGATTCTTGATCAATGACAAAATCTGTAAATGAAAGCTTAATGATGCGAGGAAATCTTCTAACATCAATATGCGATGAAATCCACCATGAAAACACGTTCCAAATTCCGCGAGTATCAGGAGTCAAGTCATGCTCAAACACATTACCAAGGAAGCTGCAAATAAAGTCGTCACGGGCGTCTGCTAATTCCCCACTAGTAAATTTTGATGCAATTAAAATCCCTGATATCAACTCACAGGCGACAATATGAGTGCTTTTTTCATCGCGGTCATAGATCTCTGAGATAACATCCAATACCTCTGAAAATGTTACCTGAGTCACATGTCCTCTAAGTATCAAGTGTACCAATGTGGTGGTGAAGAACACGTCAGTTCCTTGGAACGCTGAATTGGTCTCGTTATCTGCAACCCAAAGTTTTACTATATCTTTGAACCACCTCTTCGTTACCAGAGGGTTTAGCGTATCCAACATCTTGATTTCGCCGATGGTAAAATCTTTATCCTCTTCATCATCCGGCCTATTCTTCAAAACGGTCATAGTTTTGTCCCAAAAGAGCCAGCCAGAATTGGGCTTATGATCAATAAAATATGATGGATTTCTTGAATTCCGGAGCTCTTTAGTCCAAGCTTCAAAATAAGAAGCGCCATCAATAGGCAGCGTATTGACTATTGCACGATCTTTGGCCAAATAATCAAAATCATAAGCATTTTGGAGTTTATGCTCTAATGATTCAAGTAAGTAGATTTTTTTCGTGATGTTACTAATGCCTTTCAATGCCAATCTGGAAATAAAAGGGTGATCATTTGAAGCAATTCTCACCAACACTTGAAGAATACTTGGATTAATCGGAATTTCCAAGTCCAATTGCAAGTCGATAAGTAGGAATAAGTTGAGAGAAGTAACTTTCCAATGGGTGTTTAATTTCTCCGCAGCTAAAACGCTGTCTTCGAGTTTCCGGAGTTTCTCAAAATAGATCTTTCTTTTATTCTCTTTGGCCAAACGTACAACATTGATTTCCATGTCAATGAATTCATCTGGTGGCCGAATACAATCAATTTGCTTATGATCGATAAGACAAACACTGCTGGGAGCACTTATGTTATTGTAGACGCCCTTGAATAACTTCTGAGCAAGCTCATTAACTTCAAGGCTATCAACTGCTAAGCAACGATGTAACAATTCCACATAAAGCTGAATATTATAGTAGTCATTCTGAATTCTAGATTTTATCCGCCTTAAATTGAAAGTGTTCAAACCACTTTCAATTTTTTTGTGGTCGTTATCATCCAAAGCCTTGCTGAGATACTTCAAAGACGAACGAATGAGAACATTGTAGGAGCCGCTTAATCTCTTCATTGCCTCAACTAATGCAATTTGTGCTGGCCCGGAGATGGAAGAGTAGGTGGAGAAGGCTAATTTTACCACATCTTCCAATAAAACTTTATCTAGTGGGGTCTGGGATCTGGATGTAGCGTGCAAAACAACTCTTAATTGATGGTACGATTCTAATCTTGAACCCAAGGCAATCCTAGTAAAGGGTTTGCGAACCTTGTTAATTTTCTGTAAAGACGAAAGGTAAAAGAAACTGATTCTTGCGTGGCTGCTGTCTAGTAATCTTTCTCTTCCAACGTCAGAAAACCAAATATTCAAGACATAAAGAAAGTGTTTGAAAATCTTCGTATTATCATGGAAATGTGCCATCAAAAATTTGAAGATGATGTGTAAACTTTTGCCTATCAAAAAGCGAATTTTGTGCACTTGAAGGTATAGTTCGTTGGATCTTCTTGAATCGACATCGTCTCCCAATAAGTAGTTCGAAGTGTAAAGCTTTTGATCTCTGAAAGTAATTCCCGGGTTCATGGAAGAAACTTCTACTCCATCGACGAAGGGACTTTGTCTAGCAGAAGCGTCTATCGATGCCACCAATGACTCGTTATCCGCAATGAAACCTTCTAGACTGTGACGGAGGTTTTCATGATGAATACTGCGACTATCGCTATCAGCAACTTTTATCGAGTCGCTGGATTTGGACTCGTCCGTGCTCTTGTTATTTTGATTATCCAACACTTGGTTCAAAAGATCATCTGCTTGATCAAAGTCAAAGCCCTCACCAAAATCATTTTGGCTGAGATAGTCCACAATCAGCTGGAGATTGTCATGTGGACTTTCAATCCTCAATTCATCTTTACCTTTCGATTTTGATTTTTTCAACTGTCTAATCTGATTGAGTAGCATTAGTCTTTGTTGGATTGTCTGTGACTGATGCTGGTTCAACCTAGGAATATCCTCATCAAACGAGGGGTCTAACAAGAACGAAATACCACTTACTCCATATCCCAAATAAAGAAAGTTCATTTTGAGGCCATCTGTAAAAAGAATGGAATCATTAGCATCTTCACCACCTTTCCTTTCAGAGTATTTTTTCATCATTCCCAGAATGTTGGTCAAGCTCTTTGACACATGTTCATTGAAAAAATTGACTGCAAACTTCAACTCTGTCTCTCCCGGGATATACCACGAGAAATTTAAATTTTCTGGCAAAAGCCTTCTCCGATCAAATTGAAATCCTCCCCAACACTTCTCGTCAACACCGTACTTCTCTTGATAAGCTGGCGAAATTAATCTGCTCTCACTGATTCTGATCTTGGTGGTAGCTTGAAGAATCTGGTTCAATAAATAGGTACTTGCAAATACCGCTGGGCCCTGGACTCTTTCCATCAAGAAAAAGGAAACCTCGTTCAACTCTTTACCTAACTTCACAACTTCACTTCCGGCGTTGCCAATACATTCGTTCAAGATAACAAGATTCCAGAATAAAGGCTGGTCGCGAGGTACAATGTCCAATCCTGTCCTTGAATCACCAGCGCCTTTCTCTTCAATATCTTCCCTTATCCTTTCTATCAAAGATAAAGCAAAAGTTTCAAAAAGTTTCGGATCACGCTTTATGATCCCTCCACAAATCTCTGCAGCTATATCAGCAATTGCATGAAAAGTATTTTCAGAAACAAACTTAAATACTTGCTCACTGACCATTGAAAAGATATCATCAGATAACGATTCATAAATCACGTAAAGGAACTTTGGTATCATTTCTGCTAAATGTTTTTCCATTCCCGAACTTTTCGAAGGGTCGGGGAGATTCTCCAAAAGCAAGAACAATCGCTCAAAGAAGCTCTTCATGAGTTGCTTAAAAGCCGAACTTGAAGATTTGAGAGCTAATACTTCCGTTTCCAGGTCGACTGCAAACTCAACTTTCTCATCAAGTTGCCTAAGCTGCATGTAGTCCAAATGATCCTGGGTGAATTGGATAGCTAGTGATGGATCTCCATTGCCATCAGTAAGGTCGAAAAAGGGAATGAAGTTGGCCATAGAAGTGAAAACATTTAATGTTAGTCCCGACTTTTCAAGGTCATTCGAATCAATGCCCGGTAATGTCATCAGTAAAAGCCTCGTCACATGGACACGGTAAATCTCGGTCGAAGCAAAATACCTTGACAATTCCGACAATGTTCGAAGTGCAACTGCCACACGATGAGTAGAGTTCACGCCTTCCAAGGATTCGTAAATATCAAGTAACACTGTTTCAAGAACCATATCTGGTTTCAAGTATGCTAGCAAATGTAAGCTGCTTTGGTAATCATCAACAATTTTTTCATATTTCCCTTGGATTCCTGTTTTCACCACTGGCAAAAATATTTTAACGAAGTTAGTGACAACGTCGTCGCTAAGCTTGACATCCTGAGCCAAATTTTCCAACTTTCCGTATCGCTCATTCTCCAAAACGAATCTCTTATGGAACTGATAAATTAAACTTGAAATGAATTTTGATATAGGCTTCGACCATTCTCCACTGTTGGAAGGATGGACATAGCTTGAGATTGCATTCACAAGAACATCCAACTTGCCTATGATTCCTTCGGGATCTGATGCAGATGATCCATTCATCGAGAAAACAATTATGGATGAGAAACCGTGAAAAAACGTAGACTTCAAAGATGCGTACTTACCATTCATGATACTGAGACTGTTCATCAATGTGTAGAAGACATAGCTCATTTGGTAAGGAGTAAATATTCCATACTGATGTAAATCAACCACATCATCAACGGAATTTGCCTTTTCAATAAGAGCAGCCACGGCAACCGAGCCTAGTCGAGACGTGAGATGGACATCCAACCCAGCAGCTTTGCTTAGTTTCAGCCAAAGATAAAATAATGATGAAATATAATGACGAATGTCGGTGGGATCATCAACACCCCCTTTGGTGAAAGACATGGGAAGCAATGACATGGAAGCTAACACTAACGAAGCATTTGGGATCGAGAATTTGCTGCCCAATCTTGAATAGATTATAGGCAATGCATCCTTATCAATGAAGGATGAAGCGAGATCAGCAAGTTTAAGCAATTCTTTCTGTTCTTTTTTTTCATATTGCTCTTGAGTGGAATCCAATGGGGGAAAATGATATTCAAGTTCGTTCAAGATAGGTTCCCAATCAAGTACTAAGCCCTGCTCTTTGAGAAAACGCTTGTTTTTGGTTAACACTTCAAACGTCTTCACATAGGTCTTTAAATTGATATGCTGGCCTCGTGAGAGGCAGATGGCATAGTAAACCCGTGCGAGACTAACCCTCAACAGGACGGGCATGTCATACTTCATTTTGAGCCAGACCAACAACTCATGGGTCCAAATCCGGACACCCACCACCGCTGCAGATTTAGGTGACTTTTTGTGTTGATTTGTGGACTCGCCACCTGCGTCGTCGTCGTACTGATTGCCATCATCATCATCGTCCTCGTCGCCATCTTCGTCGTCCTCATCTTCATCGTCGTCGTACTCGCTTCCCGATTCCCCCATTTCCTCATCCGGAAAATAAGAACTGGCCTCATCATAATGATTTGTCGCTACTGAGGTATCTATTTCAAACAAATTGGTTTCCAATGCCAAATCAACATCTGATAAGTTCGATTTTACCGACGCCAAGTCTTTCGGAGATACGGATAGAGAACCCTGAAGGTCTAGAGTTTTGATGGCAATGTAAAGATGGGATACGATGTGACTCAAAAACTTGGCTTGGTCTTTTGGGCTCTCAATTTTGTAGGGCAACAATCTGGGAAGATTAAGCGTCTTCGGTCTCTCGCGTGAATAGAAGCGGGACTTCGGGTCAAGCAGAAGCGCTTCCGATTCGTCCAAGCTTTCTGGGTAGTCAAGGTTGTAATGAGCTTCACGCGCAGACTCCAATGTGAAGTAGGAGGGTCTTCTGGGAGCTTTATGTGGGAGCGGTCTCCTTGACAAGTTTGGGGTAAACGATCTAAAATGGCCCTTTGTGGGGGAGGAAGGTACCTTGTCAAACAGCGAGCTACATCTTTCCAACGGGTCCACTGAGGGCTTAATTGGAGTTGGAGCCGACAACTTCTGAGTCATTCTTGGCAATCAACTTTATGGGGCTCCGGATATGGTGGAGGATTGCCACCTTGGAGGGAACGGTGGCGATATGAAACTAATGGAGACACGGTATGAAATTGTCTCTCCACTAAGCAGAGCACGTCAATTCTGTATTATACTTCAATGCGATTATTATGTAAATCTCTAAGAAACTTGTATTTAGAGGAGCGTTTGCCATCCATCTATGGAACTGAGTCGCAGCCGACTCGACAATGGGGCACACTGAGCCAATCTCGCAGTGCGTAGCGGAGTGTGTAAGCGTTCCTGCATGCTGCCGGTCATCTGCTCTTCGTGTCTTTGCGAATAAAAATTCTTCGATGGGCTGTAGGCTCAAAGCCATTTTTCCCTAAAAGCAACTGATTGGGTTTTACTTTTCTAGTTATATTCAAGATGTCTGTATCCGCATCCAAAGCTAAGAGAGAGCAGAAGCGTATGGAGAGAGAAGCCAAGAAGAACGCCGAGGGCAAGACGGCTAAGAAGACCAAGAAGCAAGCCGCTAAGGATGCCGAAGAAAAAGACGTTGAGGACGTGGACTCCCAAATTGCAAGATTGAAGTTGCAGACCGATGCTGATGGTATTTCCGACAGAGTCACCACTGGTGTGCTTCAATCTCTTGAGTCTTCCAGAGATATCAAATTGTCTTCTGTTTCGCTTCTTTTCCACGGTAAGGTGTTGATCCAAGACTCCACTTTGGAATTGAATTACGGCCGTAGATACGGTTTATTGGGAGAGAATGGATGTGGTAAATCCACTCTTTTGAAGTCAATTGCCTCTGGAGAATTCCCCATCCCTGAACACATCGACATTTACTTGTTGAACGAGCCTGCTGAACCCACTGAGTATTCCGCTATTGAATATGTCGTCAGAGAAGCTGAGCACGAGCTCAAGAGATTGGAAGACCTCGTGGAGGAGATCATTGTTAAGAATGGTCCAGAAGATCCTTCTTTGGAGGGCCTTTACGAGAAGATCGATGAAATGGATCCTGCCACTTTCGAGGCCAGAGCCGCCATTATCCTTACTGGTTTAGGATTCAACAGTGTCACTATCAAGAAAAAGACCAAGGATATGTCTGGTGGATGGAGAATGCGTGTGGCGTTGTCCAAGGCTCTTTTCGTCAAGCCAACAGTCTTATTGTTGGATGACCCCACTGCCCACTTGGATTTGGCTGCGTGTGTTTGGTTGGAAGAGTACTTGAAGAGATTCGACAGAATTTTGGTATTAGTCTCTCACTCCCAAGATTTCTTGAACGGTGTTTGTACCAATATGATTGATATGAGAGAGAAGAAGTTGCTCTTATACGGAGGAAACTACGACGCCTACGTCAAGACCCGTACCGAACAGGAAACTAATCAAATGAAGCAATACAACAAGCAACAAGAAGAAATCGCTCATATCAAGAAATTTATTGCTTCTGCCGGTACCTATGCCAATTTGGTGAAACAAGCCAAGTCCAGACAGAAGATCTTGGATAAGATGGAAGCCGATGGTTTAATCCAACCAGTTATTCCCGACAAGGTGTTTTCTTTCAGATTCCCAGAAGTCGAAAAGTTACCTCCTCCAGTTTTAGCTTTCGACGACATGTCTTTCTCTTACTCGGGTAAGGAGGAAGATAACTTATACGAACACTTGGACATTGGTATCGATATGGACTCTAGAGTTGCCCTCGTTGGACCCAATGGTATTGGAAAATCCACTTTATTGAAATTATTCCAAGGTATATTGACTCCTCAGAAAGGTAGAGTCATCAAACACACGCACATCAAGTTGGGAGTGTACTCTCAACATTCTCAGGATCAATTGGATTTGACCAAGACTCCATTGGAATTTGTCCGCGACAAGTTCTCAAACATTTCACAAGATTTCCAATACTGGAGGCAGCAATTGGGCCGCTATGGATTGACCGGTGAAGGACAAACCTCTCAAATGGCTACTTTATCAGAGGGCCAAAGATCACGTGTGGTGTTTGCATTATTGGCATTGGAAGCTCCCAATTTAATCTTGTTGGATGAACCCACTAACGGTTTGGATTTGTCCACCATTGATTCGTTGGCTGATGCCATTAATGCCTTCAACGGTGGTGTCGTTGTCGTGTCGCATGATTTCAGATTGTTGGACAAGGTTGCGAAGGACATTTTCGTTATTGAGAACAAGACTGCCACCAAATGGGAGGGTTCTATTTTGGACTACAAGAAGAAATTGGCTTCTGCCGTTGTTCTTTAGGCGTGATGTATGGTTGTATTTATCATAGAGTTGTAGCAAATACAACACCTGTTGAATGCATGTAGCCGAACCATTACTTGCTTACTAACCTCTTTGTATATTGATGCTAATCTTAATGTACAACCATCGCTACTCCTCGTCCTCTTCGATGTCCTCATACTCTCCCTCCGAGTCGCTCTCATCCTCTAAGCCACCGGCCTCCACAGTCATCACCGTTTCGGTAGAGACACCTTCGGCGTACTTTCTGGCAATTCTTGAAGCCCTGCCCAACTCCTTCGCTTCCTGTCTTGCTTTCCTCTGCAACTCTCTCAACTCGTCACGGAATGAATTTCTCACTGATTTGTTGGAGAAAGTGTCCCACATCTTGAGCTGGCCGCTGACTCCACCAATGGTAAGGTTTCCAGCTACCTCAACATCGCCCGCAAATGAGGATGTCAACACATTGCCAACACCGAAGTCACGCGAAAACACCATAGTGGGTCCGCCTCTGCCCTCGGTAGGACATTTCCAAAGCTTGACCACCTTTTCGCCCATGGCACTAGTGGAGAGCAAGCCTGGCACATGGTTGTTCACATCTAATGACGAAATGCCAACATCGTGCGCGTGAAGGGTCCAGAGAGGCTTTTCCATCACTCTCACGTCGAAACAGTAGACGTTACCGTTGTCAGTACCAGCGTAGAAAAGCTCCGGCGTCGAATTATGGGCCCACCGGACGTTCTCAACCTCTTCACCGCTGCCCACACGGTAGTTCTTCGCCACTGAGTCTGCGTCAGAAATTCTCACATCCGACAATCCACAGGAACTGTCGTACCCACCGGTTAATAATATGGACGCCTCTTGGCTGTGCCATTGTGACGACGACACGGTCTTCTTGTTGTGGATATTGTTGAAAGATCTGACCGCTGTGCCTGTGCTTATGTCCCAGATCTTGATAGTGTGGTCAGCAGAAGTAGACGCAAGCACTGATCTGTGAATTCTATTGTGGGCCAACGATAACACTGCGTCTGTGTGGTGGGTCAAGACGTGGCTAGCCGACTTCTTTTTCTTGCCCTTAGACTTCTTTACTTTGGTTTTCAGCTCCGGAACACCTAAAATTAAGTCCGGAAATGCTTTATCCATGCTGTCTAAATTCCAGATCTCTATCTGGGGGTCAAAAGTTCCGATTGCCGCGAAATTGCCGATGTTATCACCCTCGGGGTTCTGGACGTTTGGCTTGTAGTTGATCCACTCTACGCAAAGCGGGAATGACGGCAACATTATGTCGTGGTGGACATACAATGTGGACTCTCTCACAAGTCCTTTGGCAACGTCGGCATCGAATTTGTCCTCCTCCTCTTCGTCAGCTCCCTCGGGAGCTCCAGCCCCATCGTCGTAAACATACACGTCAAGGTACGAGATATCGTCCTCAGTTCTCGTAGCCAAAACCAAATTGTCAGTCGGATAGATCTGAGACTCCAGCTTCTCCTCAGTGAGATCCTCTTCAGTAGGCAAGGATAAGTACTGGTCCTCTCCCTCGCCGTAAATGGCGGCATCAGAGGTGGACAAGCCCGGGAAAATCGACACCTGGGATCCCACCTGGTCAGAAGGCTCGTCATCGTAATGCTCTAAATCGTACTCCTTCAAATCGTCGTCTTCCTCACCCTGATCCTTCAAGGACTTAGCATTCGATTGTTCCTCGTCCTGAGACTCCTCATCTTGAGGGCCATCGTCCATATCGTCCAACTGCAAGTTGGCCATGGCGTTAATTCTCTCCATTTCAGCATCGTCCAACTCGTACTTTTCCGGGAACTCCGAGGCATAGCCCCTGGGCACCCAGCAGGTGGAGGAAATCATTGCGTGTGATGATGTAGGGATACAGTAAATGGGTGGAAATTTTTGAGAGCATCGAGCTGGAGCAGAGCTGCGAAAAACACTACATACAGGAATCTGATGGTGAAGAAGCAGCGACCGGTGGCTGCGACTGCTCGCTGCGAGGTTCACGGGCTCTTCAGCAGGTCTCAATCCGTGACAACATCTCCACCCATCCGCTGCTTCGTCTACGAAACGCCTCTGCTTCTTCTCCTACGTTTGTCGTTTTGCTCTCTGTTTACAATCTCTACTCACCTTAGTCTATCTCCTGTTCATATTGCTAGTCTATTCTTCCATCCTAAGCTAGGGGAAGATACGATTGCAGTTAAGCCCCGGAGTCAGCTAGCTCCAGGGAGAACTCTCACCAGGATAACCCCCTCCCTCTTCAAAACGTCTCCCTCTCACATCAATACAACTCCAATACCACTGGTCTGGTCGTCTCTAACCTCTCTCGTTCTGGGATCAATCCCCCCGTGAATGGGCCACGTCTTATAATTGAACAAGTAGTAGTTTAAGAACCCGTCACCGCTGCCGAATTTGCATTTCTCGATAAAAAGTGCGTTGTCCTGTGAGGTCAAGCAGTTGAACACGTCCACACCAAATTGCTTAGATGTGATCAAAGCATCGTTCATCAAGTTCACTAACCTCTTTTTGTACTTGGCGTCGTCGCCCTCAAATGCACTTTCGGTGGCGTAGTAATAGAGATACGCAATCCCCAACTCCGAATGCTGTGCGTTATTCAACACCGTGAAAGGGAGCAAATAATAAGAGAAAAAGTCGGTGACTTTGCCGCTCTCGTCCTCCACCACGTAGGTTTTTATCACTTTGGAACCTTCTGAGTCTGAGCCCATAAGCCAGTGTAACAACTCGGCCTTTTCAAATGTCTGGATCAACTCAAACTTCTCCTGGTATCTGGCCAATAAGTCGAACACCTGGTCAAGGTCTTTGGACTCCATCCTTCTCAATCCCTTGAGAAGGGGCGCGTTGGGCAACGCATAGCGCGCCACCATGCTCGCCTTGGTCTGGTCACTGGGTAAGTGGGAAAACTCCACATCGTTAAGCTTGGACCAGTTGATAGGGCGATGCGTATAGCGGCAAGTAGACACTGGAGAAGGTAAAACCAACCCCACCGTGTATAGAGCTTGCCAAATATTCTGTTTGTTGACCCTTCTTGTGATCTCCTTGATCAACACTGGCGTCAATCTTTTGGTTCTTAATTTTTTGTGGACACAGAGAAAGTTTATCTCAACGCTGGGGATCACTTTCTGGGACTTGGTCAATTTCAAAGTTATGGGGGTGGCAGAAATAAACGCCACCAACTTGCCGGTAGCCCTGACTCTGACCCCTGCGTGCCAGTCCTTGCGCCAACCCGGAGCCTTGAGAGCCCAGTTGAAAAACTCATGCGAGTACTTAAATCTGAAGGTAGCGTCCTGGTCTTCCACGTAGTTTTCATAAAGAAGTTCGTACACTTCCTGGAGCTCCTCAGGAGACTCGATGTCGATAGTGGACCACTCGAAGTCCTTGAGTAACGGTAACGGTTCGCTGGGAACGTCTTCAGGAGTCTTCAATGCATCTATTGGCCCCTCGTCTAAGATCTTTTCGTCCAACTTCGGCACAGGTTGGGTTTTCCAGAACTTGTAGTCCTTCATCTCTTTCTGTTGGCTCTCGGTGAGCTCCTCGCCCACCGAGAGGAGCTGAAGCAACTGCTCAATTGTTTTAGGATTCGGCCTGGGAGGTTTATCCGACATATCAAAAAATGTCTCTGGTGAATCTGTCTGCTCGAAGGCGATATCACGCTGGCTGTCAAGGAGAAGCTGAACGATTGGCAAGACGTAGACAGGATCTGATTGTGTGCAGTATTTCTAAGAAGTGCACGAGATCTACCTCGTCAGGCCATCAATTGGCAGTTTGCACTCCAATAGTGTGTGGATACGTCATAATACGCCAAAGACCATCCATACCGTCCTGTCATCATGGTTTTGAAAGACTCGAAATGGGATAAGCAGGCCAAGTACAAGTATATGAAGAAACACGGTTTGCTAAAGCGGCCTGATGGCAGCTCTACAGTGAGACCCAAATGGTCTTCGAAAAAGTCTTCAGGGCAGCAAAAAGTGGCTAATGACGGGGGGTACTCGGACGAAAGCGAGTGGTCAGATGAGGACGAATTGGTACTTAACGAAATGTTTCCTCAGCTTGGCAGCAAGGAGCTCACAAAGGAACAGCGAGAGAAGGTGAAGCAGCAGATTTTGCAGGACTTGATCGAGCAACAGGAGAAAGAAAAGATAGAGGCTGAAGAGATAGAGACCGAGCGACTAAAAGGTGGAATATATCTTGGAAGTGACACTTCCAAGACTCAGGAATCGAAGGAGTCAATTGAAGGCGCTGCTGACGAACCTACGGATGCCCCACCCGTCACGTTGGAACAGTTTATATCCAAAGACATTCGCACTGTCAAGCGCTCCACGAGACGGCTCCCAAAGCAGAAAGAGGAGAATCTCGCGGACGAGTATGGCATCAAGTATCTGGATACAATCAAGGCTGATTCGCCCGAGAACTACAACCAGGTCTATCTATCAAAACAGAAGCATCGGCCACTTTCGAAGATTCTGGACAGCGAGCTAATAAACTTCAAGATTGGTGAGTCTACCTTGGACGCGAGAAAAACAAACATTCAGGAGCGCCCTGCTATACGCCAGCTCACAGCCGAAGAGCTAGAGCAAGACAAATACTTGCAACGAAAGGACAAAGAGGCGCAATTTCTAAGGAATATCAAAAAGCGGTTTGAGAAGCCTCAAGCGAAACTGAAGGTCCTCGAAATCAATAATTTGAACTCAAGTGATCAGCTGCAAGTGGACTATTTGGAGAGAAGGATATTGGGAGATGTTAACGGCCCAGTGCCAGAAGATCACGACATCGATGAAGATCTTCAAGAACTCTTGGGGTCCATGAATATGGGAACTCAGGCGAGCAAAGAGAGCGATTCGGGCCCCGATCGGCTGCAAACCGACGATATTGACCTCTTTTTATCATCTCTAGGTGGGCCAGAGGTCACCAAAAAAGCAAACATCCCCTCACAGTCTCGTAATGTCACTGCAGGTATTTTAAAGAGCTCTCCGCCCTATGTTGCCCCCAAAAGTGTCCCCTCTACCAACGACGAAGAATTCTTGGACAGCTTATTGGGATGAAGTCACGTGGCTTATATAATAGTGATCTCATGTAATCAGGAATCGCATACAAAGGCAGTATCAGGAAAGGAACTTAATAGCTTAGCTCGCAGATGAGTGGAAGTACTTCGGTCATAGACTCGTCCGAAGTTGGGGTCCCACCAGAGACCTCCTCCGGTGAAAATAATGCCAAGGCCATACAGTTGTTTGAGAAGGCGATAGATCGGGAGTCGCACGGTTTGATGTCTGAGGCGGTGGAATATTATAGAAAAGCATTTAAGTTAAACGACCAGGTTGACTTGCTCTACCGATCTCACACGCTTCCTGATAACATTAGACAATTGAAGCAGAAGAGGGGCAAAAATACAGCAGTCAGGCTAAATGAGGATGTTGTCAACAACATCGACGTTGATGAACTCTTGGAGAGCTTTGCCAACCTTGAAATAACCATTGCAAGCCACGAGCCATCTGAAAAGACCATTGAAATTCCTGAAAGCCCCTTAGTTCACCTTCCTAGTGATATCTGGATCTATATTCTTGATATCTTGTTAGTATCACACCCGGAGTCCTGGTTCAACTATTCAATCACCTGTCGAAAAAACGCGTACCTTGGGTTCAAATCGAGCATAATTTGGGCCAGGTTGTGCAATTTGGTGTATCCTTTGCAGCGCTATGAAGAAAACCAGATGTTTGAGCAAAGATTGGGTGAGAATGGATCCGACCTCCCCATACCAAGATCGCAGAATCTCATTGTGTGCCAGTACAATAATTCATGGAAGCAAATGCTTTCCACACGTCCATTTGTCAAATTTAATGGCTGCTATATCAGCGTTGTTAACTACTACAGTGAGGGAGGAAGACAGGAGTTCTCTGACAGTTGGAATAACCCCGTGAGACTGATCACCTACTACAGATACATTCGGTTCTATCCGGATGGGACTTGCATCAAGGTTCTTTCTCATTTGGAGCCCACCTTGGTAGTGCCATATCTACTGAAAAAAAGTGAGTCAATTGCATATACAAACGAAAACATACCCGCTCACGTTGGGAGGGCAAAAGAGGGCGAGCAGATCTTTCGTGGTTCCTGGACCATATCCGCAGATGGAGAAGTGCATGTCTTGATTGATAGAGGCTCAATTCCAAGCTATGACTTCCATTACCACTTCAAGATCAAGTCTCTGGGGCCTGCCTTCAGGCATAATAAGCTTCATTGGATACGATACTACGCGATAAAGAAGGAGCTTGGGGAATCGGGGGAGATAGACAGGAGCGATTTCATGTTAAGAAATGAGCGACCGTTCACATTTCTGAGGGTGAAGCGCTATTTTGAGGAGGGATAGAGCGAAGTGAGCTGAATAGAGGACAGAGTAAGCCAGGGGACGTGTTCGGTGCGAACGCGCTCAGAAGACGAAGAGGTCATCTGGCCCAATTTCCAATGTACAGACTTGTGTTTCCTTGCTTCTGAAAACCCACGCGGGCCTTCATGACCATGGTCTAGTAACGACCGACATTAAAATACAATATATGACCTTATGGCAAGAGCTGTAGCTGTTGTAGAAGACTCTGTATGCATTACCAACCATAATTTACGCCGTACTAAGATGCCGCGTAATTTGAGGACTGTGAAATTTTTTCAACGAAAGAAAAAAGGATTTGACCTGAACTTCAACTACTGATACACACTTCAACAGAGCCGATAATTGTACCACCCAGGACTATGTCGCGTTTCTTTGCATCTGGTTATAGCTCAGGATCGAGCTCAGAGGAGGAGGACTTGGTCAGTTCTTCTGATGAGCTTCTTTCTTCCTCGGAAGAGGAGAACCAGTACTCCAGTGACTCAGAATTCAATGACGATTCTGCTGATGAGTCGGATTCCGATTCGGACGCAATTCCAACTGGCCCAGCGTACTTCTTGAAGAAATCCTTCCTCAAGGGTGCAGGTGGTGATTCTGATTCCGATAGTGACGATGAAGGTAAGAGAGTGGTCAAATCATCAAAGGAAAAATTGATCGATGAAATGAAGGCGATCATTGAAGCCATCGCCACTGCACGTCGTTCAGGTGACTGGATAACTGTTTTGAATGAGTTTGAGAAGTTGTCCCGTCAGTTGGTAAGAGCCACCCAGCAAAATCTCAGTATCCCTAACTTCTACATAAAGTGTCTTGCTGAAACTGACGACTACCTTACCGAAACTTCCATCAACGAGAAGGAGTCCAAGAAGAAAATGAATGCTGCATTGGCCAGAGCCTTCAATACTGTGAAGCAGAGAGTCAAAAAACAGATCAAGGAGTACCAGGCTCACATTGATTTGTTCAGGGAACAGCCGGAACTTTTCGATAAGGAAGAGCCCTTGGATGATTTGCTCAAGCCAGCCGATGGACAATTGGCTGCTTCTAAGGATCAGGAACTTGGTGACTCTCAGAGAATTCTTTCGCCCACTTTCGCAACGTTGAAGCAGATTGCTGAAACCAGGGGTAAGAAGAACGTTGACCGGTTTGAGCAGATCCAGACCTTGGAAGACTTGTTGACCCTGGTCAGTGGTTCTGGTAAGACATTTGAAATCATTTCCGTTTATCTTATGTTATTGTCGATCAGATTTGACTCAACCTCGAACTTGGTGTTCATGTCTATTGATCAATGGAAAAAGAGTGAAAAGAATGTCAACCTGTTGTTGGATCTCTTGACAAGTGCCGATGTTGCCTCAAAATACCAGGTATCTGAGTTAGGAACCATCACTGACGATTTGGACATTGAGCCAACCGCGAATGCCGAAGGAGTTAAGGTGATTTTTGGATCCATTACTTCCATCATTGAAAGATTGGACGACGAATTCACGAGATCGTTGCAGAACTCAGACCCCCACTCACTTGACTATATTGAAAGATTGAAGGACGAAACCACCATCTATCAGTTAATTGTGAGAGGGCAATTATACATCGAGAGCTGTGTTCCCGAGGGATTAAGAAACAAACCTCAGGGAGAGTCATTGGTGAGGATTGTTTCTAGAAGATTGGAACACGTTTATTACAAACCAAACCAGTTGATTGTTGCTAATGAAGCCGATGCCTGGAAGCAAGCTTCTCTCGTTGATGTTGACTCTTCAATTATCAGCAAGACGTCTTCTCCATCCGAATTGGTTAATGGTTTGACCAAGTTCTTATCGGGCCAGCAATCTCACCCTATTTACCGCAAGAAGTCTTTGTTGTGCACAATCTACTACTTTGCTGTCAATAACCAGTACCAAGAGGCGAAGGACTTGTTCTTAAGTTCCAACTTCTACGCACAAGTCAACCGCTCTGACTCTTCATTGCAAGTGATGTACAACAGAGCTTTGGTCCAATTAGGATTGAGCGCTTTCAGATCTGGACTTATCGAAGAATCGCACCAGATCTTAAACGACATCGTCAATAGTCAAAGGTTGAAGGAGTTGTTAGGACAAGGCTTCAGTACTAAATATCCAAACCAAGCCACAAACGCTGAAAAACAGAAATTATTACCATTCCATCAGCACATCAATTTGGAATTGTTAGAGTGTGTTTTCATGACTGGTACTTTCTTATTGGAGATTCCTGCAATTGCAGCTTCTACTGACAATTTCAAGGATTCTAGACGGAAATCATCAATCAAATCTTTCAAGAGCAAATTGGAATTCTATGACAAACAATACTTCACTGGCCCACCGGAAAGTATTAAGGACCATGTTGTTCATTCATCCAAAGCTTTACAAAAGGGAGACTGGTTGAAGGCGTACGAATTATTGCATTCGATTAAGATCTGGAAATTGTTCCCTGATCACGAATCTTTATTATCCATGATCAAGCATCAGTTACAAGTGGAAGGCTTGAGAACATACATTTTCACTTATAAGGGAATTTTCTCTAAATTAAGTATTTCCAAGTTGTCAACCTTATTTGCAATTGAAGATGAAAAGGTGATTGAAATTGTTAGCAAGATGATTGCAAACCATGAGGTAAAGGCTACTTTACAAGAAGACAAGTTTATCAACTTCACTACCGATGAGCAACAGAGGACCAAATTGCAGGAATTGGCAATTGTCATGAACGAAAAGGTTGGTCTTGTTACTGACAAGAACGAGAAGACTGCTTCGAACGGTTACGGAAAGATGCTGCAGCAACAAGTCCAACAACAGAAGGAAAAGAAGGAGCAGAAGGAACAAGAGGAGAATAATAGATTTAAATTCGCCGTTGTTAACACTCACAATGATGAGTTTCAGACATAAGGAGAAGATGATGAGATGAGATAACTCGCTACAAGAAGATGGCTGTTTAGATAGTGTTGTATCCTGGAATCCTCAAAGATGCCCAAAAGATCTGGCATCGCGATCGGATTCTTTGCATTCGCTTCTATTGAAGCAGCTTGTTTTGGATTACTGCAAAGTCGGTAATATACATAAGATGAAATATGTGGAGGCGTAGACGGTAGTAGGAGGCAGTTGGAGCCAGTAGGAGGAAGGAAGAAGGAAGGCATCGCATGGTGTGTGCAGGAAATTTCTGACTCTTACTATCACCACAGCTTGAAACCACAATTGATGTTGGGCTGTATCAAGTATCATGACTCCCAGCGCATTAGATAGCTCAGAAGGGCAAGCTTTTACTAGGCTGCCTGCCAAAACGGTCAAGGTTTCCGCGTTGTGTGAGCTCTGTCATGGTCGCAAAGCGGTGATGAAGCGACCCAAGAATCTCCAGAAGCTTTGCAAAGAGTGTTTTTACAATGTGTTCGAAACTGAAATTCACAACACCATCACAGACGCTAAGTTGTTTCAGCCGGGCGATAGAGTGGCTATAGGGGCGTCGGGTGGCAAAGACTCTACGGTGCTAGCATCAGTCATGAAGTGTCTCAATGAGAGGTACAACTACCAGCTTGAACTAGTGCTTCTATCGATCGACGAGGGAATAAAGGGATATCGGGATGATTCCTTGGCAACGGTGAAGAGAAACCAGAAGCAATACGACATGGAACTTGAGATTGTGTCGTACAAAGACTTGTACAACTGGTCAATGGATGAGATCGTCTCGTGTGCTGGCATTAGATCTTCATGTACCTACTGCGGAGTGCTCAGGAGACAAGCTTTGGACAGAGGAGCGGCAAAATTAGGAATAAATCATGTTGTTACAGGTCATAATGCCGACGATATGGCCGAGACTGTCCTTATGAATATACTCAGAGGGGATGTGGCTCGCTTAGAGAAGTCATGCACAATATTGACTCAATCGAGTGGCTCTCCGATCAAAAGATCAAAGCCGTTTAAGTATACCTACCAAAAGGAGATTGTTCTTTACGCTCATTATAAAAAGTTGGACTACTTCTCAACAGAGTGCACTTACGCCCCTGAAGCTTTCAGGGGCACAGCTCGAGAGTTGTTGAAATCGCTTGAGGCCATACGACCCTCTTGTATTATGGACATCATCTACAGTGGCGAGCATTTAGCCTTGGCCCCGAAGAAGAAGCGGACTACCCAGCAATACAAAAAAAAGACCAAGCAAAAAGTGCATGAGGCCCACCTGGAACAGCAGGTCAATTCGGATGGCTCGGTGTCCATTTCCCAAAGGCCATTCGAGTTCAAGGACGGAAACACCTGTGAAAGGTGCGGCTATTTGTCTTCCAACAAGATCTGCAAGGCATGCGTGCTTTTGGCGGGGTTGGAAACCAACCGGGCCAAGGTGGGAATAGATAACAATGCAGCAGTAGACGGGGCAGCAAAACTCACGAAGACGCTAGAGCAATTGAGCTTTTAGGTTTACAGGAACTATGAATGATAATACGGTTAGGGCAGTATAGAATATACGATTATTTAATTCTCTGGCTTTCTGTAGAGAACTCCTGCTCCAGCTTGTGCAGTAGGGAACACTAAAGTCTCGGCCACGACCGTATTTTGTCTTCTTGTGGCTCCAAAGACAATTATTTCGGCAATATCTGTGGCAGTTAAAGGCTCCATACCCTTATAAGTGCTTTTGGCAAGATCTTTGTCTCCCTTGTATCTGACTTCAGAAAACTCAGTCTCAACTGCACCGGGGTCGACCTCAAGCACCCTAATCCTGGTATCAACTAGCTCCTTTCTTAAAGAGTGGGTAAAAGCTCTCACTGATGCCTTGGTGGCACAATATATCCCTCCACCGGGGTAGGGATCTCTTCCAGCGATAGAGCCCAAATTGACGATGTCACCAGAGTCCTTCTTTTTGAAAATGGGCAACACCACCTGGGTCAAAGTGATAAGGCCTAATACGTTGGTCAGGAACATATCGTGGATATCGCTCTCGATAATCTCGCCTACTTTTTCTCTTCCAAGAGCTTTTCCAGCGTTATTGATCAAGATATCGATGTCTGAGAATTCTTTGGGCAAGCCCTCGATAAATGGCCTAATGGTCTCAATTTTGGAAACATCGAGTTGTGCTGAGTGGATCTTTATCGCAGGGTAAACTTTGCTCAATTGCTGAGATAGGGAATTGAGTCTTTCGAGCCTTCTGGCAGTGATGATAAGATTAATATTCCCATTAGCGGCAGCAGCAAACTCTCTCGCAGTCGCTTCCCCTATTCCAGAGGAAGCTCCCGTGATAAGAATGATTTTGTTTGCTAACCTTTCAGCGGCTTTGGCTCCGTATGACATGGTGGTAATGTAAGAGAAGTGTCAAGAGAAAAGGAGAACAGCCCCACGATTCCATGGCCTTTTATCCGGCCGTGCGTACAGCGCCGGGCCGGTCGCGATTGCAAATTGTGGAGCTTTCACGCAGGCGCTGTTTGAGGGCGTCTGTTTTCGAGGGGTATAGGGACTCGTTTACCGAGTAGGTTTGAAGGCGACATTCGTTTATTTAGAAACGGGGTCTCTATGTAAATGAGAAGCACTCGCCTGGTTTGTAGAAAATACTAACGTCTCAGCAATAACTGTCTTCTGCTTTCTGGTGCAGGCAAACACAATTACCTCGGCAATGTCTTCCGCCAATAATGGCTCAGTACCCTCATAGACCTTCTTTGCTCTTTCAAGATCTCCCTTAAATCTAACATTGGAGAACTCGGTCTCTACATTACCAGGGTCAACCTCAAATACCCGGATCTTTGAATCAATCAATTCCTTCCTCAAAGAATGGGAAAATGATTTGACGGAGGCCTTGGTCGCGCAGTAAACTGATCCACCGGGATAAGGGTCTCTGCCAGCGATGGAGCCCAAGTTGACAATGTCTCCAGAGTTTTTCTTCTTGAAAATCGGCAACACTGCTTGTGTCAATGTGATGAGTCCTAGGACATTGGTCTGGAACATAATGAGAATATCCTCATCCAAAATGTCCCCCACTTTATCTAAACCGTGCGCCTTTCCAGCGTTGTTCACCAAGATATCGATGTCGGCAAACTCCTTGGGCAACCCATCAATGAAAGGTTTTATGGTCTCAATTTTGGAAACATCCAAGTTGGCTGTAAGAACCTCGATTTCAGAGTACTTTTCCTGAAGTTTTATTGATAAATCTTTCAACTTGTCTTCTCTTCTGGCTGTGAGAATGAGCTTGAGCTTGCCGTCAGCTGCAGACGCAAACTCGTAGGCGGTTGCCTCACCAATACCGGCGGACGCACCAGTGATGAGAATTGTCTTTCCTGCTAAGCGTTCAGAAGCTTTAGGACCGTAGGACATTTTTTGGATCTATAGAAAGATGTACTAGTGAGAAGAGAGCTATCGGAAGGGAAATTCCTAGGACCTTATCCAAGCGCGCCGATAGCGGCCAGAATCTTGCACCAGAATGAGCACCAGGTTGTGGCTTTGAGAGATCACATATAGACTCGTATCACAGTACTACAATTTCCAGCTTTTCGCATACATTTCACTATTCTAAACTATATGCGTAATCAAATTATCCAAACTATACAATTACAATCACCAAAAATATATGACAATTCGTTTAGTAAAAGGTAGTTGGGGCATGGTTTTGGAATAATTGCTTCGACTTCTGGACTCTGTGAGGAAGAGGGAACTTCAAGTCCTTGGTCAAGTATTGCTTGACGTATTGTCTCTTGACATCTTCGGTCTTCTCCAATTCGACGACCTTCAAGATGTGGATAGATCTAAATCTAGCTCTGTGTCTAGCGGCCAAGTCCTGGTACATGGTCTCAACAGCACCAACTCTGGTAACATCACGGTACTCCTTGTACATGTTGTGGATACCGGATCTAGAGTCGTATCTGATCCAGATACCGAAAGTCTTGACCTTGGTTGGGGTAGAGTCGGAGATAACGTTGACAGAAACGATTTCACCAGAGGCCTTCTTGACCTTGTGCAACTTCTGCAAGAAGTACCAGTAACGAGACTTGGCAACAACAACGTTAGGAGCAAAAATTCTCATACGGTACAACTTAGGCTCTGGGACAGAGTCAGTTGGAAGACGACGACCGATAACTTGATATTCGTTTAATCTAGACATTCTAGGCTGTTAGTAACATGTTGAAGAGTGATAGATGAGATGCACGGTATGAGGAATTTAGATATCCTGAAGGTCCAGGCAGGGTACATGAATGCTCACTATGGTATCCTGTCTGTTTGGAGGCGACATGACATGGAAAGTTCACGTCTTCATGGCAATCAGGACTTCACTTTGAAAATTTGATCATTCTTCCTGCCAAATTCCAGATGGCACCGAAGACTATTAAGTCATGAACTTCTCCAGCTGAGCACATTCCCACATCATCCGTCACCATATGGCTTCAATACCGCCACAATATGTTCACTTACTTTGCTGTTGATATTCCAAGTATATAGTTCTTTTCTATAAAACACCTTTTTCACTGAGATTTTTTCCAGTGCTACCAGCAGGAAGGATATAAAATGACACAAAGCCAAAATGAACAGTCCCTTTAAGTGCGATGACATTGAAATCACGGACATCCGCATGTGACTAGGGCGCAAGCCCTAATATTGAAATTTGTATAGGATGAGTCCACTATGAGAGCGCAATAGCTGATCTTGCGCCCAGTGCCAGAATTGCAGCCTTACATTTTATCCTTATGATATCCGTATATGTCTATATGCTTTCCTTTACTCAACTTTCTCAGCGTGCTCTCTCATCTTTCTTTCTCTCTTGGACTTCGCAATGTCACCACTCTCAGTATTTAAGAAGTAGTCAAACCACCTGAAAGAACTGGCGTAATTTCCAATGAAGAAGCGGTGGTGGTCATCGTGGTGTTCAGCACCTGCCCAGAAGGGAATAAAATTGTGGAGAGACCAGGGGAAGTCATAGCCTGAGTGCGAATCAACAGCCTGGAACAAGCGAAGGGTGATCCAGAACGTAAGCGTGAACAAGTGCAAATGAGGAATGTTCCACTCTGGTCTGGTTTTGGAGAGGTAGGCATAGATAATTGGGAAGCCAACAGTACCAAAACCCAAAGACATGACCTCTACGGGGTGGGCGTATTCTGCTGTTAAGCCAAAAGGAGCAGCATACTTGTGGTGTTGTTTGTGGATATTTCTGTAAAACCAGCCCACATGAAACAATCTGTGTGCCCAGTAGTGCCAGAAGTCCTCACAAATAAAAAAAATGGCAATCTGCATAGCCATAATCGAGTACGAAGGGAACGGGACCGAAACAGATATGTTCAAGTTGGCACAGAGAGGGTGGAATAGCCAAATAGGTAAAGCCTCGACAAGCAAATGAGACTTCAACACCTCTACCATGCATTCCCATTGTTGTTTTGCAGTTGGAATCTTGTTTGCTTGGATCTTCCATCTGTTGAAGTACGGGATTCTGTCGATGATCATCCACGGAATGCATCTTCCAAAGTACACCAACTCGTGGGTGACAAAGAATAATAAACCAGTGGCAAGAATATCGTTATCCATGTATATGTACCAGGAGAGCCATAGTCTTTCAAGAATGTTTAGGCTGGCCACAGAGACATTTGGTGAGTCCTTGAGCTGGTGTAATATGTTGAGGTACCCTGTTTTAGTTGTCAGGGGCGACAAATATGCTAGCGAAGATGAAGTGTTGAAAAGATCCATATTGAATTACAGGATATGCCTCGAGACTGATTATCAGAATCAAAATCCAATGTCGAGTTGCTCCGTTCCATCAGGCCTATGTGAAGCCACGCTATTTAAATGCTAGCCCGTCGTTTACAAACTGACCTGATTTTCGCAGCCAACGCGTGGCGCATACGGTGGTGTGATATTGAGAATTTTCTGGCGGGATTTTGGATTTCTCTCGCTGAGCTATACGACCGGATGGAAACGCCTGGTAAACGAGTTATACGAAATGGCGTTACAGAGATGGTTTCGTAAGAGAAATGGTCCCGTTAGAGGATAGAAAATAGAAGATAAATACAGGCTCGTTGATTTGTAATGGGTTGATTGCCGTGGTGTATTTGAATCCACCTCATGTCTAATCATTGAAGCGTGAGAGAACGACAAGCGTTGAGCATACAGAGTGCACCGAATGCAAGGAATATATTATATTATGATTGAATTTCTATTCACCTGTCTTTCTCTTTACTCTAGTGGTTCCTTATAAATTTCATTTTTCTCACATTTGCAATCCCCAGGCTCATTATAGTATTTCTCACGTCGCATATACTGTAGCGCTCTAGAAGTACACCCAGTTAGTTAGCTGACTAATATCACATTAGGATCTTCAAACGACATCCTGAACGTCGTATAACAGTACATTTCTGGCATTGTCTACACAACCACCAAATCTATCTTGCTTTATTTTCATTAGGTGCGCCTCTATTCTACTGAACTCTAGCCTTTGGCAAAATGTCAACCAACAAACTGTTGTCAACTCCTGACAACCCTAAGCCGTTGCTGTCCTTGTAGGTCTTAATGTTATTGAAAAACTTGTCAAACAAGAAGGAAGTATCCAAGGGCCCACCCTTTGCCTCTGGATGGAACTGAGTGGAAAAGATAGGTTTGTACTTGTGGATCATTCCTTCGTTGGATAAGTCGTTCAAGTTTGTGAAATAAGGCTCCCAGTCATTGTTTAAAGTCTCGGCATCGACTGCATACCCATGGTTCTGGGATGTGATGTGGCATTGGCCGGTGAGTAAGTCAAGGGCAGGGATGTTGTGGGCTCTGTTACCATACTTCAATTTGACCGTTTTGGCACCACTTGCCAAAGCCAAGAGCTGGTGGCCTAAGCATATACCGAATATAGGCAAGTCTTCGTACTTGTCCATGGTAGCCTTCAAGCTGGAAACAGTCGAGGAACAGTGTGTTGGGTCACCTGGCCCGTTGGAGATAAATATACCATCGAATTTGTTAGCAATCTTATCGATTGGGTAATTGTATGGGAATACAGTCAACGAGGCGCCCCTTTCAACAAGACACCGCAAAATGTTCTCCTTTGCACCACAATCAAGCACGGCAAGGTGAATGCCCTTCGAGTATTGAGGAGGGCAGGCAACGTGGAATGGGGCCTTAGTAGTCACCTTGTGAACCAAATTGATCGACCCAGGGTCCTCAAAGGCAGCATCTTCGTCGGCGTCATACTCTTCACTGACAGTGATTCTGGCCAAGGAAGATCCCTTGTCTCTCAAGTAGCTGACGAGTTGTCTCGTATCAACCCCTGAGATCGCCGCCACACCCGATCTCTGACACCATTGCTGAAGGGATTCAACAGCAGTCCAATGGGAGTATTCTAAAGCTGCATCAGCCACAACAATTCCAATACACTGGACACTGGGCGACTCCACATACTTCAACAAATCGAATTGGTCCTTGGCTGTGGAAGACGGTACCCCATAGTTTCCAATAAGAGGCTGGGTGAAGCACAAGATTTGGCCTTTGTAGGATGGATCGGTCATTGATTCAGGGTATCCAACGAGGGAGGTGGTAAATACTGCTTCGCCAGAAACATTAGTATCAGCACCAAAAGAGTACCCGCTAAATACTGGACCGCCTTTTATGGTGAGGGTAGCTCTATCAAGCTTGGAAGTCTTGTTAATAAACCCAGCGGTTGCCAACGTACGTTGGAAACGTCTAAGCATTATTGAAAAATTAGAAAAGAGGATTTGACAAAGTAAACTTCAAAAAATGACTCTTCCAGCTCTCAATTTCTGAATCCTTGACTTAGCTTTTTGACCTATATTTCTGAGGACGTAGAAGTAGATGGGAAAAAATTTCAGAAGATGAGTCGGAGAGCTGATAGCGAATCGCGGCTAATTTTTTTCGCCCTAGCACGGATTACTCGATTAGGCCATGAGTCACCACACGTGACCTAATAGCAATGTTTTTAGTTCCAGCTACCCTACATTTGCACCCACATTGCAGCCGTTTAATCTATACGAACTAGTCAGTTACCTAACCAACTAAAATCGGAACATCGATTTTCATGACGTTGTCAGCAAATTCCTTTTGATCTGAACTGCTGCCTTTGAATTTCACCAATACCTGAAGGCAGTAGATCCTACCCACCAAACAGCTCTGGAAAGTAGGCAAAAGATTCACGTTGTGCTTATGAAGCGGAATAAGCGGAAGCCTCAAGGCTTTTCGCCAAATAATCTTTGGGTCCTTTGCGTCAGACTGCTTTGCTTTCCAGTCCAGATCTGTGTTCAAGAGATCAGCATGCGTAGAATGGTTGAGAACCTGGAAATACTCCTTAATCGTATCTTTCTTGAACGTTAACGACTTGAGTGATTTTAAGTATAAATAGGATTCCTTGGATATGATTGTCTTGTTGACTTTCAAAAATTCAATGTAATTAAAGGCCATGTCTTTTAATGTCTGTACGTTTTCACGGGTGTTTTCCACATCGTCCCTGATATGAACAGCTTCATCTTTTGGATTACAATAAAAGAAGTCATATCCAAGGGTGGTCGGGAGAGGATACTCGGTGTTATAGGTCCAGGAAACTATGTTGAGTTCAATGAAACTGATTTTTGGAGGAGAAATGGAGGTCTCGGTACCGGTGAATACGAGTGTTATATCCACATGATCCTGAATCATCGAAGAATCACGCTGGTATAACTCCATTATATGAGGTGTGGTGTTCAAGATACTCGACGTGGAGCTGACAGGACTCAAAGTATTTTCGATGGTTGTATTGTTATTACTGTTTGACTTCGATTGTGATTTTGAAAGCCCTAAATGGAACGATTTTTCGTGGGATGACAGATTCGGAATTGTCATGGTCGGAATCAAGTTGGTTGTCGAGTTAGACCTTGACACTGTACCATTATTGTACTTTTTAAGCAAGCTGGGTGCGCCATAGGGAAACTGCCTCGCTGGGATCTTAACAAAAAGCTTCAGGGTTCCTATTTTGATCAACGAGGATAAAATCTTCTTCTTTTTCTTTCCGTAGATATCCACAGCCTCGCGAGAACCAATCATTCTATCATCAAAGTAGTAGAGATTGTCGTCTATATCCAACTGCTTCCTGTTTCTATTCAACAATTGTGCCAATATCTGGTCCTTGACGTTGAAGGTCTCCAAATTTCTTGATGTACTCTCACTGTTGAAAACCATCAAGTTTTTGTGTTTGATTTCAGCCTGGCTATACTCTTCCATGTTTAAGCAGGAATTAATCTCGCTGTCGACGTGATAATTGAGCTCATTGAAACTCCGCCAAGTGATCCGGTTAACGTATCTCTGGAACAACTTACCGTCTATTCCAGCACTGGAAAACGTTTCATTGCCGTATTGGTAGTCTTGATCGTAGTACATGAGCTCAACGTTAAGGTCAGGAATAAACCGAAGGAAGTACTGGCAACTTTGTGAGATAACATAATTGGCATCAGAGTTTGCGTCGTTTATATCTTGGTGGGATAATGGGTTTTCCTTGTCACCATCAAGTTTATCAATAAATTTTGCCTCAATCGTGTAGGAGATGCTTACGTCCTCGAAGGAGTAATCCTTCGTCAACAAAGGAGTTCCACGGACATTTAAAAACCCGTACCCGAGCGCCTTGTTAAGGCTTATTGTTGCTCCCCTGTTGTAGAAACAGGTTCTATCAATTCCCATTGATGGTGGCGGCAACACGTGAGGTAAAATCGAATTGATGCAAGCGTTGTCCAATAACTTCTCCGGAAATTTGAAAGTGAAGAACTTTTTGTACTTCATGTGTGGTTGAAGAACTCTCTCATTGGGCAACCCAAAGAAGCTCCCATCGAACAAATCCTTAGTGAAAGCATCGTACTCTATTCCGGCACTGCTTGGTATATGAGTGTAGCCGTACGAAGCGTTGAGGTCGTACATCTTGAGGAATTTCTTGGTCAACATCTTCTTGATGCGGCCATTATCCAAACTATTATCGTGCACCCTCTCTGTGGCCTTGATTGTTCCTTCTAAAGTAACAAGAAAGAGCCCAAAATCAATCGGGGCATTCGATGTATTGGTGATGACAATGTATCCGTTGACCGCATCACCACTAGAGTACTCCTTCAATCTGGTTTCTGGCTCATTGGGAACATGAGGTTGAGGAACTCTTTTCGTTACGTGGATCTGGATGTCTATGGGCGAATGGCGGAGCTTGGGAAGCCTGTCAATGTTGTCAAGGACGGTGTGGCCGTATGTATCATGCGCTGCTGCTATCGCTGGGGGGCTTCCTGAACCCTCACCGCTGGCACTTTCCAAGCCCAAATGGTGTTCATTCAATCTGTCCAGTAGCTCATTGACGGTGTCGTCATTGTAGGCGGAACTGGCCGGAGCGGTGGGAATATCATCGTCATCTCCTTCTGTCATGACGGAGTCCAAATTGAAGTCACGCTGGGTAGCATACAACGAGTTAACAGTACTTCGGGAAGTGGTTGGCGACAACATAGGCGGGGTGGATGAAGTGTTGTTTGTATCTCCGTAGACAGGGGGCTCCACAGTCAAATTCTCGCTGAATTGATCGTTATCCCGCTTGAGAATTGACTGAAACATTTGAAACGAAGGCAATATGTCGAAATACTCTGTATGTGTGTTGGAAGGGGCCAGAGAGATGGGGCTCATAGAGTTAGATAAGGCGTCAATATGGCCCTGAAGCTCAGGAGCCGGCCGGTAGGGGGTAGCATTGATCCTTTCGGGGGCTCTTCGGTTTTCGGCGGAGCGTAAGACATTACTGGAGCTTAGGCGGGCAATGGGATGAGGCGGTCTCTCCGAATTCAAGCTGGAGGAGGAGGACACTGAGAAGTCATAGGATGGGGGGTCATCCGTAGGAGATGCGAATGAGGCTGCCGAAGGCACGGTGATCCTAGGCGAGTCCAGCGGAGATGTCATGTAGCTAGGGAGAGCGTTGGAGGCACCTAGTGACAGCGGATGAAAAAATGGGGTAAAAGGGTGGAAGTACTGGAGTAAGCAGGAGTATTTTTCTGTGAAATGGATTCATTTGCAGTAAAATCCAGCCTATAGCTACTGCCATACGGCGTTCTAAGGATGGGGCTTGCCGCTTGGGGCCGAAAAAATACCGGGTATTTCAGTCGGCACGGCAGAGCCTAATCTCAGCTTGTCTACAGGAAGAATATCCGCTAGTAGGGGTTCATAGAAAACGGCTAAGGCTACGACGAAATGCAAATTGTTACGAAATTGGTTCATTAGAATTCTGCTGCAGGTTAGTTGAGTTCTAGAAATTCGCTTCTTTCAGACTGACATGCAAATCGTATAATATTTTGGAGTATCATAGAAAATCAAATAGTAGAAATCATCATAAAGAGAGATGCTTGTACATACCGGTAGTTCTTACTTTCACATACAACAGCTGAAAAGTTTGAAAAAAAAAGTTTCAGGAACCACGGCCGGTCAAGGCCTGAATTATCATCAATGTAAGGAAATTAACATGTCTCCTTACGCAGTAGACCGTCGTGAATTGTGGTGAAGTCATCATATACTTTCTCGGTCAAGCTTTTCAGATGCTGTATAAAAAAGAAAATCTTCTGAATTCCAGATAAATAAAGCAGCTTAAAAGACCTGGTATTATCAGACATGAAAAAGTTTCTCTGCATTAAAGATTTAGACATATGCTTGTCATTTTTTTTCAAACTCATCGTGTAATACCAGCTCTGGACAAGCGCCAATATTGCGTGTTGGGAGAGGCAGAAGGGTGAGAAGAGTGAAACAAGATAAAAGTATTTCGTGAATGTTTCTATTTTGTTAGTAAAAGTTTATCGATTTTATGAGATATCAGAAAGGCATGAATGGTATAAAATAAAGGTTGTCATCAGCGGGTATCCCGAAGTCTGACTCGTCATCTAAAGGATCATCAGGTATCTCTCTATGTATACGTACACATTATTGGTTGCAGGCGTTAGCATGTCTATTAGTTAGTATATAGGAACCACATAATTCAAACCAAAGATCAGTTTAAGTGGGTTTCTGAGGCCCACCATAATGCGTTGTCACTCATAATATATTCAGTGCCCAGTGCAATAGTTCCTCATGTAAATGCTTTTGAAAGCAACACTTACCTGTTAGTTAGTACAAAATTTTAGCCAAAATTAAACGTTTGCTCAGTAAAATGCAAAAACTTATCAATCATAGAGTTTCAGCCAGTAATTCCAGCTTTGTTTTTGTTAAGTCATCATCGAAACGTCCATCCAAAGTACATACTCATTAAAATTAAAAAAAAATCAAAAAATCAAAAAAAGTCATTATGTGGAAGCCCTCTAACATGTTAGTAAAATATTCCAAATCTTCCCTTGGCAATCTGATCAGGTATTAATAATGTTGTGATCATTCTGAATAGTCACAAACTCTAGTTTGAAATGATTATTTGGATCATCACTAGATTGCCGTCAAAATTTCAATGGAATCTAGACTAGAAACATACATAGAGAGGCTTCCTGTGAAGACTACCAGCTCTAAGAGTAGCTCCTCTTCAGAGGGTCTCCTCCAAGATCCGGCAGTCCTAAGGAACAGTACAACAGGCTTGAAAGTGAAAGAAAAGTTTTTTATACTGAACCAAGGCTGAGATTTTCTGTCCGGGTAAATATACAAAGAGGTCTAAAGTAACCCATGCACCCAGCATAACAATTGAATGTAAGGCTACAGCTCTGGCATTACTGACAAAATTGATATTAGACGCTATGGACCTATATAATACCAATTTACATACCTCGTTCATTGATTTTTGGGCAAAAATTGAGGGGGAACTGGGGGCATGAACACTGGCATCCCTGGCATCCCTGGCATGAAGGGAGGTATGGGCATTCCATTCACCAAGTCAGGCCTGCCCACAGGAGCTGGATGCTGTCTTTTATTATCTCCGCCTTCGGGTTTACCATCAGCGCTCAACTCCCTTTTCTTTGTGGGGTTTTCAATCTCCAATTCCTTCTCTTTTTCCTTAATGTATTCTTCAATTTCCGCTTCGAGTTCCTTATTTCGTACTAGTCCATCCAAAAATACGTCCTCTGTATTACAGTTGGGACAGTGGAAATCATTTTCAATGAGCAATTGTTCCAAGTCTGGTTGGTGATAATTGAAATTTTTCATGTTCTGCAATTTTTCTTCAGATTGACAGCACGGAGTCATAACTATTGGCGCAGTGAGTAGTTTTCTACTTGACAAAGGGTCCAAATATCCCGTCTTTCCATCATTTTCAACGCACTCCAATATCTTTAGATCGTAATCCAACTTGGCTTTGCTAACAGCGTTCTGCTGCTTTTGTTGGTAGTTAGCCCATGTTTTACTATCAGCCAAAGTAACGACATATTCACCAGTATCAGTGACCATATACGTGTTACCCTGAGCATCCACCAAGTCACCATTTTCATTTGTAGTGAGCTTACTATCGGGATTGCTCGCACTGTTTTCAGCTGCTTCTTTAGAGATTGTCTTTAGGTAAGACCGAGGAATACCTGTCGTTCTCTTGATTTTCTTGCCCTCATAATTTGGATCTGTAATTGTGGGACAATTTTTTATCCAATGGTCCTTGCCTCCGCAGCGGTAACACATGTAGCCCGGTGGTGGTTGATCTTCGGGACTGACTCCATTTGCCGTGGGCTTACTATATACCATCTTATGGGTGGACAATTCATCCTGGGTTTGTGACCATGCATTGGATTGGTTTTCAAACATCATTTTGATTCTATCTTCTTCAGATATCGTTTCATCTATAGGTTTTGATTCGGTGGCGATGTTGGTTGGCTGATGGGTTGGGATTATCTTCCTCTGGATTCTGGGCTTTCCACTAACGTAACGTGAAGCGTTGTTGAATTTACCATTTCTCAGCCAGCTAGGAGATCGGCGTGCTAGTACAAAAGAGGATCTTGGTATCACGTCTTGGTCATTGTCATACTCTAGATCTGGCTGGTCCAGATGGTATAACCTCAAATTGAAGTCCGTGCCCTCTCCAAGATGGTTCTGCATTATAATTTCATGTTTCAAGTCGAAAACTGAAATGCCTGTACCATCAAAGTGAATTGTAGACTGTACCTTTTGGTGAAGGAACTTATAGAAGATGGTAGACGACATCACTGGGTATGGATAAGATATGGATACTGGCTAAGATTTCTCTGCTAAATCTCGAGTGGGTTCCGGCATACGGTCTCTTCAAAATTTACGTGCGACGATGGTTCTTCCTCTGTGCTCAGTTTATGTCAGGTCAAAACAGCCCCAATTGGCACAACAAGGCACCATTTTGGCAAGAAAAAGTTAGAATGGGCTACTCTGTCACATCAGTATTGGGCTATACTGACCACTTGCCGTCTCAGCAAGTGAAATTACCTCTCAAATATGGTATTAGCAAATCGAAACACAACAACAACGAAAAGTTCCAATCGAGTCTTGCCAATAACGGAAAGGTGATATCTCTAAACGATATCCCGGGAACGTTCATAGATGCAGTTTCATATGTGTTATTGAACGATTTGAAGACAGTCCGATTAACGCCTTTGACTTCTCAAGCTAATCGCTTGGATTTGAAGTTTCAGCAGATAGAGATCAGTATTCCTCACAACCTTGCTTCAAATACATGTTTATCAGTCTACCTTCAATACGCACAACCACAGATCGAGGAAAGTGACTACATTGAGGTTGCTGAGGCTGATATCACTCAAGACCCATACTTTTTAGTTGATCTTATCGACGAGAATTTTCTTTTTGTCTCCATTAAAGTCTCGCTCAATGATTTCATTATTAACGATAAAAGGAGCTCAAAGCCCTTCCAATTAGATAAATTTCTGCAATGGGGCAATATCTCAGTACCGTACTCTTTTGAATTGCGGTCACCACCTTATTTTATCAAATCCATCTCGCAAAACAGTTTGATTGTCTCCTTGAAAGATGGAGGATTGCTACACTTCAAACGCGCCTCTCCTTTGACTGATTATGAGGTTTACAATTTTAATGAGTTTACCTCCCACAATATCCTCCCATTCAACTTATTGCGGGGCATTTGGAAGAAATCATACAACGACAATGCCAACTCCAAAGAACTAGTGTTGGGAGGCATATCTGTTAATTCGGCTGTTGACATAGTGGCTCTCAATTATTCAACAATTGCCGTCTTAACAGTCAACAAAATGTTGAAAATATGGAACCTTGATATCCACGAACAGGAGTTCGAACCGATAGACTTGAAATCGCACGTACACGATACATCATTCTGGCTCTCGTCTTCAACAGTGTCAAGGTATCTCCAAATCATCTCTACCAATGGCTTTGCAGAAAAGAGATACTTAACATGCCATTTCGTTTCGAGACTCGATGAGAACGCAAAAAGCATATCTTTATTCAGAACATGGCAATTGGTTCCATTTGGTGAAGCCAAACTTCAGTTGAAAGAGGTTAAGCATTTGGAATTTAAACCTGATTTGCTCAATAAGTTGACTACTGAGCCTGATGGAAATTCCAGCATCAATGATAATAATGGGGTCGGGGTCTGGTTTTTGCAAGATTTTATTGCCACTATATCTAACAACCTTTTGACGTACCATTTGCTCTGGAAAACGAACACTTCGTCAGTGATATCCGTGAATGTTATAAATCTCTCCACAGGAGATTTGGAAAGCGTTGACTGGTCCACAACAGATCCTGAAAGAAACGTGCTCTCAACTTTCTCGCCATACTATGACGCCGACTATTATCAACAAAAAATATTGAACTCGGGCTACTACGATGAGCTTATCGTGAAGACATCTGTCGATATTTTCAAGGAACATGTTGGAATCAATGATATTATTAGCCCTCCGAGCACTTCACTCCGCCAACTTGTTCTTGAGGCAATTGGAGATGGACAAGAAGAGAGCAAAATTAACTGGTATAGACTAGACTCCTTATGCGAAGAGTTCAAAAAACTGAGTGAAGAGTGTTTAGCATTGCATGTACCTGGTCAATCATACGGAGTGGTTCTCAATACCAATTCGCTTGGAATCTTAAGACCATCGCATCGTTACGAACTTAACCATAATAAGGAATCAAACGTGGTACATAAGATTTTGGATAATCTTTCGATTATTTTATCCACAAAGACATACATTAAAACTCATGAGTTGATCATCAGTGCACAAACCCTGGGCAGTATTACAGCTGAAAAGGTAACAGAGTTATACGAGACGCTTCTTGCATCCAAGATCTCCAAAGAACATAGCGACGAGATTGTATCGGAGCTTGTTCGCAGTCCGGATGCTCTTGATACCATCAACTCATTTATTGATTCTATTGAGTTTGATTCTGCCGGATTTAGTGGGGTTTCTATTATTGGCAGTTTATCAAAATTGGCATCCATATCGTCGTTTAAAACAATCAAAAACTCTCATGAGTCAATATTAGTGGGGTTAAGTGTCTTACTTCTTCTCATGGAAGTCAATGAACCCATTTTGGCCTTGTTTAAAAGAATCGCGTCAATTCTTTCAACCTACAAGATCCTAAACACAATTCTTGATACCAGCTTCGAGACAACTAATCGCAACGAAAAAACAGAACGTCACAAATTGAACAATCTAGAAAATTCTTTGTTTTGGAGCGGTCTTGTGCAGAAGCACTTGAAGTTATCTCAGCTCATTTCAGAGGGTGAGATCAACCAAGCTTTTGATGCATTGTACTACATAATTACCACTGATTATGAAAACTTCATCATTGATATAATCATCGAGTTGATTAACCATGATGAAGGAGAAATTATCAAGCATATTTTCATTGATAAGCTAAATGCTTCCAACACTGTCAATAGGTTTTTGATTGGGTTTGTCTATCTCATAAGTAATGAGCCCTCCAAATTTTATCAAATATTCGAGAAAGAAACAATCAAGTTTTCCACTAGTCCTGAAATCAAGACAAAATTAAAGGAAAAAATCTTCAAGTCATTGACAATAAATTCCCACATTAAGAAGTTTTTGAGCTCACTATTTGAAACCGAATTTTCAAACGAGCAATTAGAGAAAGCTAATTACTATCATTCATTGTCGAATTTAGCATTTTCCCAAGGAAGCAACGCCCAAAAACTGCTCCATCCTCAAAGGTTTATAACTCCTGCAGCTGACACCATCCTTTTGACTTCGCCCAGTCCTTCCATTGAGCTCGAGTCTGACTTCACGAGGAACTCATTACGGTTCGAGAAGACAGCTATAGAAACGCTTCAACTGATTTCAAATCCGGACGAGTCTGTTAGACAAAAGATTCTAGAGTATCACTTGAATGTGTTTGAAATGGCTCTTACTCTCAACGATTATGATTTATCATATGAGGCGTTATCTTATCTTGAGGCACATCGGAAGTCCACACCTGGAGTACAATTTGAGGTGAGGGAGTTGTTTATTAAATTTATTAACAATTTGATTTTCAACAGGTCCATTACCTTACTTTTCAGTGCTAAGCCGGACCAATTGTTCAGAAGAAACTACTTATTGATTGACAGTATTTTGTTAGGTTTAGCTAACGACGAACTCACGTTATCAAACTCTTTAAAATACTACGAGTTTCTCTATTCTTGGAGAATCTTTGGTGGCACTTCGTTGGAGGGAAGCACAAACTTGGCAGACAAAAGAGGGGCGATCGAAGCATTGTACATGTTTATAACCAGATTCCGCCACGAACAAAATCTTTTAGTTAGTGACGAGGGAGTGGATGTTGATGAAGATATTAAGCAGTACAAATTGAAAGTTTTGGAGCTTTATATGATCGTTCTCAACTGCTTGAAGAGTTTTGATAACGATGAGGACAAGTGGATCATAAAATCAAAGGGAATTGATACCTTAGGAGCTTGCACGTTGGATGATTTGAACTCAGAATACGCGCAGTGGCTCAAGGAGCTCGAAAATGACATGAAGGATAACTGGAATCCTGATCTGATTAGTTAACCTTTTTTAGAAATAAGACTCCATTTAACCAATATTACCCCCCGTATTACCACTTCCTTTCGGATTATCGTCTTTCCAATCATCCCAATTTCTCTTCTGGATCTCGTCATCACTATCGTCGGTTTCATCTTCATCTTTACCATCTTTGACCTCCTCTTTCATCATCTTTCCGTTCGCCAACTCATAATCCAAATATTCTTCTACTGACATCGAAGGAAGTACTTGTCCTGTTCCAAACACTTTCTTCTTGAGCTGTTGTTTGTCCGAGGTAATTGTGAAAGGCTGAAGGATCTTGCCTTGTTTCGATAATAGCAGGGACATTTTTGCATTTCCTGTCAATTTGCTTGGATCTGTTTCGAGTTTTGTGGTGTATCCGTAATCGTTTTCTGCAGTATATTGGCGACTATCTTCAAAGCCCAAAAGCTCCAATTTAGGCTGGGGAGTGAACTGGGGTTGTCTCGACAACACCTGCAATTCCATTGCTATCATCTCCAACATGTTGAATGAGTTTATCGCAAAAAGCCTCAATTGATCCGAGTAAATGGCTCTCAAAGTTTCCTCATCAAAATTGGCTAAATACTCGCCTTCGTTGTCTTGACCATTATCAGTTTCTCTTAGTATTTCCAATTTCAGATTGAGTTCCTTCTCAAGTTTATAATTTTCAATTTTCGAAGCTCTTTTGTTGGCAGGAGACAAGTAGGAGCCAGTCAATTCCTCGTATGTGGGATTGTACGTTTCTGCGAAAGAGTCTATTTTCTTAGCTTGCAGCTCAGAAAGAATCCCATACCCCTGCACCGTTGTTAGGAAATGGAGTAATTTTGATTTTGCCACCTCTAGATTGGAACTTTTGTGTGCAATTGGGTTGATCTTTTCCTCTATCACATTGGACTTGGGGTTTAATAGGTACATGGAATAGAGGCTCCCAAAATAGTAGTCGATAGCAAGATATTGGATATACAGTGGATTTATCTCTTCAAAAGACTCATTATCACTAAACAAGTCCAAGTTGCCTATGAAGTTCTGGAGATGTGTGAGTTCTTTGAGAAGACCTGCTAGTTTGGACTGGAAAGCCTTGCTATCTTTTCTCCCTACGGTATCAAGCAAGTTGTACTCAGAAAGAAATGTCTTGAACCGTTTAGAAACTGAGTCCCCATTGCTCATGACTGAATGGGATACGGGTCTGTAGGAGAACTAATACGACTTAGATGGATGAGTTCAGATCCCATGTCTTTGAGCGCCCCACAACAGCAGAGCCTACACACAGTACCTCGCACCCAAAGGCAAAGTGAAGTCCCCGAACCTACTACAGGGTACTTTTCTTTAGGGAGACTGGGAATTTCCTTTGAATGTCAACATGAGTGCACCTGCCTACTATGAACTTTACAGAAGATCAACCATTGGGACCACCTTGACTGATGCGCTTGATACATTGATTTCTGATGAGAAAATTCAGCCCCAGTTGGCTATGAGAATCCTTCACAACTTTGACCGCATTATTTCAGAACTATTGAAAGCAGAGCTGTCTATTGCTAAGTCAAAGCTCACATTCAAAGGCAATTTACATACCTATCGTTTTTGTGATGATGTCTGGACGTTTATCATTAAAAAGGTGTTGATCAAATTGACTGATGTGTCCGCAAATGATAGTAATGATAACGAAATACTCATAGATAAGTTCAAAATTGTTGCGTGCAACTCTAGAAAGGCAGGTGAGCTATAGATGCGTGGATAATGACGAAAGAAAAAGCGTAATTGTAAAGGTATTAGTATAAAGCAGGAACTACATAACACAAATCAACAAAATAATTCTATCAATATCTCATACTGTAGCCCCAATATCTAGTAATTATAACTGATTACTGCCCATTTTCCTGAAGATGTCCAGAATTCACCGACTTCGTTGCCCATCTCTTCATACTTTTTGATCAATTTTTCGTTAACACCTTCAGGCAATCCCACCAACACATCAGCTTTGCAAGTGCGTAAACTCAAAATAGACAACCCAGAGCCAGCCAAATCTTGTATGGCAACCTTGAAAGGGGTTGTCTTCGGCCACATCAAGTCCCCTGTTAATTTACGATAGTTCAAATCGCCTTTGAAAATAATCAAATCAGACTTTTTCAACGACTCATACAAGCTTGCTGAAGCATCCGAAGTGGGGATTGACCAGTAATTATAGTCCAAAGTCCAGAAAGTACTTTCCTCAATAATTATCTGGCTGGATTTGTAGTAATGAAGAACTTTTTCTTGCACAGTTTTGAGACTGACGGAATCGGCCTCGACTTGATGAACTTTCTCAAAGAAATTAGGGTCCACTAGTTGATCTAAAAGACGGTGAAAATCTTTAGCCATCGTATCACTGACAAACCAGGGGATATTCTTAACGTGTATACGAACCTCACGAACTGTTTTAGAATCCAAAAGAAAAAGGGCCAAAATAAGATCGGTGAAAAGCTCGAAGCCTGAATTATCCAAAACAATATCAACCCGAGCCTCAGGTTTGCATTTGACTAACTTAGCCCAAGCATTGGGAAGATCATTGATAAGAATGTTCTCCTCGTTCTTCTTACGCACCTCAGCTCCTTGAACAGATTTTATATCCTCGAGAGTGACATTACCCGCAAGGAGAGACAAATCTGTAGCATTCCCCCAAAGAGAAATGTCAATAAATTCATTGAAAAGTAAACGCAATGTTTCTTCGTCAATATTTTGCGAATGGTTTAACTCCTTACTGAGTAATTGGTACCGTTTTGACAACTCTAAGACCCCAAAATCTGACAGCTGAAATGTCTTATCCTTGAGCAGTTCAAAGATGTCGAAGTCAGACCAGAATTGATCTTTAGTTTCTATGAAGTATAAATGGATAAGCTGGTATATATAACATTCAAGATACAACCAAGGGCCAGTCTGCCAAGTGACAGCTCTGACTTCATTGTGTTTCTTGAGGGACAAATTATAATGAACAAGATCGTGATTTAAAGCGATATCATCATCGCTAAAATATTGAACAGTTGCATCCTGTCTTAGGCCATTGAGTAGCTGTTCCAATTTCTGGACTATTTGGTTCCCAGACACAGAATTGTTCTCATTGAGTTGCAGCTTGACATCTCTGATCGAATCCTTGAGGATAATTGGCCATCTTTTGTGGACAGTGGGATGAGCGAACGACTTTTTGTCGTCATTGTAGTAGGGGGTCGGAAGGGTCACCATCGTGATTTTACAATAAGGAGATAGTAAAATGACACTAGAATTGAAGAATTGCCCAAGCTATCAAGAAGTATCCCAGCTCCGTGGCGTTTCCGATCATAGGTTTATGGATACGCACGTGACCAAAGTAACCATGGGTATTGCTGATTCTAATTATTACACTAGTTTAAAACGTTCATATATTTAACAATAATAACACATAGACGTAAGTCGATAGCGATGCATTGGCACTGCCAATATAGTCAGTGTTGAGACTTTGATAAGGACAAAGAGACAATCCCAACTATATGAAAGCACCCCCACCGCTCAAGTAAACAAAAATAAAGTGAAACAACATACCATTAGTCATAGTAGTAGATAAGATAAAGAACCATACTGTTGCCACAATCTATGATACACAGATACTAAATAAATAGTAACATCAATACATTCTCAAATTAAGGTGAATTAATTTAAGCACTGTTCTTCTTAGCGTACTCAGCCTTTTCCTTCTCGTATCTTTTCTTGTCGGTTTCAGCCTTAGCTTCGTAAGGACCCTTGTCCTCAGAAGTAAGGGCCTTCCATTTTTCACCTAATAATTTTCCAACTTGACCAAATGAGATGCCTGGGTTTTCAGCTCTAACAATGTCTCTGTTCTCGTTAGCAAAGAACATGTAGGCAGACAAAGATCTCTTTGGAGCATCTGGGTCCTTCTTCTTTCTGACGGTCTTTCTTCTTTCAGCCATTGTGATATTTAATTCTAAATAAGTTAGTAACAAGAAAAAGAGAGAAAAGCAGCTTGAGTATAAATAACAACAAAACAATAGAGTCGCAGTCTCGAACAAAACGCGGTAGTGTATTCTGTAGGGCACACTCAATTTGTTTTTGTTTTGATTCTCGGTCGCTTAATTGTAGGGAGACCAAAAGTCCTGCATGTTGTGCTCTTATTCAAAGTCACACAAAACCATGTTTGGAGTTAACTGTACACCCCACCGCAAATCTCTGAGGCTCCTTCCCCTCGAGAAATGGACGAGAGAATAACAAATATCATATTTGAAGGTCAATTGAACACTAGGCACAGTATTAAACTATAAAAAGAGCTTGTTAACCTCCCTGTCAAGCCAAATCGAGTGAAATTTAACTCTGTAGAATACTTCGCGGATTTTGCAACAGCTAATTGAATAGGACTAGAAACAAGTCAACAACAGTCAAACTAGCAGAAGAATAAGCCAACAACATCAATTCATACTATAGATTCTAGTTGGATGACATGGCTTAAGACTTTGCACTATAATTGTTGCAGATGCACTTTGCTCTTTCATATGTTCGTATTATCTCAAATATCACTGCGCATTCATACATACAAATTGCTAGTAAAAAGTAGTACTAGTAAAACAATTGGTGATAACTAACAAAAAATTTGTATGGGAATATGGTTTATATAGGAAAAAGGGGATTCTATGGGAAATTCGCACCATTGCCATGCTCAAGAATGTTAGTGCCTCAAATTACGCGCACAATAGTGCCGTTCTGGAATTTACTCAACGCTCAAACTGGCCCTACAAATCGGTATTTGGGATTAGAAATATCGGAATAAGAGTTGAAAATGAATATGATGGTAGCTCCATACTGTCTACAGGCTGAGATATGTTCGTTTGTAATTTTCCACTTCAATTGCACGCTGCTTTTGAGTCTCACTTCTACTGTGTAAGCTGAAGGCACTATTCTCTGTATATTTCTGAAATAAGTAATATTTGTATCCAGCACGCCCACTGCCATTTTGAGCACTAGCCCGCTCAGATATTATGGCCTTGTTACGTGGCTAGCCAGCTTCCTCTCCTATTATTGACGTAAACATTGCCTCGAATGTGTACTCATACTATCCGTCACGTGCAAATTTCTATTGTTAGGTCACTTCTCATTACTCGTTCGCATGCTCAATGAGTGAAATATCACTTTGAGTAGTTTGTGCAACTCCATACAAATTCGCCAAGATAGAAACCCATTTATCAATTGAGACATCACGTGGTATACCTTCAATTTTATGCTTTTTTGAATCACTATCTTTTTCACTCTGCTTCACCCTGCCCCTAAACTATCTCTTATCGCGGGCACTATCAGCTTTTTGCCGTATATCGCGGCGTTTAGTGATATCCGCCGACAACAACCTGATCTTTAAACCTTCGGCTGATTGTTCCTGCTACACCGCTACACATCTTCTTCGATTCGTTCAATTCTTAGCATACAATTAGACGTCACCTAGTACCAACCACGATATTGGTTGGACTCCTGATATCCACTGTACTGAGGATAAATTTGTTGTTGGTATCCGCCGTATTGTGGAACACCGGGCTGGTTGGGTTGGCCTGGTTGTTGCTGAGCTTGAGCTCCGTTGTTGGCTCCCGCTTCACCTTCAGAAGCAACAGCAGCTTGACCAGCGGCCTGGGCTTGTGGGTTCTGCTGCTGACTTTGTTGAGCTCCTTGTTGACCAGGTTGTTGAGGAACGTACTGGTTGTAGCCTGGATATCTGTTTCCAAACTGGGATTGCTGAGCATAGTACTGAGAGGCAGCAATTCCGCTCGCGTTTCCAAATCCACCAGTGGCTGATGCGGCAGTGGGTGCAGAGCCGCTGGCAGTGCTAGCAGCGCCGGCTGCGGCTCCGGTGGTGTTAGATGCGGCAGCCCCATTAAAACCAGCTTGTCCTAAACCATTAACCTGTGCATAATAAGGATTATTATAGTAGTAGTTATAGTAAGGAACTTGGTAACCAAAGGGGGCGCCTGGAACTTGCTGTTGCAAGTTGTTTGGGGAAATCTGAGAGTTGACTGGCGATTGGTTGGTGGCATCAGAGCCGGTAGAAGCTGCAACTTGCACCGGAGCTTGGCCGTATTGCGAGTAGGCAGTGTTGGTGTTGGAAGCAATAGGAGAAGCAACGGCACCAGCTTGCTGGTTATAAGCAGAGTAGTCAATTCCTGGGTACCCAGCATATGCTCCTGAAGGAACAGTCTGGTTAGCCTGTTGAGGGTACTGCTGAGAAGCCTGGAACTGGCTGTAGTAGTCATATTGCTGCTGTTGAGTAGGGGCCTGCTGAGGACGCTGTTGAGTCTGTTGTTGTTGCTGAGGAGGCTGAGCCTTCTGTTGGTTATACTGCTTGGCGTTGTACTGCTGTTGTTGTTGTTGTTGGTAGAATTGCTGGTCATAGGCGGTGTTTGTCTGAGAATCAGCAGTAGGGTAAGCGTACTGCTCAACAGGTTCTTCAACCTTCTGCTCAGGCACCGCAACTTCCTTCTCTTCTTCCTGCAATGATAAGGAACCAAATGAAACACCAACGTCGTTCAATTGACGAGAAGTGGCAGGCAAAATAACTTGAGGCTCGGCAGCTGGTACTGCAACTTCGGCTTGGGTCGCGGGAGCTTCTGGAGCAGCAGCTGGGGCTTCAGATTCAGCGACAGGGATTTCTGTAGACACTGGTTCTGCAATTTTTTCGGCTTTAACTGGGGCCACGGGCTCCTTTGGTTCCAGCTCAGAACTTGAAGGCTTGGTCAAAATCTTGGGGTGTACTTTCTTTGGTTTTGGCGCAATGGCAGAGGCCCAAGTGCCGGCTTTTTGTTGCGGAGCGGTGGCTTCCTTCAATACTGGGGGAACGGAAGATTCTTCTTCCTGTACATCTTCTGGTATGGATACTTCCTCTTTCTTTGGCACTGCTACCGGTGCAACTTCTTGCTCCTCTTCTTCTGGCTCTGGCTGCTCTAACACAGGAGGTGGTCTCTCCTTAGGCTTATCCTTCGACAAAGCTGCTGCCCAAGAATTGGGAGCAGGAACTTGTGTGGCAGTGGAGGGCGCGGTAGCAGCAGCGGCGGTCGCAGCAGCTACGGCAGCAGCACTGGGTGGCTTTGATGAAGAAGCGAAATCATCACCTCCTTTGTGGGTTCTTCTCTGAGATCTTTCACCCCTGCCTTGTCCAGATCTAGCTCGGGAACTGGAGTCTCTTTGTTTGTGCTTGGGTGTCTGTACTTGCAGATCATTGTGAGACTGGGAAGTGGAGGTAGTAGTAGACTCTTCATCCTTTTGTTCCTTCTTCTTGTGCTTAGGTTCCTTCTTGATCGGCTCCCATCTCGATACCTTATTGTTCACAATCAAATCAATCACAATTTCTAAATCGTTTCTATGTTCTTGCAATAACGAAGATAAATCTTCAGTTTCCCAATCAGGAAACATCTCAGCCAAGCTAGCGAGTTCGAGCGATGATGAACCAGAACCATTGCTCGTACCTGCGCCGCTATTTGACTTTCTGGATTGCTTATATGATTTTCGTTGCTGTTGTGACGTCGACATGGTTTCTCTTTCTTAGTTAATGTGTGGCAACCTTTAGAACAAAAAGAACAAGCCTGTCGGAGTTACTGTCTTCTCTTCCCTTTTGTTTGCGAAATCAATCGGTTGGTAGAATAACTCCTTGTTGCTTGTGAAGATGTACCAATAGTTGTGAGATGAGATTTCAATCTGAAATGAATTTAGTATTCAGAAGCTTGAGTGAATATGAGAGCCACTTTAAGTTGTAAAAGTTAAATTCGTCGAAGCTGACTCCATTTGAAATGTCACAAAAAGAAAATTTTCGAACCGAGTGGCGCACGCTATGTATTGCGGGCCTGGAGAAGGGCTGGCGCAATGGTGGCTGCGATCGAAGAACGCTGATCTACGGAGGACCTGAAATGCTGATGTGTCAATTCTAAAGCAGTCTATAGAAATCAGGAGTGTACAAGGTGTAGAGTTCTTTGCGGTTACGGTGAACCGTAGAAGCCAAATTGAGTGCCATTGATATTTATCCGTTCTCGCAATTGTGATTTCAGTGCCAAAAACGGCGCCGTTTTTTAAGCATTAGCGGCGTTGTAGCGTCTTTCGTTGCGCCTCTCGCATAACTTCGTATCACCAGTTGTTGGTACTGCGGTCTAACACCTCCACCAAATTTCCGTCTCCCTCTACCTTTTTATCAAAAAACCCACCCACTAAAGCTCCAACATCTTCAAAAAGCCCATAGATCAACTCTTTCAAGTCCTCTCCCGTCTGCTTGAAGTCCGGGTATGAGTTTACTTCTAGTAAAGAAACGCTCAAATCGGTCGCAACCAAAAAGTCCACACCGAATATCTCAAGCCCATTAGCAAGCGGTTGGAAGTTCATCCGATCTATGTTCGCAGCAGCTTTGAACAATTCAGAGGTGATTTCACAAACATCACCAAACACTTTTTCTTTCTTCTCCACTACTAGTCCTTCAAGATCCCAGAAAGGGACCACTAAGGGCTCCTCTCCCTGTAGACAGGTATTCGTCAAGTGCCCCTTTAAGGAAATCTCTTCGTCACCTTCAGGCAGGTGGTACGGTGAATCCGCAAAAAGAGAAAGAATGCTTCTGTACACAAAAACTTTCAAGTCTGCATAACAAACCACATACGTACGCAAGTGGAATTTTTTGTTGTTGTAGGCAGGAAGCAATAAGGGCTTGTCTTGATACTTCTGAACCACAAAGTGTCTCAATTGGGAGATTATGATACCATTATTGTCTTCTGTTTCTTCCGTCTCAGTCTCGGCATTCTCGAACAGATCGAAGATTGCTTGGAGCTGCTCAATGGTTTTGAAAAGCCGGATACCCTGTCCCTTGTCCGACATACTGGGTTTTAAAATCCAGGTAGACTCCCCCGAATTGAGCTCGTCTCTGAGTTCATAGCAATCGTCCAACGCATCATCAAGAAACTCGGCGTAGTCGACCTCGAGCTGGTAGCTCTCGGGGACAGCTCTTGAAAGAACCAGTTCCGGGTTCTTTGCCACGTAATGTTTGATTGTGTTGGCCAAAAAATGCTTTCGTATGAGCGCTTTGCGGTAAATATAAGAGCACACGTAGTACTGTAACGGGAAGGAGGAAATAGAGTCGATATCAAGATCTTCGTACTCTCCGAAATGGAAGACTTTGGTGCTCCGGTGCTTCGAAAGCCCTTCTAGTATGGATCTGTCGTGGGTGATGTGAACATTGGGGAAATGGTCCTGGATGGCCCGAACGATCGCAGGGTAAATGTAGGCCTCACGAGGATAGGTGATGAGCACCGAGAAGTCGTTACTGATGGAGAGCTTTCTGAAGTTGACGTCATTCACATCCTCACTTTCGTCCTCCTCATCATCCAAAACGATCTCCCCAAGACTGGGACCCACAACGTTGAATGCTGCCTTCAACGGAGTCACGCTGACACCTTCATCTAGCAATACCCTACTGTCGGTATGGGTAGGATCTTTCAAGCCGTCCTTATAGACCTTCTTGAAATCTGGATTCCACTTGAACAGATCATTTTCCCCGGGTTCGTAGATCGAGTTCCATTGGTTCAACATAATTGGCGCATAGTGAATCTTAGTACCTGTGACACTCAAAGACTCCACAAGAGGAATATTCACGGAAAAAAGGTCTATGCTGTCATTGACTTGGAGTTCTCGGTAAAGTTTCTTCACTAACTTGACCGAGATCTTTGCGGCCTGTTTGAGGATTTTGAAGTCGTGGTTCAAGTTATTGAAAGCGTACGAGAGGGCAATAGCCTTCGTACCATGGGTCACCGCTTCCATTGCGGCTCCCACTGTGCCCGAGGCCAAAATGTATAAATTTCCTGAGTTCTTGCCAAAATTGGGTCCACTCAATACCAAATCTATGGGGGGCTTGTTGGGGTATAAATGGTGGAGCCCGATGTCGGTGCAAGCAGCCGGGGTGCTATCGATCAAGCTCCATTCCTGGTACTCGCTGCCCAAGTTCTGGCGGGTTTCAAAAGGCCCCTCATAGGCATTAATGTTGGGGTTCTCCACTTGGGTAGAAATTTTGGTGTAAATGTACTTGGCCCTTAAGGTTTTGCCAGCGAAATGTGCCTTGCCTATCCAGGAGCGCTGCTGGTCTGGGACCGCTATGGACACCTCCCAGTTCGTCTCAGAAATGATCTCGTCCACAAAATACTTCATGTAGGGGCACGACACATCGTCCAACGGCCCATCGTCGTTAGTTAGAAGCACATGCATCGCTGTAGTTGGGAGTAAATAGTGCCTTCACTGTGGATCCGGGGCCTTTGGCGCGGGGCAGGGAATAGAAAAATCTCTGGATCCTGCACACGCGGTGGCCAGCTAAGATCCAGCGCTACTCCAGAACTCTGGACGGCCATCTTCCCAAGACATACAACCACAGCCATGTCCTTGTTCATGGGAAACTCTTCCCAGTACACGTATGTGCTGGTGGACCCAGAGAAACTCAAACTTGCTGAGATCCAGTACTCGGCCATGTCATCCACCTTCAACAAGCTTTTGCAAACTTGTAGAGACAAGTGCATACCCGACGAGTTCGGCGAAAATGACCTCAACACAGGTGAGATGTGTTGCGTCGATCGCTGTGTCGCCAAATATGTGAAGGTGAACGGAATCATAGGAGGTCATATACAGGCAAAGGGCTTCACTCCGTACGATAGCATGCCCGAGTACCAGCACATACGAAGCAAGGTGAACATGAGAAATCTGTCATGAGGAGAGAGCGCAGTGAGCTTAGTTCTGCTAGTTTGCGTTTGGTGCTACAAAATAGAACTCAACGCAATGTATATATCGATCGAAAACTACAAGTGATGCCCGTTGTAGACCAGTAATGAGGGTACGTGCAAGGCAAAGATCTGTCCATTCTTTTGAGCAGTCCAAATGCATTCGTCTCTCCTCTAGCTCCGCCCGATCCAGACACTACACTTCGCTAGATCATCATTTATTACTACCTGAGTATCACTTAAAGCTGGTTCTTGGTGTGGAAAATCTCCAAAGCCTCTGCAATTCTCTTGGACATGGTCTTTTCACCTTCCCTGACCCAGACTCTTGGGTCAAAGTACTTCTTGTTTGGCTTGTCCTCGCCCTCTGGGTTACCGACCTGACTCATAATGTAGTCCTTCTTAGACAAGACGTAGTCACGGATACCGGTGAGGTAAGCATACTGACAGTCAGTGTCCAAGTTAACCTTCACGACACCGTTCTTGATGGCTTCGTCAAACTCAGCCTGAGTGGAGCCCGATCCACCGTGGAACACAAGAAACAATGGGTGCTTAGAAGAGCTGCCCAACTTCTCCTTGGCGTATTTCTGGTGCTCACCAAGAATGGAAGGTCTCAATTGCACGTTACCTGGCTTGTAGACACCGTGGACGTTACCGAAAGCGGCAGCGATGGAGAAGTTTGGCGAAATAGGAGCAAGGGCCTCGTGGACAGCAAAAACAGTCTCTGGGGAGGTGTACAAAGAGTCCTTGGAAACGTGCTCGTTGTTAACACCGTCCTCTTCACCACCAGTGATACCGATTTCCATCTCCAAGAATTGGTTCATCTTGGACATTCTGGTGAAGTACTTGGCACAGAGAGCAATGTTCTCGTCATCGGTCTCCTCAGAGAGATCCAACATGTGGGAGGAGAACAATGGCTCACCGTGTTCCTTGAAGTAAGCCTCATCGGCCTCAAGCATACCATCGAACCAAGGAAGCAACTTCTTGGCACAGTGGTCAGTGTGGAGCACAACAGGGATACCGTAGGCCGGGGCAACAGCTCTGACATAGTGGGCAGCGGCAACGGCACCAGCAATAGAGGCCTCTTGGTTCTTGTTGGCAACACCCTTACCAGCAAAGTAAGCAGCACCACCTTGAGAGGTCTGCAAGATGATAGGACTGTTGTTGTCTCTAGCAGCTTCTAAAGCAGCAACAACGGTGGAAGAAGAGGTGACGTTGATGGATGGAATGGCAAAGCCGTCCTTCTGGGCCTCTAAGAAGAGGTTACGAACATCGTCACCAACGATAACACCGGTCTTTCTCTTGAGGATATCAGTAACAGTCATAGTGGAAGATAATTAGTTGAGTAAGTAAAAGTCAATTGATGAAAAAGATTTAAAATTTCAGGAATTGAGGAGAAAACTAGCGGTCAATTGAGAACAATTTAAGTGGCCGATCTCCAGGTGTATAAATACTGGGGCGGCCGGCGGTACGTCAGCTGAGCTCGGGCCAGGGTGGTGCGGGTAGGGGCACATAGCCCCTGTATACCGGAAATACGGGCGAGGAGCTGAACTTCCCCATAGTTGAGAGCAATGTCCGGGCTAGCGGAGTCCCGGCGGTTAGGGATAATAAACTGAAAATTCTACACCAGAGTAATGGCAGTCACATACCCTTTTGTAAACTTCAAAAGGTCAGGATGTAGTTGCTCGTGCAAGGTGTGGGTATATATTTGCGTAATGTTCCAACGAAATTTCGATAATTCGTCATATCCTGATTCACGCAAAGGCAATTGAGTTTCCCACTGTCTCCGGGCTACTGTAAAGCGGCGAGGTCCCACGCGCACTGCCCACGGCTAAAGTCCCTGAAGCGGCGCTAGGAGTTCAGGGCTCTCGCGCGTTCTTTGCTTTCCTGCTGAAGGATCAGCACCCATCAGACCACTTCATCTGAAACTTCGGCTTCTAGCTGCTCATAATTCAGTCAGATACAGCGCAGCACGGCAATGAAGGTTGATAGAAGTCTCTATATTTTTAGCGACAGAACACGGTCTCGCCTAATCCCCACAAATCGGACACGAGCACATCAAGGCCGGGGCTGGGCTGGCCCGGGCAGGTTTGTATCCATATGCAGGACCTTTTTGTTGCTTCTGACGCCAGGTCAGAAGCTGAGCATCTGAGTTGCAACCCCCGGTGACGCTTGTCCATTCCCGACATTTCCGGATCCCCTTTATTCCACATCCCTTATGGAGTACTCGGAATTCAACCAAACCGCCGAGGAGTTCCAGGAGATTTCGGCGCTCATCGCCTCGCATTTAAGTGAACCCTACTCCATCTACGTCTACTGGTTCTTCCTCAACACATGGCCACAGTATTGCCTAACTGTAAGGGAGTCTGGCAAGCCTGAGCTTGTTGGAGCGATCATATCGAAAGTGGAGATTCACAGAGATGTCAGGGTCAGAGGCTACATAGGGATGTTAGTGATAGATCCCAAACACCGCGGAAAGGGATTGGCTTCACTGTTGGTGCAACGCACTGTCGAGAAGATGAAGAAGCAGGATAGAGTGGACGAAATATCCCTTGAAACAGAGGTGATAAATATTGCTGCATTGAAGTTGTACGAGTCGTTCGGCTTCATGAGAACAAAGCGGTTATATCGCTACTACTTAAACACTCATGACGCTTTTCGCTTGATTCTACCGATTTCCGAGCGGTCTTTAGCGAGAATCGCCTTTTTGGACCAGCTTCCTCAGGAAATAGCGGTTTGACAGGCGACTATGTCGTCATATAGCATATAGCACGGATAGAAGAGGGTGTATTTTTTCATTGATTGGCTTCGTAGGAGAAACGAGACTGTGAGACTGCAAGTTCCCAGAACCGTTCGCCGTCCAGACCCCTATTCTTGTAAGGCCTCTCATATATCTACGAGTTTTCCCAACATCTCTATTATACACTAATCATCCTCGTCGAACTTAGGGGCGAGATAGAATCTCAAGTAGCCGCCAGCGTCCAACTTGTACTCAAACAAAGCTGGTGTCTTGTCTGCCAACTTTATGGTGATAGTACCCGACAAGGAGGTGGCCTTGATGATATCGCTCAAGTACTTCAAGCCAAAGGTCAAGTTGACGGGTTGGGACAAGTTGACCTTGATGGATTCTTCGGGGTGGTCCATGTCAGTGTAGGGTTTCAAAACCACAGAACCGGTACCAGATTCACCTTCGGAAGTGAATTTGACGGAATCCTTAGTGACAATGATGGTCAATGATTCACTCAAATTCTTCAAGTCACGGACAATCTTGGCGAACTCGCCACTGGGCATATTTATGACGGTATCATAGTCCATATCGTCGATCTTCAAGAACTCCGAGTCAATGTCCATCAATTTCAATGAGTATTCACTGACTCTCTCCTTCTTCTTGTCTTCGAAGATAGTCATGACGTTATCGGGAGAATCCTCCGCCAATAAGGTCAAGTAGTCTTCATTGTTACCACATTTGATGATTTTGGAAAATGATTCCAAATCAATTCCAAGGGTGATGTCCCTGTCACATCTGTACTCGCTGAAGGCAGATTGACCCACAAGTAAACTAACCAACAACACTCTGGAGTCATCGACGGCTTGCACAGTGATACCGTGCTCGGTACAGTTGAAGTTACATAACTTCACACTGTCTTTAATTGAGTCAACAATTTTCTTCAAAAGCGCTGCTTCGTCAAATTTACCTTCAAGCATTTTCGGTTGGTTGTAGAGGAATGAATACAAGTTGTATAAGCAGTGGCTAAGTAATGGGAGAATGATGGACGTGTACGCGTTTGCGCCTGTTACGTGTCGCTTATGTAAGCGTCGTGGCATCACCACGATGTAAGCTTGCGCCGTAGGGAGTCCAAGATGCTTCGTTGTTGGGAAGAATATTACAGAGGTTCATTATCATTTGTTTCATGATACCTGATTTTCATAGCCATTCATAACTGCACAGCTTGCAGCGTCTTGGCTGTGTCGCAGGTTGGTCGAGCGCTACTACGAAATTTCTTACAATGTAGTCCGCTCTACTAAATTCTAAACATTTCATCTACTTATACCCAACCGTTAACTGCTCTTCTTATCGTACATCTCTTTTGCCCATTTATGCAAATCTTGCTTCAATCTGTCGGCGCGAACCATGCCATTTCTGATTTGGGTCAAGTTCTTGATATACTCTTGTTGTCTTTGAATGCTCACCTGGAGATAATTCACCAAATCCTCTTGAACCAGAAGAAGCTCATCACTGCTGGGCTCCTCAAGTTGCTGTCTCTGAAAAGTTTCGTACGTCCGCAATGCCTCTGGAAGTGCAAAAAATGGGTCTGTAGCTTCCTTCTCCTCCTGTGATATGGCTGCCGTTCTTGTAATTCTTTTGGGGGGATCTTGTCCTAATTCTTCTTGTTCAAGTGCTCCCTTCTTTTCTTCTGAGAGCTCCTCGTGCACTTTTGTGGATTGTGCGCTATCGTTAACTTCTGTAGTTTCTTTCAGCTCTGTCGAGCTAACCTCAACGCCATTGGTAATACCGTCATTCTTTTCGGGATTTTTGTCGCCCTGGCTGGTAGCGGCTTCGTCGTCACTTACCTGGTTGAGTCCGTGATCATATTTGGGTAGACCCAAGTTATCCTCTAGCAAATAGAACCAATCTTCACCATTCAATACCTGTAAAAGCATATTGAGCCAATTTAAGTTACCCTGCTCCACTTCAATAAGCTCTATCAACTCATAAGCAAGCTTGTTGAATATCTGCAGTTTGTAGGTCTTCAGAATAGCCGGATGGGATATGATCTCCGAGGGATGGGTTAATGGTGCCAAGATCTCGGCTATTTTAAGTCGTTTGAACGGGTTCGAATCATCATAATCGGAATCGGACTCCTCTTCATCACTGGAAGGCAAGCTTTGTGAATCATCTGAGTTATTCTGTGCGTCATTGTAGTCGTTGGAGGAGGTCGGGCCATTGCTACTGGGTTCATGCTCCTGGTCGTCTCCCTCAAGAGAAATATTGGCTGGATCGCCGTACAATTGGCGCCATTCACGCTTTCTGTGTCTAACAGTGTGCTCTATGCTATCATTTGTTAGTACCAATCTTTTTGTACCTTCGTACTCCACCACCTTGGGGGTCAATGTGTTATCATTCAACAAGGGTGCGGAAATGACCTTTGAGCCACGGTTGGCAAATGTCTGTCGGTCGAGTGGCAAAGACTTGGAGGCCTTTGACTCAAGCGATTGCTTAAATCGAGATATTATCTCGATGCTTTTATTATCTAACATATCCCTGGGAAGATACTTGGGGTTATGGGGATTTAAAACTCGATGGAAATAGTGCTATCGTATGCAGGAATATAGCGGTTTCCCTGGCGCCCGTTGACTGGGTCTTTGTGCCTGTGGAGGGGCGAGGGCGGGGCTTCGTAACGGCCTCAGTTATCACTCAATGGCAAATGCCTTAGGCGGCTACTCTAGCGTTTGTGGAGCAGAGAAACTTGGGCCAGCTCTTTCTGAACACCGAATTGGTCATTTTGCATCCTGGCTTGATTTTTGCCAACCAGGAAATAGGAAGCTTTGGCCCAGACTTCGCTGCCAGAGACTCCCACAGTGTTGTGGCGCTACGGTACTTTGGTGGTAACCGCTGCTGCCCTAGGTTCCCCCAATAACAGCCAATGTCCAAGGAAATAGGCCCTTCGGGGGCCGACGGAGTTGTGCTGTCAGTTTCTTCATATGTGACTTTTTACAACGCCCACAACGGCTCCTCCACAGCAATGCCGAAGCCGATCCGCTTTCACAACCTCAATGGATTGAAAACGTACCTTTTGGAGTCATTCTTGGACTATTCGGTTGACACCATGGATAATATCTTTCTCCTCACCTCTTTTGGTATCCGATTCAATTTTAACATGATTAATGAGTTGAACGATGTGTACGTCTATGACAAGCGCCTCTTCTCTGATCCCGTTCCTGATGGCTTGACCGAGCTCTACATATACCGCAGCGACAAGGAGGTGTCTGCTCCTCAGAAATCTCCCCTTTTGGAATCCCCTAACGTCCTGATACCACTAAACATCAAACAGGTGTCTAGTGTCTTGAAAGTTAATGAGAATTGGGCCCAGTCCATGCTTCAAAGCTCGCTTGAAATTGACAGCCAGATCAAGACCTTGATACGCCAGATCAATTCCATGTTCAAGTGTCTCAACATCATTTTCTTGTTTGGATCCAACTTCGTCAAAGGCATTGAAAAGACCTTCAGCAATTATCACAACTACATCAAGCTCACCAACAAAAAGACATTACATCGCTCATGGGCCTCCTACTACAAGAATTTACGCCAGGGGGTAGCTCCAGTGATAATTCAGCAAAAGCTGGTGCGTTTATCGGAGCTCTTGAGTGAGGAGAAGCTCGAAGCTGCGGCACAGAATATTGCTACCAACTTGCCAAAGGTTGTGGCTCGATTCGACGAAATGTCGCAGGAAGTCAACACAGTGAATAGCGACAAAATATTCCTTGACAAGACTATTGAGCAGCTACGCAACGAATCAATCAGCAAGTTCAAGGACCATCATGTGACCGCACAGATAGTCATTCAGATTTCGGACACTGTCAAGGCAATGGCACAGGACTTGGAGACTCTAGCGAGTAATGGGGACCCGCAGGCCCTAGAAAGCGTCTACAAGCGCCACTTAGAGCAGTTGAGCCCGCTCTTGTATAATCATGTTCTTCAATTGCATCAGGTGGTCTCAGAATTGCGCTCATTCCGGAGGTATCTTTCATACGAGAGCTTGCCCATTTTTCGGGGAATCGCCAAGCTCCAGATGCGCATGGTCAATCTTCGAGAAGATTTGAAAGTCTTGACAAGTCCCTCTGCTTCCAGTGCGACCACGGGTGTGAGCTTTGAGACCATTAGCAAGATCAAGGCAGATGAGGATTACCTCTCGCTTACCGTGGACCTTCCATTGCTTTTCGGCTTGATGTTAATTGAAAAACGAAGACAGTACGAATGGTATGACTTTTATTCCAAAGGGATTGTTAAAAACCTTTCTGAGCAGCTCAGCATTATGCTTGATCAAGAAAGGGCATTTCGGCGGCTCTGGGTCAAAAAATTTGGCTCTTTCTTATCGCTCTTGAGCGATTCAAACGACCTCCATCAACCCAAATTGCCGTCCATCGACGTTACCCTAGTCCATGGCAATATGGGAAGCGATGATTTTGGGAATTTTTTGAAGGACGTGGACATTTCCAGAAACGATATCTTAGACTACATAAACACATTAAAGTCACAGCAGACAGCCGGAACAGCGGCCGCAAGAAGTCCCGCCATTATTTTGGAGAAAAACTTCCAGGACTTGGTCAAATGCACCAGCAGCATGAAAAAGGTTACCAAATTAGTGTGTGCGATCTCCTCGTTGACTTCTCCCACCACTGACGATGTCAGTGCATCCAAAATCGATAATCACATCGCATCTATCTCGCAGCATGGCAAATTGCACAACACAGGAGCCGACTCTCAGAAGCTTGTGGACGATGATGTTGATATAAACGTCATCAAGGGCCTCAAATTGCGCATCAAAAAGCTTGAGAACTTGCTCCACCAGCAGCAGTATAAGAATCTTATGCAGTGGCCTGTGACGCGGTCGCAGGACCAAAATGGTGGGGCTCACGATGGTGGCAAGGTCAGCATGATCATTGAACGACCTGCTCCTCCAACCCCGGCGGCCATTTTGGCTAAAGCGAAATCCGTCTCTCCATCAGGTGAAGTGCCCAAAAGTTTTGAAACATCTGCAAATATTGATAAACATCTAGACAATATTCGACTCCGAAAAGACAACGCAGAGTTGACACTGTCAAACAAAAATCTTATGGAACAGAATATAGCCCTCAACCAGCAACAGCTGGACTACGAACGTCAGGTTGAAGAGTTACGCCAAGAGCTCTCCAGGGAGAGAGACGCGAGAAAGAGAGAGGCGACCCAGCACCAACAGCAGATTGCGGAACTAGAGGCCCAGTCCAAGAAGCTTTCGGAGGACCATCAGATCAAACTCAATGAGAAGAATCTGCTCGTGTCGACCCTTCATCAAGAGGTATCGAAGTACATCAACATGAATGGGGCGCACTACGAAGAGGAGAAGAAGTTGAAAGCCAAATTGGAGGTTGCTAACGCTCAGGTCCAAGACCTCACTTCCATGAAAAGTGACCTTCTTTCGAACATGGCGGCAAAAGAGAGTGAGTTTGCCAAGGAGCGGAGTTTGCTCGAGGAGGAGCTCAAGAACTCAAAGTCGAAACTTACGGAGGTAACCGACGACTACGAAGATTTGATGGAGCTTACACAGGCGAAACAACAGGCCAATGAGCAGCTCATTGAGCAATTGAACTATGTGGGCATTGAATTAATCCACCATTTGAAGCAGGTGGTGTCACTCTCTTACGGTTTCTACTATGAGTTCTGCAGGATCCTCGAGTCGATGGGACTTTTGCTTGTGAGAGAAAAGCGTGAGACCGGTGAGGATGAGTTGAAAATCATCCGAGTCAAGGGCTTGCGGTCTAAGAAGGATAAGGGAGGAGCTGCAAACACCAGTCATGTTCTCGATGAACAAGACGTTACTGATGCGCCTCAGAAGCCTAGTTCTGCAATCATCGAGGAAATCTCTGAGCTTGTTGCGAAGATAGAGGAGATAGATATTGGCCAGGTTTCGGTTCCCTTCCAGAAGATTGAAGAGGAGGGCGTCCAGGGTTCCAGGGCTGATCTAAGCACTGCTGAAAGCAGTTCGCGGCAGAAAGGCGAAGAGCTTATTAGAGTTTTCAAGGAAAACTTCGAGGAAAGCAGTGATGCAGATTCCAATTTGGCCGTTCTTTTGGCGGCCTTGGGGCGGCCCGATTTCAACTTGGAGTCTAGCAGCGGTAGCTTCGTGGGGGCCATCTCAAAGCGGTTCCGGGACGTGGAGGGATTTGCCAAGAAGTTGACCAAAGAGAACAGGAGCAAGAGCCACGAGATCACAAGACTAGGTACGAGATTGGCGTCCAAGATCTCCATGCGAGACTTTCAGGTGGACGATTTGGTGCTCTTTCTTCCTACACGGATCGAGCAAGCGGGTGACTACGAGGAGAGTCACCAGCCGTGGGCGGCGTTCAACTTTGGATTCCCCCACTACTTCCTCAGAATTGAGGGTGAGTCGCTGGTGCTCCATGACTTGAAAGGCAAGGATTGGATGGTGGGCAAGATCACGGGGATAACAGCGCATACCGTGACGGAAGAAACCAGTGAAAGCAAACTGGAAAACCCGTTCCAGCTCAGCGTGGGTGTAAATTGGTACTACGTGGATGCGCTGGAGGTCGAGTTGGTGTAATAGAGACGATTTTGCTGCGATGTAGGGGAGTGGCCGTTGATGGTGGGGTTATGTTTACCCTTCGGCGGAGGAAGGAACAATAGCGCGCAGCAGCGGCATGTTCGGGAATCGGAGTGAAAACGCTTTGACGCGCCATTGACGCTTCCGATTTTTCGATTGATCCGATCTTCCAAGGTACGCCAAGTGACAGCGGGCTCCCGTTAAGTTCAGGAGTCCAGGGTAGTCACAAGGACCGCGTAAAGCGCCAGTTTATGAGTTCTGTTTCTCCCTTGCGCTATGCCGCAGCATTGGTGTTTTTTATATGGTACCTAGTAGTGCTTGGGCTAGCCTATAACGGGTTCATAGAAATAGTGACAAAATTCAGGTACAAGAGGCGGAATGTGGAGAGGAAGTCGAGGCACCAGTCTCAATCCGAACAGGACCTCTCGGCACTTGAAGGTGTTTCCATCGTGCGGCCTCTCAAGGGAATCGATCCCGAGATGAGCTCGTGTCTCGAGTCGTCCTTCTTACAGGACTACCCCAGCGACAAGTTCGAGATTTTGTTCTGTGTGGACAGCTCTGACGATCCCTGCATCCCCATCGTCAGGAGTCTCATACAAAAGCATCCTCACATCAACGCCAGGATCCTCATCTCAGAGAACTACGACCCGGTGACAAACAGGTCCGACGAGCACTACGGGCCCAACCCGAAGGTGAACAACTTGGCCAAGGGATTCATTGGCGCAAAGTATGACATCATATGGATCATGGACTCAAACGTCTGGGCTTCGTCACGAGTTCTTGGCCGCTCGGTGAGGGCTTTGAGGGACAACACCGACAACGGACGACCCGTAGGTGGCGCCAGATCGGTGAAGCTTGTCCACCACGTCCCTCTTGCATTGAGCATTTCAGATACTGAGTACAGCTTGAGCCCAAGTCCCACGGGTGACACCAATACTCCAGGTGTTTCTTCCGTAAGCCACTCCAAGCGTATTTTGAAGAAGTTTGGCTCGCAGCTTGATGAGATGTTCTTGTTGACCTCGCACTCCAAGTTCTACGCCTCCTTCAACAAGGCTGCCATAGCACCCTGTGTGAATGGGAAATCAAACCTTTATAGACGGTCGGACTTGGACTATGCCGTGAGCCAGATCTGCAAAAACAAGCACTCAGCATATTTCAATTCACCTGAGGTGCTCCGAGATGCAAAATACTACTCCTCGCTCGGTCCAGGCCATTCGCTCAAGTTGTTTTCTCGTTACATAGGCGAGGATAACATGATTGGAATCTGTTTGTGGGAGAATGCCTACGGGAGAACAGGGATGACGGGTGACGTTGTGGTTCAGCCGCTAAGTGGAGAGGACAATGGCGTCAGCGACTACATCAAGCGAAGAATGCGCTGGCTCAAGGTCAGGAAGTACATGGTGCTCGCGGCCACTTTGCTCGAGCCAACTACGGAGTCGTTCCTCTGTGGGATTTACGGCAATTTTGCGCTTGTCAGCCTCTTTGGTGGCTCAACTTTATTTTCCTGGAGCTTGTTTTTGAGCCACATGATCATTTGGGTCTTGACTGATTATGTCCAGTTTAAGGTCTTGATCAACAATGCAGTGCACAGTGATGTCAACTTGCCGCCATGGCTAGAGCCCGAGAACCTTGCCACATTTAACCGGTCCAAGTTGGACTGGTTTGTCATCTGGCTTGGAAGGGAATTGCTTGCATTGCCCATTTGGGTAGGGGCAATGGTAGGCCATGAGATCGACTGGAGGGGGCGTCCTATTCGGATCAAGAAGGACTTAACAGCGGAGGAGTTGTGAAGTGGTAAAAGGGATGAAAGATGACAGGATCATAAAAATAAATATAGAGTTAGAGATGGGTATGGCACAGTAAATAGAGGTAGATGGCGGGAGATAAAAAAACATGATCTCACGAGATGGGCACAGGATGTCGTCTAGCGCTTTGCTATCAGCCGGCTACGCCACGTCAGCCCCTGGCATCACGTCACGTTCGCAAAGGGGTATCACGCAACGGGCAGTCCACGGCCAGACGCGTTCCACTCAGTCTCTCAATGCCTGGCCGACTCAGAGAAGTAGCGGCCGCTAAGAGCATGTGCAGAATCTTATTGTTCTTCCATCAATCTCAGTCCAGGCACCAGAATAGACGGAGAGAACAATAGACTGATAAGAAAGAAGCAAGAGCTTGAGGCGCTTGAGGAGCATAAACGTCGTCTACGAGCAAGAAGTCTCATCTATACGACGGCACTGCCATCTCGAAGCTTTGAAGACCCAGAAACATGCGTGAGGGGAGATACGGAGTGAAGGGAGTTTAGCACAGATTCAACGCAGAGCCAATGTTCAGCGCACATCTGTTGGGCAGACATGTATTCAGGTAGTACACATAGTACCTCGTCCTCTACACCTTCGGCTCTGATAATAACGGTAGTTTTCAACTAGTTACCGTGTATCTAGGCGTTCAATTAGGCTTTCTATGAAAGAGTAGTCAAGTAGGGCCATGAACTAATATTGCCCAATACAGCAATGTTGAGGTTAGCACTTTGTCTCGATGCAGTAATCATAGCTAGCGAGCCTCGATCGAGTCGAGCCGATACATTTTGCGCGCCCTGCTACATTACCGAATGATACAAGTGAGGGCATAAATAGACAGGGGCTGTCTCTAGTAGATGACAATGCAGCGTCGAGAGCCACGAGTGCTCCCTCTTGCTTTGATCTGTTACCTTTGTTCTTATTGTCGTCACTTCTTAGTGGGCCCTGCTCCCTCATACTGTCTGTCCGTAGAAAGCACCCCATTCCGCACCTAAAGCCGCCTGCCATCCGCCAGTGCCCTCTGATTGTTCAACGCTCCATTTGACCCTTGATTCTCCTGCAATTTTTGGAATTTATTTTTTATCTTTTGCTGTTTTCGTACTCGATAGACAGTTGGAATTTTGGTAATCCCTCAAGACTTTCTTCTGCTGGCCCTGGGATATAGAACCCTCCCGTCGCTTCTTACGTGCCCAATTTTCTCCCTGCTGAAGCTCCAAAGCCACGCGTCAAAGCAACTGAGTCGCACCAGTCTTCCTACATTACGACCTCCTCATTTCACCCTCACGATTCAGAAGCCTCGAGCTTTCCCCACATCGATAGAGCTCTTATCGTCACGGCTCTCGACCTACCGAACGACGGAAAATTTTCACCGACTTCGTTGTGGAATCTACGTGCATCAACTGATCCCCGATCTCACTCCACAGCCTCTCCATGGCTATGTCATACCCCGAGCCGTCTGAGCCGGAAGAGCTAACCACCTTGCAAATCTGTAAGAAGTGCGAGCAGCCTATCTACGAAGGCCATGCCTATGAGTTGGGCGACGATAGATGGCATATCCCGTGCTTCAAATGCTCCAAATGTAACTCGTCCCTTGGCTGTAACTCCAACTTCTTAGTGCTTGGAAATGGCAGTTTGATCTGCTCCAATTGCTCCTACAACTGCAAGCAATGCAACAAGAAAATCGATGATTTGGCCATTCTCACTGGAGACCAGGCGTATTGCTCGTCGTGCTTCAAATGCAGATCGTGCAAAGAGAAGATTGAGGACTTACGTTACGCTAGAACCTCCAAGGGGTTGTTTTGCATGAGCTGCCACGAGAAACTCATTGCCAAGAAGAAAAAATACGATTTGAAGAAACAGGTGTTGGCTAAGCAGCAACAGAGTCAGGCGACACTTCAGTTGCCCTCTCCCGCCGTCAGGAGCGGCTCCTCGCCATTAGCGCAGACTCAGGACAAAAAGAAAGATGCAGTGGAAACTCAGCTGATCCCTTTGCATTTGCATCTAGATTCCTTGCATTCACCTATACTTGAAGAACCCGAGGAAAATGTTTATTCCAGCGAGAACCACACCATGTCCAGCACCAGCGTCAACAAACACTTGCCCGAACCTCCTGCAACCTCGCCAAGCTTCAAACCGCCTCTTCTCGCGAGGGATTCTGTTCTTTCACAACGCACAGGCAGCTCGGCATCGACAGGCACCTCCCAGCTCTCTACCCCCGTCACTGAAGACGTGGCAAAATTAGATGCGCGTACATCGTCACACCCAGTGACTATCACTCAGCAAATCACACCCTCCACTCCGGAAAATGACTTTAATATTGAAGAAATTAACGACAGTGACGATGAGCTTAATCAGAACCGTGACATCAAAAAATTGCGCACCCCCTTGGAGTCCATCGGCAGCAGCAACGTCAGCACTTCCCACAGTGACCCTTTCAAATTGGCGAGTCCTCCACACCCCTCGACGCCCACATTGAATACAGGTGAGCTCCAGCCCGCCGTGCAACTTTCTGCCGAACGAAAGAGCTCGGGGGGCTCGCTTGAGTCGCACAAATTGCCCAATCCGAAGGGGAAGAATATTCTCATTCGGTCGCCGAACCAGTACCATGACACACAGTTCCATGCGACCAACGGATCGGTAGAGCACTTAGAGCTTCACGCTGGAAGGGACGACATCACCCAGACTATCCTTTCCGTTGACGATCACAAGGGTAGGATCTCTTCCACGTCACCCTTTGCGAGAGCGAACAGACAGGCGCGGGTGGTTGAAACGAATGACAACATCACGTCGGATGCGGTGGAGGTGGCTCTTGATCACGATATTACCCAGACTCCCCAGAGACCTTCCACCGGGGGCATAGCACCTCAGTTGAGTTCTCCACCTCCAAAGTTCCCCTTGCCCTCAGTGCCGTCCACTCCAATTCGCAAGGAGTCTGAATCGCATCTGGGTGCCACTGATAGCACAGACGTACACAACGCCTCCACATTTTCCACACGGTTAACAGACACCATTCCCGACGAGTCACCACAGGGATTAGGGCTCGACATCAACTACTATGATACACACAGTGATTATCTCAATAGCTACCTGTCGCCCAAGCGCAAGCTCATTTCGGGTCCCGTCACTCCTGCAGTGACAAACCTTGAGGAGCCTGACCAGAAAGAGTCTGAGCCTAAGGCAGAATTGAGTCGTAAGACGTCGATCCTCCGGACCCCAAAACTCAGCTCTCTCAAGCACAAACGCTCAACATCTGGCGGCGCCGGAAGCGGTGGTGGTAGCAAGTTCAGTGGGATGTTCAAGTCTAACAAAGAAGAAAGCAATGGCTCCGGCGCGGCCAACCGCCACTCACGCAATGTTTCTGAGAGCTCCATCAACTCTGCCTATTCGACTCCGCCGCTCCCCATGGCCTCTCCTGGTCATTTCTCCACCAAGATATCCAGCTCCGGCTTCAACCGCGACCACCTTAGATCCGCCTCTGAAACTGGTGGTGGCGAGATGAGTGAGGACTTAACACCCTTTGCACGGTCTGACTTAGAGATGAGGTCAATCAAGCTCGAAATCTACCAGTTGGATAGTCAGAAGCAACTTCTTAATAACGATTTGAAGCGTTTGAATGGCGAAAAGACGCGTTTAATGGGTGCCATAAAAGAATTAAAGGAAAAATTTACATCTGATTCCACCGCCTATGAGATCCTCACCAAGGAAATCAGAGAGTTGCACAAGGAGAGGAAAGAGCTTCAGGAGAGTAATCAGCGACTTGCAGAGGAGAACAAACTGCTTGACCTGAGAAGCAGGGACGGTACAATCCAGAAGCAGTGGTCCAGTGACAATAGCGATCTGGGCTCCAATACAGCAGTGGCCACCAGTGTTCCATCTCTGGTGGGAATCCCGTACGAGGACACCGTGGACGAGAACCTTGAGACAAACAAGGCCACGAAGTTGAAATTCTGGCGCAGACCTAAACTCGGGTTCACCAACGTCAATGGCAATACTCCTGCCAACGCGAGTGGTGGCACCGGCAATGGGGCCATAGTCAACGGCAGCCCGGCTGTTAATGGTAATACCGCTCCTGGTTCGCTAGTTCCAGAGAAAAAGCTGTTGGGAGGGTTTATCGCGAAGTCGAGATCCACGAACATTCTAGACACGTTTTTGAACGGCACAGGGTCAACTCCCGCACCAGCTGATGCAGACACATGTCCACTCTTCACTTCCACGTTGCAGAAGCGGGCCATTTACGAGAACGAACAGTTCCCGCTAATTATCTCAAAATGCATCGAGGAGGTGGAACAGCGCGGCTTAGACATGGAGGGTATCTACCGAATCTCAGGTGGCAGTTCTGCTGTCACAGCAATTGAGAACGCATTTGTATTGATACCACCCAACTCTTCCTCGGATGAGAAGCAGATGCAGAAGCTCAACGAGGCTCTCAGTGGGGACATACATGCGGTGACTTCTGCCTTGAAGCGGTATTTGCGCAAGCTTCCGGACCCCATTATTCCCTATTCGTTGTATGACGAGTACATTAAGGTGAGCAGAGATAATAAGCCGAACAAAACGGAACGGCGGATCGCCGACTTGAAGGTGGTTGTCCTGCGACTCCCCAATGCCAACCGTTTGGCTTTGCACAGTTTGTGCAAGCATCTCGCGGTTGTAAACTCCTATGCTTTCACCAACAGGATGAACTTCAAGAACTTATCGGTTGTTTTTGCGCCGACCTTGGCGCGGGACCAGACTGGCCAGAAGGAGATGATCGACATGGGCTACAGAAACGATTCTACGGACTTGTTACTTTCGAACTACCAGCAGATCTTTTCTTTCACTTAGTATGTACAATTAATAAAATAGTGGCATGTGGGTAGAAGGGTTGTAGTGAAGGCTGCTGTCACTATGAGATGGAAAGGTGGGTCCATATGTGGGGAAATTGTGGGGCAGTTTCCAAGATCGAGAAAACCACCACAGCCTAACTAGGCAATTTTCATGTTTTCATTCAATGGATATCCTTGATATTGGGATTCAGATATATCTCCAACTTCCTGTGGCCCACCCTGACGAGATGCTCCACCACGCTGAATTGCTTTCTCAGGATATGCGAGTTCTTGGAAAACTCCTCTTTGACATAGGCCTTCCAATGGGCTCTTGATTCTACCGGCTTTGTGCGAACAGTCCTGAGACCAGTACGGTAGAGCTTGAGCACCTCCCTCTGGAGTCCTGAGAGACGGGCCATTGCTATGAAGAAGAGTGATGTGAATTGAGAAGGTGAGGATAAGTGTGTGGGTGTGTGGGTGTAAATGTGAATAAGATGCAGGAGCGATCTCGGACCTACTTCACAACTTATGGCTGCAATATGCACCCTGTAAAATGCTGCTTAACTTCTAGCATATACCTACAAATAGTAACCAAATTCCTTCTATTATACAATGCTAAATGACCATTCACATGTTGGTGAAGTCAGTTTCTCCGTCTCTCGCCTCACAGTGCTCGGCACCACAAGAGCATTGACCCTTGAATCTCTGGCCACAAACACAGGCTTCAGAGGCAGCAGGCTTGACGTTTTCGGTGGCAGCCTTAGAGCAGTTGCACTCCAAAGCAGGCTTTGCTCCACAAGAACAGGTGGATTTCTTAGCGCAGACGCATTCAGCAGCTTGGCAGACCATTATGTGAGTTTATATGCAAAAAAGTTGTGTAGAAGTTTCTGCTGTAGAAGATTCTATTATAGAAATGCTAGAGATGGGCGTATCGAGGCCTCTTTATAGATCAGCGGCTTCAAGAAGCGATAAGCACTCATCGCACCACGACATTTTCGCAACCAATCAAATAGTGAGCGTTAGTCAGCTTACTATATTCCTGTACATAGTTTTTCTGGAATGCTCTAGCCGCACAGAATGGCACCAGACTTTTAGGCAGGGCTCAGTGTTGAACCCCAGATCGAGTCGGTGGAACCATCCGTGCAGTGCCAGTGCTTCTTTGCTCCCCACTCACCTGGGTGTTTTACGCACCTACACCTCTCCCATGGCTCGTGTCTATAATAAACTGCCGGCGTTCCCCTGTTCTGACTTCACAAGATTCTTCTCTATCTCGTCCATCTTCATGTGCGTGATACGTAGCATCTCCCTGATCTTCTGGTTACTGTACTTCTGGTCCACTTTGGAATACTTTTCCTGCCAGTCAATGTCATGGGGGTAGGAAGATCCAGGATGTGTGCCGTCGCTACGGTCCCGAATCCACTCCCAGAGAGATTCCTCGGACGCGCGGTTGAGCTTGGCATTTTTCAACGTGGAATCCACATTGGGAATCACAGAGTACCGTTCTCCGTTGATCTCAATGCTGGATACGAGGTCCTGGTCGAAGTCGGTGACGCGGGACTTGTGGAACAAGAGACCTGTCATCCCGTGGAAGAGCAATGTTAACATTGTGTATGTTATAAGAACAACCAATAATCCCTTGATAGGCTCGCCGACGAATGGTATCGATATAGGGACCAATTCGCCTATGCTGGTGAGCAAATCTGTCGCCTGTCCCAAGATTCCTGTCTCCTTTGGTGCTATCACCTCAGGCGGTGGCCTATCCTCAGATTGGACGGTTGATCTTCTCTTTCTCTTCTTCTTCTTATCTGCTGCAGATCCCCTGTTATCCCCTCCTTCACCAGCCTTAATGAATCTGTTCAACGTCTCAATCGTCTTCTTCATCGACTCTTTTTGTCCGTCAATACTTCCCCTTTCAATAGCTCCCTTGAGCCACGACTTACTGCTCCATTCGATGGTTGTCACAACGTAAAACCGTGTGCTGTTGTTCTCCCCCCAACTTAGAAATATTTTGGTTTTTACCAAGAAGGAGTTCCCACTAGGAACGTCTGGTGTCAGGGACACTTGCTCTACCGAAATGTAGCTGTCCAAGCTGTAGTGTATGAGCCTGTCGGTGATGTTGCACTTGGTCTGCTTGGGGCCAATTGCTCCACCTAGCGGCTTAATATAGCTGTATTTACGTTCCTTGTGATCTGTTGACAACAGCGTGATATCATCCTCGGTGATTTCAAAGTTCTTTTGGTCTTTTAAAGTCGTGATGAACCTGGAGGTGTCTTCGCCAAAAAGGTACTGGTAGACAGCTCCTAGGGGTGCGTTGAGCGTTTCATCACATATAAAGGTATCATTAGGCTGCTTGGTGTAGCCGATTTCAGTAGGCTCGTGTGTAGTGATCTCAGCGCTTTTAGAGGCTTTAGCACCCGCCTTGCTGCTGTCGTTGTCACTGGCTCGTTTTGGGGTGGAGGATGTTTCTTCGTCGCCTCCTTGTGTCGCATCCTCCGCACTGGACTCAATGTCATAGTCTTCGTTGTACTCTTTTTCATCGTCCGTTCTGTCACCACTCAACCCGCTAGAGCTGCCTCCGGCATCTCCAAAATCTTCCTCCTCCAAATTATCTTCCTCCTCGCTTGAGAGCGATTCGTCCGTGTCATCGCCATAATCTCTGCTGCTCAGCTTGGATTTGGCGGTGCCGTTAATTCGGCTCTTCACTTTTTCGGGGTCAACATTCCCGTCCAAAAGAGCGCCTCTCCACACGCGGGTGATAAGACCATAGATCGCGTCTCTTGAGATGAATGTGGCAAACACGTACCGCTGGTGGAGCGTCCGCACCACTATGCCGTTGGGGAAAAGCACCGCCGTGGTCTTCTTTTCTATTTGAATCACCTCCTGGAGTGGGATGATTAGATTAGTCACCCATCCCAATATGTTAGAGTTGAAGCACAAGTAATTCTGCGAAAGAAATATGCGCCCCTGAACCAAAATCTCTTTTGAAACAGCACAGCTGTAGTCTCCAATCAACCGTTCGGTAGCCGGAACCTCCTTGAAGTTGTTATGGAACTCTTTGTTTTTCTTGCTGCTGGCAAACATAAACTCAGTGGAGCTGGACAATTTTTCCAAGTCCACCCCTCCTTCGTCTTCGCTTGAAGCTGCGGCATCATAATCTGCGGTTTTGTTACCATTGAGTCCCCTCTCGGAAAAAGTGTCTATTTCTCCTGTCGCCTTGGCTCTTTTGGCGTCTGCACCAGTCGCCAGATCAGGCGAGAGATGACGCCTCGAGGTCTCTGATAGGTCTCTGCGATGGTCTTCGACCGACTTGTTGCGGAGAAGCGTCATGCTAGGTCGTGATCCCGTGTCGGCATTCACGTTGTGCAGAGCACCCTGGGGGACGTTGGCTTTCTGTTTGCGCTGGTCAAAAATCTGGAGGCTAAGATCCCCTGCACCTAGAGTTTGTAATGGCGACTCTCGGATCGACTCGAAGTGGATGTTGGAGACGGCGTCTTCGTTCTGAGTAGTGCTCCTCTGCTCAGAGTCGGAGCCCGGGCCCACTGGGTCGGGCTCCTGAGGCTGCTCGCCATCCTCGCTGAGGTCGGCAAGCAAACTTTTACTGCTTCCTTTATTGAATTTGGCCGGCTTAAGAAGAAAATCAAGCTTGTTGGAGAACAGACCCAGGATAGTGCCGCTTGGACCAGAGCCAGAGCCGGTCGACTTTTCAGGATCGTCGTCCGTGGGATGCAGATGCAGATTTGAGGAGCTAATAGCATTTATAAAAGTAGAGAGAAAGCCGCTAGACTCTGGGTGGGGCGTCTGTTGCGCTGGGCCCGCCAGAGCATCTGCTTTCCCATTTCTGGGTTCGTCATGTGATTTCTTCAGCGCCTGTGACGTCTCCTGTGATGAAACCGAGTGTGCTTGGAGTGGCACGGATTCTATATTGAGTGCCTCACTACTTTCCACCTTCATTGTGTGCGAAGAGGTATCTTGAGGAAGCAAGGATAGGGGACGTAGTTTGTCGACATTCGCCGAAGTTGCCTTCGGAGACTCCACATGAGCTTCTCGGCTCTCCAGTGTCGACTTCCTTGTAGTTGGTACCGCTCCGAGAGACACGACCCTTTTCTTCAGTTGAATAGGTGTCCCGTGGTCGCTGTTGGTGGTCGATGTGGTGGCAGACCGGGGCCTGAGCTTGTGTTTCCTGTCACTCTTGCCATTGGCGGAAGACTTTGTGCTATGGGAGTCGGAATTAGAGTCGCTATTCAAATGCAAAAGCCCGGCTATTTTATGAGAAGTGCCCCTCTTCTTCAGCTCTGAGGAGGTCTCCTTTTTCTTCAGCTCCGTAGAGTCCTTTCTTCCTAATATGCCCATGGTCAAATACCCAATGGGTGCTGAACTTCAGAGTACCGTCGCTGCTCCTCCAATTAGAGCAAAATCGAGGTCTACTCTGAGGCACGGTGGGTGTGAATTTATGTTGGGGTAGGCTTTGCACTCAGAGCTCTAGGAATTGTGCGGAAGGCAGAACGGAAATTGCGGAGCAATTGTAGAGGCTAGCCTCACCAGCGATAAGTACGACGGGGACCAGCGGCGCCGTAATTGTACCACGATCAGAGGAACTGCGGAACGGTTCGCGAGTGGAATTCACGGCCAATTGGGTTCGGAAACTTCGGTTCTATGCCTCAATGGGTATCGAAGACGGAAGGGTAGGCCGGCTGCACGGATTTGGCTCTGCCTGGACGATGCGCACTGCTAAGCCGCGAAGAGAAGCTCAGTCTAGAAGCTAAAGTAGCTACGTAATAGTCTCTGGGTATACGTGGTATCTCTGCCTATAAATTACGAAGCGATCAATAGCAGGCTCAGAATATTCCCCCTAGTAAGGACTTGACCTCTTTGGTGAGTGCCACGTTGGCATCGTAGTCAGTGGAGATGATGGTGAGCGAGGTTTTACAAGTGCCTTCGTCGATAATAAAGCTCTCAGAAGGAAGGCTGCAATCTCCGCTGTTGCAGGCATCCAAAGCGGCGTAGGGAACAACAGAAAATACAGGCAACCCCAGGGTCTCGTTCCAAGCCAAATCGAACCCTGCGCTATCCTGGCCCGTGAGTCTAGTCGACACCCATTTTGGCTGGGTGCAATTCGTTTTGGACTGGTGGCCCACTAAGGGGAAATTCACATTAAGAAGCGTTTGCACAGGAAGTGTTTTGGAGTTGTTGCCCTGGCTGGCGAAAAGCTGGTCCACTAATTCCACCACCAAGCCTCCGTAGATGTTGGAAGGGTTCAAGGGGTCTTCATCAAGAGAATCTTTGAAGAAAGAATTGTTTGAGTTCGAGCCTGAGAATGAGATTGCTGGGTACCCTCTGTATGCGGCGTTGTAGGTAGCTCCCGCAGTTCCTGAGCCCGTGTAAAAGCCTGGTGACATGTTGGTGCCCTCATTAGGCCCGGCAACAACAAGATCGATAGTGATATTGTTGAAGTATTTCGGGATGACATATCTCAATCCGAAGGCTACACAAGAAGCAGGTGTGCCATTGAAGTACCAGATATTTTTGTCGTTGTCCTCGTGGCCCCAGCTTGGCGCTCCTCTCTTCACGTAGCCAAATTCTCCGTCGTTTTCGAGGGTCTTGCTCTCAGGCGGGTCGAACTTCCCAGCCCAGCCAGATCTTTGAGAAACTGGAGCAACAAGAATAACCTCATGACCGGCCTTGGTGAGCTCTCGATATGTAGCTCTGATGTTGGTGGATGCCCAGCCGTCATCATTGGAGAGGAGGATGTTTTTTGCGGAGGCAGAGGCTGCGAAAAGTGCCAGTACAAGAGGAAAAAGTTTCATTGCTGGTGAGTAACAATTACAGTAAAGAGATCCCAATATATATGGGAGACAGCTTGCGGATGGCAATCATTGAATCTGGAGGTTCGCCAATCGTGTGAGTGGTTTCCCAATTGGTGCCTAACTCAGTATATAGATAAGCCGTAAGGCACACTGAGAAAGACAATAGAGAAGTAGAATGAGCCGTACAATGGCCGCATTCAGAGAATGGAACACCGAAAAGAGATGGTATCCAGGCGATGAGTGGCTCTGGTTGTGAAGACAAAGAATAGTAAGGCCTAAAGTCTGAGTATGAGACTTCGATAGGCTTTAAAATTCGCCACTGATCTTTGAGAACTCGGCGGGAAGTCTTGGGAAGTCTTGATTGGGGAGAACATGAACTGCTTTTACAGGTTACCCCTATAGATAAATCTATTTTATGTTATTTCAAATACTCAGAATCTGTGTCTTCTAGCTCGAGAGCTTGGCTAGAAGAATCTATTGATTGTCCAACGGCCGATACCAGCTCAACCGCTCACATGATCAAGGGGAACATACTCTCACGTAACCCTAAACCAAGGCCAGGACCCAATAATTGTGCTATAGTGGAATCCTCCACTAGTGCAGACAGAAGCTGATCCACGGTTAACGACGTGTTAATTATCTCTATGTTTGAGATGCTATTGTAGACATGGTAGGCCTTCAATGTGCTAACACACTTGCAGATGTTCTCCAAGCGGTCCTTCATGTACACTCTGCACAGCAAGTTCAATTCTCTCAGACTCAAATACTTCACCAACTCTTCAATCTCCTCCATATGTCTGTCGTAGTTGTGGTAAATGCACAATTGAATGGTGCCAGAAATGGAGCAATTGATGTCAATTTCAGTGAGCAAAAACTTCAACTCGTTGATAGAAGGGTACCAGTAGTCCTTTAAGGTGAACTCTTTGACCCAACATGAAGGATCGACTACCACAAATCTCAAGATCCGGTTATAAACGACATTCTTGATTCTGGGGTGCAAATTCAAGTCTGCCGCCGTGACGAGCGTTACCAAAGTCTTCAAGTCTTTTCCTATGGTGAAAAAGGTGAAGATATGCTCCAACAACTCGTAAGGGAGAAGTGCTAGCATTTGGTTCAAATCCATGTTGCCCATTGGTGCCCTTTCCACAGTTTAAGGGGTGAGAGCCCCTTGCTAATAATCAGCCTATGTGTGGCAAATTGTTGGTAATTTTTGGTACGAATACCGCTATAGCTCTCTTCTAAACAATTGAGTATGTATGGGATTTTCTCGGGGGATTTTCTCTGAGTGATCTGGGGCTATTATGTTTTTTGAGTTTGTAATAAATAGATCATTCCGCGTAAACAGTTAGGGTCTTTATCTCCTCATCCCCGCCATCGCAAGACAGGACGAGTGGTGTGAGGGATTGAGGCTAGGGATACAAAAGCAGAGTATAAGGGTTACATGCTGAGGTTACGGACCTTTCTACTGCGCCGTTGAGCAGGTATTTGTTCACAGCTTTAGTGGGCTTCGATCTACGGGTCCTGATGTGCTAAGTGTGGGGGTTACTATTTCGCAGCAAGAAATGACCCAGCTCTTGCTCGCGGTCACGGCCCCGTAAAGGCCGCTGACACCGTTGGCTCTCCAACTGACGCCTCAGAAGCCTTCGAGCAATCAGTGCTAATTACAACTTCCATTACAACAGTGAAAGTTACTGCCAAGTAGGATAGGAGTACATCACTACTGGTAGTGCACTGAGTAGCGACTGAAGAGGAGTTGCTGCTAAGCGGCTGTTGGTATAGCAAGCTGGCGGGGATGGAGGTCTCGGGCGCTGGCGTACCTCATACTTCCGCCAGCTCGGACAGAGACATGTGCTCAGAGTATTCTGTTTACAATAGGCCCCTGATAGGCTCTATGTTCTGATATCTTGGCAAGAGTATCTGGATTAATCTTAAGTCTTTGCTGGCGTACCATCAGTAGTACCGCGCCCCAGCCCAGTATCTAAGCACCTACTTAGAGCACAGTCCACCATATGGTCGTCCGGCGCCCAATTCTATTCCCCACCGAAACTCCCTCGGTCCTACACCGATCGCTTGACATGTTCAACCAACACGCTACCAAGTTCTTCTTCTAGGCAACAGGATATTATTTTGTATATATACAGCGAGTTCTCTTGTACAATTTAATTATTGTGGTTAATTGCATATTATTTTCGCTGTTTGCCTACTTTGTTGACTGTCGCCACATCTATCAGTACACGTGAATACGGGATATCTAACGTGTTTCATCAAGAGTAAGGTTACACTGGTCAGAGATCAATACAAATATACCAGGTCTGTGAGAGGTGACCAGAGTTTTTTATTACCGCCGAATCTTCTGTATTTCAACCGTCACCCAAAATGGCGAATGTCTTTTCCAGTCTAGCATCGTTTTTTAGACGCCATAAGCGGAAACTTATCATAACTTCATCGGTTTCTATCGCTGCCTACCTTTTATTTGATCATTTCGTCATCAAAAAGTTCCGTGCTCTTCAGAAATCGTTGAAGCAAGAGGCTTTTGTTAGGGAGCAAATCAAGAGAAGATTTGCACAAACTCAGAAGGATTGCTATCTCACAATTTTGGCGCTACTTCCAGTGCTTACACAGCCAATTGTTGACCATTTGCCCGTTGAATTGATAACTCAAGCATTGAAGCTGAAGAAAGGCAATAAAGAGACCACCGGTTTATCCAACAGTGGTAAGTTGACTGACTCTTTATTAACCACTGATAACCTTGAAAACCTTGAGAAAAATGCCAATGACGACTTATCTCAGTACTCTTCATTATCTAAGACCGAGTTATGGAAGATATTGAAAATTAAAACCATCACCAGATTCTTGACCTTGGTGTACTCCTTGAGTGGGCTATTGATTATCACCAGATTGCTGATGAATATCCTTGCAAGAAGATCATATTTGGAGACTGCAATGGAAATGGCTGGGAACAAATCTTACAATAACATAAATGAAGCGCAAGACTACTTTGCAGAACAGTCGTATCTCAGTCTCAGTTGGTGGTTGCTCAACAAAGGGTGGTACCAGTTATCGGAAGTCATTGAGACTTTGGTCGTAAAGCACTTTGAAAGTATCAATGCAAGAACAGAACTTTCAATCAATGACTTTGAATTGGTCTTAACAAATGTTATCAGAGAGTTAAATTCTGATACTTACAAAAGCTTAATTTTGTCATCCCTTTTCCCTCCGAGTAATCAAGATTCATTGATCGAAACTTTCTCAAATACAACGCCGGATATTATTCCTCAACTTTACCAACAGGATTCTACTTTAATCAAACTTATAGATGAGACTTACTACTTCATCAATGAGGATCCGTTATTCTTATCGACATACTATAATATGGTGGAGAATAGTGCATTGGTCACTTTGATCGAGAATCTCTCGATTACTTTGCAACCAGAACTATTAATTGCATTACAGAATGAATCCAGCTCTAAGATTTTCGAAGTTGAGAAAGTTCCTGAGCCCAAAAAATTCAAGTTGGCAAGTTTATTGGCACAGATAAGTATCCAAAGTGGAGTCATCTGTGATAGTAACAACACTGTCGACGCCGAGTATAATGAAAATGAGCTTAGCGGGAACGTATTTGTTAACAACTTGGATCAGTTGGAGGTGTTGGACGAGTTAAGTGCTAGTATTTATTCCAATTTTCAGTGAGGATGGAGTAACGATGAAGACAGGGGGCGGTATATCGGGTACAAATCTAATGATAGTATAAAAGATATGACTGGTTTGTAGCGTTTATGTACATGAGAGGTCTATTTTGGATACTAGAAGTTTATATCTGCATTCTTGGGCGAATCTGGCGAAGAGCGTGTGGAGCCTTGTAGAGGCGTGCCAACGCGCCAGCTCAGTACTTTAGTGGATGTGTTCCTGCATGTGCCACCTGGGTAACCCATAAATCGGTTGCCTTTTGTGAGGTCACAGTGGCCACACTCCTCAGTAGCTGGATACAACCAAGATGTCACAGCCAAAAGTTATTATTGTTTCTTCCGATGATGAGAAGTTCCCCGTCGACTTGAAGGTTGCTGAAAAGTCGATCTTGATTAAGAACATGGTGAATGATTTGAACCCAGATGGCTTAGAAGAGGACTTCGAATTGCCTACTCCCAATGTGAAGTCCACTGTTTTATCGAAGGTCTTGGAATGGTGTGAGCACCACAAGGACTCCATATTTCCCGACGACGACGAAGAAGATGCCAAAAAGAGTGCGCCTGTGGATGAGTGGGATAAGAATTTCCTTCAGGTTGACCAGGAAATGCTCTATGAGATTATTCTCGCAGCTAATTATTTAAATATTCGCCCGTTGTTGGACTCGGGGTGTAAGATTGTGGCAGAAATGATCAGAGGAAAGAGTCCGGAAGAGTTAAGGAGAACGTTTAACATTGTTAATGATTTCTCACCGGAAGAGGAGGCGGCTATTCGCAGAGAAAACGAGTGGGCTGAGGATCGATAGTGAGTGAGAATGGCCGGTCAGATACATGTGGGCTAATAGAGCCGGGTGCCAATAAGATGTTACGAGATACCTAATGTAGAGAGGGGGAGCTGGTTGGAAACTCGATCCTGGTAAAGTCTAAGGTGATTATGGCTACTTTTGTATACCAGTAAATTATCAACAAAATATCTAGGTCTCCGCGATGCACCAGACCATATCTACTAAGAATAGAAGCGCAGTCTACGAAATGTAGAGAGGAAGCATGTATCCAGATGCAAGCAGGCTATTCTTTCCCCAGTGAATTCCTGCACTTGGGCCAAGATCCCGGAGGCACAATTTTGTTTTTCTTTACCCGCCGCTTCGTCTGGCTCAGTCTGCAGCATCTGCTCAGCACCTCGCCGACTCCTCCCTCACTGCTCCTTACACCCAGCCACCCAGTGCCAGACAGTTGCCGTTATATTATCGTATCCTGCTGCTAGTGTCATTGCGTTTTGTGCAAGCAGATATCTTTACTAGCACCCAGTGTCTGCCTCTTGCGCTTATTTTACGGGCTTATTTGATTTTTTGATTTTCCTTTTCTGGCTCACGACCTTTAGAATTTCGCTTGTTTCACTTTTAATTTTGCATTCAAAGAACTCTAGCTCCTACGAAACGCCCACCCCGTTTGAATCAGTGCTTGACTTATATATTGCAGGCTCTGTTTAGTTGTTGACTTACAGGATCATGTCTGCAGTCTCTGAGGAGTGTGGCGTAAGGCCCAATCTAGGAACAGGTACGCCCAGGTCTGGCTCTGGCTCTCTATCGCCTAGCCCCTCTAGTTCACCACCACTCCCACAATCTGCAGCCGCTGGCTCGCTTCCAGGTTCTACCACGGGTGTCAATATTACAGTTGAGGACATTGTAAACTCCACTTCGTTATCCACTGACCAGTTGACCAAGCTCGAAAAGGAGCTCCAGGGTCAGTTTAAGAACTATGCAAAGCAAAATATAAAAGCAAGGCTTTCACGGGTCGATGCCATGCTCGAAAAAATTGACCACCATATAGATTTGTACAACGAAAAGGACAAGTTATGGCAACAAATCTGCACTTACGAGGTGGATCTAATCAATTCTCTCAAGACCAACACGGAAGATATGATTTTATCGTCTGTATCCGGTAAGAGGAAACCGTTGGACTTGCGCCAGTATGAAGAGGAGATTGGGAGGCTTCTTGAAAGCATCCAGTCGCCACTAACCGTGGACGCAAACTACCACGACGTTCGCAACCCGCTCCCATTCCCAGACCAATTCCGTAAAGTCATTGAGCCTTACACCACAGACTTGTCGGTTTTTTTGAACCTGTACTACTATCAAAACAAGCTCCACAATTTCAACTCCAGCGCCAAATCCGAGATTTGCTGGCGGCAATTCCGGGCCCAGTTGCAGAACGAGAAAAGTTCCAGAATTGATGAAATACATCGGCGCTTGAATAAGCTCTATAAGGAGTACTACGAGATAAATGCTAGCGAGACAAAGGAGTCTGCTCTTCGAAATTACTATAACTCGGTGGTGTCCACCACTCAAATTAAAAGATCTCTCAGTGAGTGTCACGATAGCTACTACCAGGTGCCTGAGACTTACTACAAGAAAAACAAAATCGAATTGACCAATATTAGAAGGGGTATACTCTCTAAGATTGAGCTGGTGAAACCCGTTGAGCCCAATGTGGTGCTTGAGTCCTGTGCTGGTCTTTCGCACACTGACATAGATGACGACTTGGCTGTCATCAGAGGCAACATCCAGCGAAAAGAGGATCTCAGCCAAGCGATGGAGAACAATCGGGCGCCAGTTGTCGGATATCTGGACTCCGAACGTGAGGATGATGATAACGCGGACGGCGATGATGAAGAGTTCGGTGCAAACGCAAGGAAGACAGCTTCAAGCGACCTGTTACTCCATTCGAAGTACAAGCAGTTGCTCCAGATGGACAATGGCAGCGACACGTCTCCCTCGCCAACATCTTCGCTCACGCTCACCTCGCCATCATCCCCTCCGTTGCGCGTTCAAAAGTTTAAATACCAGGACATGCCGCCGCTTGAGTCATTCCCTTCTTTGCCATTATTCCAAGAACAATTTGAGCAAGGGGCCGAAAGAACCTCAGGGACTGTCTATCAAGGCACGGGCCAGTTGTTGCATCAAAGTCAGGACCACTTGCATCCGTCGGCGGTGCAATATCAAGAACAAGAGCTATCGTTGCATGCTCTGCAATTTCAGCTGGCATCGCTGCTGCATTCGCAATATGTTCAGTCCCAGACTTCACAACCACCTCGCCCCCATCAACTGGAGCATCAATTTCGGCAGCAGCTGTCGCAGAATGTTCAGCTTCCTCCTCTTAATATCCTTCAACATCAGCCCTCGCAACAACACGTGTTCCATAGTCAATATGAAGACAAGCAAGGGCAGCCCTTGGCACAGCCTAATGTTGGTTCCGCTCCACAGATATCTTCCACGCAACTTCCCCACATCCAAGGTCCGTGGAGCTCGCAGGGCCTGCAGTTTCGACATCAGGGGTCTTTTCCCGGTCGGTTCCAGTAGTGGTTGCATCTTCAAAGTCACTCGATTACTCTTTCTCCAATAAAACGCTAGCATTCTTAAGCCCTGCTTCAACAAGCGAAGTATCGATGAGCTGTAGTAAAGACTTGCCTGTTCTGTTCAGCGGAGTGGAAATAACAAAGCGATCCAGGGCGGTGAGTCCGTATTCAGCGGGCGATTGTGTTAAGATGAATTTGAGCCACTGGTATACGTCTCTGACAGTGTCTGTGTCGGTGTTGAACTTGTGGATGAGGCGCTTGCCGTTGGGGAATCGTATCTGGATCCTAGTGGCTGGCGCAGTCCCTTCAGGTTCTGTGTGCTCTACGGCGCCAAGGGACTCCCAAACGTCTGCAGCGGGAGCTTCCGTGGCTGGAGCGTCCTCGTCAAGCGAAATAGGGTGAGCCTCGGTGCCCTCCGCCATCGATCCATTCGCTTTTTGGTTGTCCAATACAGACTGTTTCATGGCAAGCTCAATCTGTTGCTCCTCGGTCAAGGTGTCGGGATCAAACTTTACCTCATGGTGCACCACCGGGTTGTTGGAGTTTGGCAAAAGTGAAAAGGTCTCCAAGAATTCGTCAACATCCGCCAACCAGCTCTCCACGTCGGGCAACTCGCCGTCTGGCCATTTGCGAACCCTTTCGCCTGTCATGGGATCGAGAATAGCAATATGTGGAAAAGCTTCTGTTGAGTAAAAGTTCGTGTAGTTGAAACCATTGGGCAGATCGCTCTGATACTGCAAAAAAATAAAGTTGTCCCTTACCTTGCTCTTAATCCGAGGCAGAGACCAGAAGTCTCTGTTCAACATCTGGCACCGGAACTCAGTGGGGTCCTGGATGTTGACGAGGAGCCATCTGTGCTCTTGCCTGCCTTGAATTTTGGCAGAGTCAATGTCGATACGGGTCATGATGTCGAAAGGGGGTCTGAAAAGCGTGGCGAGCCTCTGCTGGGTGGCTGTAAGCTCCGACATCCGCAGGTTGCGGTTGGCCCTCCGTCCGCCCACATTGCGCCGTATCTGCTGAACGTCCTCCTGATCACTGTCTATGACCATTACCTCGTCGTCATCATCTTCATCTGGCACATCCACGTACTCGTCTTCCTCCTCGTCCTCGTTGTCTTCCTCTGGAATACTCCATCTGTTGTAGTGATATTCGTTCTCGTCGTCATCGTAGCGCTGATTGAAGATACCCACACGCGCAGACCCAAACATGTCGGACTCTCTGGGAGGATGTTGGTATGTTGAATACCCGCCATCGAAGGTGTCAAGCAACGTCTCGTGGCGGTGGACACTAGAGTCCGCGGGCCGAACGTCCTGCTCGCTGTATGCCTCGCTCTGCAATCGCTGGGCCATCTGCTCGTCGTCTGCACCCCCCGTAGATGCCGACTGGGGTGGATGTGACTCCATGTACAAGGTGACCGCGTACTCGAGATCATTGGCCGTTAGCTCAAGGTACTGCTTGGCGGTGGCCTCGTCTGCGGTGGACGTGACCGCAAGAAAAGTGGCAATTAGGTCGTCCATGGGTCCTGGGAGTCTCTGTACAATACCTGGTGTAGGGGGCGTGTGGTCTAAGCTTGATTTGCCTTCTGAGCCGCCAGCGCGAAACCGCGGAGGCAACTGCTGTGCCGCGAGCAGCTCTTTTGTCCCCAATCTTCGCACTCTTGCCACGAGCCAACTGCCCCAACTGCCGTGCCTACCAGCCATATCGCGCCGTTGGCCTCCTGCAGTGTCGGCATCACGCTGGACAAAGGTCTTTGTGTCCGTGGGGTGCGGGTATTGATCCAACAACTCTCAATGGGCTTGGGTGCACGGCCAGACTCTTCTAGTTCCATCTGTCTTCTTGTGATATTGCTATAGGTGATCCGCTCCGAAAGCCTGTGTTTTGCCTGCGTTTTGTGTGCTGGTTCTTCCCACCTGATTCGTGACGATTGTTCGAGACGGGCCACCTCGTGTCAGAGAATCGCATGGAGACGGTGAACCACTTGGGTTATAAATTCGACAAGCTAGATAGACCCCAGTATCGATTGTTTTTGCACTTGAAGAGCAGATTTTAGCGTCTTTACAAGGATCTAACTTTGGCTAAAACTACTTGCTATCCTTTGTATTTGCCGGCAGACACTCTGTACCGCCAGTGATTCCCATCCCTATCTTTTTGATACCAGTGGCTCGATTTCTTGAGAATTCACATCTGGGCATCATTGAAGAGACCCTAGTGAAGACATTGCATTGCATTCAACGATCCATCCGCTGCTTGGTGCACGTATACGATAGACTACCAGCTGTTACACTACTAGACACTACAATTGCATACACAGCGAGAGACGTAAAGGCTGACCCGTTTTAACAAAGCTCACGATACGCTACTTTTGAATCATTCTCACATAATTACGACCTTTGGGTGCTCCATACTTCACCCTCATTTATGACCCCCTGCATCGATGGAAGAATACAACATTTATAACAAAGGCGGCCTTTTAAGAGGACGCTACCGCAAAGTAGCGGATCTCAGCAAGGGTTCCTATGGCTTGGTGTCGGTAGCTCAGGACACCGTACATAAGAACAGATTGGTGGCTGTTAAATATATCTACCCGCTCGAGAAGGAAAAAAAGACCTCAGAACAGATCGACTCGGATGAGGAGGACAACAATTTGCTCCATATCACTGCATCTCCACCGACTCGGTCGATCCTCCAGACGCTCTATGACGAAGCAGAAAAGGAAATAGCCATCCACAAAATTTTGGGCACACATCCCAACATCGCGAATTTATACGATCATTTTGATTCTTGTTTGGTGTTGGAATATTGCTCCAAAGGAGATCTCTACGATGCTATTCAGGATGGTAAGGGTCCACTGACATCGCAAGATATCAAGGACGTCTTTGGACAGATCCTAGACGCTTTGGAGTACTGTCACCAGCATAAGGTGTACCACAGAGATTTGAAGCCCGAAAACATTTTGATCAGCGAGGACTGGTCCATCAAACTCTGCGATTGGGGTCTTGCGACTACTCAGCGTATTATTACAAACCGCAGCGAATTTGAAGTGGGCTCCGAGAGATACATGGCCCCCGAGTTGTTTGACTCGGCGGTCCAGAGTTATGATGCAGCCAAGATCGATATCTGGTCAATTGGTATTATTCTCTTGACTTTGGTGTTCCACAAGAACCCCTTCCAAGTGGCAAATAATTCTGACAAGCGGTTTCTTCAGTTCGTGATGAACAGAGAAGCACTATTTGATATTTTTTCCACCATGAGCGGCGAAATGTTTTCGGTGTTGCGTTTCTGTCTCAACATCGATCCTACCAACAGGGACATTGAAATGCTTAGAAAGGAGCTAACCAGCTTGAGGTATTTCACTGTAGACGAGGAATACTGGGAGGAGGAGGAGGTTGATGAGGAGGACTTTGCAGAGGATACCGACGATACCGGATTTACATATGAGGACGATCATGACTCCAAGAATCAAAGGGAAGGAACTGAGAGCTCTGGGTCGAGCTCAGACTTCTACGAAAAAGGTGCCTTGCAGATTCATCCTGTCTCAGCTCACAGCGGCCTTAAAACGGAGCTACCCATCAGAGCACATGTTGAGCCCTACAGCATTGACTCGGCCGTCGAATCTGATTCGGGTATAGTTTCAGATATTCCTCACAATCACAGAGCCGATGCGTTGTTGTCCAAAAACTCGAGCATGTTGCCCATTCCTATTGTGGACATCAACAATGCCTCTGGGGTGAAGACGAAGCACTCCTTGTTTAGAAATCCTCGAAAACCATTTGGAGTAGCGTCTTTCCAATCCAAAAATCAATCTGAAGCTTTTGGGTTTGAAGGGGCTTCAAATGGAAAATTCAACAGAGAAGATTTTTTCACGCCCAAATCGGTCTTCAACCATTACATGGACAAGTACAGCGATAAGAGAGAGAGCCGTCAGGGTAAGACAACCCAATTGAATAATCTGCGGATGTCAACATGGAAGAAAAACGGTAAACGCAGATCGTGGAAGAAGGCCACCATAGATAGCGACACCTACCAGGAGCACTCATTGAGATACAGAATGAGAACGCACCGGGACTTCCACAAGAAGAAAGCAAACCTGTTTTCGAGCTCTGGCAATAAGAAGCCTTCCTTAGCGGGGGCTTCCAACGGTGTCAGCTTGCAGTCTCAGAACTCCAACACTTCCCATGCTTCCAGCATGCATAGCACCGGGAGCAAGAAGTATATTCCGCCGTATCTTAGATCTCCTGTGACTCACCAAAAGCACCAGAGTGTGAATCTTCTTTCGGATGAAATTGGAAGTTTAAACCTTGATGATGACGAGGTATTCCATCTTGAAGATGATTTCGGAGCGTCAGGGCAAGGTGGAGGAACCAATTCAGGTGGAGGTGGAACCCCACTCAGTTTCAGTAACAACAACAGTAATCGTGGTCATGGAGCCTTTTACATGCCTTTGCAAGGGGCTAGTGATAACTTTAAGAAGCCCATCAACTTCAAAGTGCCTACCTATGCTTTAGCTACCAATAGCACTGTATCACTGCTCCTGTCGCTGAACAATACGGAGAGCAATGGCCGTGTTGGTAGAGCAAGGAATAACTCGATTGGAATGACACCGAGACCCGTATCCGTTGCCTCGTTGTACCACACGAATGGAAGTCTGTGTGGCTCGAAGATGAGCGGACATACGACTGACTCTGTATCATCTAATAGGAAATACGTGCCGCCATTTAGAAGGGGATCACACACTCCTATCACAGTCAACAGGGCAAAGGAAAATTGTGACGATAAAACCAAAAGCTCTCATCATGATCTCAATCGGAGTCATTTCTTGGATTTTGACACAACTTCTTCCTCAGTGCCTACGGGAAAAACAGATTGGTTTTCATACAAAAAGGACTGGGGTGATTACGACGATGATACTTAAGTTTCATCAAGGACGGTTTGGAGAAGTATACAAGAGCCAATAAAACAGCAAAGTATATTAGATAAGTAGTTTGGAGTCTATTTTTTTTTCTTTTCTGGATACTCCAGAGGGATCCTTCTATTTTGACTTTCACCTGCGTCGAAACGCTCTTTCATTAATGCCCTGGCAAGAACTTCTCCAAAGCGTTTGGCCAGTTTGTAATAGAATAACCCACACGCATTACAGTGATCTCTCTCACCATCGGGACCTTTTCTCCACTCAGGAGATTCTTTTGACTGGCAATGTTTGCATATTTTATCTATTTCGTTGTGCTCCTTCTCCCTTGTTTGTCTATTACTTTGTTGTGCTGTTTTCTGTAACTTTCTAGCTTCCGAATGGAATACGAAGCTGGCCGGTCTTTTGTTAGACATATCTGCTGCGCTTACAAGTAAGTTGAAAGCCATGTGGGGTGAAGTTGTGGACTCGGTGCTATCAATTTGTTGGGGAAGAATTTCAGGCGAAGTGGTCGTTGATGGTGTAAGATACGGTGATAGGGTAAATGAAGATCGAGGGACCGAGAAAGTGGGTCGTTGGCGTGATAATGTAAATAAATGGGATGGCTTCGGCCTCAGAAAGTTGAAAGGCACAAAAGTTGGATAATTATCAGCACGTAGGTATGGAGGAGGGGCACTAAAGTTTGACCATTCTGTGGAGTTTGGCTCTGGAGTTGCTTGTAAAGGAGCGTCCGTTTGTAACTCCATTGTCAGTAATATTTTATTGAGCGACGTACAGAAAAGTTCCAAATCAAAAGTTGTCAGCTGAAGATCATCCTTGGAAATTCTGTCAAGAAAACCTTTTACTTGTTCTCGGGTCATAAACAAGCCCGAGTCTGAATTGTAGGGCAGAATGCTTAAAAATGCATCTCGGCTGCGAATTTGCTCAAAGAAAACCTTTTTAAACTCATCCAAATAGAAATAAATGCCCTCTATTATGGCCAAGAGATATTCTAAATCACCAACAAGTATTCCTTCAACTGTTTCAGAATCCAGTGAGGATATCTCGTCATGTGAAGCAGAACTAGTAGAAGCGACTTCGGTAGGCACTGCGCGAGTCAGGCTCAGCAGATTGCCATCCCTCACTTGAGAGTTCAAAGCATACATTATAGGGTCAGTGGTAAAAAGCCTGCTATTGCACAGACTTGCAGAAAATGAAGATCCAAGTAGCCTGTCAAAGGATGGTAAGCGTGGTCTTCCTGGTTGTAAAACAGGTTCAGTGTTTGACATTTTTAGCAAGTAGATAAAGAGAGAGCAAACCAATCTGGGATTTTTGAACTTCTTAAATATTAATTTAAAAGTAAAGCATAACACCAAGAAGGAAATGAATGACGATTTCTTGTCAGGTTATATTGGCCAGATCAAATATGGAAGCGATAAGGAAGTTGCAATCACCTGCCGCTTGCAGTAGCATATTATAAGATTGAGCGACATTTACAAAACCAAATAAACTAGGGGTTTCGGCTGCGTTTAGAGGCACTTGTGACACAAGGATAGTGTTAATGAATTGTTAATTTTCTGAAAAAAACAACATATTTGAGGTGGCAGAGAGGACCAAAGTTCATTTTAACGCACAGCACGTCATGTATTTTGAAGCTACTAGCTGCAACATTTCAAAACCTTCTCAAAAGAGATATGTAATTACTCTGCACGTGACTGGAACTTGGAACTTCCTAAAGTTCAGAAATACGAGTCCGTTCTCCAGATCACAAGAAGATGTATGCGAACTCCTACAAGTCTGAAAGAGGTACTACAAACTTGTAGGCAGGAAAGATGGTACTCGTAAATGTGAAGGGGGTGGTGACACATTTCCCTGAGGGAATCAAATTGAGGTACAGCCAATCCTGAGGAAGTGGTAGTCCAGGTAGAAAATATGGTTCTGCATGCAGTATGTTTTGAAATATGTTTTGAAATTTGTTTCAGATTAAAATCTGAAACGACTATGTTTTGATATAAAGACAAGGGTGTTTCAATAGTGAATTGTTGGCACAAATTTACATCTATTCCTATTCAATTCCAACGACAACACTTACAGCTGTGAGTGGTGATAGCAAGTATCACCTCAACGACTTTTTTCGTTTCAACTTTGGGTTGTTAATTCAATTGAGCTGACACCTTCGCTCTGGCTTTTATTTTTCCCCACTGCTGTGGTGCTTCTATCAAGATACAACACCATCAGCAAAGGTACGACTTGGCGCTCCAGCTAGCCACCAGAGTCAATTTGAAACGCATTTTCTTGCGGGACTACTGGAAATTGGTTACTTGTATCCTCCCTTCATTTCGCCTCGGCGCTCCAGCTCCATCCTGTGTCACCTGGGTATCAAAATACAATGGCTGAAGTGTCTGTCCAAGAGTCGCTTCGATTTATAGAAGACTTAAAATTCTTCTTGGCCACGGCGCCCGCCAATTGGCAAGAAAACCAAGTAATACGCAGGTATTACCTCAACCACGACGAGGGTTTTGTTTCGTGTGTTTTCTGGAACAACCTTTACTTTATAACAGGAACTGATATCGTCAGATGCATTGTGTACAAGTTCGAACATTTTGGTCGCAAGATAACAGACCGCAAGAAGTTTGAAGAGGGTATATTTTCTGATTTGAGAAATCTCAAGTGTGGAACAGATGCTATCTTGGAGCCTCCCAGATCGGAGTTTCTTGAGTTCCTTTTTAAGAACCTGTGCTTGAGGACACAGAAGAAGCAAAAGGTGTTCTTTTGGTTTAATGTACAACACGATAAGCTTATGGCAGATGCTCTTGAACGAGATTTGAAGAAGGAAAGCCAAAAACAACAGGCAACAACTGAAGCATTTAGAGAGCCGGCTCTTTCTTTCAAATACAACGAAAAGGCCCCGTTGTACGCTCAGTTGGTAGATCACATGCAGAGTCAACAGCTGGACGAAATCAAGGAGGAAGAGGATGAGCATGATGATGGTCAAAAACTGGAGGGAATTGATGCTGAGATACGAGCACAGCCACTGCTGATTCAGACCTATCCCAATAACTCAGAGAAGGGACACACTGAGTATCTGAGCGAGGGCTCTAAAGAAAAAACTGCTGAAGATTATGAGGATGACTTCCCCTTGGACTATTTCGATACAATTGACGCTCAGGGTTCTGCGGATTACTTTAATGTTGATGTTGGCTTTGACAGGTTTGAGGAACAGTATGATCCATATATCGATCCTTCGGTCTTCACAATGCCTGCTGGAAACAACCCTTTAGTGCATACTGACGAATATCTTATAGAACAAACTCAGCCTTTGAAAAGTACGGTAATGTCGAAGTTTCCATCCAATGCCAGAGTACTATCTTCGAAGGACGACTACTTCCCTTCTCCACAACCCCTTTCAGCTAAATTTCAGCAACAGTTCCACAGAAATATTACGCCGGCCCAGTTTTGGAATGAGACAGGTCTGGCATTGCAGCAACAGCTGTACTATGGTGAGCAGTATATCATGGCTCAACCAGAAGCTGAGTACTATCAGTACCCACTCCAGATGCAGCAATTCCAATCACAACCAGGCCCGCCTGGTAGTTATTACGTCAGTGATTTTCAGGATCAAGGCATGTATCTGATAATGAACCCTCCCGTTATGGGGGTCCCCATTCCTCACCCTAGCGGTGACTTCAATCGAAGTTTTGTACAAAGATCTCAGGTAAGCGCTAATGCCACCACCCCTAACAGAGTACGGCATGGCTTTGTCAACAAAAACGACTTCCGCAAGAAAAAACCACAGGTTTACGGTTCACTTGAAGAATTAGTCGCTAACAAATCGACACGAGTTGTTAAACAGAGTCGCTTGTCCACTGCAACCACATCAGCCTCCAACAGTAACAGTTCGGGCCAGGAAAATTTGATTCCCACGCCTGAATCGTCTGTTGCTCAGGCAGAAAATCAAGAAGCACCTACAAGAATGGAAGAATAGACTCTAGAGCATCAAACCAATTGTATATTTAGTAATATATTAGCATAAACACTCAGTGGCTGTAGTACTCAATCAACTTTTTCTGGGGAATCGGTAATTTCTGTAGGATGTTGTCCATGATACTCTTGTCCTCTGTTTGTACTCTATGGTCCTCAACTTCGCGGTGTGCTTTGAGAAGTCTTCCATAGATCAGTACAGACCATCGTCTGACTTCAACAAAGTCATTATTCAAATACTTCGAAACAGACTCATCGATCTGGGCAATCAATTGATTCGAAATGAATAAATTGAGAGTGTTGATGTTGAGCAACTTGAAGAACGATTCGAGCATAAACACAAGACTCTGCTGAGACCTGTTCGATGCTTGTTGAATCGAAGACAACACCACTGAGAAAATTTCCTGGGTGGAGAACGTTCCCACAAGAACCTCGTCAAACACTTCGCTCGTAGCTAATGATAATTCATTTTCGAACGCTTCGCTCTCTTGATCTGAACTATCGGTCAAGCATACAAGAACTTCCCAAAGCTTTCCCAAATCCAAGTTAGCACGGTTGACAAGCAATTGCTTCAATAATATAAGTCCACTGAGAAGTGATGATGACTTAGCATTGGCTGTTCGGTTAAAAAAACTCCAGAGTGAATTTTCAAGAAGAGCTGCGCCTTGGGTCTCAAGAAAGGGCACTAATTCCGGTGCGAGGTTTCGACTCTGTAGATAGTTCAATAAAACAAAGAACTCTCGATTTTGCAACGAATTAGCGCTGAGCCTGGCGCAAAGTGCCTTGAAATTCTCTATCGAATACGTCTGTGTATCTGAGTCCTTGGTCCTATTCTCTTCGTGTCTAGCAACGTTGAAACTGAACCAATTCATCTCGTCATAGTTGTAATCACGGAGCTTTTGTGGAGAGCCCTGGAAAGGCTCGTCATGGTATATCTTGATCTGCTTCTTCTTGCTGGATAATTTGTTCAAAGGGTCTACCTTTTCGATGAAGGACTGCAAGGGTTGCAAAGAACCCTCCTGATCTCCTATTTGAACTTGGGCAAATTCTTCAGTAAGCTCGTTGGAGTTCTCTTTACCAAAGTTTGCAAATAGATCCGATCTTCTGTGGCCAGGTACTGCCTCCTTATCCAGAAAAACGTTGCTGTCTGCACTTGGATTAACATTTTCTTGTATATCGTTCTCAATCACCATTCTGTCATCATCTTTCTCGCTCTCGGGAGCTTCGCCAAGTCGCTCTCCTGAAATCATATCAATCGCATCAGAAACTTTATGGGCATTTGAGACTTGTTCAAGTTCCTCATCTTCGTCAATATCAATGTTGTCTTCAACATCAACCGCAAACTGAGGTTCGAGGTCCAAGTTGGTAGTGGTTCTCTTCAGAGATGATAACACCATTTCGTTCTTATTGAAAGAAGGTATAAGCATAGTTAGGTCCGACTGTTTCAACGGCGATGTATTCTTGGGGTGAACTCCATTGGGAGGGATGACAACTTTAGTGAGGTCATACGATGTGAATTTCTCTGCGTTGGCCGCCTGAGTGTTATTCGTTTCCTTGGGCTCAAGTTTAATACGTGATCTCACCTCTTCTCGTATAGAGCTGGAAGACTTATTCAACTGCTGTTCAAAAATGTCTCTGTTTATTGAGACGATTTTGTGCAAGAGATGGAAAAGCGATTCATAAGCCTCGGTTCCTCTCAAGATATTCACCATATCAAATAAACATTCACACAACTTTACCAACTTACCATCAGATATGGGGATCTTATCTAGTCCCAAGTCCAAAAACTGAATTGAAGTGTGAAAGATCACCGATTTGAGCTTAATTATCTGCATAACCAAATCTCCGTTGTTCAAGATGCTGCTGATATTGGTAGCATACCCCAAAATATTCGTGAAAGATCCATAAATATCCTCTATAGGAATGAAAGATATCATTAGGTCGACGTAGCTGGGCGTTACTGGATCCTGTAAAATTGAAGAAACACGCAAAAAATCCTCCGCTGAATTGAAGTATTTGTACGTCTTTCGGAGAAGCTCCGAGGATCCAAGAAATAAGGGCTCTAACAAATTGGGGTTCGTCACAGAAATGTCTTTTAAAAGGGTACTGATCTCCCCGAAAAGGTCTTCATCAGCCATTATCGCGTATTTGAGCAATGTGATACCTTCTCTCTTGGTATCAATGTGCGGAGAAGAGAGAAACTGAAGAATGGGATCTGAATTCTTTTCGAAAGTTTTTTGTTGTATGTCTCTTTTTCTGCCGATATTTCCAGTGGAAGCGATTCTGGGCGGTACGCTACTCAAGATGGATTCATGGCGACGGTGCAGTTCTTCATCATGGCTGAAATTTCTCTTAGCCGTTGCTCCCAACCTCCCAAGTTTGAGAACAGAGGAAGATGAAGATGATGCTGGCTTCTTTTTATCCTCATCAATAGAACGATGGCTGAACGAAGACGATGGGCGAGAACTAGAAGCTTCTCGTTGCTTTTCCCTCAATTCCCTGTTTCTTGCGATGATTGACGCTCTGATGTTAGGCTTGGTCTCCCTCTGGTTGATGCTGCTAATGGCCAGAGAAATGGTATTCGCCTCAGTGGATGCAGAAAGAGATATAGGCTGGGGTTTTGATCTCTCCAATGCCTTAACGATATTACTTTCCAACTTTCCAAGCATTGCTTCTCCCTGAGAAGGAAATTTTGATCCAAAGCACCAAAAAGTGTCCTTGGCAATCTGTCTCACAGTAGGATTGGTGTCTCTCAAAAGCTTGATGATGATTTTGGTGCACGTGTCTATACTGAGATGTGGATTCGAGTTAAATCTCACCAAGAATATCTGGAGCCATAGCCCACTATAGGATCTAGGCTGATAGTTTTTTTCCATCGAAGAAGCCTGAATTCTGGTCAACAACCGTGGGTGGAAGGAGCAGTTCAAAAAGATAGAACATAGCACCACGTTGGCGTTGTTGGATGCAATGTTTTTTGTAACCAGGCATAATTTCAAAAAGGTCGGCATGAAAGAGTCAATCAAGGGATCAAAATCAGTTTGTAAGACCATAGCACATTCCTTCACAAAGGAGCATCCATGAGTAGACAACGAGGTACGTAACGATGCGACGGCCTTGCAAATAGACTCAGAGAACTCTTTAAGGTGGGCAATTAATTCGTCCCGATACTCGATCAGAGCGTTGCCTCGGATGAGCGAACGGAGAGACACAATGCATTTTTCCCTTGAGGTCCAATTGAACTCAGTCTCCTTGCCCTGAAAAAAGGATGCCAGGCTGAAAATAGCATCGTATAAACGGTCCGATGAAGTAACCACGAGCGGTTTGATGGTCGTATCAAATTTGTAATTCTGCAATTTGGAGATTATTTGAATGATTTCAGGGTTCTGTGGAGAGTCTGGAACAATTGAGCTAAAACTAGAGTCATGGTCAGTACTTTTTGTATACGTTTGTGTTGGGGCACTCTGGGTCTTGGGGATCGGGTTACGTGACACTTTGGCTTCCCTCGCCACAGCGACAGTGGGAACAACCGAAGTCACAATTTTGGGGCTGTTGGTGCTCGTCAGGTACTCTATAGCATCAAATATATCCTCACATACTCTCTTGGATACGCGCTGCCTCGTCATTTCCCTTACTAACTCCTGTTTGTGGGAATTGTTTGATTTCAAAGCGTAATACTCCGTGAAAAGAGACTTAATAGCCTGGTTGACATTGGCGTCACCCAATATGAGATCTCGCACTAACAGAGGAACGAATTTATCTAAACTGAAGGAATGGCTAACGTTGACCAAAATGTGGCGGAGCCAGTCCACCAGTTCCTCAATGATTATAGGATTGTTGCTTCCTAGAGCAAGATCCGTGATGGCCATTTCTAGGTCTTCAGGAGCCAGAAACCAATAGGCCTCGAGGGCGCGTTTGGCGGTGCTTCTGACGCTCAGCTTGGAGTCACCTAGTCGCTTGATGATAATGGGCAACATAAGGTAGCTCTGTGACTGGAGCACTTTTCCGCTGGTATCTTGCATGCTGATTCGCTTTATGAGGTGAGCTATGACACTGAAGCTGGCAGAGTGTATGCTTGGATCAGGGTTGTCGACAGAGAGGCTCAACGCTTCCATGTACTTGGGTACCTGGCTGATGTCCACAAAATCTTTTTTGACGTGAGCCTTAAATGCATTGATAGCATGTAGCACCTCTTCAGTTGAGGTAGAAGGCCGTACTACTGCCACATAAAGCTCCTCACCTGTCATCAGCATCTTGGTAGTGGTGGTTTTGACTCCAGTGTTTAGAAACCAAAACAAAACATGGCGCGCGTGCCAGAATCAATAGCAGAGGGTGCAATGTGAGGCTTAGGAACGAGAGAAAAGAGGATCGCAGCTGCTGACATTGAAGCATGGACAGACTGGCAATTGACGCAGCGAAATTACAGAAGCACTATGGTTAGATCTATTTTGACTCTGTAATATAGCCACTAAGTAGCGTACCGAAATCTTGGGTTCTCTTTGTCTGTCAAATCAGCAAACTCTGAGTTCTCGAAATCCTCAAATTGGCCTAAATCTAACTTGTCTCTCTTGATATTCTCGGTGTGATAAGAAAGAAAAACAGTTACCAAAAGTGATAAAGCTACAGCTGCGCATGCCACCATGCCAATCTTGGCGGGGTGGTATTTGGGAGCATCGCTAGCACGGAAGGTTTGAGGTCCTATCAAGTTGCCCACGCAGTACCCGACTAAGAAAATGGCGTTAGTAGTGACTTTTTTGGTATGACCTGCAACATTTGAGGAAATAAGGGAGATCGTACAGATAAAGCCAATTGGTGCCAAAGAAGTCAAACTGTAGCCGGCCAATTGGGCCTTGGTATTTGAGGCAAAGGCGAAAAGACAAAGAGCCATGAGGTTCACGCTGGCCCCAATAAGAGCCCACATGATGCGGTACGGTAGAAATTGATGTAAGAATGCCAAGCCAATACAGCCCACTAATTCCACAGCCCCCAGAGGCATCTGCATTAAGAGTGACTTTTCGCTGGTGTAGCCCAACCCAGTCAACAAGATGTTACCAAAATTTGTGACCCCTCCATTGGGGATATCGGATGCAAGGGCATAGAAGAAAAAAAGCCAGGTTCGGTAGTCTTTGAGAGCCTCAATAAACTGGTACTTCTTGAAATGCCTGTTCCCAAAGCCCTGCTGATTGGACCTGATGCGCTCCACTACCAAAAACTTCTCCTCTTTAGATAAGAACCACGCCTTGACAGGAGTATCAGGAATATGAATGCCCACGATAATTCCAATGAATATGGTGAGGACTCCAGTCACAATGAAGACGAGCTTCCAGGCGGTGATGGAATAAGAACCGCCGTGCATCGCCAACCCATAAGAGATAGCACCACCCAAGATGGTACCCATACCGTTGCAAGCAAACCAGATAGCAACTCGTAAAAACTGTTCATTGGTAGTGTACCATTGGGATGTAATAATCGTGAACGCTGGGGTGACAGAAGACTCTAGCATGCCCAAAATTGTCCTCAAAGCAATAAAGCCGGGATACTGGGGCACCGAGTGAAGGCATAGAACCACGCCCCACAAAATGACAAATACTGAAGCCGTTTTGGCAACTGGGAGCCTCTGTAGAAGGTAGGAAGCTGGGAACTCAAACGCAAGATACCCAAGATAGAAAGCAGTACCAGTCCAGGAATACATGTTGCCCTCCATGTTCAAATCTGTTCTGAGACCCAATACTGAAGCATAAGAGTTGGAAAGCTTGTCCATGAACTGAAAGCAGTACAAGAAGCACATCACTGGAAGGAGATACATGTCTATTTTTCTGAGAAGACGCTTAGAAGTGATGGAGTCAATCTCAATTTGGACCTCCTTGTTGTGAATGGCATACTCCATTGCCTCATCCACATCGGCAGTTATCTCCACCCTTTTCCCTGAGGGGGAGGTGATCACCCCCAAGATTCTGTTTATGTCTCCATTCAAGTCTTCTGTGACAATCACAGGCTCGGATTCTTTCTTGTCTTCCCTTGGCATTCTGCAAGCTGATTTAAAAGAACATTAAAGCATTGGAAGGAAGTCAAATAAGCGCATTTATAGCATGCATGGCAATAGGTGAATGATTTGGTCGAAATTTCAGCTTGGTTACCGATAAGGCACCATCGTTCCAGATCTTGCATAGTCTCCCTGTGGCTGATGATTCCTCTTCATATGACATACAAGGCATAAAGACTGAACATGGGACTAACTAAGTAAAAAGATGCACATGATGAACGTAAAATATCATAACGAGCTAAGCACAGACGGTAAGGGTGTTCATACTACTGTTGAAGGAGAAGCACCGTTGATGAGCGGGTCCAATGAAGGTGGGAGCCTTGGCCCTCGTTATCGCGACATTTTCCAAATGGACAGATTTTGCGTTTCAGATAACGGATCTACATTCATGGACCCTGGATGAGTAGATCTGGTGTTATCTGGCCTTGGTTCAAATTATCCATATGGAAGTTAACTAGCCCATTTTTGCAGCGTATGTCACAAATTGACTAATTTGCGGCATGCTCCGTTGAAAAGGCATTGCATTCCAGATAACTACCGAGTTGTGCCGGAATATTATACTCGAAACAGAATAATCAGCAAATAATATGACGTGTGGCACCTCATCCTTATAATATTGCTATCGTACCGAAAGCCTTACACACAACCAAATTGATGATCATACACGGCGGCTAACCATCGGAGGGGGGTGGGGAAGACCATACAGGAGTGGAAATGGGTGCAAATTCACCCCCTTCCCTTTCTGCTCCTACAAAATTGATAAGATGAACTATGGCATGATATACCTATAAATGGAAAGGTCATGAAACAATCCTTTCCTGAACTGAAAGTTTCAATTTCCTTTTTGATTAGAAGGAGAAAATAGTGTCCCTGCACCCTTCACAACTAGAAAGAGTATCTGAACTTCGGGTTTTCCTTATCGGTTAAGTCGGCAAACTCGGAGTTTTCAAACTCTTCCTCGCTTCCAGCGGACAATTTGTCTCTTCTGCTGTTGTCAAGTTTGTAAGAGAAGAAGATGCAAATCAAGAGGACGTACCCAAGAGCAGAGCAGGCCACCATGGCGATTTTGGCAGGCCTGTAGTGGGGAGCGTCTTGGTACCGAAACGTCTGTGGTCCGATCAAGTTACCAACACAGTATCCAATCAAGAAGATGGCGTTGGCAGTGATTTTCTTGGTGTGCCCGGCGATGTTCGACGAGATCAAGGAAAGAATGCAAATGGAGCCCATTGGTCCTAACCCAAGCATACTGTAGCCTCCCAATTGAGCCTTGGTACTAGATGCAAATGTGAACATGCAAAGAGCAGCAAGGTAGATGGATCCACCAACAAGGGCCCAGAATGTACGAGACTTTAAAAACCTATGGAAGTAAGCCAATCCAATACACCCCACAATCTCACATGCACCTTGCGGCATTTGCATCAAAAGTGATTGCTCGCCGGTGTAACCTAAACCAGTCAATAAAATGTTACCAAAGTTAGTAATGCCACCATTGGGGATGTTTGTAGCGACGGAGAAAATGAAGAAGACCCACGTTCTGTAGTCAGTGAGGCACTCGATAAATTGATATTTTTTGAAATGTCTGTTTCCGAAGCCCTGTTGGTTGCATCTGATCCGTTCAACAACCAAGTACCTTTCCTCTTCATTCAAGAACCAGGCCTCGGTGGGGGTATCAGGAATGTGAAGACCAACGAGAATACCAACGAAGATGGTGAGAACACCAGTGATGATGAAAACAAGCTTCCAATTAGTGATGGTGTAAGCACCAGGATGGGTGGCCAAACCGTATGAAATAGCACCACCGAGAATGATTCCAAACCCGTTACAGGCAAACCACATGGCAACTCTCAAGAACTGTTCTTCCTTGGTGTACCACTGAGCAGTGATGATGGTGAAGGCTGGAGTAATAGAAGATTCAAGCATACCCAAAATCGTCCTCAACGCGATGAAACCGGGGTACTGGGGTACTGAGTGAAGGCACAAGATAATACCCCATAAGATGATGAAAACAGCAGCTGTTTTGGCCACTGGGAACTTTTGAAGAAGATATGATGCTGGAAACTCGAAAGCAAGGTAACCAAGGTAAAACGAGGTACCAGTCCAGGAGTACATATTGCCAACCATTTTCAAGTCGGTTCTAAGACCCATGACTGATGCAAAGGAGTTGGAAAGTTTGTCCATAAACTGAAGGCAGTACAAGAAACACATTAGCGGAAGAAGGTAAAGGTCGATTTTTTTGAGAAGCTTTTTGGAAGTTAGCTCATCAATTTCAATGTGATCCTCTTTATTGTGGATGGCATATTTCATAGCTGGATCGGCATCCTTAGTTATCTCTATGGTCTTGCCAGAGCGAGCAGATACAACTGCAATTACTTTACGCTCTTCATCTTCATGGAAGGAAATAGAGTCAGATTGCTGTTCTTGTTTAGACATGGTGTAGACTCAATCAGTTGATGATATGAAAAGACATGCTAAGAAGGTAAACTTTCTATCCCTTTTATTAACTTTCTGAGCCGAGGTCTTCTGCTGAAGCGGGTTAATGCTTTGCTTTCCTTGGTCATCTTGCCGGCTGGCCATAATGCACTGCCCGCCCTGACTGCACACGGGGTTCTCTCTTCATCGAAGAACCCCACTCATTCTTGGCTGCATTTGTCCTCCTTCTCCGAGTTATTTTCTGTCTGTCTCTTCCTTCTGATGGGGTACATTCTGGGCATATATCGCCGAGTCTTTCTCTTGTCAATTGGATTGATTTACATATTCATTGCACAAATCAGCTGCTGTGGCACCTATTTTCGTACTGAATTTCAGTTTTTCGGTTGTTATGCACATTTGCAACTTCTCTCACCCGGGTAATACAAAGCGCAGTTCCCCGGTACTGGCTCTCCACAGCCTAAATGTGTACCTAAATGATGTAATGGCTGCGCCAAGTTGAATTAAACTTCGCTGGGTGTACAGATGGATCGCCAGGAAAAAGTCTTTTCTGCGTATTATTTTTCTAATTCTCCAGATCTTTTCTTCTTATTCAACAAAAATAATCTCTATTGTTAACTACTTTGTAGAAGAAAAATAATTAAGCGCGGATGTTCCATGGCAAAAGTCCCCCGCTTTCGGTTCCCCATCTCTCGGTAAGTGCATTATTCAGCCTCAAATACCCGTTGGCCTCCTGCAACATTGACAATTTTATCGACGTGACTGTACACAGTAGCGGTTAAGCCACCGCTCACCAATATTTTTAATCCTCGGGGAAGTGCCCCACTCCAAAGTTTGGTGATCCCCTGGGTAGCAAATAGCCTATAAGCAGTAGTAATTGAATCTTTGTATATGGATTTGCCGTTTTTCAGTTGGATATGGGACTTGACCACATCAAGTGGCTGTGTAGCCACCACTACGGCGGTCGCTGCAAACAAATGCAAGCCAATCAGTTGAATAGCCGTATGTTTATGGGCAAACCACAGCTGCTCGTTTATTTCACGAGACTGATGCGGGTCTAATAATTGCCTTGCGGCGTTATAGGTGGATAGCCATACCGATGATATGGCAATTTGCCGCACCATCGTCACGCAAGTACCAGCTGTGAACCCATGGATTCCTTTCACCAAATATATTTCCTTAACTGTATTAAGAAACGATAATGAAGGGTTTTTGTTATACTGGCGCTTCAATTTATCTAAGTTGTTAAGCTTGTTCTGCAGTGGGTTGAGTCCAACTCCCGTACCAAATTTGGAAGGGGGTTTGCCGCTCAAGTACTGGTGGAGTAAATCATTGGTGTAGTATGCATGAGGGGAGATGTATTGTTTCAGAAACACATTAGCAGGGGGCTTGTGGTGCTTGTTCAGGATAACAGAGCCGGTAACATCTGGACCATGTTCAGCGGCACTTCTGCCAATTTCATTTCGTAACGACATGTTCTGAATCATTGTGATTTTGATGTTTTCAAAAGGAATAATAAAAAGGGTTTCAATGAAACCAGAAATAACTCCAGCTATCACCATTCTGGGTGCACTAGTCTTGAGCTTGCCGCGTTCATCTCCCTGATGATGCGTCTCAAGTGACATGAATTTGGTGGCCCAATTGTAGGAAATGAGACGCGCTTGGTTCTTGGCTATGTTTCCAATTATGAGTGCACTTGCTCCAAAATACACTTGGGCAATAGAATTGGGGTAGTTGCCTGGGATCTTGAATTTCTGAGACCATTGAGTGTTGTTCAATTGTTGCTGTGTCTTCATGAAATCGAGTGGATAAGTAAACGCTGAGGTAGCTGCCGAAGCAGCTAGCCCAGAAATCAACGCAGAAACGAGATTCTCACCCAGAGAGCTCATTTTGATAGGGTCTGCTCGAGATACAGTGCTGGGCAAGTCCAGTTGCTATAAGGCTTCCTATGATTCCAGTTGTATGCAGCACAAACCATATTTGAGATTATGTAATCGTGATATACCTATAACAACAAACGTGAGCTTAAGGTCAATATAACGGCCCCATGGACGCGATGGATCCCGACGATTCCGAGAACCGGGGCACTAACGTTCGGACGGAGCCATCTACGCCACTACGAAGCCTCAGTGAGGTAGAGACTTCTGCCAACTTCTCGGCACCTATACCGCGACTACCAAGGACCGATCTTACAAACCTCTTCGGCCGATTCCGTAATCCCACCCGATACCATGCCGGAGGCTCTCCTCAGCCCATTTTGTCTCGAGATTTGGTTTCAGGTCCTGGTACCCCTCAGAATGAACAGTTTTTACAGCGGATCAAGCGACTCAATACCGACTCGCGGCCGCTGAGTGCTTCGAGACCACGATCAAGGTCCAGAACCCCCGGCCGTTCTGCTCTCGAAAGATCACCGTATGTATCACCACGGAGACTGACGCCGACGAGACTCCGAAAACGAAGGCGGAGGTCCTCAATTATCAATGGGCAGGTGGTGTACGACGCCAACTACTTGGGCCCTATAACGATTGATTATCTTCGTTTTTTCTGTCAGACACTGGTGGAAGAGAAGAAAAGAGAGCAAGAAAAGTCTTCCAAGAAAATTACGTCTCCCAGATCCTCTCTTGCATCCACTCGCTCTCCTATGACCCCAGACACCAGTCGAAGGAAATCGTCCTCCGAATTCAATCACTCGCTCCCACTTCCCAGTGAGCATTCTAGACGTTTATCGGAAACTCATGATGATGGTTCAAACCCCTTTTTACGCCCGGATCTTTTGTCACCAGCGGCACCTAGTGTGGAACAGCCGAGGCCCATTTCATATCTTGAAAGAATATTGGCAGCCCAGGCGAGCAAAGTGAAGAGATCAGAGCAGTCTGAGAGAGGAGACGCTGAGAGTAATAGAGTTACACAGCCAGCTGAGCTGGAAGTTGCGATTGGAGACTTTCCGCTGACACATTCGCCACGGACCCCTCTCAATGTTAGCCAATCGATGTCTGAGTTGGTGATTGCAGATATGACATTGCCTCACGCAGATGAGGCTACTGCTGATCCAGTTCTGGAAGACTCTCAGCTAATTCCTGGCATAGTCGAGGAGCAAGATGAGATTTTAGACGAGCACAGGCTTTCACCAATAGATCTTGACGATCTTGCTCAGAATGAATTTAGTCTTGACTTGGATGACGCTTTGATTCAAGACCAGTTTGTTATGGAGGGTGGTGAAAGTAGTGAAGGAGAGTCCAAAAGTTATGGTGAACTTCCGCACCCATTTCCTGAGCTTGTCTTGGAGAATGTACTACCCGAGAGTCAAAAGACTAGAGTCCCTCGCGTAGTGGATCGCTCTAAAACAAATGGCACCTCATATCTCCCTATCACTGTGGTCAAGAGCTTGATGAAAAAGGTATTGAAGCCTTTGGATGGGGGTAAGCCCGCTAAACCATTATCGGCTGAGGTGTACCAATTTCTTGGGGACGTCACCAACGAGTTTATTGACAGTATTACAGCAGACCTAGAAGCCTACTCTCTGCACAGATCACATAATAAGTCGCATCAGATCAACGTACGGGACGTTTTATTGTACATGAAGAGAATAAATTTTGTTGGTAGAAACGCCACCGACAAGCAGGGGGAGATCAATGAAATCTCACGTATGGCCCAGGACTTTTTACCGCTTGAAGTGTTGGTCGGGCTTGAGAATAGTTTGAACGATACCACGAACTCGAAAGCAGCACACAGACAGAGACCTCAGGATATTTCAGATTCAGATAGCGTGGAACATACAGACTTAGTTGAATCGGACTGACCTACTGGGTTGTTTCAAGTTGGTGTTTTGTACTATAGTGTATAATAGTGTATTATAATATTTACAGGAATTTCAGTTTATGCCTCAAAGGCCAAGGTAGAGTTTTGTCTTTGTTCCGACAATACTCCTTGCTTATCTTTCACAAGCTGAAACAACTCGAAAATGGCTGCAGGCGTGACACCCTGGATCCTGCGTGCCTGCCCAATGGTCTTGGGCTGGATTTTGTTCAAGAGATGGCACACCTCATAGGAGATGTTGATTTTACCCTTGTTGTTGTAGTTGAAATTCAAGGGCAACAAGAGGTTCTCGTCGGCCTCGTAAGCCTTAATATGGTGCATCTCTCGCTTCATCCACGGCTCATATGTGCCTTCAATATTGATGCGGTTGAGGAGCCTTCTATTGGAGGGGTCATAAAACGATGGAAGGGGTTCGTCTGTGAGTGACTCGAGTTGGGGAATCAAGTCCTCAATGAAGATTTTCTGGTATGATAAGAGCTTCCAGCCAGTGGCTAAAGCATTAAATTGCATTCCTGGAGCATTGTTGAGAGCACTGTTCCACTTACCCCCGTGTAATTCCACGGACTGGAGATGTTTTTTGATCTCATCAAACTGCTGTTGCTCAGCTTTATAATGGTCATAGCGCTTCTGCCTGACAACTCCTGCTTCATAACCCTTCTTGGTGAGTCTTGAGTCAGCATTGTCTGCACGAATTGATATTCTGAACTCAGACCTCGAGGTAAACATTCGATAGGGTTCTTCGACACCCTTTGTCACCAAATCATCCACTAGCACCCCCATGTATCCATCTGAGCGAAGCAACTCCAATTGAGGTTTCTTCAAGCATGAAAGGCCTGCATTTATGCCTGCAATACAACCCTGAGCAGCTGCCTCCTCGTAGCCGGTCGTTCCGTTGATCTGGCCTGCCAAAAAAAGTCCATCAACCAACTTTGTCTCCAACGTGATTCTGAGCTCTCTTGGATCAACATAGTCGTACTCCACCCCATATCCAGGCTGTAGCATTGTCACATTCTCGCAGCCTGGAATCATACGGACCATGGCTGCTTGTATATCCTCCGGCATAGTACATGATATCCCGTTAGGGTACACCAAATCAGTATCTAGACCTTCTGGTTCCAACCACACCAAGTGCGACTCCTTCTGGGGGAATTTGATGATTTTTGACTCTATCGAAGGACAATACCGAGGTCCTTTCACCGTTTCACGGATGTGAATCGATTTGTCTAAATTGGCTGCTATGAGCTTGTGCATTTCAGTAGTGGTGCGGGACATATGGCACATTACAAGCAGGTCTGCTAGAGCCACTTCATCATTCATATAGGACATGGGTACAGCAGGATTTTCTGATGGCTGTTGCTCAAGATTTGAATAGTCGATGGTCTTGGATGAGAGGCGGGGGGGAGTGCCTGTCTTAAGACGGCCCAAACTGAAACCTGCATCTCTGAGTGTTTTCGACAACCCAAAAGTTGCCTCCTCGCCAATTCTTCCGGAAGGATATGCTTTGAGGCCAATGTGAATCTCTCCGCCTAAGAAGGTCCCCGTCGTAATAACCACTTTAGATGTCTTTAAAACGGTCCCATCATTCAATATGACGCCCTTTATTGTTCCAAATAGCCTTCCAGAAGTATCCTTTGATTCATCGGAGGCTGGCTCAATTATTACATCTTCCACCAGGGCCTCAAGCACCTCAAGGTTAGGGTAGTTGAGAATCTCGTTCTGCATCTCCTTTAAGTAAATCTTACGGTCTATTTGCGCCCTGGGACCATGGACTGCTGCTCCTTTTGATAAATTTAGTGTCTTGAAGTGAATTCCTGCCTTGTCCGTTATTCTTGCTGCTACTCCATCGAGAGCATCAACTTCTCTCAAGAGGGTCCCCTTGCCAACTCCTCCCATGGAAGGGTTACAGGAAGCAGTGCCGATTTTGTTTTTGAATGGCGTGATAAGAGTAGTTTTAGCACCAGATCTTGCTGATCCCGTGGCCGCTTCACAGCCAGCATGGCCTCCTCCAATAACCACCACAGGGTGTTCAGGAGCCTTAGAGAGAGCGCTCTGGAGGTCCGCGTTGAGGGCGATCAGCCTCCGTTGGGAAACCTGATATTTCTGATAGAAGCTCCCCACCAGCTTCTTACCCAACAGAGAAAACTTAAGCATTTTTGGCTCGTTTTTGCGTATTCGTGATATCCTGGAGGAGGTTTGGTCCTTGACAACTCTTTCAACTGATCTATGGTGGGGGAGGTTTTTGTGTAATTTAAAAGGATGATGCTCATCGGTTTGAGGTCTAAGCATAGGCCATTCTCTAGCCACATTACCATGACGAAAGAAGCTTTGGCAGATGATCTTGACGATGGTTTAGACTACGAAGTGAACTTCTCTGTTAGAGCTGGAGACGAAGTGTCCGACGGCGAAGTTGACTTTGATAATGCAGATGAAGACACCAAGCAGGTCCCGAGCAAGAAGAGGAAGCCCACTTCGAAGCTCCAACAGAAGAAAAAAATGAAAATGGAGATGGATATAAACCAAAAAAAGAACCTCTCTCTTGAGCTGTCACCAGAAGCAATAGCGGAATATGTCAACTCAAAAATCCGTCATAAGAACCCAGATCTTTCTGCCTTGGAACTTGCAGAGATGTATTTCGACAAGAGCGTGTTCAGAGCCACTGGAGATTTTCAAGAAGCTAGAAGTTTGGACAATTTGGCTCCATTTATCACTGCTCGGTTTAAAAATATGTTGCCTGGGGGAGAAAAGAAGAGCAAAAAGAACAAGACAAAGCCAGAGCCTGTCCAGAGTGAAGAGCCTCAGGAGCGGAAATTCATCGCTATTTTATCCATGTCAGCACTTCGTGCTTGTGATGTACATCGTGCTACGCGAGACCTTCCAGGATCATCGCTCAAGTTGATCAATAAAAACAAAATTAATGTTGATTTGAAGCTCGTCAAGACTACTCGCTCTCGAATCTTGTGCTGCACTCCTGGAAGATTGATCAAAGTACTCGAAGAAGAAGGCTCAGGCTTAGAAGCGAGCGAAATCAAGATTGTCATACTCGACAACTCATATTTGGACCAGAAGTGCCAGAATACGTGGGACATAAAAGAGACCATGTCTGTTTTAAAGCAGTTAACATCTACAGGATCGAAGGTTTATCTCTACTAGGGTTTAAGGAATGTTTTGTGTATATGCAAATTCATGAAGAAAGGGAACTACTCTGTAATCAGTAGGGGTAGACATAAACCCTTCGTGGTGCTGTAATAGTCAGCGATACTCTTCTGTATGGTTTTCAGCTTCTCTGCATCGATTCCTGCCGTCTCTGTTAAATCATTAATCACATCGAGATCAGCTCCAGCAAACTGTAACATATAGATGATATCTGCAAATAAGGCTGTCTTTGCGTTCTCGCTCATTTGTTTAGATAAATCATTGGAACGTGTCAAGGCAATGTCTAGAATCCACTTATTTTTCAACTGAATAAATATTTCCTTCGTGTGTTTTTCCAGAAACAAGTAGCTCGACTCATATCCTGATGATGTGGTGATATACCGAGTAGATAAATCAAACATTAGTGATGCAAGCTTGAAGCTGCATCTGGTGGGAAGTTCTTCATCTCTCTGATCGTCTCTCATCTCCCCTGTAGGCTTCTCGTACTCTATTTGTTCCAACATTTCCTGGAAAGAATCATCACCTGCTGTTGGTATAAAGTCTATGATTTGAATAAATATCTCACTGCACACTTTATCAATCTTTTGGGTACAGCTTTCGTAATGTGATTTTTCGCTTTCCTGCAAAGTCTTCTTTCGTAAATTAAACTCCAATCGAACCGTGATTCTTAAAAAATAGTACCATGAGTCCAATGTCTTGTTCAGTACTTTCCTGCTATCATTTTCAAGTTGAGCGATACAAATTTCTACTTGCTTCCAAAAGGTCTTGTTGATGGTGCTCTGGATTGTCTGTATCTTTTGCTGAAACAATTCTTCCGTGAAATCGCCCCATGATTTAGAAATTTTCCCTCCAAGATCCAATTCTTTGACGAGGGTATCATACTCATTAAGCTTGACAAACCAATGATCTATCTGTGTAATGATTGACTCTCTTGATGAACCTGAAATAGAAGAGACGATCTCAATGTACTTGTCGATATCACTATCAAGAATGTTCACTAATTCTCTTGAGAAGATCTGTGGATTTTCACTTTGCTCCGAAGTAAAGTTTTTTGTATGCTTGATAGTCGACATTATTGTTTTGAGATCTTGATCTTCACTAGCAAGTGCTTCAAAATGTAAAGTATAAACACGACTTATTTGAACTGTCAATAAATTTAGAAGGTCCACAATTTTCTTTTCTTTGACAAGCAAACCAAGGAAAAAGTTCTCCAGTTGATTTCCAATTGAATTTTCAGAAACTTTCAAGCCTTTGATGAATCCTTTGAAGGTCTCCACGATGGCTCTGAGTTGAGAAACACTTCCTCCGTAGGTCAAAAGCCTTTCGGAAAAGCTGTAGAGCAAATCAGGAAACTTGAGTAATGCGCCTGTTGCCATTGAAACGGCTTTGTCGTCTTCCATTTTTAGTTCCGGAAATCTAACCTCGTCATTTTCAAACCAGTTGTGAAAACCGATAATATCTGAAGCACTCCATGATCCTGTAAGGTATTGTAGAACAGTGAGAAAGTTGGTCTGGGGATTTATATTTCCGCTGGGAGATAATCCAAAGAACTCGTGGCAAATGCGGTAGGTGTTCTCGATGTACATGAAAATATTTGGGTAATTGATACAAGAAATTGAGTTCTGTTCAAGGTCGACATCTGCAAAAATCGAAGCAAGATAATTGAATCTCAACAGCGTAAAGCTTTCCACTATCTTGCTTAAAGAATCCAACTCCAGGTTGTTGCGGTTGAGAATGATGTATGATAACAAGTAGTTCTCAATTACTGAGAAGTTCTTGAAATGTGAATGGCGGTAAATGTCCTCTTCTACGAGCTCTTCAAGTTCGATTTCATCTGAATTCTGTTCCTCTTCATCGTCACCAAAATCGTAGTCCTCATCGTCCTCAAAAGAGATCACCTTAGACGTGAATATGTTGCTAGCGCTGAGAGTCCTGTCGTGTCTAGAAGACGATAAGGTAGAGCTTCTGTTGTAGCTCGAGAGCTGGTTTTCAATGTAGGAATTAAAGTTGATCTTGAGAGAGTTGAAGGTCTCCCTTAATTCTTTATCTGCCAATAGTAGATCTTTGAATATTATCTCTGTGGAATAATAGAACTTGGCATAATGAATGCAAACTGAGGGGTGTTTCAATGTCCCACTGCAAAGCTTCAAGTCAAAGGAGATCAAAGTGTTGCTCAACAAATTCTTCAAGATTCTAGGTTCATTTCGACTTCTAGCTTCCTTGGCCTGTTCTTGTAGTAAATATGACTCATACTTTGAGCGTGAGTCTGATCCTGTGAAGGATGCAAAAGTGGATTGCTGGAATGAAAGGTCAGAAATACTCAGATCAATTGTGATCGTTTGCTTGTACATGTTATCGATATCTTCAGCAATTTCAATCAAATCTCGATATTTGCTACCCACCAAATTGTGAATATCCTTTTTTGCCACCTCAATGCTAACCTTGTACTCTTTGCTAAGTGCTTGGATTTGCTTGATCGTGAGATGCCGGAAGATATCATCAGCGGATGTGCTAGAAGGATTCTTCCAGGAGGAGCTAACAGAGCTTGCATTGCTATGTCGCCTTGACGAGCCTTGCCCTATCAAGAAAGGTGAGTTGGCGCTGTTATCAGCTGTGTTGTTCCCATATCCCAACATTGACATCTTTCGTTAGATCCATCTACAATTGCAATGTCAATAGGGAAATGTGTTCGGTATAGACCAAGTCCACGCATGCTAGGATTCGGTATACAATATACGCCTGGGTCTGTACTCTACGCTGGATATGCAATCAGACAACTGTTGAGATGTAGCTTGCCAGCATTGTAAAGGCTGATTTCAACTAGAAGTATTAGACATTGCTTTTTATACTCATATCTCCTCTCCTGGCACGTCTTGTTTTCATACTTTTCTATTGGTATTTCCTTCTATGAGCATCTCATTTCTGGTTAGTTTTTCTACAGTTTTCACTCTTTTCGTCAATGTATATATATATCTGCCTTCAATTTGGTTATAGCTTGAAAAAAAAAATGAATGTCTATTAAAAGTTTGGGTTATTGCTTTTCAAAAAATCTTTGCTATCAGGAAAGCATACATTCGTGCCATATGACTATCGACTTGGTGGGATCTCTCTATTCAAATGCTCTGCTCTTTATCGCTTTGGTTGCAAGCGCGCTTATTTTCGTGAATTACCCAATTAGGTATGAGCCATTGATATTACAATTCAAAACTTCTTTTCTTCGACATAAAGGCACATAAATTGACCTTATAAGTACTACATTTTGTTGATAGGATCTAAAGAGCCCTTAGATGCACTATGGAGTCCAGTGATACCCAGCGTGTACGAAGAACGAGGTCCCGAATGGGATGCTACACGTGCAGAGGCAGGAAAAAGAAGTGTGACGAAAAGCTGTACCCAATTTGTCAGAATTGCAAGCTGAAAGGCTTGAAGTGTGAGTGGCCCAAGGAAAAGCATGAACTAAGTAAGATACTACAACAAGTCGTCTACGTCGGTTCCGAGAAGCCCAAGGGCAAGAACAAGAAAATGCAGAGCGTGGCGAATCGTTCTACTGGTGCCATACAAAAGCAAACAATATCCAGGCGATCCTTGTCTAAAGCTAAGGAAGCTATAGATACCGAAATCATCCAAGCTCCGTCATCTAAAAAATCATATTTTCTCGAAAAAATAGCGCTTCAGGAGGACATTATCGACGATAAACCCCAGAATTTTAACACACTGGAATTTGGCGAGATAGAGATCTTTGAATTCTTAAACCCTGAACATTTCACCACTGAGCCGAAATGAAAAAATAAAAGGGGCAATGCTTGAGCCGATTGGCGATCAACCCAAACCTAGCACTCAAGCTCCATTCTAGGAGAATCATAATCGAGGTCGGACTCACGTGGCTGCAACCAGTCAAAAATTCGAGGATACAAGACATAGTCAAGCACAACGCTAGCATGGCAGATTCTCAAAAAAGCATCCCCAACCCGAAAAAAACAAAACAGAGTAACCACATTCAATTCTTCAAGCCATCAAGTTGCACAAGGCAATTCTAATACTTTTTCATGCTCAATGTTCATTCACCTAATGTTGCTTCCATATCTAATGTACATTTCGATCTGCATACCCAGCTATAGACCTTCGGTATTACGTCAACCCTTTCTCGTAGGTGCACGGGTTTTGAAGTGGCCGAAATCGGCAAACGTGCGCGCACCATATTGGGCCCGCGAACGCATGATTTCTTCGTAGTCCACTTCGAAAATCCGGCATTAACTTCTCCATCTTAAGGACATCAACATTGAGGTATTGAAGAGACAAGTGAAATTCGCTAAGAAATTCTTTTCAGCTCCGTTTCGTCTACTGTTGCTCGTTTTTACAGGTCCCAGAACAACTACGGTGATCTACATAGTACCACTACTCATCGGAAAAGAAACGGGATCTCCATACGCAGATATCTAAACCATCAATAAGTGACACGAAAAGATTGTTAAGAGCGACCTGAAAACTTCGAAGTAAGGTTTAGAAGTCTACATTGGTGTGCAGTGTGCGTTTCTGGATATCAGCGTTTTGAAGCCTTCTCTCAGACAATTTGTCTATATTTGTTGTTGTACTGTCGCTACCACTATTACCTAGGGCCATTAAGTACCATTTTGAAGCCTTGATAGGATGACGTCCCTTCATAATCCGGTTCTGGAATCTTACTATCAGGACCCATCTCCTTCATATTATAACCCGCACTCTGCTCCAGGAGGGCAGATACCAAACCATGCATCCTCAAACAACTCCAATGTGCTAGCTAATAACAGTGTGATCAACAGTAGTACGCAGTCAGGGAACCAGGTTAACTCATCACACACTGGGTACTATGCTGAGCCTCCTCAAAATCAACAACATCAACTTCGTACAGACGGGAGCGTTATGTACGACAACCCTAGTTCGTCATCAGTAACTCAAGCCAGTTCTTACTTCCATACACCAGAGTCTACAGGCCAGCAGAATAGCATCCAGACATCAGTGTCATCTATTCCTCAAACCCAAGTTGCAGAGCAACCATTCTATGTGAACGCTAAGCAATATCATAGGATCCTCAAAAGACGTATAGCAAGGGCCAAGCTTGAAGAGAATTTAAAAATAGCAAGAACAAGAAAACCTTATCTTCACGAATCGAGACATAAACATGCCATGAGAAGACCTCGTGGGCAAGGGGGCAGATTTTTAACTGCGGCAGAAATTGCTGAAAAGGATCGATTAGAGAAATTGCAGGAATTGGAAGATAAACAGAAAAATGACAATGTGGAAAAAGAAAATGGACAAGGGGTGAAAGAAGAAATATCTCCAGATGTTGGAATAACATCGAACGAGTCGGAAGATACCACAGGAACTGGGTCTGGTACTCCAGTGGCTTCAGGGTCTTCAGTGCCTGAAGCTATTAACGAGGAAGACACGATATTCCAGAATTTAATCAATGCGAATGGCAATTAGGAGAAAGGAAAGGATATATGTATTATTCAGACAAAAGAAACAGTAATTAATAGTACTCGAAGTAGTTTAATGTAAAATATTGTATATATTTTCTATGTATAATGCAGGTGGTAGCACTTAAAAACCGAGTTCTTTCAATGCTTGCTGGCTGTTTGATTTTAACTGTGCCAAGCTTTCATGATTGACCTTTCGCAAGTTCAGTATAACTGCTTGCTTTATTGAACTTTGGTCATTGTTTTTAATGTTCGGAATAGGATCGAAGGACTTGGTTTGTATTGAAACAATCTTCGAAAAATTCGATCCAAACGACAGACTTTCCAAATCAAGCTCATTTATCTCGATTGAAGTTCCCATTGAGCCGCCTCCGCCTATTGCAATTGCAGGCCCGGTTGACTTCTGTAATCCACCTAACGAGGTCACATTCTGTAACAATTGCTCTATTGTTGGAACTAATAGCGGTATACGTTCAGGTTCGGAAAATTCGTTACTGATAAGTAGCTCCAGTAATCCCAAAGTGGACACCTTCTTGTCCTGTAGGTTTGCAAAAGTACCCGAGGTTGGCAATACAAAAGAAGTGAATATTTGGTTAAACACTCCTAGCTGTACCGACTCGATGAAATTGATAGCGAAGTTAGAATTGATCAATCCATGAGTGGAATTGGACAATTCTTGATTCAAGGGAACACAAGCAAGAGACAAAAGAAATATCACAAATCGCTTGACATATTTTTCCGTTCTGGATGATTTCAATCTCGTTAGTAATAACACCGCAATCTGCTTAATGTAGCTTTGGAGGTGATTCAATGGAACATAGAGCAATATTCCTTCCAAAAGCTCGAACCCATAGCTATCGTTTGCCCTTGAAGAAATCAATTTTTGAAACACTCCAAGCAAGGGCGAAAGGCTCTGTTCCGATTCAGTAAAAACATTGGAGTCCTGCTTCAAAATGGCAATCAATAACCTTGTTATTCCTGGAACGTTACCTCTGAATTCCCATACAGATGGTGATAATAATGGTCTAATAAGCTGCTTATAAGCATCAGGTAACACTTCAGAATTGGGGTAAATCTCCAACATAAAGGCAAGAATTTGGAATGTATAAGGAACAAACTCTTGAACATCATCGCCCAAAATTTGTAGTAGCGAGGGTAAGATAAGCTCAATTAATTGCTTGATGTTATTGGGATTATTATGTTTGATCAAAAGCCCTAAGGATTCAAATGAATAGTGGGAAAACTTAGGGTTCGAAGGATTCTTTGCAATCGCTTTCAAGATCATTATTAGCTGTTCCATCAAAGTGACAGAAAAAGTAGGGTCTAACTTATCCTCAATGGTGTTCAATACCCTCATGATGCATTTCATCAAGAATTCATTTTCAGATAGCTTCTCTGGAGAGCTGACGCTCTGTTGGAGAATCAATTGGAACAAATGAGTCAATAGATCAGTCGCGAATGGACTGACATCTTCCTTTGAAAATACAGGAGAATGGTTGACGTCTGTAAAACTGGTCATTGAAAGTAACTTTTCAATGGTTATGGCTGTGTATGTGTAGACAACGGGATTGGGATCTTGTAAGTGGGAAAATAAGAGAGGGAAAGTCTCAATCAATTGCTGCTTAGTGAGCTGGTTTCTGAAGGTAAAGATGTATTTGATTGCGTCAGTTTTGATTATTGGGTGAATAGGATTGGCACCAGTATGTGTTTTGATCGAATTACTGCTGGTAATGAGATCTGTAGCAATATTTTCAGTGAAAAATGTAACAACATCAACCAAAACGTTAGTCGAGGTTACACCAGCGTTCGTTACTGATCCCTTGGCAGCTAAAGAGCTGAAAAGATAAATCGCAATATCCTTATTCTTCCAATCGTTATTCTTCAAGAACTCGTTAACATAAGACATCACTGTGTTGGTCAAAAGTTCGGAATTAACGTCCTTTAATTCTCTTAAGAAATCAGTTGCTGATTTTCTTCTAGTATCAAAATCCGATCCTTCTAAATCATACCTTACGAATTGAATTGGCTCGTCCTCAAACAACTCCTCATCCACCTCTCTGAAATAAATATTAGGTAAGATTATCTTCTCAATGATCTCTTTAATGGAGTTTTCGTTATTGAATAATGACTGGTACTGAGTCATTTTTGTAACTGAAGTTAAGAAAGTCAAAGCCTTCACCACCAATAAATCAAACTTCTGTTGTTTGGTAATGTAAGAGTTGATCAATTCCCATACGATAGTTATGAAACTTTGGATCAAGGGCTCAAAAACATCGGCGTACCTGCTGATATATAATGAGATCAACTCGACAATGGAAGTCTTCACCTTAATCAAAACATCTACCTCTTCGTCGTCAGCTTTGTCTGTGATAAGAGCAGTATCCAATGTCAAGTACTTGTGCATGATCATCATTCCGTGGTTCATGTGGTCCTCAAAAAACTCTGGAATATCTTGACAATTGAGATCGTAGTATATTTGAACAAGAAGGAGCAAATTCTCGAATAGAAGTTTTAAAGTGGCAGCATCGTTAGCAGCGAGAGCTGTGGTAATCTGCTCGTCCACCTTGGTGAGTAATGTCATAAATGGCTCGGCAAATTGATCCAAGACATGCTTTATCTCCAAGAATAGCTCATCAGAACGGAATAAAGGTCTCCATCTCTTGAAAATTGAATGAGCAACAATCAATATGGCCTTGTTCGCAACAAAGTCGGTGAGTGAAAGCTTTGTCACCAATTCCTTAATAAGCCCTTCCCATTGAGCTGGGAAATCTGATTCTGCGATGATAGAAATCGACTCTCCAAGTTGAATTTGTAAAGTATTGGGCAACTTGATCATGGTATCGACAATCTCTGTCTTGATGTAAGTGACATCATCCGGAGTGAATAAGTGCTGGCCATCTTCATTTGCCCATTTTCTACGCACCAAGTTCTTGAAAAATACAGCACCCGCTTGGCGAACAGATTGTGACAAATTAGTAGATGAAATAACGTGGAGTAGAGTTACTGGAAACCCAGGCTGAGATTCGATTGATCTCAACTGGACCTCCGCTTCTTTGGCGTGCTGAGGCGAAAGGGAATGCTCCAATACCACCGCAAGCGATTCCAAAGTAGCCATTGAGTGAGATTTCTTTTTGTGAATTCAAGGGGTAAAAATCAGCAGAACGCCTATCACTGAGCTGAGCCAGGAGAGTGTGTGTGGGTGGAAGTAGAGGAGCTTGAGGTTCATCAGAAACTTTGTTACACAAACAAGAAATGAAAAAGTCACGTGGGACAATGTCTACAGATTATTTGAAATTCTATAATATTATCAGAAATATATGGAATAATGTTTTCTAAGGGTATCCTTAGCAATTCAATCCCCAGTTACCTCTTAGTTCTTGGTAGGTAACTGCTGGGCAGTTTCCTTTTGTTGTCTCTGCTTCGCGACTGTGTAGAGTAAACCGGCGGCGAAGCCAACAAAGATGGAAGAAACAGACCAGAAGTTTACTGCTGCATCAAAGAATACCAATCCTGATAAAGCAATTGGTAATTTGTTCAAAGCCCCCACCATTGAGTAGGTAGTAGAAGAAGTGATACGGACGCACCAGGCAGAACAGTAAGAGATACCGACCGACGACAAACCGGAGAAAAGGATGGCCGAAATAATGGAAGATCTGTTCTCAGTAGGGAAGTTGACCAACAAGTTGGCAGACGACCAGTCCTCGAAGAGTAATGAAAAGACAAGCAAGATAGGAATAGACAAGAGGTTATTGTAGAACACAGTGTCGAAGTCCTTGAAGTTGGTGAGCTTGATTCTCTTTCTCATGATTAGAACAAAGGCAGCAGTAGCAAAACAGTTAGTCAACATCCAGACGTAGCCAATGTAAAGGGAAATGGCATCGTCAGCTGTCTTTGCAGCTGCGGAGTCCCCGTAGCAGGCAATAATAGAGGAAAGCACCATCAACATGAAGGAGCCCAAAGCCATGGTGGTGACCTTGCCGCCAAACCACAAGACTTCACCGTAAGCAATTAAGATAATAGTTAAGTTTTTGAAAATGGTGTAAACTGGAATAGATAAGAACTGGAGGGCCTTGGAAGCAGTATAGATCATTCCAACCAATAAGAAAGCAATAGGAGACCATTTTTTGGCCTCATCCTTGTTAAATTGGCGGTAAGTTATTACGCCAAAAGCCTTGAGGGAAGAAATAGCAACAATACAAGTACCTGATTGAATTGCCAACAAGAAGAAGTTCAAGTTGAAAGAGTATCCCAGCAAAACAAGCTTATTGGTGACTGTCATAAGGATCGACGACGCGCAATACGAGGCGATTGCCAAGGGGGCGTTACTGGTGATTTTGTCCATTCTGAATATCTGTGTGAATTTATCAGGGTTCCTGGCAAAGTATATTATCTGTCCTGTAAGATATACAAGTAATAATCCCATACACAGAAGCAAGAAAAGGAGAAGAAGACCGCAGCGCTGTTCACAATTTAAATCGTGAACAACAACAAGGAGTAGCGCGAAAAAAAATTCGGAAAATGTCCGCCCAACACAATAAGCCCCGGAACAAACCCCTGAAAGTCAGAGGCAACGCGCACAGGACTAGCTATTAAATAAAGAGGGTCGCGTTGTAGATCCTCGGGCGAATGTACTGACAGCTGGGCCACGACATCTTCTTTGAATGACGCGTTGGAAGCGGTCAGGGCGAAGCTGCGCCCAGTCCCTGCTTATCACCCGCTGATGGGTCAGTAAGGCACGCGATTACGAACAATAGATCGCAACGGCCCGCCCGTTACTCCAGCTGCGCCGTTCAGCACTTCGCCATCTGCTACATCTCTGTTTCTATGCATGTCTTAGCCATTTGGCAATCTATATTTTAACTAACCCTGGTAATCACCAGAATTGTAGATGCTGATGTCCACCTCAGCCTTCACATCAACTGCATCCTGATCGTCTATGCACGCATCAACCGATAAGCCATGGTCTGCCTGTGTTCTTATTCTCTGGTTCTGCGCTCTGATTTTCTCAAGCTCCTGTAAGTAGTTGTCCTCCACCCCTGTGATGTATTCACCAGTGAAAACTCCAACCTCGAAGTTCTTGATACCTGAGCCCGTACAACAGTCAATGAGATCTGCCAAATCCTGGTAAATCACTTTATCAGCGCCTATAGTCTCGGCTATTTCGTCATAAGCTCTGTCATACGCCACCAATGCCTTGGTATCCGCCAAATCGATTCCGTAGATGTGGTTAAATCTGATTGGAGGAGCACATGAGGCAAAATATACTTTCTTAGCACCTGCTTCTCTGGCCATCGCCACAATCTCCTTGGAGGTAGTTCCCCTCACAATCGAGTCATCCACGAGCAAAACATTTCTGCCTTTGAACTCAGACTCCATCGCGTTAAGCTTTCGACGGACAGATGACCGACGCTCTTGCTGGTCTGGCATAATGAAGGTTCTGCCAATGTACCGATTCTTGACAAATCCTTCACGGTACGGTAAGTCCAAATTAGTGGCGCATTGCGAGGCTGAGGTACGAGCTGTGTCGGGGACGGGGATCACCACATCGATATGCTGTGAGATGTCCTTGCGCAGCGAATTGAAGCTGCGCACAATCTTATCTGCCAATTTGTTACCCATTTCAATTCTTGAATGATAGACCGAGATTCCATCCAAAACCGAGTCTGGTCTAGCGAAATAGACATATTCAAAAATATCAGGAGCAAAAATGCTGGGTTTGACCACCTGTCTGAACTCTGGCTCCTTACCGTCTTTGGAAATGATGACTGCTTCGCCTGGTTTTATGTCACGGAACTTCTGGAAGCCGTGTGCTTTCAATACCACTGATTCTGATGCTAACATGTAGTCCTTGGAGCCATCGCTGTTAGTCCGCTCCCCGTACAAAACAGGGCGGATTCCATTAGGATCTCTGAATCCAATAATTCCATAACCTGCAAGCATAACCACGCAGGCGTAGGCCCCTCTAACCTTCTCCATAGTTCCGTGGATGGCCAGGAACAAGTCCTCGTTATTGACACGCGACTTATGAGATTTCTCCAACTCGGCCGCAAATATGTTAATCAACAACTCGGAGTCTGAATCAGTGTTGATGTGTCTGTGAACAACCTCGTCTAAGTATTTGCGTAATTCTATCGAGTTGACCAAATTACCATTGTGAGAGAGGGCAATACCGTAGGGAGAGTTGACGTAAAATGGTTGTGCTTCACTACCTGCTGAGGAACCGGCTGTGGGATAACGTAAATGAGCGATCCCCATATTGCCCACAAGGCGGTTCATTCTGGCCTGGGTGAAGACATCCCTGGCCATTCCATTACCCTTGCATTGGAAAAAACGCCCTCTGTTCCCACATGTCACTATACCAGCGGCGTCTTGTCCTCTGTGCTGTAAGAACATAGCTCCTTCAAAAAGCTCGGCCGCAACATTTTGCTGCTGGTTGGCTAACACTACTCCCAAAATACCACACATTTCAAAATATAGTTTCTTGAGACGTCTTCAATGAACTTCCAGTCGTTTGAGCTGGTGAGCTAGAAAAGGGAACGCTAAACCAAAGAGATGCCCAAGGGCTCATCAGGCCTGGAGTCACTTGCGCGCTAATTAAGTCCGAGTCAGATATGAATAAAATTTTTCAAATATTCCTGTACACTCAGTTCTCCGCAGCTTATTACTAACGGCTGCCGTACATCATATACATAGCTTTATATTTATTCAACTCGCCGGCCGACAGGCACCGTTCTGAGCTTAACTATGTACTTTTTCTGTTTTTTTAGTTTTTTGTTTTTTCCTTTTTTTTCTTTTTTTTCTTTTTTTTCGCTAACGTAGTGGCTCCTTGAGATATCCTTCTAAGGCGACGTCTCTCGGCTTCCTCAATTTGTTAGAGGCAACTACCTCGCCGTTTTTTATAATTTTGATTTTAAAACACTTCTTTGGCTCACCCCTTTGAATAGCTTTGGTGATTTAAAGATTCATCGTGTCAAAGTGAACTTTCAGTACTGTAAATACGCTCCATGAACGATATTTCAAAACGAGATAAGAGTTTTGAAGGACTTTATTCGATCTAAAGTTCTTCCCACGTCAGTAACTATTGGTATTGCGGTTGGGGTTGCTGCTGCGGAGGCGATTGTTGATATTGGCTATACTGAGCGTAGCCGTACTGCGGCACTTGTTGAAATTGAGGAGGGTACTGACCGTTCGCGTATCCCTGTGGGGCAACCTGCTGTTGTGGAGGTAATTGTTGTGGATATTGTTGCTGGGGTTGCGGTTGCGCTTGCTGAACTTGTTGATGAGGTGGTGGTGGTGGTCCTTGTTGCTGAGGGTATTGCTGTTGGGCTGCAATGTTTGACTGTCCGTCAAATTCCGGTTGCCCATGATAAGCATGACCCTTGACTTGAGTTTCGTTTCCCTTAGGTAACTCGTCAATCTTGAAGGGTCTGGGAACCGCAGATTCATTCTCGGCAACATACAAGTTCTTGTCAATGGTGGCGGGTATGGGCTTGATTTCAGTGCCCAACTCTTGCTCAATTTTGTACATGTTGTAACGGTCGTCCCAACTCATCAAGTTGATAGCTAAACCTAAATGGCCAAATCTTCCAGAACGGCCAATTCTGTGCAAATAGGTTTCAGCGGTCTTAGGGAAATCAAAGTTAACAACGACATTAACGGCTTGGATATCAATACCTCTTGTCAATAAGTCGGAACAGACCAAATTCCGGACTTTTCCTTGTCTGAATTCATGGAAAACTTTATTTCTTGCTTGTTGGGGCATTTTGGCATGAGAATAATAGCATGAATAGCCCAATTCCGTGATTTTCTTGGCTAATAATTCCACTCTGTTGGTGGAGTTGCAAAAAATGATCGACTGGTTGATTTGAAGTTTACTAAATAAGGTGTTTAAACAATGTAACTTTTGTTTTTCTTCAACAAAAGCATAAAATTGACTAATACCTCTCAAAGTCAACTCATCCATTAGATTAATTTCATAGGGTTTGTTTAAATGTTCATCCATAAATGATTTAACGGCTAATGGGAAAGTAGCGGAAAACAATAGAGATTGTCTCTTTTCAGGAAAAAATTCCAAAATTTGTTCAATAATTCCCTTGAATTCTCTTGACAACATTTTGTCTGCCTCATCCATAACGAATAATGGACATTCAGATAGATCTGCAACTTTCCTCAGCGCAAGATCCAAGACTCTTCCCAAAGTGCCAACTAAAACGTGAACAGGGTCTTTTAATCTGAGAATATCATCCCTTAAAGATGTACCACCAGTGGTGACCATACATTGAATTCCTAAATGTTTTCCTAACGTTCTAACCACTTGACTGGTTTGTAATGCTAATTCTCTTGTTGGGACCAAAATAAGCGCTTGTATCTTATCTGACTTTGGTTTGATTTGTTGTAAACAAGGAATTACGAACGAAGCGGTTTTTCCTGTTCCATTCTTGGCTCTTGCTAAAATATCTCTTCCGGCAAGGGCCATAGGGATAGACTCTTCTTGAATCGGGGATGGTTTTTCAAATCCGGCTTCAAAGATGCCCATTAATAATTCCCTCTTTAAATTGAAGTCCTCAAAGGATTTGCCCTTAGTGTTCAACACATCTTCTGTTTGAGGTCTGTTGTCCTTCTCAGGGATATTCAAATTCTGTTTCCAGTCACTATTGTTAGTTTAGGCAAAGGCCATATATTATTGAAAAACTGATTTCACGTACCTATTAGACATTTTATATGACGTTCTGGATTGTTCTATTGATTCGTTTGTCTCGTGGCAACGCAGGTAATTTCCGACGCTAAGTAGATTCTATTCTTTCGAAGGGTGGAAAGCAGTGGGTACTCTCGGTTTATAAAATTGAAAGTTTGTACAGGCACAGTGTGTTAAAATATAGATGTTTCGTGCTCGATACAGTAAGAGTTAATAAACAAAACTTGACGTGGGATGGATTATGGAGTTGTAAGGTGGTAGTATCAGTCGATTGACAAGTTGCCAAAAAGTCAGAGAAAATGGACGGTATGGGCACGACTTACCCGGACTGTACAAGGAATAATAGTGTCAAGAACTGTACATTCCTACCAGAGATTGTATGATAAATGTAGATATATAAGTAAGTAAACATATGCAGTAGAGAAGCTGGTACACCTATATCCTTATCTATTACCATGCCTGTGTCTCTATGAGTGCATTAGATATGTGCACGTGACGAGTTGCTTGCTAGGCTTTAGCGAGAACTTAAGAGGGTATGGCTAGGATTCCGAGATTTCGGCGAGCATACAGGGTAAGCCTGCCAGTGCTCCAGCGAGGATCTACCTTATGGCCCTAGTGGCCTCCTGGCATGAACCCCAACTCACAGTAGATCATTGTCATTTTTGCTGATAAACTTGGCAATGCGTGGGTCAACATCTGCGCTTGTCAATTTATCTTTCATATGGCTCATTATATCGTTCGTAGTCACCTCAAAGATGAGGTTCTGGTGGTGAAGGTCGCTCATAGCGAGGTCAAAAGGGTAAACGCACGTTTGGTTGGTGCAAGCAATGACAGCTAGCAGCGGCAGCAAAAGATGTTGTCTGAGATCAGACGAGCAGTATGGGCATATCAACAGTACCATGGAGCGGTAGTCTTGTGTCAGACTTTCTGGCCCATCAAAGCTCATCTCCCCATATTCGTCCTGCATGTACAAGCTACCTTAAGATCTTGCCATCAAGAGTTGCGCTTGGTCTTCTCTTAACACCACCAGATGAGACTATCGGAAGAGAAAATAGCGCAGCTCCAGCTGGATCCGCTCCTTATTAGGAATATATGCATCTTAGCACATGTGGATCATGGGAAAACGAGTCTCAGTGACTCTTTGCTAGCCACTAATGGTATCATCTCACAAAGGATGGCAGGAAAGGTGCGATACTTGGACTCTCGTGAAGACGAACAGACAAGGGGAATCACAATGGAGGCCTCTGCGATTTCGCTTTATTTTAAAGTGATGCGCCAGCTAGCAGGCGAGAGTTTTCCAGAGACCAAAGAGTACTTGATTAACCTCATTGACTCGCCTGGGCACATTGATTTCTCCTCAGAAGTTTCCACTGCCTCGAGACTATGTGATGGTGCGGTGGTGGTGGTAGACGTTATCGAGGGTGTATGCTCTCAAACTGTGAATGTTTTGAGACAATGCTGGGTGGACAAATTGAAACCAATTCTCGTTATTAATAAAATTGACCGCTTAATTGTGGAGTGGAAGCTCTCGCCATTGGAGGCATATCACCACCTTTCGAGAGTCACTGAACAGGTGAATTCGGTCATGGGCTCATTTTTTGCCGGATCCCGCATGGAAGACGACATGATATGGCGAGAAAGCGGCTCTACAGAGGAATTCGTGGAGAAAGATGATGAGGATATCTATTTTGCACCCGAGAAGAATAATGTAATTTTCACTTCAGCCATGGATGGCTGGGGTTTTTCAGTCAACACATTCGCCAAGGTTTATGCCGCAAAGTTGGGTTTTTCTCACAAGGCGTTAACGAAAACCTTGTGGGGGGATTACGTCCTTGATATGAAGAACAAAAAAATTCTTCCAGGAAAAAAGCTGAAGGCCAAGAATAGCAAGCCACTTTTTGTTTCTTTGATTCTCGATCAGATCTGGGCTGTCTATGATACTTGTGTTATTGAAAGAGATCAGGAGAAATTGGAGAAGATTATTGAAAAATTGGGGGCCAAAGTAGGTCCCAGGGATTTGAGATCAAAAGACCATAAAGGCTTGCTAAACTTGATCATGTCGCAATGGGTGCCATTGAGTCATGCTCTTTTAGGCTCTGTTATTGATAAGTTACCCAGTCCTAAAGAGTCACAAAGCGAACGAATGGATGGCATTCTTGAGGAATGTGTGTACAAGGTCCGTGGCGAGTCTCCAGGATCTGGATGTATTGATAAAGAGCTTGAAGATTCGCTAAAGGATTGTCGAGCTTCTGATTCCGATTCTAAGACAATTGCATACATTTCGAAGATGATCTCAGTTCCAGATGAGGAACTCCCCAAAGATAGCTCTCACGATGAAGGCCCTAGTGCCCACGAAATATTGGAGAGGTCCAGAAAAGCTCGAGAATTAGCCAAGAAAGCATCTGAGGCAGCTGCAGTTTTAGCGGACGAAAAAGGCAAAGAGGACGATTTTGAAATTTCCAAAAAGGATCCGTTCGAATGGGAGGTAGAGGATGACGATTTCGAGGCTTTGATGGCCGAAGCAGACGAGCCTGTGCGCCCCGAAACACTTGTGGCATTTACACGTATCTTCTCCGGAAGTTTGACCAAAGGACAGAAAGTAACTGTTGTGGGCCCCAAATACGATCCCTCGCTTGCCAATTCGGATCCTTCCAACGCAGAGCAAATCACTCAAGACGTGGAGATCATTGACTTGTATCTTATAATGGGTCGTGAGTTTGTGCGTGTTAACTCAGTACCTGCTGGTAACATTGCGGGCGTGGTTGGCTTTGGAGATATTCCTTTGAAGAATGCCACCTTGTGCTCGAATAAGCACGACCCTACCATGCCATACTTGAACTTTGCCTCCACCTCGACATTGATACACAACAAACCCATTTTGAAGGTTGCCATTGAGCCCTCAAGTCCTAGCAAATTGCTCAAGCTTGAGAACGGGTTGAAGAAATTGGCTCATGCTGACCCTGTGTTGGAATGGTATGTGGATGATGACTCTGGTGAGCTTATTATGTGTGTCGCGGGCGAGCTTCATTTGGAGCGGTGCTTAAAGGATTTGGAGGAGCGCTTTGCACCTGGTTGTGATGTGACGGTGAAAGAACCTGTTATCCCATTCCGTGAGAGTATCACCGGGGAAGACGAAGCAACATACCTCAAAACCACACAGCAAAAAGAACAGGATACAGAGGATGATTCTGAAAGTGACAGTGATTCTGAAACATCTCCTCTAGGTGGTATTGAGCTTAACTTCGAGGTATACCCGCTTCCCAAAAATGTTGTCCTGTTCTTAACTAAGCATGAGCAGACAATTTCTGAGATCATTCACTCCAAAGGTGAGACGTCCAAGTTCAAAGAGGCGCTCCTTCTGACATTGAAGGGAGAAGATCTTGACCTGATTTTGCGTTCCACGAAGTTGGGCTCAGTGGAGCAGCTTGTCACACAGATCATCAGTTTTGGCCCCAAGCGTGTTGGTGCAAATGTCTTGATAGAGGCTATCGGAGAGCTGCGGTTCCGGAGACTTTTGAGTGACGAAATTTCATTAGAGCGGTTTGCATATGAAGCCAATGTGATTAATGGGTTCCAATTGGCGACTAACGAAGGACCATTGGCATCTGAACAGGTTATTGGAGTTCTCGTTGTTGTGAGAGTGCAAGAGAACAAAGTGAGTGCTAATTCACCTATAAATCTCGGCGGTAGGATTATCACCACCACAAGAGATTTGATCCACGAAAGTTTCTTAAAAAAGGGTCCCCGTTTGTACTTGGCGATGTACACTTGTGACATCCAGGCCACTGCCGAGGTTTTGGGTAAAGTGTACGCTGTTGTTCAGAAAAGAGGAGGCTCGATTATCTCAGAGGAGATGAAGGAAGGGACACCCTTTTTCACGGTGGAAGCTAGGATTCCAGTTATTGAAGCGTTCGGGTTTTCTGATGACATTAGAAAGAAGACCTCAGGCGCTGCCAGCCCTCAGCTTGTTTTTGACGGTTTCGACGTGTTAGACATTGACCCATTCTGGGTCCCCCATACCGAAGAAGAGTTGGAAGAACTCGGGGAGTTTGCTGAGAGAGAAAACGTTGCCAGACGGTATATGAATACAATCCGGAGGCGCAAGGGATTATTTGTCGATGAGAAGGTTGTTCAGAACGCGGAAAAGCAGAGGACATTGAAGAAGGATTAGAAAGGGATACAGGGGTGTAAATCAGGTAATGTCTTTAATCCTGTTTTATAATGATATAGCATTTAAAGGGTCTGTAGTTGCAAATTCTTGGTCGTAATTTTGTGTAATCTCATTGAAATTTTTGTTTGTAGAGAGAAGCCAGAAGGTATCGTCGCCTGGGTAGGAGGGAGAAGAACGCAAGCCTGGAGATGAAAAACCCCAAAAATGCTGAGGGACGCAAGGACCGAATACCTGTGGATCAGGTGGAGCTACCTGATATGAATAATCCGGTGGAAGGAGAACAAAAAGGCTCAAACTGTATGCCAAAGCTGGAGACATATATCGAGCCTGGAGATAGCAGCAGGACGAGCACTGGCCACTCCAATGAAGAAATTCCCAGGGCTGTGGATCCCGAGAGCCTCTTTGAGTTGGTTTCTAAGCACTATAATACCTGGCTGCAGGTCATAGCGAAACATTTCGAAGATGATGACAATTATCTGCCATTTCCAAAGAACGACGCATCGCTCAAGAGCAAGTTACAACCTATGTTTGACTGCAATCTTCTAGAAGCATTGGAAAAAGCATCTTCAGAGTTTTCACGAGATCTGGCAGATGCATGCAAAGAGCTAGAAGTTTCGTCAGAAGCTTCCTCTGCCTCCACGTCGTCAGCTCCGCAGCCCGAGCCCTCCCAGAAAACACTTGGCCAGATGTCTAACTCAGAAACGAAACATCCCAAAATCGGTTCTGAACCAGAAGACGATCCCATTGATCCCAAATCTCTTTTAAAAGAGTCCGAATTGAATTATCTCCAGAGCAAGATCATGGAAGTATTCAAGTCGAAGTACATGGATAAAAATGGTGAATTCCCTATTTATGATGCACCCTATGACACCGATCAAGATGTCAGCGCTGGTGGAGGAGAAGTTGACGAGTGTCACGACCCAAACTGTGAGCATTGTGATTACCAACAGGACGACTACGACATCGAGGAGATCAAGGAGTCAGTGATGAGCGATTACAGGCCCACACATCATATAGAAGTGGAGCTCAATACAGGAGGTGACTCTGAGGGCTCGCTGAAAACGCTCTTCAACAACCAGTACGATTTTGAGGATGGAGATGGGCCCTCTTGTGAGTTTACCTTCGAGTACGATCACAATGGAGAACTCCTTCCCACACATAATTACATCCTGGAGAAGCTCGAGCTGTTGAGTCTTCAGTTCAAGAGCAAGCTCGCGCATGATCTTCAGCTCAAAAACCATCTAGCTGCAGCAGAGACTCAGACATCGAAAAAGAAGAAGAAGAAGAAGAAGCAGCTGCTGCAGCCCACCGGTCCACTACCTATCCAGGTGGGGCATACATGCTGTTCACTTTGTGAATACGAGATTGTATATGGGGTCAAACCCAAGCAAATGATCAAATGGTACGACCAGAAGATGAAAAAAGACGAAATCAGAAGAGAAGAGATCCGAAAGAAATTGGAAAGTGCTAAGCTGAAGGCCCTCAAAAAACAACGAGAGCTTAAGCAGAGACAGCAAGAATTGGCAATGCGCCAGCAAAAATTGTCGGATATGGAAGAGTTATACCAGATACAGAGAAGCGGCCATCATGAGCTGTATAGGCAGCAAAGTGGGCAACAAGATGGACAGGCCTTATCCCCGAGCCTGTACCAATTACAAAGTGGTAGATAATTTATTATGCTATGATGAACTATTATGGATAAAGAATTCTTAGGTAGTGCCCAATGCGGAAACCATTGATCCATCGCACTTTGGCCCACACCACAATCTCCGCATTTTGCGGCTTGAAAATTACTATGCCAATAAAACGAGTCCCGCAATTATAAATTACAGGGCATATAAACCCCTGATTAACGGGCGGTTTCGCATGTATATAATCGTCGCCCCTTCCAAATAAATTTTTTTAGATTTTCTTCTGTAAAGTCCACTTTATTTGCTACAATGTTCCAATCCACTTCTAATCAACCTGCCACCACCTGGGTTTACGGATTCCAGGATAATGGGTTCCACTGGGTCAAGGGGTGGCGCAAAACTACCGTCAATTCAAATAACAACCCCGTACAGAAACTTGACTCAGACGTCTTGGATTTGAACAGTTGGAAGTACTACCAAGAGGTGCCCATTATCGACCATTCCGTCATAAGAGAGCCACTGGACTCGGGTGAATTCTCAGATTCCAAAGAGGAATCTTCAGAATCATTATTGTCCAAGTTTGGGGACCTTTCCGAAGATCAGTAGTGCTGGTCACTTTGTTCTCTTTAATGCTTACGATTATGTTAATTAATTCATCTCTCATTACTGTATTTATAGGTTGAGGAAAGCTGCAAAATGTGTTTAGCTTGGATTTTCTGCCTTTGCATCTTCCTCTACCTCCTGCTCTGATTTATATAACATGAAAGTTGCTGCTTTTCTGGCTTCGGCTGTTGCTTCTTTCAATTGCAGAGCCTTTTCAAAATCCCAACTCTTCTCAGGAGGAAGTTTCGTGACATCCTCGCCAGCTTTTTCAAGATTTTGGAACTCCTGGCGTACTTTACGCAACCGAATCATCTCTCTCGGATCCCCCTGGCTAGTAGTAACAATGAAAGCTGTGTCTTCCGGTAGCATGTCGTAAATCTGCTGTATTCTGTCGTTCAAGTTTTTCAATAAGTCCTTTTTCTTGAGCGCTTTTACATCTTCGTCCTCCTTCGAAGGACAAAATCCTTCATAATTCAGAGGCACAGCACTCCATCCTTTGAAAATCTCTAACTCTTTAAATCTGATGACAATGAGCTTGTAATCCATTATTGCCTCTTCTGTGAGAACTTCCACAATATTTTCATCATTTTTTACATTTATCCTCACTAATGAATCAGAGTCTCTTGTTGGTGTATGTGTACTCCATGAGGGTTCGGTAGCATAGTCCACCTGCAACGACATGATGTGGCTGTCAGAGGAAAATGTGTTCAAGCGATTAAATAAGGATATCTCTGAGATGTTGGTACCAAAACAATGACCCTCTTGAAGTTTTAGCTTAACGAGATCCATACATGCCTGTGCATCTTCTATGGAAGAATGACCTGAATTGTCTCCTTCTCCTTTCTGAATAATCCTATTAAGATATTTTTCCGCTAACCAACGAAGTGATGGTCTAGAAGGAGGGCCTCTAGGGTGCTCAAAAGCTTGCGAAGTATCAATAATTCGAGGATGTTTTATCTTTAATACTTGCAAATCAGTATCCAACGAATGGCCTATAAGAATATCTTCACTGGAAATTAGGCTAAGCACCCTTTTCTGTATATCATCCAAAGTGGTAGTAACATCCTTGAGTTTTTCTTGAGTTATACCTGAGTACTTCGTCACATAATCGATAATTTTTTCTTTCGGCTTTACCAAGCTATCAAGTATTAAATCTCCCTGGAAATTTACAATGGAGATTCTTGTTAGAACAGACCCCGACTCTGCCATGCAAAACTCGCAGTCCAACGCGAAAGTGTGAGAACCTTCATGCTCAAAATTTTGAGTTTCAAAATAAATATCATCTGAGGCCGCTCGCTCGTCTTTGGGTATTAACTCGCTGTGGATGGGATAATTACATGCCACCAACGCTTCATGGTCTAATAAAAGATCCCATAAAGTTATTTTGTTCTTCTTCAGGTCCTCTAGGATTCTCTTTCTTTCTTTTGTGGTCAATGCCGATTGTGTGAAGGCATTAAATGACAGAAATAATGAATCGTTCGATCCTGGGGCAGAGGTTTTTATCACATTTTCGAATTTCTCATAAAAAAAGCCTAGTTCAGGAACCTTTTCGAAACTCGAAGTTTTTGAGACTCTTTGCTCGAGTTCCAGAATATGAAAATCCTCGTATTCAAGTCCAGGGACAAAGCATACGACAACTTTCTTTACGTCCTGAGGACGTTCAACTTTGATCCATTGCACTTTTTTAATGGTGGAAAGACTATCAGAATTCGCATTGGGCGCTTTAGGGTTAATTCCTGAAGCAAGTAAGTGCATAACAAGACTACGCAATTGTGAAAACGTTAAATCCTTCAGGGAATTGGATTGGTCCAAAAAGTGAAAACCAGCAGTTTTTTTTACTGCAATCAATTTTCTTTTGTGAATTTTTCTTGATAAAGACTTTTTTCGTTTTCTTTTCTTTGCTGTTGCTGGCTCATCAGATTTTTCGTTGAGTTCTGGATCGTCGTCCTCAATCACAGCTGCATCATCATCGTTTTCAGATCGAGGAATCTCCAGGTTTTGAGACAACTCTAAAGTATCATCTTTGTCTGAACCTTCTAAAATAGATAATTGCGCTATATTTGAATAGATGTAGTCCCCATTCAGCTCAGGTGGCATATTACGGAAGCTATCAACAAGGTGGAAGAGCTTGTGGTCAATGTCTTGAACCACAGAGATAATATATGCAGGAAAATTATGTGGTGAATATGTGGTTTAGACCTTTTCTTTGACCTTTAAAGCAATCTCTTGTAGATATTGGTTAAAAGATTTGTACGGTGGTACTGAAGTGAGTCTAGAACCTACATCCATTTTCTCGATCCCTTTTATCTCCGGGGCGGATGGTAGAAGGTGTTTCTCCAAATTGTCAATACAGGTGCTCGATTTGATGGCATCCTTGTAGAGATCGAAAGTGATCTGGAAAGATTCCTCCGAATTCAATACTTGGGACTCACGGTAAATAGAAGAGGAACCAATCAACCTGATCTTAGACCACGAGTCCCAACCCTGTGGTAAGCTGATTCGATATATAGACTCTGTTTGGTATATGGGAATGGGATCAGGATATTCACCAGCGGGCAGAGGGAATATGAGCTTCTGGAGGTGAGCCACCCCTTCAATGGAGGCCAACCTCCCGTAGTTTTTGTCAATGGCGACGAACAGGCCTCCGTGAGCCAACGCCACGAGTCTAAGGAACTGTTGGATTGCAACACTTTCGGCTCTGAGTGGGTCTCCATTGAAACTTGAATCAAAACAGGCGACCACTAATTCAAAATTGAGCTTTAGTTCGTTTTCGCCTGGACCATAGTCTTGTAAGTAGTGTGAATGGGCCTGGGCGTACTCGTTGGAGATATTCGTAGCGCCAATTGGCACTAAATAGTGCATGAGAATCATAAAATCCTTGAGATTGACAAATTGGACTATCAAAACTGTTCGATTGAAGCCTGAGGTTCCTAGAAGCTTCCCCACATACTCTTTGAAAGGAGCTAAACTGGATATCACATAAAGTTCACAGTGATCTGAGTAGCTGTATTTGATCAGGGGCGCCACATTTGGCAACTGCAAGGAGGAAAATGACTGTACTACAACGTAGAGTGACTTCATCTGGAGGAAGAGGTTTGTTATGGTGAGAGAAGGTAAGGCGTTTCGCTACTTTTCGCGGCCTTCTTTGCCCATCTGTAAGAGTGTAGCGTATTCGCGTAAGGCTGAAGAAAGTCGTCTATCGTGACCCAGTGAAGAAAGGCCAATTGCTCTACAGATCAATTCATTATCTTTCATTATATTACTGCTCAGCACCAGAATCTATAAACACGGAAGTAAAGAGGACTGTCCTTCAACGTCTGTTTCTCATCGGCGATCTCCTGCTTCAACACCTCCACATCAATGTCTCTTCTTCCTGTGTCAAGGTCAATATCCACCAATTTGATGTAGAGAACCCTCCAAGACTTGGTAAAGGTCTTGTGGCCAACCCATAACACTATCGTCAACGGCAAAGAAAGACAGTTTTCCCAGAACATGGTCACATCAGCTGGCATACCAATGGGGTAGATCGAGACCCAAATTTCTCCAATGACAATCAACACAAGAATCACGACTCCTGCAATGGAACCCCAGACACCTATGGGCGACACGAAAGCAACCTCATCAACGGCTCTACCTTGGGCCGAAAGTGCCATCCTGAATCTGATATGGGTGATGCACACTCCAATCCACACGAAGAAGGAGGCCAAAGAGCATACAGAAAAAAGCCATGTAAACACGGTTGATTCCTGTTCGGAGGCAACGAGAAAGCCTAATAAACCAATAACATTGGTAAACATGATGGAGACAATGGGCCGGCCCTGTCTGTCGATGTATCCAAAAATTTTGGGGATTAAGCCTTGTACTGCAAGAGAGGCAAGGGTACGAGAACATCCGTATACTGAGGAATTGCCGACTGATAAGACAGCAACCAAAATGACAGCATTCATGATACTAGGTAACACCTTAATGCCCCCTTGCGTGATTGCAATGACAAAAGGTGAGGAGGTGACGTCCTCTGAGCTGGTTCCGTTCAACAATTGCTCGTTGTTGTAAGGAACCAAGAATCCGATGACTATGGCTGTCAAGATGTAGAAAATGGTAATCCTCCAGAAAACTTGCTTTGTTGCCTTCGGTAAGGATTTTCTAGGGTTTTTGGTCTCAGAAGCAGCTAAGGCAACCAATTCGCAACCACCGAAAGAGAAGGCGGCAGAAATAAATACTGAGCAGACCCCTTTAAAGCCATGGTTGAAAGCACCAGGATTATGCCAGTATCTGCCTCCGATGTATCCCTGCTTTCCAACACCACAGATGATACAAATGGAAACGATAAGGAATCCAATAACGGCAATGACCTTGATGATAGATAACACGAATTCAACTTCCCCATATCCCTTGACACCAAAGAAATTGATAGTGACAATGACCACGTAGAAAACGGCAACCCAAACAGCAGGGTTGACATCTTCGTTCCAATATTGAATCGTTATGGCGCAGGCAACCAATTCAGAAGGTAACGAGATTAACCAGGAACAGGCGTATAGGATACCAAGGACGAAACCCCAAGTCGGATCAAGGAATCTTGAAAAAAATGCATTGAAAGAACCAGACACGGGGAATTGAACGGAAAGTTCACCAAGGGCCATAACGACGCAGAACATGGAAAAACCAACCAAAGCGTAACCAATAAGGACAGAAGCGGGGCCACCTTGAGATAAAGCGTAGCCACTACCCACAAACAAACCCGTACCAATGGAACCACCAATGGCTATCATTTGCAAGTGCCTCGATTTGAGTCTTCTGGCTAAAGGATGTCTAGCTGTAGCATAAATTGATTTTTCCATCTCAGTCATTTGAGATGTATCGATTCCTTCATCCTCAAAGTCAATTGGTCTGAAAGAGTCGACAAATCTTCTAAAAGGATTCCTGGCCTCAACAAAAGACTCCAAGTCAGTGCTTGTAGAATATGCACTCTCGTAATCTCTCTCATCACCACTATTGGATACTAATTCATTCTCATATCTGAGGTTGCCTGAAGAGGTTTCCTTCTTGACAGGACTATCTGGTTCGAAGGGCATGTTGGGTATGAAAGAGAAACAGATCGCCTAGAGGGCGAGAAAGAATTGAAATGTGGATGCAAAGAACTGCTCCGAACAGATTCTCTAACTCTATAAATCTTGTAAGAGGATCGGAGCGTCTCTTTATATATTCGAAGTGAAAAAGGACTCGTTGAAGGTGGGCTTGGAGGATATACAGTGTCAATGAAGTACGTCGATGAGCCACAATGGCCAATGTTACCACGTCTGTCCCTTTGTTCTTTTCGAGTTCCTACATAAAATTTGTACCGAAAAGGCAATTGTATGAGAATACACATAAATGAAATAGGCGGTCTCTGTGAGTAACTCCCTCGTGAAATACAAGAACAAGAATAACAATCAACTGCTCGCATATCGAACAATCAGCATTACAGTTAGTTCATCTACTGTTACAGAATAGGAATAAAGAGACGTGTTGATTTCCATCTAACGTCTCCATGAAAACTTTTGGAAATTCTGCTAAGATTTTGGGCGGTTCTGATCAAGCTTGCATGCCAGGGCCCTTTCTTGGGACCAAAAATATTTTAAATTGCCGCGCCGCCTGGCCACAGTTCTATTATGAGGGTGAAAAAAAAAACTTCACTCTGGCTTGTTGTCCCTCCACATGTGTTACAGTACTTACACGTCTATCGATATTCCTGATCTAGCTAAATTAATTTAGTCTTTTATGGTAATTCGCCCTGTCAGCAATTTATCCTCTTTAGTAAAACAATCTATGGGTTATTGTTCCTTACTTCTCTCTGATCTTATCTGTCCATGAGAATTTTACGATACTTTTTGAGGCCGCCTTGGACGGCAGTGCGGTACTTGAAAGCTGCTTGAGACCCTACTTTAACAACTCTAGGGCTCCCACACTAATGGCAAAGCCTTCGGTACTCTTTATTTCATCAGCTAATTACCCAGAGAAAGAGTGGGTATTTTATCTTTATCTACACATTGCTTGGTAACCAGGTGCCTTGATTGAACAATGTACTATGCTCCTATCGACATACACATCTTTAATCCCTGGCGCCATCTCTATTATTGTCTGTAATTTATCTTAAGCAGGAAACTTTTATCACGTGCCCTTTGTGGTTATTCTTTCCTAGGTATATTTTATACTATCGTCATCAGGGACATTGTCCCCAATTTAATTTCTCCGTAGAAAGCCATGAGGATGGGCTTGATATTTTCGATGAATTGGGATTAAATTACATGCATTAGCAACCATTGGCAACAATCTCTACATCTGGATATTTAGATAATCGTATAATTAATCTCCCATAAATATCATGCATGTCATAAATCGGACCTTGTTAAGCGTGGTGACCAACTTTGACGTCAGCATATTCCTTGCTTGCACTCACGTAAATTTGCCTTATCAGAGATCCTTGGTAGTAGTAATTGGTCATGTAGTAGACGCCAACAGAATAAGCTAAACCGCCAGCAATTAAAGTTTGCAAAGGTTTGGATAAAGCAGCCATTGTATAGGATATGTTTGTGAGGTTATTTGAATAGTTTCAAGTTCTTCTCTGATGTGAGTAACAAAGAATAATGAAAGAGGGTTGAAAACATCATGAATTGACTGGATTATATACTTGGTTTCCCCTCGTTAGCATGAACCCACACTGCACTACATAATGATAAGTGGCACTATAATTTGTGTCATTTTAGTTTATGGTGTCACATAGTCACACCATTAAAATCGCATGACACTTGTGTAAGGTGATTTTTTTATTGTCGCACCAGCCTTCTAGCGACCTTCTCACCTTATTTTTCTTTCTCACTCGTGTCATTTTCCCCTCAATACATCCTAACACCCCCCGCAGGTTGAAGAACAGGTAAGAATTGGCCCATTATGAGCATTGGCAAATCAAAAAGGTCACGTTTAACAGTCCAAACAGAGCAAAACTCGATATATTCTCTGTTGTCAAATGATTCGTTATCGGGTAATGCCTTTTTAATTAATTTACTCTTGGTAAATATCGTCAGGTGCAAATTACCAACCGCGACTGATTTGAATAATTTAAAATAATTGACTATCGAGTCATCATCATACATTAACTCCATGATGAATGTTCTTTTTGATAGTAATTCTCTTCCTGTGAATCCTAAAAGGCTCAATAAATCGTCAGATATAGAAACAATTTCGCCTGTTCTACGCCATATGATCGTTGGTGACAGATTGAGTTGAGATAATTTTTCACAATCAATTAATGATCTTTGGAAGGACATTTCGAGTAATTGGAAATCATATGGCTTTAATAATGATTTATGAGCTGAGATGAAGGTCGGTCGATAACTGGCAATGAGCTTTAAAATGACAAGCAATTTTGCCCTCTTCTTGTGTTTTTCTTCTGGTGGTAAGGAGTTTCCCAGGAATCTTTGTTTGAGAAAGTAGGTCAATTGATGGTAGGATTGAGGGTAATCAAAGTCGGCTATATTTTTGGTATAAATATCCAGGACTTTTTGAAATATGTTCTGTCTTATTAATGGACTAACGTATTCGAATTGAGATTGTGGTTGAAATTGTGGTTGTGGTTGAGCTATAGGCTTCGATTGTGATTGTAGTTGAGGTACATGTTGCATTGTGGGGGCTTGATTGGGAGCTGGCTGATTGGGTATTTGTTGATTAGGTGGTTCATTGGGTCGTTGTTGAATAGGTACTACCTTCGGTATTGTATGGCTTTGAACGTGACCATCGAATTTTGCTGGCTGTTTCTCTAATTCGTAGTTTTCATTTGGTTCTACCTCTCGATGTTTCGGCTGAATCTTTCGAGCCTGCTGAGTGAAACTTTGTGTTAAGAAGTCCCCACCCTCTAGTATATTATTGAGATCCTTGTTTATCTCTGAATCGTTTGGCTTCGAAAATCCAAGAGAAATAAAGGGTCGTGAATCTTTATATTTTTTGCTCTGTTTAGTACTAACAATCGGTATCAACTCTTCATTCATATCAACGTTTTGGTTTGTAGGATAATTGGATGGAATCTCTGAAGATGATGAGGGAGAAGGGGATGTTGGTTTTGATTGAAGAATAATGTCTCCTAACATCAAATATTCTTGATTTAAGTAATTGGAGTTGAATATGTCAATATTGGGACTTAAATCCTGCTCCAGGAGTTTGGAAACGAGATCAATAACTTGATTATTTCCATTGGATATGCGATTTAGTACATCATTGGTTGTATTTAACATTCGGTTTTCTTCAAAGAAACCTTCTTGTTTGATGATTGGTTCCATATCAGATCCCATTTCGCTGAAATTGGTGGTACTTTCAAGAATTGAACTTTGTCTTGAGTCCAAATCAGATTCGGTAAATCCAGCTTCCATTTTGATTTTGTTGAGTTTCATGTACTTTGCTCTTTTTCGAACTATATCATGACATTCATGGCCAAGATTTCTCTTCACGCAGTTCTTGCAAGGTCTTTCATTTGAGCACTGAAGGTGTTTTGAATGACAAAAGTTACATGCCCTAGAAGCAGGTTTCCTTGCCACTTTCTCAGTTGGACTCAACTTTTTTGTCATGATCAGTAGCTTTCTTATAAACTGAGTTTGAAAAAGAGGATCCAGTGCCTTCAAAAAAAAAGCTCGACAGGGGGTGCATTAAATCTGGGGTACCTTCGTCTTTTTTTTTTTGTTGGTATCGAAAATGAATTCTCCTCCAAAAGAGCTGCTTGTATGTAGGAACTGTGGTTTTTGTGAAGTACATTTAGTAGAGTTAAATGAGGGTTAAAAATATATTCAATTTGTATTATGATGGGAATAAAAGGACGCAAAGGTGAACTGAAAGATATTGACATTAGACTAAAGTTCTGGTGGTGTACTTTACACCTACCGTTACCCTGGTACTGAACCAATTTCTGTCAAAAATGGCATTGCTGCATTGGAGGAAGCTCGCCTATGAGTATGCCTCGTAATATTTTTTGAACTCCGAGAGTAATGTAGTCCCCCGAGGTCTAATAATTTAGTATCGCAAAGTGATTCTCCTCAATTGATACGTATCCTTGTTCTCATTAATTTTAGGGATAGCTTCACTTTTTAGTTCACCAATGTCTCCACTTTACGATCTCTCTTCAGCAAATCTGGGGTAACGCGCTCAAACACAAGCAACTAGATTATATATTTCTCATAGTAATTGAGATATTATTGGATTATAGTATCCATTGTGCTAATACGGCCAAAGATACGTCCTATTTTTTTACATCAGAATGTTTATGACTTGTAAATCTTGCAATTTGGAATCCTAGATATTGAATAGAAGTAATTTTCAAAATTCAGAATAACTAATATTACGTCTCTAAAATAATATGTTTTTATAGTTTACCTGATCTCAAATACTTGCTATTTAATAGGTGGATACTATTTAAGAATTATCATTGGCGTAATTTACCCCAATAGGTCATTTGCTCTAGATAATAAATAATCTTTACCCTTCGCCCATCTCACTAGGAAATCAGGTAACTTGAAACCAAATACAATACCAACGCCGCCATTCCTTGTTACTGGAATAATTAATGGATATGAACTTCTTTTGTACGCTCTTAGAACAAACTTTGTGTTAATGATATTGTGTTTAATGTAAGATGTGAACGTAGATATCTGGCTGTGATATATATCTGCAACATTTTTATCTGTTTCTTCGGCAACATCACCTAACACTATTACATTGGAAAAGTTTTTGAGTCGAAGATAATTGTCGGTGATAATGAACCCCTTTTCATTAACTGAAGCTGGAGGTAAAAATTGACTATTGGGGGTATTGGTGGATGTTGGGATAACCAAATCTGCGACCACTTCTGAGCCATCATCAAATATAACTTTTTGAGATCCGTCTGGTAATTCCACAATTTCTTTCTTTCGAACATGGTTGACAACTTTGACACCCACATCTTCCAACCTCTTCTGGGTGAATGATCCCCATTTAGGCCCAAGAGCAGCAAGAGGAGAATCTTTGCCCGTATACATGGATAATGATCGATTCTCTCCAAATGAATAGGCAACTTCACTAGCAACTTCAACTCCTGTCGGTCCTCCACCTAAAAAGATTATACTTCTTGCATTTTTTATGACTTTATTCATCTCCTGAATCGCTGTGCAAGTCTCACCCTTGTTAGCTTGTGGTTTGAAAACGCAACTATCTGCCTTCGTACCAGAAGCAATCACCAAATAATCATACGATATTCCTTCCTCGCTATTACTTGAAGTGTAAAGTGTATTGGATTCTAGATTGACTTTTGTTACTAGACCATTTATAAATGAAAAATTGCTAGATTTCGAAAGTTTTTTAAGTAGTCCTTCAATAGAAAAAAAAGCTCTATCTAGCTCAACAGGCTCAACAACCAATCTAGGAGCAGCAAGGTTAAAATATGAGTAATCACTAGATGAAATAACAGTCAAATGAAATTGATTTTCTCGAAGGTGCTTGTATATTTCCTTAATGGCTGCGTACGCGGCGTAAGAGCCACCAATCATAACAATAGAAACAACTTCCGACATTATTCGTGCGAAACTGTCTCAAGCTTAGACTTTAAAAAGGATTCTGAGGCACCTGGAAGGCAAAACCATGACGATTTATATAGTTTTTTGAAGCATTTCCGGCTCGGTAAAGGTATTGAATGCGCGGCTAAGAGTTTTTTTTACCTTCAAATTCGGATTTAATGGTAAGAATGATTTCGGATTTAATAGAATTCGGACATAATAAATACCTTCAAAATCTTATTTTACTTCAATCATTCTCTTAACTGGTCAACTAGAAAAAAAGTGATATTATTAAGGTCTTTATCAATACTTTCTTCTTTTTGTATATTTAAGGAGCCAAGTCCAACGTCTTTAATTAAATGGCTCCCAGCTCACAGACCGGACATAAGATATTTTAAGGCATGGATATAAGCCACCCGAATTAAATCCGGATTTTTACCTAATATTGCTATTGGGTATATGGGGTTCGGAATTAAGTCCGAGAATTCGATCTGTCAATTTTACACCTAAGACAGTTAATTCCCATCAGTACAAATTAAGAATACTTAAGTAGGTACGCCATATAGATTAATTATTTGTGCGAGAGATCTTGAACGGAATTAAACATTTTCAAATTAATACTTTGTATGCTCGTATGAGTTTGCTAAAATTAAATAGCTACGTTTTCAGTTCAGTTTGTACGTCCTTTTTACTTTTTAGTGTAAACTATGATGCGTGCATAAAGTATGGAAAATGATGGAGAAGCCGTTGGTGCTCTAGATCATTGTTACGGGGTCATGGTGTTTGTTTTTGCCTTCGCAACCTCCAACGTATAGCTTGGCACGCAGAAGGCTTTAGAGATTCGCGTTTGACGACATTGAGTATTCACCAGATCGTAGGTATGTTACCTCTATTTCCGTCATTGATGAGTATGGAAATAGAAGTGGTTTAAGATCTGAATGATAGTCGGATTCGTATATGATAGTCAATTTTTTGTTATAGCCAAGATTTTTTACGAATCTTCAATTCATATCAAATAGAAAAGGCCAAAACATGGATTCCAGTAAGAATGATAATGGAAAGTGGCCAACACAGGCAAAAGAGTCCCTGGCTGGATTACCGCACTCTGATAATATGTCTCTGTTACCTTAATGTAATATGTAGATGTTCCTTCGAGAAGTAATTCAATGAATTTTGACCTTCTTTCACATGCTGAATTATTCTTGCCATTTGAAATAATCCCAATGTAATATATATTTGAGTGATGTTGATGTATTGCATTGAAATTCAAGCATTTGTGGATAAAATTAACAACATTAATAGTAAGCAAACATAA